>JAEMGE010000032.1:0-1200000 GCA_033884665.1 Argynnis bischoffii washingtonia
AAGGTAGTGAAAAAATATAACTGTTTAAGTATTCAATTTATTATTTTTCTTTGTTTTCAGATAAAACAAATAGAAGCTGCGCTTTTGATGAAAGTGAAAGAATCTAAGATGAGGATAGAAGATCAATTGAATAACCGGAATAAATTTAATTAATGTTATATCTATTATTTGATTTAAGTTTGCATTTATTATTTTATAATATTTAATAATATATATTGTACTAATGTTAGAATGTAATTAGGATGGTTTTAACCGAATTTTAATATTGCTTGTAGAGTTATTTTATGTAAAAAACCTTTCAGTTTAGATCGAATTCAAAATTGAAAAAGTACCTCCTCGATTTGGTTGTATGATTTTTGTGTGTTATATGATATCTTTGCCAATTGTGAATAGTCATAATTCTTTTTCTTTAATAATTTTTTAATAGCTTAAAGATGGTAAATAAAAAAATCAGGTCGTTTTAAATGATTTATTTTTAATTGAAGTTAGTGTACAACTTTTAATTGAAAATAATCATAATAGGGAATATGCGTGTTTTTTCTTGTTTTTACATACAGTAGCTTACATCGTTATAAAATTTGAAAAAAATATCCAGCTCCAAAAAACTTAAATTTAATATAAAAAAAAAAAACTATCCCTAACTAGATTATTATTTTCCAGAACCAAAAATCAAAATAAATCCGCGAAACAATCCGAGAATATAGTTTTATTTAAAATGTCAAATATTCGCGTAAATCTAAGAAAGTATTAAATAATTTAAAAATATACAGAAACGTACGGATACATTGAACGCCGACCATTTTGGCGCGCTTGGCGTGACGTCATAGTCTATGACAATATTGCAATCAACGGATGAACAGGACTATAATAACCGGCGGTAAATAATGCACATCGACCTAAACAGGGAGAAAATGGGCTAATTTCGGTTTTGTAGAGCGTCGTCTCTGTCACTCAGTACATTATAAGTTCCCAGTAGATACCGGACTGTTAGTGCGACAGAGACGGCGCTCTACGAAGCCGAAATTAGCCGATTGTCTCCCTCTTTAGCTCGACGTGCATTATTTACCGCCGGTCACTGTAGATTGTTTGTAATCGCAAGCACGAAACAACAGCGCTCTGTTATAATTGACTTTGACTTCACCTTCACTCTAACCAATGGCGTTGCGTTTCAATTTGAATTTCCCACATTTATTTGCACTTTTCGAAAATTTTCTTAATGAAAAAGAAATTACTTACATACTTCTTTGGCGTAACAGAACAATAATAGCTATAGATTTCATCCCGTATGTCACATACATACGTTTGTAAATGGAATGATAAATTGATAAAGTAATAGGCAGTACCTGGGCGACCGAGCTTCGCTCGGAGTTTTTGGTTAAAAGATCATTTTTTTTTAATTTGGCTTAATGATAAAAAAAAAAAAAAAACTAAAAACTTGAATATAAATACAAAAAAAAAAGAAAAAGAAAAAAGTTTTTTTTTTTTATCCGACCTGGATTCGAACACACCTGTGATAGTCAATCTCGCGCCTTGGCCGCTTGACTACGGTGCTTATGCACAATTGTGCGAAATTATTAACTTATTTTGCGTAAAATTATGCTAAAGAAAATCGCATGAAAACTAGAAAATATGCGTTTTCCCAGACATAAGATTAATCTAGATCGATTTTTCGCCCCCGAAAGCCCCCATATACCAAATTTCAGCGAAATATTTAGAACCGTTTCCGAGATCGCTGGTATAAATAAATACATATATAAAGATATAAATATACAAGAATTGCACGTTTAAATATATAAGATATAAAGCATATTACAATAATATTTTTATAGAATATCATTTAAAGAAAGAATATAATATTATGTATCATGTGTCAGACAATAACAACGGTTACCATGGCAACAAACGGTTATCGTTAACTTCATCATGTCGCTTTTTGGCTGTCGATGTGCGCGCATCTTAAAAATTTTATTCTCATAATTTTTTCCAAACGTCCTAAAAGAAGTATAACTTCAAAAATATTTCACCTTTATTTAAATCACACGCATATTCCCTATTGGTTAGGTAGATCCTGTAACGCCAGTGCTGTCTGGACCCTCTTGGCTATATGAAAATATGGACAAAAAATGTATCATAGTATTTTTAAGTTATGTCATTAATAAATAATGCTTTTAGACTACTCAGTGTTTTTTTTTTCAAACATTTTCAATTTGATATTGTATATATAGTAAAAGATTGTTCTTTTAAAACAATGTTGCCATCCTGAAAATAACATAACAGCTGATAGCTGATGTGAAGCACCGTCGCAATACAACATCTGCAGTCTGTAAACATAGCCAGGATCGCCAAAGCCACTACATTCGCTTTGATAATCCACAAATACTAGCGAAAGAAAACCGTTATCGCCCCAGGATGATTCGCGAAGCTATTGAAATTAAAAAATATCCAAACTTCAATAGGGAAGATGGCTGGGTACTACCATCATCATGGGATCCTGTAATAAATATAATAAAAACAAACAACAAAAACAAACATAACAGACCAGTAGATGTAGTTAGTTCATACTGTGTGGATCGCAATAAGAATAGTAATTCTAATTAATATATTTTTTATCTATACAGTTAACAATAGTGTTGCTTAAGATTTTAACTTTAAATAATAACAATCTAAAATAATATTAAACTTCTTTTTAAACTACATATAAAACAATTATATTACTTAAATAAATAATTGATATTTAAAAATATTTAATAATCTTTATGGTTACAGATAATATAATAATAGCAACACTAAATAAGATTAGTAATTAATAAAGAAAAATTGTAATATTTATTATAATAGCTAAAATTAAGTAAATAATATTGCTATATTTAATTATAATACTTATTAAAAACATTAAAAAAAAAAATTTAAAATGTTTAGAATTAAAATCAACCAATATTGTAAGGTACTTTGATGCCATTTTTGAATTTTTAAAATCATTTTTGTAAAATAGTAGGTAGGCTGTCTGTAACAACTGTATAATGCCATTGAGACATCTAACACCTTAGTCTCTCCCGTGACCATGATTGCTGTAAAGCAATCGAAACGTCGGGAAACAAAAATCAAAATAAATCCGCGAAAAAATCCGAAAAGATAGTTTTATTTAAATGTCAAATATTCGCGTAAATCTAAGAAAGTATTATAACAGCTCCCCCATAAATTTCTATTATTATAAAATTAATATATTATATCGACAGTATTAACTGTATGTATGTATATTGATGAAATTTTTAAAACAGATCAAATTAAAACATTTAACATATAATAAAATTCCAACTGAGTCGAATCTGTACATTAAATATTTTTTGGAAAATCATATTGTAATAGACTTTATTATCTATACAGAGGCCGAATTTTTAGTTTTAAGAATTTTTATCTGTGTCTGTCTATCTGTCTGTCTGTCTGTCTGTCTGTTACCGAATCAAGACAAAACCACTGGATAGATTTTGATGAAATTTGGTTCTCCGAGTCAACATATAGGATACTTTTTACTGTAACGCATGTATTTAGTAAAAGTAAGTAGTTTTGCGGAAAAATATCTGTGAAATCTATAGTTACGTTGTAACTAGGGACAAATTTCACTGGTGAGTAGCTAGTTTCATATAAAAACACTATGATGATGTTCTCCTGACCGATTCCGGCCACGGCGGCCAGTCTCATTGAGACTAGCCAACTGCGCAGGAGATATTATAGTGCACAAGTGTACGCGCAGACACAAGTGCACTCTCTATTCCTGTCACTCTCATACTCCGGTGGGACGACTAATCGACACGACCGGTGAGAGTTAAGGCGCAGGACCGACGGCTTTACGTGCTCTCCGAGGCACGGGGGTGAAAAACAGCCAACTTCCCAACTCCGGGTTGTTACTGAGGCTTACTATACAGAAAAACTCAATAACTAAACTTGGCCCGACCCGGGACTCGAACCCAGGACCTCAGGATGTGCAGCCGTACATGCTAGCCACTACACCACCGAGGCAGTTAAAAACACTATAATGATAAAACAAGTAGTGATTGATGATAGTAGGTCTTATATTATTCCTATTCCGGAGTATGAGAGTGACAGATGTAGAGGGTGCACTTGTGCATTACAATATCTCCTGTGCAGTTGGCTAGGTTCATTGAGATTGGCGCCGTGGCCGAAATCGGTCGGGAGGACATTATTATTACTATCGGAAGTTTACCTTTCTAAAGATAGAAAGACATAAGCTCCATACAAATTATATCAAATTCCTATCGCTAGCAAAGAAGACCACATTTAAATAGGTTACAGGAATTCATCGTAAGTAGTGTTGTACATAATAATTTCGAAAACGGATACTAGGATCTGGGGTATTTGTGGATTGTTTTGCTTATGGGGCTGTTTAAAGGCAGCGGTAGCTCAGTGGTGAATCTCTCGTTGAGTGAGAAACCAAGTGAAGCGGGTATCGCACCTCTGATATGGATATTATAAATTATTTTCAACATAATTATCTTTATTTCAAACCATTTTGGCAGCGATTTAAATGAAAATCATTATACCTTTTGACAGTAAATACCTACACTAAAGTAGCCTCTAGTTCTCGGCGGTAATATAGCGTCCTATTAGTGAATGAATTTTCAGAATCGGATGAATAATTTTAGCGAATACCCTACAACCAAACTTACAAAGTTTATCTCTTTAATAGGTAGAATAGTCTTTAGTCCTGTGTGTATTCAGCCCTTAACGTCCCACTGCTGGGCACGACAACCCTTTGATACGAGGGGATTAGACCATAATCCACCACCCGGGCCGTTTGCGTGTTGGCGTACTTCACATGTCCGACAGACATGTCTCAGAGATGCAGGTTTCCTTCACTGTAAGACAAGTGGTAATCATGTATGAAATGATTTGCACATGAAATTATCAGAGGTGCGAGACCCGGGATTTGAACCCGCTTCACTCGGTTTCCCAAGGGAGCGCGTTACCACTGGTCTATATTATTATAAAATGAAAATAAAAATTAATTATACATAAATAAATAAGAATAATATAATTATAATATAACATTGTTCTTTATGCGTTTGCGCGCCATATCCACTCGATGAAGTGTCAATGAAGTGTCAATAAACAAACAAATTACTTTCCCATATGTTATTCTTTAGTTAACACAACCGTCTACCAGATCTAGCATAAGCTACGATCCATATAACCCGTATCGTATCTTGAAGTAACAAGCCCGCTGCCCGAACAAAGTGCCACCAATACAATCTCTACACATTTGCTTAGCTCTTAGGGGGTTTTTAAACTTGACTTTTCAATGCTTTAGTAAACAAAATATAATGAGGTTCATGCAAGATTTTTAGTACCAGAATATTTATATTAAAAAAATATTTATAAATACATACCTTGTACTCGTCTGAAACAAAGGTTCCCAAAGATCGCGACCTCGGTTGATTAGGAAGCTGATTTTTCAATCAGTGGCCAATCACATAATTGTTATTAGCGGAACTAACCACTCCACGCCCCTCGCTCGCCCCGGCCACGTCCGCACCCATTACCTATTGTTTTAAATAGCGTGCCTTTTCATATTCGTTGCTAATGTACTACGTCTGTCCTCTGTACAGAAGTATTATTGCATTTTTTGCCACTTTTTAATTTTTTTTTTCTATAAAAAAGCACCCTATAAACACTATTGACATGAAGATGTACGCATGTGCGCTAATTATATCAATTTTGTTGGGCTACATCTAAATAATGATAAGTTATTACAAAGTTACGTACGACTAAATTCATTCTTTCGAACCTCTAAAGTATATACATATACATATATATATGTATGTATATGCCTTTCCATACCACCCTTCCATTTTCCAGGGGTGAAACCACACTGGAAGTTTGATAAAGACAAGTTAAAATTATTATAAACTAGGGACTTAGGGTGAGTCGTTTCCAAGACACATGAAATAGATTTATATGTATACTAGCGACTCACCCTCGCTTCATCCCTAGGTAAGTTTTAACGGTTAGTATTAAATACAAATTTTTGAAATTCTGGGCTTTTCTGTACTATAATACGCATGTATTATACATATACCTATCCCTTCCTCTTGAATCACTCTATCTATAAAAAAAACTGCATCAAAATCTGTTGCTTAGTTTTAAAGATCTAAGCACATAAGGACATAAAGATGTTTTGTAGTTGATCTACTTTTCTACTTCACTAGTAAGTAATTTAAGGAAATAATTTAAATTAGGACTAGGAACGAAAGTTAAAGTCTCTTAAAAGTCCGTTAAAGATGGTGATCCATAGTGCGTTACGATCGGTCAAAGTCTAGCTCTGATTCTTCTAGGTATACTGAAGAGTACAAAAGAAATATTCAAAATAATAACAAAACAAACAGTCAGTTATTTCTACATATGTGTTAAATACGTTGCTTAGAACAGAACCGCTGATATTGTGCACCATCACGAGTCGCTACTACACGTGTGTCCAAAATTAAGACTCTGCATTAGCATTTTATAATCTTACGTACGTTTACGGTACGTTTTCACGGCTAGCTATGTTTAGGTATACATAAATAGTAGCTTGCTATTCCTAAGATATTCATTTAAATTATATAGCGATTTACCCTCGCTTCGCTCGGGTGCGTACGCCGTACGCGGATTTTGTTCACGATTTCATGGGTTTTAATTTTTTTTCGCGGAACCCTGATTCTTTTTCTAAAATAAAAATAGCCTAAGTTACTCCTTATAACATCAGCAGCCAGTGAAAGCCCCGTCAAAATCGGTGCAGCCGTTTCGGAGATTAGCCGGAACAAACAGACAGACAGACAGACAAAAAATTGTAAAAAATGTTGTTTTGGTATATGTACCGTGTATACATCCATATGCATTTAGTATAAAGCGGTTATTTTAATATTACAAACAGACATTCCAAGTTTACCTGTTTACCTGTATAGATATATTCCGATAGTAATAAGTAAATTGCATTCAATATGTGACTCTAACATCGATCACTATTGTTTCATAGTATTAAGTTTAGATGTGATTTTTTACTTTTAAGTAATTTTAATTAAAAGTATTAATTTAGTAAATTTGGTTTTTCAAGTCCTTCGGCTGTCATAAATGTAATTAATGTAACAACTTACAGCAGCTATAATGAGATGTTTACCAACATCGTCGTAGCTGTGATCGAGGCTTAAGGTATTAGAGGACTTAGCCGAGCGTCTCTAAACATCGATAAGGAAGCGCACGTTGACTCAGGTATCTGCGCAGGCGCCGGATCACGACACGTCTGTCGATATACTTTACACAATGTTTATGAATATAAAATATTAATAGTATCATATGGCTTTAGGTATTTGTTTTAGCTTTTATGTGTTTTATTGTGTACGGGTAAATATATAGAAGTAATATTCAAATATAGTTTTAGATAATTAAAATGAAGAAGATAGTAGTTATAATTTTTTCGTTAGTAACAAATAAATTAAAATGTAGGTAAAATTGAATATAACAATATAGTAAGCAAGGTTGATAAATCAAATAAATCAGTAGATTACATAATTTATCTATATCTATACTAATATTATAAAGCTAAAGAGTTTGTTTATTTGTTTGCTTGGTTGAACACGCTAATCTCAGGAACTACTGGTTGGAATTGAAAAATTCTTTTTGTGTTGAATAGTCCATTCATCGAGGAAGGCTTTAGGCTATATATCATCCCGGAAAAATGTGCGGTTCCCGTGGGATAGATTTGTTTTTGTCTAGGGTCGAACCCGAAGCGAAGCGAGGGTGAGTCTAGTGTATAATAAAATTGTAACTAAGCCAAATCTGTACATTAAATATTTTTTCGGAAAATCTCATTAAAATAGACATTATTATCGATACAGAGGCCGAATCTATAGATTTTAGAATTTTTGTCTGTCTGTCCGTCTCCGTATCACGAGAAAACCACTGGACAGCTTTTGATGAAATTTTGTTTGATGACAGCTAGTTATCCGGCTCAACATATAGGATACTTTTTATTGCGTGTAAATATCTCATCTGAGAAATCTATATTAAGTGTCAGGGAAATGTCTACTTATTAGTTACATTATAGAAAAAAAAAATGATTGTCTTAGCTTACCAAAACAATTTCATGTAGTATGTTAGGTGGGGATCTATCAATAACTGTGTGGACAGTACGCATGAGTACTGAGAAGCCTTCGTTGTGAAACACAATGATGACTGACGTACTGGGCAAGTCCTTGGGATAGTGCCAGTATTTACATTCATCTAACCGAGTATCTGGTATGGATCTGGAAAAATAAAGTGTATTCAATATCAAGTACATTAACTGTTAGCAAATTTCCTTCTGGTAATTTGCAGCTATAACTTGAAACTAAAAATTCTGTGTGGAAACTTTCAGAAGCAATGTTTTGGAATGCAGTTTTTAATTGAAACTGAAAAATAGTTTTATATAAAATGTCAAATATTCAGATTCTGTGAGAATAGTCAGTAGGGAACTTCTACAGTTCTTATATTAAACGGTATTTTTTATAAATATGTAACTTTTTAAATTTTCGCATTCCATAATTATATAATAACTAGCGACTCACCCTCGCTTTGCTTGGGTTCGTCCCTAGGATGATTCCTCGCACAGACTTTCATCCACATTTTTACCCCCTTAAGGAGTGATTTCCTGGATAAAAGTATTCTATGTCCTTTGCAGGGTCTCAAACTGTCTTCTTACCAAAATTCGTCTAAATCGGTTCAGTAGATCCAGAGATTACCCCCTACAACCTCACAAACTTTACATCTTTATAATATTTTATAATAATTACACTACGGGACTTAAACGAATCTACGCGTTTAAGCCCTGTAGTATAATTATTTTTGAATATAATAAATACTAGCGGCTCATCCTCGCTTCGCTCGCGTTCGCCTATAGGAAAACAAAAACAAACCTATCCCCCGAGAACCGTACAATTTTTCCAGGATAAAAAGTAGCCTATGATCTATCTCTGACCTTATTCCAGACTATACTCTATCTCTGTGCCAAATATCAGCCAGATCCGTTCAGCCGTTCTGGCATGAAAGAGTAACAAACATCCATACTCACAAACTTTCACATTTATAATATTAGTATTTGTATAGATTATAACTATTTTATTTCATATAAACATTTTTAAAATTTTAATTTTATATCCTTTAGTTACCCAAAAATCATGATTTACCATAGTGATGTTGATTTGTAATGTATGTGTCAACAATATTAGTTACGTGGACGATATGGTGCTACTGGGTCCAATGGTGGGAGCTATTCGCAAAATGTTGAACATATGTGAATCATATGCGTTGGAACATGGACTGGCGTACAACACAAAAAAAAGCAAAATACTCCTTTTCAAAGGTAAATCAAGAGTATGTGTGCCGGTATGTGTTCCTCCAATTAAATGTAATTGTAATGTTTAATAATAATAATAGTAAATAATTAATTGATTTAATAAACAATTTTACCTGTTCATAGCAATATCATCAGATGCTGCAATATTCATTCCATATTCACTCTCTGACTCAGCAATGTCGTTAGCCCGGTCTTGAGGCATATGGTAGGCTAACCCCTCCTCCCCGGGCCCTTTCACTGATTTTCTTGATTTGGGTTCATAATTACCTAGTTCTGTAAAAAATAATGTTTTATTTCTTTAATGTATTGGTAACTAAAATCTTTGTAGTATGATTGTATTGACACATTGTTTATTGTAAATTATATTTTATTTCAGATTTATTTCATTTTTAAATCAATATGTGTATTGTTTTAAATTTATTCAGCCCTTTTTAACGTCCCACTGCTGTGCACGGGCCTCCCTTCAGTAGGAGGGGAATCAGGCCATAGTCCACCACGCTGGCCAAGTGCAGGTTGGCAGGTTGTTTTAAATAACTTAGTGTTTAATATTGATAGACCATATAACAATTCACACTAAGTCTGAATTGAAAGAAGAATAAATAGAAAAATTGAAACTGAAAAAGTCAAAAGTCAAAGGTAAAATGAATTATACTCCATAATTTATAAGTTAATATTACTATAATATTACATATAAAAAATAATAAAAAAAAATCTTTGTTTAATTTTTAAAGTAGTACGACCACCCATCATTGAAAGAGTTGCCATTTTAACTTTAAAACTTAAAGTGCCTCTTCTATATTTTTCTCTATGTTTAAAATGTTAATATGCTTATATTTATTTATGAAGAGTATTCTTTATTATACTATACATATTTGTATACATGTTATGTCATCTATAAGCATTATAATGGATTGTTAATTTTATAAACAATAATGTTGATATTTAAGAGCAATACAAGCGCTGTATTGATTTTTGTCTTTATAACATAGTAGCAGTCCTAGCTTTGTCGGCTGTATTTGTATTGACACCCAGATTATGTTGCTACCTGTACAAAGTCAGGATAAACAAGTTTACATTATTTAATATTATAATTTAATGTAAATTTAAAGTATTTAAGTCTATTCATAGTGCATGCAACCAAAAGTCATTTAATTAATTCAATAACAAAAGAATGAACCTGTTCTTATAAGAATTACAATAAATAAGCTATAATATACATAAAAATGCCCAATGACATTTTTAAAAATAGTCTTATAAAAGTATTTTATTCATAAAAATTAGTTTGTATAGTGTCAAATTTTCATGAAACTGATAAATTTATCAGTTAAAGGTATCTTTACTGTCCATATAAATTAAGACATTGGATAAATAAGTCCTTATCAGAAAATAGTATTTACATTATTATTCAATCAGTGGTTTATGTCCTATTAATTGGAAATAAGATAATAATCAAAATTACGTCACAGATGTGATTACTTATAATATGACAACATAAAGTGTAGGACAAATTTTACAATTTTTTCTCGAACTTTTATGATATAAAATATTTTGTTTTGAATTCAAATAAAGTTTAATTAAAGAAAAAATAGCAGAACAGTAGAAAAATAATAGAAATAAACGATTTTATTTCCAATTCAATCATAGAATGTTTACGTTGCATGTAGGTGATAAAATCATATACACACGCCGGTCACCTTACCGCGGCACATAACTGTACCTATACTAGTACCTACTAGTAAAACGAATTATCATTGAATTTTTTTAAAAACATACCAGTTTTTAATGTAGGGTAGACATCTCTGTGAAACTTATAATATTTTGGTTGATCTTCTGATATAGCAATTTCATTTGAATCATTGCCGAGGTTTGTTTGAGAATAACTATGTAAAGCATATATTAAAACTAACACAACAGCACTTATTCCTGCCATACGAATTATTCTACCACGTCTTACATTAGTTATCCGCATTTTTGATTTTTGTTACTAGCATGCCATTAAAATATAACTTTGAAAAGCAACAAAACAAAAAACAAACTGTTTCCGCGTTTGATTGCAAGTCTCGAATCACGATCAGCGATGAAGTAACGATGACGTTTGTACAGTGAACAGCATAGACCAGTCGCTTTCGTTTCGTATGACATTAATATGTCAACGTTTACTATTTCCACGTTCCTTTATAGAAAATGTATTTTTATATTATTATTAGTAATATTGTATTTTTATATTATTATTAGTATAGGGGCTGTCCCCCCAAATTTAAGAGTAATAAAATTGTACCAGGGATTTTTAGGGGGAAAAAATGTTTAGGTATTTTTTAAGGGGTCATAAAGTTTCATTTAATGACTTGGAAAACTCATTTATCTTTCAATATCAATTTTCCCATAATTACGAATACAATCAACTAAATTAAATGTATGTTTACTCGTGGTCGGTGATATTTTTATCAACATTATTATTATTTATCCTTTTATTTATTATTTTCTAAGTTTGTTATGTATGAAATTTATTGTTATTATTAAATGGTTATAATTAATTGTAATTATTATAGTATAAATAATAATTTTTTTTTAGATAGAAACGTACATTTTTCAAATTGCCAATTATGGGGTTTTTTATGGGTTTGCTAATTACTCTTATGGGGATAAAATTTCAGTTGTTGGCAACACTGAGTAATATCATCTGCTGTCATATTTGAAAATTGAATTTCAAATCTTTGCGTAACGAGAGCGGTTATTTGAATCTCTTGTATATACGTGCATTTTTAATTTTTATTTACAAAAATAATTATTACTTGCTTATTCGATTTTCAACTACAATTTAGTAAAAATAACTAATAATTTAACAAACAATGGAGAGACGTAAGTAGACGATTTTTTTATATTTTTGTTTGATGTTGAAGTTCTGTTATATTTAGTTATAAAGTAAATTGATCTAGATTTTTTTATTTTATAGCAGCAGCACTTACTGTGGAAAACTTTATAGACAAATGGAATGGAGAGTTTCCAAATTACTTGCTAACAACCCCTGATTTAAAAAATCCTCATGCAGTGATGGGAGCTCTTTTTCAAGTTTTCGAAAGACTTTCTATTGATATGAAGACTTTCCTTGCGGTATTATTTTTGTACATTATATTATTTACATAAACGAATTTGCTTTTTCTTTTTTATTGTTTTTAAGACACATGGTTGAATTATTTTAAAAATATTATCTCCTGTCAACAGCCACCACCAAAAGAAACTCGCAATGAGAACACTATTTACTACTGGAATTTACTACCTGTTATCAATACGACTCGAGTTATAAATCATCTAATATCTATGATGCCACATGTAAACGCTACAATCAGCATAACTCATCTCTTACAACCTACAGTCGCCGCATCTCGTTCAATATTACTATTATTATATAATCTAATGGTGTTCAATGAAGATAGGTTAAACTATATTGCTCCATATGAAGAGGAACTATTTTCGAAAACTGAACAGGTTTGTTTATTTTTAAATCAATATATGTAGTAGGTAGTACAAATATAAATAAAAAAAGTTACATAAATAATTTAAAATCCTTTAACATTTATAATTTGTAATAATTAATTATTTGAACTATTTCATCATTTCAATTATAAAATCTGGATTATTTTAAATATCTCGCAAACTATGGATCTATTCTTAACAAATTATATAAGATTAAAGAATAATACAGTTTATTAAAATGTTTAAAATTAAAATTAACAAATATTGTAAGGTACTTTGGTGCCAGTTTCCAAATTTGAATTCATTTTGTTATTTTGTGGGTAGGCTATCTGTAACAACTATATAATGCTTTTGAGACATCTAACACCTTAGTCTCTCCCGTGACCATGATTGCTATAAAGCAATCGAAACGTCAGAAACCAAAAATCAAAATAAATCCGCGAAAACATCTGCTAAGATAGTTTTATTTAAAGGTTAAAGAAATCAAACATTTAATATAAATAATATTTGAAATTTGATATTTACAGGTTAAAACATTAGAAAAAAGAAAAAATCATCTTCTGGAAATGCTTAATGAACAAGCTGAAGAAAAAGGAAAGAGGTCCGAGAGATTAGAAAAGGTTTGCACAATCATGAAAAAGATATCTATACTAATATTAAAAATGTGAAGGTTTAGATGTTGGATGGATGTTTGTTACTCAATCACACCAGAATGGCTAAACAGATCTGCATAAAATTTGGCAAAGAGATAGATTATAGTCTGGATTAGCACATAGGCTACTTTTTATCCCGGGAAAATGTATGGTTCCTGTGGGATAGACTTGTTTTTATCTAGAGGCGAACCCAAACCAAGCGAGGGTGAGCCACTAGTAATATATAAATATAAGAACAATATAATAAATTATAACTTGGAATTTTTTAATGTATTTATTTGTAACACAAAAGTCTGCGATATTCATTTGATTGGTTGTCACAGTGATTTTAAGTAGTTTTATTCATAGTTCCAAAGATTTCTGATGAACATATGATAATGGTGGTTCTTGAGTCATGCATTTAAGTTAAGATTTATTAATATCGTCCGCCAACCCGCACTTGGCCAGAGTGGTGGACTATGTCCTGTTCCCCCTCATATTGCAGAGAGGCCTGTGCCCAGTAGTGGAACGTCAAAAATGGATGAAAACTACTACTACTTATTAATATGAATAGAACAGATAATACAAGGTCTAATATATGTTTGTTATATACGTACATAACGGTATCACTTTATACTTAGGTCTAAATGTCATAGAAGCATCAACATTTTTATTATTAATAAAATAATATTGCAGATGGAACATGATATAAAGCAACTTGAAGAAGAACTTAAACAGGAAAAGGAAGCTTATTATGAAAACAAAATAGAACTAGATGCTATTTTAAAAGAAAATCAACAAACTGAGATCATTATAGAACAAAAGATAAGGCAACGCGACACATTGTTATCCGAAATAGAAAAGAAAAATGCTTTAAGGGTTCATGATGCGGATGATATAAGAGCTCAGGCGGAAAATGCTGCAAGAAATATCCAAGAGGCTGAAGAAAAGCTGAATGCATTGCGAAATACACTAATGCAAAAAGAGAACAGCTTAAAGAATTTACAGACGATCAAACCTAATTTGGATATAGCTAATAATTTGTTACATCAAATTATTAAGCATTCTGAAGCTATCAGGTAAGGAGTTGAAATATATGTATGTATACATACAAAATTGCAACATGGTCGATAAAGTACATTAAATTGTTTTTTAATTTTGTATTTGTTCATTGATATAATCATAATATGTAATTAATGGAAGCTGATCAAGAATTTTATTACAACACATGAGTTTATTTGCAGCAAGGCAGTTGAAGTAAAACTGCAACTAAATTAAAACATCAAAATATAAATATAATATTTTTTATAAAATTATTAGGAATAAATATACATTTTTATAAATAATAATTATTATAATATGATTAATAACAAACGCATATGTATATATTCTTATAAATAATAATTATTATAAAAATATTAACTTTTTTTTTTGACTCACTTCTGCAACACTCATTTTTCTTAATATTTTGACTAAAGACGCCTAAAGAAGTTTTACTTCAATAATAATGTAATGAATAATAATATTTAAATTGATTAGTTTTATAAGTTTTTTTGATATTTTTACTAAATGAAACACTAACAACAGACCTTAATTGGCAAATCAGCTAACTCCATAAAAGCAAATTTTTCAGGCGACACTTAAAACTTTATAATATTTTTTGTATACTACTTATTAAAAATCTAAAATATCGTTGGTAGATAGTATCGTAAACTGTTATTTTTGATATTGTAAATTCTTCTAAAATAACAATCTAAACCAAAAAAAATTTTTGGCGAAGTGTAGAGTTGGCTGGTTTGTCAATTAACCCCTCGAGGACCGCATACACGCCGGCGTGTACGATAACAATTGAATTCTCGGAAATTCGCACGGATTACTTGAAATTATCCTGGAGAGATTAAGGTATCGATTACTAATATTCTATATTCCAGAGACTATGAGAATGGTGATCTAGATTCGGATAGCAAAGAAGGAGAGTTGGATGTGCTCAACACAGAAGTGAGCGAACTCGAGGCACAGTTGGCAGAGCTGAAGGCGGCGAGAGCTGAAGCCAGTGCCAAGAGGCAGGAGAGCCATGCCAAGAGGCAGCAAGAGGAGGCACTGGCACTTAGGTATAGAGTTTAGAGAAAAACTATTTTATTTTTTTATTTTCATTTAGTTTTTTCATTCATTTGGAGAAGTATTTTTGAGATATGCGATAACTCCAGTCGTGCCTTGTTAGTTTAGCTACTGCAAAATTAATTATTTCTTGTAATATCTTTAAAAATATTGTGCAATGCAAATTGATTTTTGCAGTTGAGAAAAAGAATTTTGTGCTTATGTAAAAATGTTAATTGTATTGATAATCTAATATTTTATGAATATTTTATGGTACGAAACCATCAGTTAGACTCGCACTTTTCCGTTTTTTTTTTTAAATCAATTTTCCGTTAAATAAAGCTGAAGTTTGTGTTACAACACTTTTATTTAGTTTTAGTTTTTTTTGTCTTCCTATATATACTTAGTCGATTTCGATAAATCTTTATGCGGGACACGACAATTTGTTTTCTTTTGTTAGTGTAGCGCTTAAGGTTTCGATATGGAGTTTATATGTATTGTTTTAGTATATATATGTATTCAGCCCTTTTTAACGTCCCACTGCTGGGCGCGGGCCTCTCTTTAATACGAGGGGGATCAGGCCATAGTCCACCTCACTAGACAAGTGCGGGACAGACTTCGCATGTCTTTCGAAAACTTGCTAGGTTCTCTTAGACATAAAGGTTTCGTCACGATGTTTTCCTTCACCGTGAGACAAGTGAAATGAATGAAATGATTCGCACATGAAAATATCAGAGTTGCGGGGACCGGGATGTGAAGCCGCTTCACTCGGTTTTCCAAGCAAGCGCGTTACCAATAGTCTACCATCAGCCTGTCTATCTGAAAAAAGTCGGGAGTTTATCTTGTCTTAATTTATTTAAATTGGACATTTACTGTTTTCTATATAAGATAGCCACAAGGCAAATAACGTTTAAATTAAATCTGTATCATAATTTTTTTCTCCAACAGCAATCTTCGAGAAGCCGAAGAAAAGGAGAAGAAAGATCGAGAAATTTCTATAAAAGCTGAGCAAACAATCCAGGAAATCAAAGAGTTGACCGCAAAGTATGAACGCGAGAAGGTTGAAGGTTACGAAGAATTGACTATGTTGAAAAATAACTTTATTAAGAGTGTAAGTATATGTTGTGTTCTAATAATAATAATGTCCTCCCGAACGATTTCGGACACGGCGGCCAATCTCAATGGACAAGCCAGATGCAGGAGATATTATAGTGCAGACGCAGACACAAGTGCCCATATATTATCTTATCAGGCACACAGTTCAGTTTCAGAATATGTATGACATAATTTTTTTTCGTTACACAGGGCGGAAATAAGGCCTTATCTGATACCTTTCTTTCTTCCTTATCTGTGGTTGTTTTAACAAAAACAAAACAGACAGAAAGATTCCTCAATCATTGGACTGCTCAGTTAGATGATTTATTTCTTTGTTTGAAATATTTATTTATCTATACTAATAATATTATAAAGAGGTAAAGTTTGTGATGATGTTGTGATGTTGTGAGGTTGTTGGGGGTTATCTTTGGATCTACTGAACCGATTTAGATGAAATTTGGTAAGAAGATAGTTTGAGACCCTGGGAAGGACATAGGATACTTTTTATCCCGGAAATCATCCCTTAAGGGGGTGAAAATGAAGATGAAATTTTGTATTGGGAAGCAAGCTAGGGATGAACATGAGCGAAGCGAGGGCGAGTCAAAAAAAAGGTAGTGAAAAAATATAACTGTTTAAGTATTCAATTTTTTATTTTTCTTCGTTTTCAGATAAAACAAATAGAAGCTGCGCTTTTGATGAAAGTGAAAGAATCTAAGATGAGGATAGAAGATCAATTGAATAAACGGAATAAATTTAATTAATGTTATATCTATTATTTGATTTTAAGTTCGCATTTATTATTTTATAATATTTAATAATATATATTGTACTAATGTTAGAAATTAGAATGTAATTAGGGTGGTTTTAACAGAATTTTAATATTGCTTGTAGAGTTATTTTATGTAAAAAACCTTTCAGTTTAGATCGAATTCAAAATTGAAAAAGTACCTCCTCGATTTGGTTTTATGATTTTTGTGTGTTATATGATATCTTTGCCAATTGTGAATTGTCATAATTCTTTTTCTTTAATAATTTTTTAATAGCTTAAAGATGGTAAATAAAAAAAATCAGGTCGTTTTAAATGATTTATTTTTAATTGAAGTTAGTATACAACTTTCAATTGAAAATAATCATAATAGGGAATATGTGTGTTATTCTTATTTTTTTATAGCTTACATCGTTATATAATTGGAAAAAAAATATCCAGCTTCAAAAAACTTTAATTTAATATAACAAAAAAAATTAATAAAACTATGCCTAACTAGATTATTATTTTCCAGAACCAAAAATCAAAATAAATCCGCGAAACAATCCGAGAATATAGTTTTATTTAAAATGTCAAATATTCGCTTAAATCTAAGAAAGTATTAAATAATTTAAAAATATCATACGAATATGTACGGATACTTTAAATGCCAACCATTTTGGCGCACTCAGCGTGACGTCATAGTCTATAACAATATTGCAATCAACGGATGAACAGGACTATATAATGCACATCGACCTAAAGAGGGAGAAAATGGGCTAATTTCGGTTTTGTAGAGCGTCGTCTCTGTCACTCAGTACATTATAAGTTCCCAGTAGATACCGGACTGTTAGTGCGACAGAGACGGCGCTCTACGAAGCCGAAATTAGCCGATTGTCTCCCTCTTTAGCTCGACGTGCATTATTTACCGCCGGTCACTGTAGATTGTTTGTAATCGCAAGCACGAAACAACAGCGCTCTATTATAATTGACTTTGACTTCACCTTCACTCTAACCAATGGCGTTGCGTTTCAATTTGAATTTCCCACATTTATTTGCACTTTTCGAAAATTTTCTTAATGAAAAAGAAATTACTTACATACTTTTTATACTGTGACAAATAAAAATCCAGATAATCTTATCAGTATCCAATATTGAATACAAATTCGAATAGAATGGTATTAAATCACTTACTTATCCAAATTATTTGTTAGTTAGAAAATTACGTTTAAAAAGAACAAACATACAAGTCACAAGTAGAGGAAATAGCTTACTTTAGCAAAATCATTCTGCAACGTGAGCGCCATACACTGTGCAGTGAACATGTCGATTTTATCGAAAAGTGTTTGTTCATCTTGTTGATGCAACTTCCAAAACTTCTCTTGTTCTTCTTCCAGGAAGTCTGTCGTTGCATCCACCTTTGTGTTTACATATACATATATTTTTGACAATAACTATGTACAATATATATTATATACTTATAATTTATATACATATAAGTAAATAAATATAATTAGGTATAATATTTTTTCTGATAAGTTGATTTAGGTAGTTCTCAAAAGTGATAACTTCTATATAAATAAAACTTAACGTTCGTATGTTTGTCCTCTATGCATTCCTAAGCCTTCCAAGCGAGAGTATGTCGCAAGATATTTATGTATGTCGTATTAAATAGAATAAATACTATATATTTGTAGTTTTATTTTATCCAGACAGACAGATAGACAATTTTTTTTTAAATTATGTTTTTCATATAATTTCATATGCATTTAGTAAAAAGCTTTCATTTCGACATTACAAACACACACTTGTATTTTATTTATCTGTACAGATTAAATGAATTAATTTATTATTTTGTCGACTACGTCAATATGTAGATAGGACAAAATGAACATGGAGTTTTTCATAGTATAAAATATAGAACAATATATCCATCAAATATGATAGAATGTAAAGTACACCTTACCTGCTTTGTAATATTCAATGGCCATCCTATAGCTTCCCACAGCGCCTTGAAATCTTCATTTTCAAGTGGAGTAAAGAACACATCGAGTACTTCATAATCCTGTAATATATGTTTATAGTTAAAAATATTGATATTATGGTATGTTGGGACATTAACACACAGCACCATCTAGTTGCATAGTAAGCTACGAGGCTTTGTGTTGTGGATACCAGATAGTTGATACACTACACATATGTAAATACATACATATTTTATAAATATAAGCACCCATGACTGCAGTACAAACATCCGTGCTCATCACACAAATGAATGCCTTCAGACATTAGAATAGAATAGATATAGAATAGAATTAGAAATTCCTGTTTTACTATAGCCTCATTTAAACCATGTTATTATAACGACATAGACAACTATTAAAAAGAGTTTACTTCAAAGTTTTATTCCCTGAAACGAGGGACAAAATTTTTAATTTTCTTTTTAATTTTTTGTATTTTAAATTTAAAAAAAGCAGCGTACTTAAACCGAAGCAGATTACTAGTATTCAATAATAAAATTTTGTATGATACTCAAAAACCTTAATGAAGGTTTTCCGAGATCCTGTGGTATAATTGCATACATTATATAAAACAATTACTGACTTATTACTGCATTATAAGCAAAAAGCAAATTATATGTATAACGGAGCCTCTATCCCAACCGAGTTTTTAGAAAGGGTGACGTCAGCACTGCTAACGTCACCACTTTCATTATTTTCACTCATGATGTCTCAGATGAAGAAAACACAAACTGGTAAAGCAAAACTCTTTTATTAATTTCGAACAGAAAACAGATTCACTTTAATAACTACGTATTAATTACACTATGGTTTAATTTAATTAATATTTAGGTAAATAGAACTAGAATTTTCACTAGAGTAAGCTTATAATAATCCTTAAAAATAACAACGATAAATTGGCAGCAAAATAATTAATTATTGAAATAACAAAACTACTCACAAGACAACCGTTCGGTCCAAGCGCTCGAATCCAAGTGGCCTTAGTGCCACGCTCCCTCCACGAACAAAACATGGCGACCGAACATCATGGCGGTAATCAAACGTCACCGGAATTAAAATAACACGTGTCTATTTTTACTTCTAATAATTCAAATTGATGTTTCATAATTCATAAAATATTTTAAAACGATTTGTGAAATAATTAACTCATTTTAGAAAACAGTAAAAGCAAAACGGAATTATTCAAAAAGCAACGATAAACATTGAACTTGTGGCGCCATCCGGCGGATCGAACAAGTAAAACATGTAATGACTACTATTAATATTTTAAAATCATCGTTGCTTTTTGAATATTGCAATTAATCAAAATATTCTTGTAAAATTTATAAATAATAAATTCATTATTAAACTAATTGGTTAAAACAAAATAAACACAGCGTTAAAATTAACTATTAGTTCGAATTAAATTAATTGAAAATATTGAAATCAAATAATCTTCAACGCAAATGCGTCGACATGTATAATATAAATAATTTTTATAACTGCTACATACACAATCGTATTCACACATTTCATTATATACAATTTTTATTAAAAAAACGTTCCTATAATTATAATAGAAAGTTTTAAATTAAAGAGAAACATCGACTTTAAAACCACTTAAAATTAATTACTCCAGTCCCAGTCGATTGTTTTTAATTCTATATTGAACCAATCTTGAAAATAACATTGATTAAAATAAATAATGAAAGTCGATTCGCAATTAATCGAGAATATACAATTTTATTGAGTACTAGTGATTAACCCTCGCTTCGCTCGTCTTCGTCTTGGTTTGATTCCTCATAAAAACATTCATCCCCATTTTCACCCTCTTAAGTGATGATTTCCGGGATAAAATTAATCTTATGTCCTTTCCACTGTCTCAAACTACCTTCTTACCAAATTTAATTTAAATTGGTCCAGTAGTTATTGAGTTTGTTCGTTACAAACATACAAAAATACAAATCTTTCCTCTTTATAATATTAGTGTAGATGTAGACTATCTTCTTTTTGAACTCGGTCAAAAGCAATTGACGCACTTACCGTATGAACTTTCTTCATAATATCCTCCTGAGTTTTCAATGCGAATGGTATAGATTCCATCCATTCACGAATTTCAAACACATGCTCGATTGTATTGGGTTTTTCCCCTAATTTCCTCATAATGTTCTTGTACGCTTGAATCACGTCTTCCACCACTAATCGTACTTCTTCAGCCCACATTGTCAATAAGGCTTTAATTATGTCCGATCTTTTTGTTACCAGCATTTGCTAAAAATATATTTATATCCTCTTAATCGGACTCCCAATATAAATGAAAAAGTTTGTATGCGAGTGTGTTTGTTTGCTGTTATTCACGCACGATGGTTTTGGATGAGATTTAGTACACAGATATATTATGACCTGGAATAACATATAAGCGCTAGTTTGGGAAACCGAGTGAAGCTGGTTCAAAATCCGGATCTCGCACCTCTGATATTTTCATTCTGATTACCTATCACTTGTTCTGCGGTGAAGAAAAACATCGTGAGGAAACCTGCATGTGTGAGAGAAACTAGCGAGTTTTCGAAAGACATGTGAAGTCCGCCAACCTGTGTTTGGAAAGTGTGGTGGAATATGGCTTGATCGTATTGAAGAGAGGACCGTGCCTAGCAGTGGGAAGTTAACGAAGCGAGAATAAGTCGTAAGTTAATAATGAACTATACGTATAATTGTAATAAATAAAACTTTCTTGTTTGTTTCAACATACTAATTTGGAAAAATGACTGTCAGTATTGAAAAAATCTTTTAGCATTTTATAGCCGATGTGTTGAATGGGCTTGTAAAAGGTGTAGCGTATGTTATTAGTGTCTAACATCGTTATAACCCATAGGAATGGGGGGCAATTACCATACAAAGTGTAGCTCAGAAAGTATGCTGAGCTAGAATTAAGTAATAGTGTAGGCGGGTGGGAGACTCGACGTAGCGGTGATAACAGGTTTTTTTATTTTCGTCATAAAAATAGTATAATATTCGTAAGCGTCTGCGGCGAAGCCCTAAGGAGGGTTATGTCGTTGACCTGTATGTCTGTATGTGCGATTCTATATTCCTTCGTAATTACTTATCGGCTTAACCGATTTTGATGATCGTCGTTAGATTCGTCTTGGTACCGCGAGTGTTATCTATAATATATAATAAAATTCTTAAAAAAAATATTAAAAATATCTATACATATAATAAAATTCTAACTGAGTCGAATCTGTACATTAAATATTTTTTGGAAAATCTCATTGAAATAGTCATTATTATCGATACAGAAGCCGAATCTATAGTTTTTATAATTTTTGTCTAACTGTCTGTAACCGCAGCACTAGAAAGCCACTGGACAGATTTTGTTGATATTTGGTATAATGATAGCTGGTTATCCGGGTCGACATATAGGATAGGTTTTACTGCGGGGAAATATCTCATCTCTGAGAAATCTATTCTGAACATTAAAATGTAACTAGGGACGCTCGTAGACGGTCAGTCGCGTAGGCTATAAATAATTAATTATTATTAAAAATCTAAATAGCGGATCTCAGGCGCCAATTTGTGTGTCTTTATAAAAATAATTTGTTTCAAGCTTATCGAATGCAGTATCAAAATTAAGGTTTTCAGGGGCGATTACAAAAATATACACAACTTATATGTTCAAAAGTAATTTAAGTTAAGAAATTGTTACGTACGTAGCAACACTCGCTGCTAGTATAAAACGTATGTCTCCAACTGCATAATACTATGTTCTTTCGTCAACTTGTTCTCATCTTTTTACTTCGCTTTTTGCGCAGTTGTATATTTTAATAAAAAAAAATATTTATAGATATATAGATTATATTTCGATTTAATAATGATTCTTTTTGCTCATTACAATATTTATGTAGGAAATTTGTCTACGAGTATCATCATGTTACGAGACTATGGAGCGAAGCAATTAATTATACAAAAAATAATGAAAACCGAAGGAAAAAGCTAGTTTAATATTCTGTTAAAGAAAGAATAACATCTACTGCCAAATTAACAATGTTAATTAAGCACTTCTACATTTTCGTTGACGTGAAAATCTCTTCACGTGAAAATTCCTGGGATTCACTAAATGAATATTTTGTATTGTATGAGTACAGTAAATGCAAGTATAAAGTAGTGTAGTGTAAATTTAATTTAAATAAATTGAGTTTAAACTTAAGCTTTTCGTACGTCATACATATGTAGCATCAGCTAGGAGTCACTGTAAGTTTTAAACTAAATTAAGATGTATGCTCAAACCTGTGACCTGGATTTCATTTCATCTATACATAAAAGTATAAGATAATCAAAATTATGTAAAACATTTTTTTTTATAAAAGAAGAATACATTTGTCTGTCCTTCTGCATGTATGTCTATTCGAGCATTACGTTAAAGAAAATACTAGTAAGAAGTAATTTATATAAAGAAACTAGCGACTTACCATCGCTTTGCTTGGGTGTGCCCCTAGGTACACGGATTTATTCACAATTTCATGGGTTTTAATTTTCTGCGCGGTACCTTAATTCTTTTTCTAATATAAAAGTAGCATAACATCAGCCATCTACCAGTGATTATAAATTTAACTAGCCTAAGTTACTTCTTATAACATCAGCTATCTGCCAGAGAAAGTCCCGTCAAAATCAGTCCAGCCGTTTCGGAGATTAGCCGGAACAAACAGACAGACAGAGACAGAAAACAATGTTTTTTTTTATTATAAGTACCGTATATACTTCCATATGTATTTAGTAAAAAACTATTATTTTGACATTACAAACAGACACTACAATTTTATTTATTTGTATAGATAAAAGTTACCTTTAATGTGTCAACGTTAATAGCGAACGGCCCAATATTAATATATTGTGGAAGACGCCAGATCAAGTCTTGTTTCGCGTCGTAATGCATTTGGACCTCTTCTCTTGTTTCTGAGGCTGAATGCTTCTCTTGGCGGAAATTCCTAGATGAGACAAAAAGTAAAGGGAACATTATTTTTTCTCATACCTATTTTTAATTTAACATTGAGAAAAGAATCATGCTGTACTAAAATAAAAATCTTTTCTACTTTATTAATCAACTAGCGACTCTTCGTCACTCGCTCGGGTTCGTCCCTAGTTATGTTTTAGCGTATAGTATAAATTTCTCGGAGATGTGACATTTTCCCGCAGTAAAAAGTATCCTATATGTTGACCTGGTTAACCAGTTATCGTCATACCAAATTTCATCAAAATTTGTCCCGTGGTTTTCTCGTGATGCGTTTCCAGACAGACAGACAAATAGGGAAAATTCTAAAAACTATAGATTCGGCCTCTGTACAGATAATAATGAGTATTTCAATAACATTTTTCAAAAAATATTTAATGTACGGATTCCACTTAATTAGAATTTTATTATATGTATAGACTAGCGACTCACCCTCGCTTCGCTTCGGGTTCGTCCCTAGACAATCTATCTATCTATCCCGCGGGACCCGTACACTTTTCCGGGATGATATATAGCCTATAGCCTTCCTCAGTTAACAGACTATCGAATGCAAAGAGAATTTTTCAAATCGGATTAGTACTTCCTGAGATTAGCGCGTTCAACCAAACAAACAAACAAACTCTTCAGCTTTATAATATTATAGTATAGATTCAAAGGTCCAATTAATAATTTGTGAATACTTCGTTCTTAAAAGACTTTCATCAGCAGTGAGGATAAAATATCTGACTAGATAGATAACATTTGAAAACACGAAGATTATGCATTCAAATTCACTCAAATTTTTGATCGATATGAAAAAAAAGGTACAAAAACTCTGGCGAACGGTATTTTTTCGATACATTTTACGTATATGTTCACCAATTTTATACTAATTTTCATGATATTAACGAATAGATCAAGAATAGTCATCAAATCAGATAAATTAAAAAAAAAAAGATAAAACTTCGGTTATTATTGCCAGACCAATGGTTGTCCTGTAAAAACGGTTATCTAAACAAAAAAATATGATTGAAAAACATCTATACTAACTCGACATACTCTTCAATGTTTAACATATAAATATCCTTATAGCAGTCGTACTGATGCATATACGCTATTAAGGGTATGATTGCTTTTCTATAAGCTTTCAGCAGTCTCTCTCTGTACTCAACTACGTTTGGTTCCATTAGACCTATAAATTGGTATTTTGAAGCTTAGAAAATTAAATGTGTAGTAGTACCTGGGTGACCGAGCTTCGCTCGGGGTTCTTTTTTGTTATATTGTATTTTTAGATAAAAAAAATAAAAACTCGAATAAATACAAAAAAAAAAACAAAAGTAAAAATCTTGTATCCCAACCGGGATTCGATCCCGGACATGTGTGATTGTCTATCTTGCGCCTTGGCCGCTTGACCACGATGCTTATACCCGAGTGTAAGAAATTATCGACCATATTTTGCGTGGAATAATGCGAAAGAAAACCGCATGAAAGCTCGAAAATAATTGCCGGTATAAATAAATAAATAAGTATACAAGAATTGTTCGTTTAAATATATTAGATTTGTATACATTCTGAACTGTTCTAGAGAGTGTCAAGGAAGATATGTGAAACTAAAGTATAGAAAAATACTAGAAGTCAAGAGGGAAAAGTATGGTACAATAAAATTGAAAAGTTCTTCAAGGACTAAACTCGCACTAGAACCAAACTCGTGATCTTCTACAAAGAAATCAAAACCAACTTTATTCCCAATCTCATAGAACATTGCTCCACTACAGAAGCGAGTCTCTGTATCAAAATTGATCACATCCCAAGAGAGTCAATCAATCTTGATTATATGTAAATAGTTTCAAATAGGTGTATACTAATGCGATATACAGACATACATACTTACCAATAGATGTGAGAAATAGCTCCTTATCGAATACGAGGCCGGTCATAATTTTTGGATGCACTTGCGGTATGAAGTGACAGCGGTAAAGCATTTCTCTGAATAAACGTTGTATGACTATCTGTTATGGGATATAATATTATAGTAAGAGTACTTATATTTTTATCCAGTGGTGGAATTCGATCATAATAATCGTTATTGAAAATTTAATAAAAAAAATTATAAATAGAATTTATTATTTATACCAAAAACTGTTTCCAAATAAAAGTTTTTGATAATAGTAAAGCCAGTCAATAGCTATTAAACCAAAAAAAAAAGAAAAAACGATTGACAAACATAGGAGTACACGGACTTTACTATTTTGTCTTTGCCTACTTATAAAAAGATTTTTAAAATAATCTTACAATCAGTGTAAAAATTGTCTAAGTCATAAAAAAATAGACAATTTATAAGAGGCCTAAAAATAATTATCGACTTATAATTTTTTTGTCACGTCATTTCATAAAATGACTAGGATACTGATCTCTTTGGATTTAGCCAGGGAGATACTTCCTTT
This sequence comes from Argynnis bischoffii washingtonia, assembly GCA_033884665.1. NCBI lineage: Eukaryota > Metazoa > Arthropoda > Insecta > Lepidoptera > Nymphalidae > Argynnis > Argynnis bischoffii. The sequence continues at coordinate 26,857 of JAEMGE010000032.1, forward strand.
AGTTGTCAAAGTTTAGCCTGTTACCATACATGTTTTAGGAAAATTCAACTCTCGTCATTCCCAGAAAATATATATCTAAAAGACTTACTAACTACAAAAAACACAGTTATGCAAATAATATGGGGGCCAGTGGTAGCGAGCTTACTTGGGAAACCGTGTGAAGCGGGTTCAAATCCCGGGTCTCACACCTCTGATATTTTCATGTGAAAATCGTTTCCAACATGACTTGCCTTACGGTGAAGGAAAACATCGTGAGGAAACCTGCATGTCTGAGAGAACTTAGTAAGTTTTCGTAAGACATGTGTAATCCGCCAGCCCGCATTTGGCCAGCGTGGTGGACTATGGCCTGATCCCCCTGGTATTGTAGGGAGGCCCGTGCCCAGCAGTGGGACGTTAAAAAAGGCTGAACACACACACACACACAAATAATAACAATATAAAAAAGAAGAGGGTGATTAATATAAGAAACATATTTAAGAAATGTACATCACCTCAAATTGTTCAGGCGGCGTAGTATAATAAGGTCCTTCCGCTGATATCATGAGATGAAAATAAAATAGTGTAGGGGTCGGCGATCGGAATGGCGTATTTATAAGGTCGCTAGAGTCCCATTCATAATCATCCTCACAAAAATACGTACACAGGCATGGTGTTTCACATAATGCCACGAACATTGCCATAGATTGCTCTATTGAATAGCGTAACGCGTACTGAAAGGAAAAATAATCTGTATATATATATATATATATATAAAACAAAGTCGGGTTTGTTACTACACTTATAACTCAAGAAATGCTGGACCGATTTTTATGATCTTTGTTTTGTTGGATTCGTCTTCTCCCCGAATAGCAGAATATTTATTAAAACATTGGAAAAATTCACGAAAAAAAAATCCATACTAATCGTCAAAACGTAATTAGAGCCAAACCTGAGCGAAGCGAGGGTGAGTCGCTAGTTAATTGATATATGATTCTTGACAAGACAACATTCTACTTTCGAAGTCGTCTATAGAAAACAAAAAAAAAAAAGGATTTTGACATATCCTGACCAAGTTAAGCCATTTGTCCTGTGCCTCTTCTTTCATCGATAGTATCGAACTGGCGTCCCACTTTTGTAAAATGAACAGAGAGTGCACTTGTGATTGCGTATATATTTACTTATATATATGTATGTATTTATATATATGTACATATATGTATATATTTTTGCACTATACTATGTACTCCAGCACAATTCGTCGCTTTAATGCTTATTTGTTCAAACAACCTATGCTTATTATACTTTACAGTTGATTTTTCTTTAGTCTTTTTTCTTAGTTTTTTACAGTTTATTCTTCTATTTTAGAAACAATGATTTATTTACATATATAGATATAATATATCTCTTCGACTTTTTTTTTAAATAACATGTATTTTATACTAATAGAAATGACTTTTCAACCGACTTCCAAAAAGGAGAAGGTTCTCAATTCGACCGTATATACTGAGGTTTTCATTTAAAATAGGCATCTAATCAGATATTTACGAAGTCGGTGTGCTTATATTTGTATTGGCTGGCACCGATTTCGAAAATATCTAATTAAGTATCTATTCTAAATGAAAACCCCGTTTAGTTATTTTTTACTTTTCACTGTGCCTGGAAGTCGGTTTTTACATTTTTTTAATAGTTAATAATTCTGTAATAAAATCTCTTTCAGTAAATTGATTGATTGGTTTGATACAAATAAGCACTGAGACGACGAATTGGCTAAAGTCTTGAGTTTATTATAAATATGGATCGAACTAAGCTTATTGAAAAAAATATAAGTAAGCAATGTTTTATACATTTCCATTATTACAAAAACCCTTTCTGACTTAAAAATAATGTGCAAAAAAATCATATTACCCTCTTGCTTAGTTTTTCGTGTAAGATGGACAAACAAACAAATAAATTTCTGTATTTATAATATTTTTTAAGAATTTATTTATTAAAATTACTATAGAATATGCTATCTATTACCTGCATTCTAAATCTGACGAGTTGCATAAATCTGCACAGCTTACTTATGCCATAGAATTCCCATTTCTTCTCATATATGTTAAACCACCTTTAGTACATCGATATTAGAAAACATAATGTTGTTAATTAATACTTAATCATAGCAAACAAATAAAACTTCAATCAAATGTTCAAGAGGGAGTACCTTGCAAATCATACATTATGGGAAATTGTCTTTAGGGGTTTTCATATGAATTCATACTTCAAAAACCAGAATTCATTTATTTACACTATACATCCTTTATTGGATTATCTAAATCTACTTTATATTGTGTACTATATTATAGTCTTGACGGCCTAGATCACTTCTATAAGCCTAGAACGCTACTGAGAATATGAATATTTTGTATTCATAATTAATTTCATTATTAATCTTAATAAAAATTTAAGATTATTATTCTAATTTTAGATAGCCAGTAGCGACAGCATATTCAATAAAAAATAATTATTTAAACAGGTCCAAAAACGTCGGAACGTCGCGTGGATACGTGTCATAATCATCGTAATGTACGGAAAAAATCGCAGCAAAATTTTCTTTTACGAATCATAACCATACGAGCTATAAAAAGCTAAAAAAAGGATATAATATAAAAAAATTACCCTTTTCCAACATCCCTATAGGACATCCTTATTGCATGCGCAGTAGCGTTTAACCACGTTATATTTAAATATTTGAGCATCTGAAATAAAAAGATTAAAAGTTTGTTCAAACTGCAAAATATATTTGTATACAGAAAGAGATGAATAATAATCATGTTAAAAATTATAAACTCACTAGCAAAACCCGCGGCTTCGCTTGCGCTAAAACTACAACAAAAAAACTTTAAAAAGGTAGGTTTCATACAAATTTTCATCCCTTATTTTATCTTCTTATGGAATGAATTTCAAAAAAACGCTAAAATACGTATTTATTTAATTGTATTAAATTAATACGAAGTTTCAAGAAATTCATTCAAGAAAAATAATTTTTGGGTTGTATTATAACGTGTATTCCCGTGGAAATGAGATAACCTCCTGCGGTAAAAAGTATCCTACATGTTGACCCGGATATCCAGCTTTCATCATACCAAATTTCATCAAAATCCCTCCAGTGGTTTTTCTGTGATGCGGTAACAGACAGACAGACAGACAGACAGACAGACAAAAATTCTAAAAACTATAGATTCGGCCTCTGTATTGGATAATAAAGTCTATTTCAATAAGATTTTCCAAAAAATATTTAAGGCATAGATTTGACTCAGTTAGAATTTTATTATATGTATAGATAGATAAACTGTATAAAGTTAAATTTACCATAGAAGTACAATGCTGTTGTGCAGCGTCGAATTCCGCAAGACTAACATTCCTTCCGTAATTGCTTGTAAAAAACAACATGGCCTCCACCTGTAAATAAGATTACTATATTAAATTGCTATTTATTATAAAGCTTTTATTCTTTAAGAGAATTAGTTAATACAAACGTTTTGTTTTTCAATTAACTATGTTTTAGATTATTTTTTAATTTCGTTTATTTTGTTTTACGTCAACTCAATTAAATTTTCATAATATAAATATGCAAATTATTAAAATAGGTAAGTCTTTAAATATACATACATGAGATTCTTAGAACTATTAAAGAATGAATTAACATAAAATTTAACTAAACTCAATTACTTAAATATTATAAAATAATACTACAAAATAATTTAACGATTTTGCTACAAAAATGACTAGTCCTTTACAGGGTTTTGTTTGACATTATTTAAAAGCGCGGGAAAATAATATTAAAGAACGCGCGCTTTTTTTTTAATACACTCTTTTCGGCAAAGGTTGCATGCAACTTATGTTTTATTGCAATATAAAATATTATTATTAACATATTATCTTACGTAAATATTTTCACAAAAACAATTTGAACCATATCTATAATATATTAATTATAATTATATAATTCTATTATATATTGTCATTATTAACTTAAATGGCAGCACTTTGGTCATAATATCAAAAAAAGAACATATAAACAACAAAATTTCAAAATTATTGAAGCTTTAATGAATAATGGTATCTAAAATCTTCTATATTTTAGAACAAGCTAATAAAAACTAAATCATATATTACAAAAAAAAAAATTGTATAACCTTTAAGCACTCTTCTACAACCAAATGTATGCACGCAACAGATTCGGTAAGTACGTACAAAGAATTCCACTGATTAAACTTAACTCGCCCTGGAAAATCTATCATTTCGCAAGGATACCGACCTATATTTGGAAATAAAAGATTTAATTTTATATATACAATATACAGTGTGTAACTTGACTGATGATCAAGGACTTCAATACCCATCAATGTAACTCCCATGTTCAAGATTTTTAGTAGTTCCAAAGTTATTTAGATTTAAAAAAAAAATATAGTGGAAACTAGATTTTAGACTAAACTTAGCAAGTACAGTCGAAGTATCAAGTATATGTATGTATGTATATTTACTAGATGTCTTTTGAAAAGTTATTACGTTCTATCAAACACGCAGATTATTTCATGATGTTTTCCTCCATCGTAAGACTAGTTAATAATGTTGAAAATTATTCACACATGAAAATATTACAATACCCGGGATTTGAACCCGTTTCATTCGGTTTTCCAAGCGAGCGTGTTACCATTGGACTGCCACCACCATAATGATAGTGGTTTTTGTCTAAAGTAGTTTATTCTATATTATACTTTTATAATATCTTTAGTAATATATAAAAATACAATAATAATAATATATAAATAGGTCTTTTATTTATTTCAACGTTTTAATCTCTGCAACTTACAACTTGCAGATTTGAAAAATTCTTTAAGCATTTTATATTTATTATCACACTACGGTCTTCAGAAGCAGAGCAATTTTATATTATATACTACTAAAGTACGCTTACTTGAAAATCTTTCAGAAGGATTTACTTTATAATTTATATAGAACTTTGAGGTACCTTAAGATAAAAATCATAAAAATCCGTTCAACCAAAAAAAAAAACAACTAATTTAAATACTTCCTCTCTTTTCAAGTCGGCCAATTAGTAAATTAAGTAAAACAAGTATCACGAAATTCGACAACAGGTTACAGATTCGATCCCCATAAAAGATGGGTGGGAGAGATGCTTTTTGTTCAAAGCTCTTTTGAAGCGTAATTAAGCACATTGACTTAACCTCAGTCAAAAGTGACGTACAAAATTATGGTTCATTACATTCCTTTTACAAGAAATTATCTTTGAAGAATATATACACATGTAAATTGAGTGTTTACATTTCCTCTTTTGGAAGACTTTGCTTAAAAATCGGTGTTAAATTGTCAAAAATACCTCGTAACACAAACAAAATCATACAAACGATCAAATTGTACACCTCCTTTTTAAGTCAGTCAATAAACACAATATAATTAAGTACAATTTCTACCAAACATTTCTAAAATAAGAAGATATAATACAATAATACCGTAGTCAGGTACAGGCGGCACGTAATCCTTGGTCGGCGGATTGATAAAATTATAAAGAGTGGGATATTTCTTTATTGTATTAATTATTTTCATTTTACCTTCTATTTTTCTGTACAAAACGTCCACCTGTTTTAATTAAAATTCAAAATGTGAGCTTGTTACGATTGCAAATACATATAAAATACATTATACATATTATAACAGTGTTCGATATCACAAATGCTTGTAAAGTCGTATATTTGTACATCACGTCATATACAGTGAAATGATTGATTTTTAACTGGGTTTTTGTTGATTACGGGAACTGAAAATTATCGAGTTTAAAAGTTTTCATTTTATTATTTGTATTTTTTTTTTAAATTTTTACTTCACCTTTATATCTATTAAACTACCTATGGTCTAGTGATAAGCATGTACGGATAAATATCTAAAGGTCCTGGATTTGATTTCTGGGTTCAACCAAATATAGCTATTAAGTGTATCTATCAAAAAATCTTAATAAAAACTTATAACATCCCCAAGTCAAAGTAGAGCACGTAAAGCCGTCGGTCCTATTTCTTACTCTCACCGGTCGTGTCGAATTTTGGGACTTGAAGAATAAAAGGCATAACGAGTGCACTTGGAGTATACTTGTAGACTACAATATGTACTAAGTAGTTTTCAGATGTTAGTCTCACTGAGATTGGCCTCGTGTAGCCGAATTTGGCGGGATATTTCTTATTAAAAATAGCTAATATGTTCAGTAGGTAATCTTTAACACTTAACTATGCATTAATAAGGTTTCAATAACATCACATTGTCTCACATCATCGAAGTACACTTTTTGAAGAATATTTAATATATTTAGTATCTATACAACGATATGTTGACATATCTTTTGCCATTTCTACATATAATAAATTACCTCTTGCTTTAAAGATTGAAGAAGATTGTTATCTAATTTTTTAGCTTGTTGATGTATTATCACCATTTTCAGTATAGACGGCATGAAATTCAATGGCATGCGTGGCAGGCCGTCCAGAATCAAGCAATCTAGATATAAATAAAATCTAAAAGAAAAATAACATAAGTGAAAGGACTAAAAATAAGTTATCTAGCTAGTCAAAATAGATAATATTATAAAATGTAACTTATAATGACTTACGCTCGCTTCTCTCTAGGTACACTACTTTTGTTCACAATTTCAAAGTTTTTTTTTTTTTTTGCACGAAACCCAAATTCTTTTTTCAAAATGAATTTAGGCTAAGTTAGTCCTTATAACATCAGCAATCTACCAGTGAAAGTCCCGTACAAATCGGTCATGCCGTTTCGGAGATCAGCCGGAACAAACAGACAAAAATAAAAAAAAAATATTATAAGTACCATTTACACTTTCATATGCATTCAGTAAATAGCTGTTATTTTAACATTACAAACAGACACTTCAATTTTATTTATCTGTATAGTTTAATGAAATTCTCATAGCAACAACTTTGCCAATTTTCTGTGAAATATATTTAACGTTTTGTTTTTCAATAAATAAGGATCCTAAATAAATTCCAAGAAATTTCATCACAATGGTTAGAATAATTAAATTTCACGTTATTTTCAAGTCGATGTATCTTTTTAATTATATAGTAACTAGATCTTATTTTTTATCTAGCTTAGATTCGTTTAGGTACGACTCTAGGTACCTAGCATATAGCAACCTACACAGACATGTGTGACTTTAGCTTTTAGTCTTTGTAGTACACAGTACATTTTATCCAAATTAGTTCAGCCCTTTCAGCGTAAAGAATTAACAAATATACAAACACACAAACAAACTTTTGCATTTATGGAAGTAGTAGTTGCTTACCTTAAATTATTCTCCACTTCTTTCCGCAAGTTTACAGCAAACTTAACACGTTCAGCAAATGTATCGGGATCATCCGCTTTAAACATCAATCGAATACGTGGGATACTGAAACCAATTTTATGTTAGTACTGACCGAATCAAAGGAGTTTTAAGTTAAAAATATTTATCTATACATAAAATAAAATTCTGAGTCGAATCTGTACATTAAATATTGTTTGGAAAATCTTATTGAAATAGTTATTATTAACGATATAGAGGTCTATAGGTTTCAGAATTTTTGTCTGTCTGACTGTCTATCTGTCTGGGAACGCATCACGAGAAAACCACTGGATCGATTTTGATGAAATTTGGCATGATTATAACTGGTTATCCGCGTCAACATACATGATACTGCGGAAAAATATATCATCTCTGAGAAATCTATACTAAAAGTTAAAACGTAACTAGGAACGGACCCGAGCAGAACGAGAGTGAGTCGCTAGTTAATAATTTCGGGTATCTAAAATAAAATCTTAATTAAGAAACTCTAAAAAGGTATTTTTTCTTAATGGTTTGAAAATGCCAATATTAAAAGATCCTGATTTCCAATTTGAATATATTTTTGTGTTTATTGATATATTTACAATTTAATTATTTTTTTTTTTCATTTATTTATTTAGTTTAGATTATTATAACTGTGATCCGTTTTTGATAAATTTATTTTATTGATAAAGACGTAGCTGTAATAGAGCTGTGTATATACTAATTTAGTTTATTAAAGAAAATATTTAGTACTAGCACTAGCAGTACCCGTGGCTTCGCCCGAGTTCAAATTTCCTATCGCTACCAAACTACAGGATCACCCACTGGGCTAATCTGAAGATTACTGAAAATTTCATCGAAATCGCTCCAACCGTATTGAAATCCATAGAGAACATACGTACGTACACATACATCGATTTTTATATACAAATATAAATAGATGAAGTGTAGGAGGTAAATATATATATATATATATATATATATATATATATATATATATATATATATATATATATATATATATATATATATATATATTTACCTCCTACACTTCATCTATTTATATGTATGTTAATATTATGTATTTGAAATGTAGTTCATACTTAAAGCGTCGCTTAGATCCATCTAATGCCATGACTTCCCATTTCTCAGTGTTTTTATCGAAACTAAACGCTGCAACATTTGTCCACTGAAAGTTACACATGAATTAATTAAATATTATTTATTGAGGTCTTTTTAACGTCCCACTGGTGCGGGCTTCCCTTCAATACGAAGGGGATCAGGCCAAAGTCTACCACGCTGGCCAAGCGCAGGTTGTGTGAGATTTGAACCCGCTTCAGTCGTCCAAGCGAGCGCGTTACCACAATATGTAGTAAAATTAAAATGTGTATTTAAGGTATTTTTTTTTATATTAATATGTATGATAGGTATAATTTTCATTTAGTATACAGAGTTTATCTTAAAGTATGAGTCTCGAGTCAGGTTATAAGATAAAGCGTTAGAGATTCTTAGTAGCGGTCCAGTTTTGTGATATAACTTTTTGAAGGAGTGCCTAATCTCTCTCGTCATGAGTCAGTTTGGAATTTTATTGTATTTATTGTATTTTGAAATGAAAGCAATAGATAATTAATATAACAAAATAATCCTAGTAGAAGCAAGATAATGGCATAATGGCCGAAAATATAATTATAATAATATTGTATTGTAATATTGAACCCTTTTTAACGCCCCACTGCTGGGCATGGGCCCTTTAATGGGTGAAGTCAAGGCCAAGTGTGGTTTGGTGGATTTCATATACCTTTCAGAAAATAGTATATTTTGGAAAATCGAAGGTTGTCAGATATGCAAATATCCTCGCAATCTTACTGTGTATATATATACTGTAATGGTAATTTTGAAAACCTAATTGTGAAAAAATAATATAATTCGAACATTTATTTGTTGTTCAGATTTATCTAGAAACTTGTAAGCCGATTATGGCGGAAATTATACCCTTAACAAGGAAAAATAAACAATCACAATTCCGAAACTTTTTAATAGAAGTTTCACAATTTGAAACATCGCTAAAGTAGTTACTAATGCGTAAATGGTTTACGCGATATTTTTTTTAAATTACGAGATTCTTTGAAAATTTGTTTACTACTAATGTTTGTCTGCGGCTGCGCTAATATTTTAATATTTAATGCTTAGGGCGCATTTCTGTAGCTTGATGTATGTATGTATTTATGTATGTATGTACATATGTATATATGTATGTAACTAATAACCTTCCTCAATACATTGGCTATGTAATGCGATAAGAATATTTCAAATGGGATTTGATTTTAAAAAGTATTTTAGAGATTAATACGATTAAACAAATAAAAAAAGAACAGCCACAGAACAATTTATTTTTGTGTTTTTTAAGGCGGTGTACATTTTTAGTAAAAAAATGTTAATTTAAACAGAGTATACAACTTTACGTAAAGTAGGGGTTTAAATATATATTTCTTATGTTTACCTCATATAAGTTATTGAGCATTTGTATTAGATCAGTTGACGGCTTTGTAGATTTTCCATCTTGCTTCGGTATGAACGCGAGCCCTGGACAGGGATATTGCTCGCCTTCAATGAAACCAAGATTAAGCCATTCGTCTGGGATCCTACAATAGCCAATGAAACTTACAAATTTCATAAAATTTAAAAAAAATTTTATATCGACTTTAGGACAAGTCGAAATATTACTATCATTATGAAATATTATCTATATATATCTACTAAATAGCACTAGATTATGCTCTCTAGATAGAGGTGGTAAGTTTAATTTTGGGACATTTTAAGTTTTATACTATCTATAAGCCCGTCTAGTTAAGACGATAGGGGGACGTCTTAAGAAAGGTTGCGGGTGGAGGATAAATGTGGGTTGTCCAAGACCATAATAATTGGCGCTTTATGAAAGAGGTCAAGGAGATTGCCTTTAAACAGTGGACAGTCATAGGCTAATTTTGTTTATTAGAGAAGATTTTCAAATGTAATATCTCGATATCGGTAGTGCTATATCTATATATTCTCTTCTATTTTCAAAATAAGCATAAAAAATATTCGTATCTACATAAATGCAAAAGTTTGTTTGTTTGTTCTTGTTTAACGCGCCAACAAACTGTTACCAAAACATACTTAGTACTAATAATACTAGATCATTATTAATTAATTATCGTTTGACGACCGTCTGAAGAAAGGGTTGTTTAGCTTTACTCGAGAATCAAACCTGCGCTAGGCTATCATTAAACACTAAATCATAGAATAAAATTACCTGCAATCATATTCAGTATTATCAAATAATTCCAGTTCCATTTTCGGAAATACGCTATAGAGACTGTAGAACTGTTCGTCGCTTATAGAATACTCAGTTGTCGGCATTAATAGGTATGGTTGAATACCGCGTTCACGAAGCATTTTCTGAAAATGTGTAAATGTGTAGTATGTATGAATGTTTGTTACAATTTCACGCTGAAACGACTAGATTTATTACTATTTTAATGAAATATAGCAGTCAAATAATCTATGACTTGGAGTATCACATAAGCTATTTTTAGGCACTATGAGATAGTACCTATGTATTTGACGACACGTTTAGCTCAGTTTGTAGTGATTGTACTTGCTGTGTTACATATGTGTAGTGTATCAACTATCTGGTATCCATAACACAGGCCTCGTAGCTTACCATGGAACGAGATGGTGCTGTGTGTTAATGTCCCAACATATTTATTTATGTATAATCTATATTTTATTTTAGTGGCGAAGATATTGCATAACATATACATAAAGAGAATCAATTGAACTGAGTGCCTCCACCCATTTGAAGTCGGTCGTATTTACTCGTAAAGATTATGTTATATATGATTATATTGTAAAGATTATATATTAACTAGAAAGGTAGTAAGGACGAACCCGAGCGTAGCGAGGTTTTACGTTATGTTTTAACGTTTAGTATAGATTTCTCAGAAATGGAGATATTTTCCCACAGTAAAAAGTATCCTATATGTTGACCCGGATAACCAGTTATCATCATACCGAATTTCATCAAAATCCTTCCAGTATTTTTTTCGTGATGTGGTAACAGACAGATAGACAGAGAGACAGACAAAAATTCTAAAAACTATAGATTCGGCCTCTGTATCGATAATAATGTCTATTTCAATAAGATTTTCCAAAAAATATTAAATGTACAGACAGCTTGGTTACAATTTTATTATATGTATAGATAAAACATATATGGTTTAGTTTAATACTTTGTATCATATTATTTTTTCAACTAACAATTACATCCAAAATCTTCGTAAAATTCACATTGTATATACGTTGAGATTAACATTTTATAATGTTTGTAAATATGTTGCAATAAATATTTCTTTAGGCAGTTGTAGTCTAGTGGTAACGCACTTGCTTGGCAAACCGAGTGAAGCGGGTTCAAGTCCCGGGTATCGCACCTCTGATATTTTCATGCAAGAATCTTGTCCAACATGATTACCACTTGTCTTATGGTGAAGGAAAACATCGATTGATAAAAAGGGCTTAAACACTATATTACTTCATACCTTTATATTAGAAGCTAAGAACTTTCTTCTTAATCTTTCTATCTTTACCAGTCGCGGTAGCTCCTTTGGTAACACGACACTTAAAAATTGTAGTTTTGGCACAAAAGTTTCAAATGGAAATTGCTGTAAGTTCGATTAGATATATTAATAATGTAATCGTATATATGTATATGTTTTTTCGTTTGTTTGTTACCCTTTCACTTTGTAAATGCTGAACGGATTTGGATAAGATTTAGTACAAAGATAGACCATGATCTAGAGTAGCACAAATGCCACGTTAAGTACCCAGGGATGCACTCTAGCGAAGCTAGGGTAAAACACTATTCAATGTTATATTAGCGAAAGTATACTTTTGTTTGTTTGTTCTTCTTTCACTCGTAATCGGTTTTTTTATAAATAAAAAAAGAACAAAAAAATTAAATGGTGTTGTTATATCCCTGTGTCCCGAAGAGCAAGTCAAGCTGTCCTATCCCAGATCTCTCACCGATCTTGTCGAGTTTCTGTTACGCCGAACTTTCAGAGTGAAAGGATTAGAGAGTGCATATGTCTGTGCATACACTTACGCTCTATAATATCTCTTGTGCAGATAACGGTCACCAGAATATCATTTTAAAAATTTATGAGTTAAGGTACTAACAATACTATCATCTTCATTATAAGTCGTCCATCGACCAGGCGGTAGTAAAATTTTTGGTTTTTGAGGCTTCGGCAAAGATATTACCATTGGAGCTAGCTTATCTGTTTTAGCCTAAAAATATAAAGCACTAATTTAAGTTTCTTCCAAGATAGAGTATAAAATAGGTAAATCAATAATCTTAAATATATAGGTGTCTCAAACAAAAAAAAAAAATACACCAAAACTGAATTAATAAATAAATATGTAGAGCACCGTCTAGCCTGTGTTATGGATGCTAGATAGTTGATACACTACACATATATAACTTTAAATACATATATATTATAAATATAAACACCCATAACTGAAGCAGGTACAAACATTCGTGCTCATCACACAAATGAGTGTCCCCAGCGGGACTCGAACCCGCGACCGCTTTGTATTTATAATATGTATGTATTTAAAGTTTATATAATATGTGAAGTGTATCAACTAACTGGTATCCATAACACAAGCTTCGTAGCTTACCATGGAACCAGAAGGTACTGTGTGTTATTGTCCCATTTTTTTTTTAAATAATGTGCTATTAAAAATGATTATAATATTTACTAAGTCTTACAATAAATAGTACGAGTACACTTGAAATTCACAATTTATGTTATGAAATCCGGATCTTGCTTAGAGAATTGCGAGATCAATAAATATCGAGCAAGCCCTTCCAGAATAGCAAGTTAATAAAAATCACAATTGTACCTGTAATAATAATTTCACACGTTTCTTTGCAAATGCTTGCTTCGGAGCGTCGTCTTTCATCATATTGGATACAAGTTCTGAATAGTAACCCCTTTTAGGGATAGCGTCCCTTTCTACATTATCGTAAACTACGTCATGTCGTTTTATTTTCTTCTTTCTACTGTGCATATTAATATTTGAATATAATATTATTAATCCTAAAAATATGCCTTTGTGTTATTTTGTCTTAAAAAAATATTTTGTTTTTGACAGATGTCAATTTTTTTATACGGAGCTTTATAATTTTATGATGTGCCAGCACGTTTTAAAAAAATATTTCTTTTAATTTTTGGATGTTTTTATTAATAAAACAGAGTTGTTGGAATATTTTTTGTAAAAAGAAACGCTCATGTTAATATCTCAGAAATATTATATTTTAAGTTTCCGCTACAGATTTTTAATAAGCTCTTTGCTTATTAAATAGACATACATTTTCGCCAACATACTTCGAGACATGCCAACTACGAGAGTGTACGTCCTATAACTTGCCTCGATTCTGTGTCTCGCCTTTTCCACTCTCGCCTAAACTACTCTTGGTTTCAACTTTCAATTGATATTGCATCTGGGTAATGTCTCAGCTCTTAGTCTCGGCTACCCAGGCGTTTCAAGTTTGCCGTAAGTCGTAACTGAAGAAGTGTACCAGGGTTGTACTATTTTATATGAACTTTAATCATTAATTAAGTACACCTAAAACATGTACTCTTATATATTATATAGAAAGTAATGCTCTTCAAGGAGGAAATTTAAAGCATAGTTTTGAAGAAGGCTTATCAAAAAAAAACGATTGTCTTCTAATAACTTCGAGCATATATTTATATATAACTAGTGACTCACCCTCGCTTCGTTTCGGGTTCGTCCCCAGACAAAAACAAATTTATCCCACGGGAACCGTACATTTTTTCAGGATGATTTATAATCTATAACCTTCCTCAGTTAACGGGCTATCTAATGCAAAAAGAATTTTTCAAATCGGATTAGTAGTTCCTGAGATATATATTGATATTGAACTTCTCGGCTAGATTAAAAGCTCAATGACTGAACTTTTTGTGCAATTTAGAATAGAAATAGATAGCAAATAGATATTGTCCTGGATTAACACAAGTACCTATAAGCGCCTACCGCGCAAAAAAATCTTAAAAAAAAACCGGTAACGGGGTTATACATATTTGAAAATACTAATATTAATTGTAGAGCAAGGATGTTATACACTCTTATAGTACCTAATAGGAATATTAACTGAAAACGATATAATTATGCAATTACATATATTATTTAAAATACATACGTGGATGGTTGTTACTATAAGATATAGAGGACGATTGCTTACTGTTTACATAATAAATCAAATATTTTGACACTTTAAATAAACACATAAGCAGAAGCGATGGGATCTGTTGAAAGATAAATGCGTAACCGCTTAACATGCCTCTTACATAAAACATAATAATTTTTGTGAAAATTAGACTGATATGTATTTAAAAGCAATAGAATTATAAAAGATACATATATCAATAGAGATAGGTAGGTACCTACAATTTATCTGATTTCAAGATGAAAAAAGAGAGTACCTATTAAGTTTAAGCAAGAATTACGGGCATGACGAGGCTTATCAAAAAGAGTTTATTAATAAATACCAGGAAATTTTGTCAAAATTTTTTTGTAGAATCATATAATGCTCGTAAAATATTATTATTATTATTAAGATGAATAAAAATACTAATATGAGATAATATTATCGATTTGAATATATAAATTAGTAAATCAAAAATTTGAAAATTCTGACCAAGAATAAAGAGAAAGAAAAATATGAATAATTAGGTATTTACAGTAGGTAACTACTAGTATAGTATTATGTCATTTGTGATATACATAGCTACGTTTCATACGCTCTCCATATTAGCTAATATAAAAGCGATATTAACCTACTGGATGCGTAGTCAAACGACTTAGACTTTTTAATTATGACTTAACTATACCTAATATTTAAGTTTAATGTAATATCGCGTTAAATACCTTAAAATTTATATAATAAGTAATTATGTTAACATCTGCTTTTTAAATGTAGGTCTAGCTTCAAAAGAGATGATTCGTAATAAAGATAACATTAATATGAAGATGACCTGATAAATGGTATAAATACATATATAGGAACGTATTCTCTTGTATGAGTGATGAATATTTATTCCACGAGATTGGTACGATATGCCTCAAAATATGTTTTCAAAGGAATTTTAAACAACCGAGTGTTCAGTGTTGAAAAAAATATTTCATATTGGTAGATACATAAGAAATTGTAGAGCATAAAGTCATACGTACCTACCTAATGAAACCCCATATTCAATATTTTAAATTAATACCTACATCAAGAAAAAAAACAAATTTTACAAAAATAGCAACGTTTTTTTTTTCTGGAATAGATATTGCAAGTTACTACATTACATCAGATGTTAATTGTTCAGGAAAAACCTATTTGATAATTTAGATGCTCTACTCTTAAAATGTTGTTTAATTTTGATTTAAGACAAGGTAGGAATAGATATTAATAAATATGGTAGTTATAAGTATTAATAAATAATGCAATCTAAAAACGATAAAATGTTCGATTAAAAAGTAAAATATGTCGGACAATAGGCAACCTGACGAGAGCGGACACAACTTTATTGTTGATTTGAACATGTGTAGTATCTCATTGCTTTAGTGTTCCGATGGCTGAGCAACGAATACCTACTGTAAATAAACCGCCTCTTTGAACGTTTCATTTGGGTATTTCTTTGGAAAATAAATGTTGGAAGAATAATTGTTTTTATGCTTCAAATACTTTCTGAGGAATCGTATCAGAAACGTAACAAAGGTATTCTTATTAGTTATCTACTGATTTTTATTACAAATATGCAGACGAAGAAGAAAGGAGCGAATAATCGATTTTTTAATTTGCATATCGCAAACGGCAAACGTAATATTTCAAGTTTTTACTTATTGTTAGACCATTACCTTATTAGAGGTCGAACTTCCAAAACTCCTTCCTTAGTAGGTACCTATTTTATAATATTCCATGTACCTATCCAATTTAATATGTAGTTAATGCTTAGCGAGAACAGTTAGGTAATCACGGCAAGTCTTTTTAAATCATCTTATAATCTAAATATGCAGGTGACTGTCTATCTACCTGTTACTTTTCTTGCGAGAACTTTCTGCTGAACAGATTTCGATGAAATTTGGCCAGGATATAGATCGAGTCATGGGGACGACGACGGACCTTTTATTCCCGTCCCGCTTACCATGCAAACAAAGACGCGGGCATAAATTAGATTTATATATACTCAAACTCTCATAGTAATCTATTAAACAAAAGGTTTTAAAAACAGTTATGTCATAGTAACAACTAAGCTCAAGGCAAGGTTTAGTAACGGTGTAGGTATTCACAAAAGCCAAAGATAAATATTTCTCTTGATAATCCAAAAAACCGTGGCAAATGGAACTACCGAACATAAATTACACTCACGAGTCACGCAATATAATATGTAACTTATCGAACTTACAAGTTTCTCAAATATTATTTTTAATACTGCATAGTTGAACGTTTCAAATAAAACTAAGTATATTTATTTTTGCGGTTTAATTTTTATTTTATTTTCGGGAGAGACTGCTGTGTAAATCCGTTAATTAGTTTCATATAAAATGTCAATTATTCGCGTTAATCTAAGAATTTTAAATAGTTGTTTAGTGATTTTTATATAAGTAACTACAAGCTAATAATAAGCTTCTATATAATTTAAAAATAATAAAACAATAATTACGATCGTGATTCGTTATCTTGAACATCAAAGCTTACATGGTGTTTCCCCATTTCATTAATACCTACACTTATTGAATTATACTGTAATAAAATCGCATTTGAGTAATAATGAGAGGCAGATAGTAGAAGGTACTGTAGCTATAAAAACTTTAAGAATAAGGCTCATTTTGTGTGGGCAAGAGGAATAAAAGCCTTAGTTTCTCAATTAAGTAGTAACATAATGGGGAACGCAAATGGGAGCAATTACTTGATACAAGTAAGCGGGCAGCGCGTGCTCTACGAGAATAGCATTAATTTTATGGCACCTGGAGAAATTCGGAATAATTGCGCGTTCATTATGCTCAAACCCATATTGTAGCTCATTAAACAACATGACGTAACCAACTTTGTCGGTTTATTTTTTAAAACATAGAGATAAAATAAAATGTTTGATTAATATAGGCAAGAATGGTGGCTTTTTGAAATAAAAACATTATTCAAAAAATCAAAACACCCGATACACCCGTGTTTGTCTCCAACTGCACAATACTATCTTCCTTCGTTAATTTTTTCCCATCTATTTAGTTTTCTGTCGGATTTTTTTTAATTTTTGTAAATATTTTTTTTATATAGCTTTTTATGGCAACTTAATTTTTTTTGTTTTATTTATTAATTTTTATCCTAAATTATTTAAAAAAATAAAAGTTTCTTAAAAAGCTTCATTTTGATATCCACTATGATCGATAGGTTTAGACGGAAATATTTTTAGCACCTGAAATACGCCATTTTGATTTCTAATAATATCCATACGTACCTTATGACACGTACATTATCAAGACGAATCTAATGATATATGACTCATCAAAATCGGTTAAGCCCTTTAGTAATTACGAGGGAACATAGGATTGGACATACATACAGACATACACATTTAAAACACATAACCCTCCTTCGGGTGTGTATCCATTCTTAAAAAAACAGGACAAAAATGCCATAATCGCATTATTCCTAGCTTTTCCACTTTAATTAAAACTGAGGGTTTTTTTGATAGTTATATCGTCACTGAGATGAACTTTATTTAAAAAAAAAAACTAAAAATTTTTTTTTTTTTTTTACGTAACCCACCTAAGTAATTTAATTTTTTTAAACTTAACCTGCAACCTACCAACAACTTCGCGATATTTGCTTTTTTATTGGTTACTTCAGTGAAAAACAAAGGTTTTCACAGTTCACTTACACTCGTATCTCTTAATCTATGTGTCTGTCCTATCTGTGATGGCGTCCTCATCTTATGAACCGATTTTAACGCCACTTTTACTAGACATTTTTTTAATCGAAATACCCATTGTATTTTGATAAAAAATTGTCCAATCAATTATAAAGACTGACATTTCGAATAATTGCAATTTTATCATTTCCTTTCAATTATTCAATAAATAAAAATCATTTCGTGGTTCGATGTTTTTTGGTAACTTGGACCTAAAGCTGCTACCACAGTAGGTATTTGTTAAACGTTACATTAGATATTGTATTTAAGTTTGCATATTTCATATTGATAAATAGCATTTTCGATTATTTTTATAGATAATCTAACTACCGGCTCACCCTCGCTTCGCTCGAATTCATTCCATACGTACCTACGTTTTAACGGTTTGTATGTTAGGTTGTATATTATACTAGCGACTCACCCTCGCTTCGCTTCGGGTTCATCCCTAGACAAAAACAAATCTATCCCACGGGGACCGTACATTTTTCCGGGATAATATATAGCCTATAGCCTTCCTCAGTTAACGGGCTATCGAATGCAAAAATAATTTTTCAAATCGGATTAGTAGTTTCTGAGATTATCGCGTTCAACCAAACAAACAAACAAACAAACTCTTCAGCTTTATAATATTATCTTACACGAACTATCAACCTAAGCCAGTGCCCGGAGCACGTTTGTATACCCTTGCTTTCACGAGATAATCCAAATTGTTTATTTACAAGTGGGTGATTGATATGGAGTCGTCGTTAGACACTCAAGAAGATGTACAAGATGTAGGAATTGGAGAACTCGACAAATGAAACTGTTTTAATTGAAATAATTACAAATTGTATCAAATCCTTTATTAGATTTAAACGTCAGAATTATGAAACCGCGGTCACAAAAGTGCTTCCTATATAAAAATTGGAGGGTAGGATCAAAAGAATGTGGTTTAAGAAAATGTTATATTGCTATAAACCTATTTAACAGTACAAACAACAAATAACTTCATAGAAATTCATTACAGTCTAATTCAACAGTCAACAGATTTTGGAATACAAAGTATTCGATATTGCGAGGGAAAACAGACTAACTGTTTCCAGTAATTAAGAAATTAGTAAACATGAAATTCAATATATTTACAAGTCTAAGTCCAAATCATAACTTCATGGATGTTATTAGTGGAAAATAACACCCGAGAAGATAACAGCATCCATTTGTCAACTTACCGCTAGCTAAAGCGATGGTACATTCCTGAGGATCAACGGTGAAGAGTCGGCCTTCGTAGCGAATATCTGCTTTAGATATTAGGCTGATCTTGGAGCCCAATTCAGGCATTCCAGAACTCATAGTGTCACTTTGGAAATTAACTGCCGATGACAAAGATTTTTAACGATATCGTCGACCGTAAACCAACAGCCAGCTATTAAAATGACTGACGGGAAGTTGGCAACAAGCGGGGCGTTTACAAACAGCTGAGGCCATAGATAAAAAAGAATCTACAATAGACAATTTTATACGATTTTATCTTTTAGTAGTCTAAAATAAATAGAGATATTCTCTATAACATCATTATATTTCATTTTTTTTATAAAAAAAATATTTTAAGATACAAGATATTCAATCAATGTTTCAGTGAAAATATTTTTCTAAAAAATTCAAACTATGAATATTAAAAAATCAAATGCAGTTATAACGTAGACATAAAAAAAAAATTGTACCTAATTTTTAAATAAGTACTTGATGGAAGTAAAATTGTAAGGTTGGAGTTAAAATTAAGGTTGTACAGTTAACCTTAGATAACAAATTACTTACTACGAAAAAAATTTATTAAAAAATTTAAAAAGCCCGACTGCGTAAAACGTGAACTTAAAAGTAGAGAACAAGTTGACGAAAAAAAAAAATCTTCTTTCGTCAACTTGTTCTCATCTAAAATACTAACTTCCTAAAATAAAAACTTTTCGCGGATTTATTTTGATTTTTGATTCCTAACGTTTCAAAACCTACCTTAATAAACCTTATTTGTTCTCATCATGGATGACAAATAAAAGTTCTCGTCTTTTTATTTCGCTTTTTACGCAGTCGGTTTTTTTAATTTTTTTATGTTTTTTTATTTGCAGTTTTTTTATTATAGTTATGGTCAATTACATATTTTTAGTTTTATTTTACAATCTCTTATCCTAAATGAATTTTATACATATTTTTATACATATAAATTGTGTATATTTTTGTAATTACCTCTTAAGAACCTATATTTTGATAACCCTTTCGATAGATTTAGACGATTTTGTTTTTAAAACAAATTGGCGCCTAAAAATTAAAATCCGCCAATTTGATTTTTAATGATATCTATATCCCCCATGACACTCGCGATATCATGACGAATCTAAGTTCTAACGATGTATATTTCATCAAAATCAGTTGCACCGTTTAGTAAATACGATGGAACATAGAGTCGGATAGTAATGAAAAAGAAACCTAAAGATACAAAAAAATACAAAAAAAGATGCACAGCAAACGGCATTATCGCTAGAAGCGATCTCTTCCAGGCAACTTTGAAATAGACGAATAAGTTCTCATACGGTTAAGGTTAAGCACATAACCCTCCTTTGGGCTTCGCCGCAGTAAGGTAGAAACTACTCTTTGACTGTGGGCGCGTTGAAAGTGGAGAGCGTACATGGAATGTAAGAAGCAGTAGGAGAAAAGATGAATGCATTAAAAGATTCAATAGATAATAAAAACTTAAAAAAAACGACTTCCAGACACTGAAAAGTAAAAAATAACTAAACGACGGTTTTCATTTAGAATAGACAATTAGATATTTTCGAAGTCGGTGTGCTTTGATTTGTATTGGCTGGCACCGACTTCGAAAAAATCTGATTAAGTATCTAATCTAAATGAAAACCCCCGTTTAGTTATTTTTTACTTTTTAGTGTCTGGAATACGTTTTTTTTTTTTAAGTTTTTATTTTTCTATTTTTAGTGTAGACGTATCATCAATACAAATTAATCAAGCCCAAACACCAGGTAATTGCTGTAAATCGTTGAGGAGTTCCCTCGACTATCTTTCGGGTCCATCATCAGATCGACTCCAGACCTTCATTAAATAGTAGTGCTTTAAAATACCTAATGAAAATGTTATCAAACGCACTAGTCCGCTACAATTTTCGAAAGTTCCCCTCTATTTTTCAAAAGACTCTATGGGACCATTTAAGGTATGAGTACTAGAAATTAAAGAAATCGCCAAAATCTTTTCTCAAACATTTTGTACGGAAAAACGTTTAATCAACTCGAAATATTTTTTGTTGCCAAACAGTCCTATATTTTTTAATGTGATCAAAAGACTCTTTGAGGCCAATTGAAGTTAAGTCGCAAGTACATTATTGACAAATAAATGAAAACAAATAAAATTGTGTTTTAAATTTTTTTAGCTTGATTGTATTTATTATTATGACAGTGTGCAACATTACTATCGACTCGCGCGTGCTTAAGAATAAATCTGGCAAAACATTTGGTCAAATCAAGTCTCCCTCTTTTGAGGGGCCTGGCGTAAAGCTAGGCGCATACTCTGTGCCGAGCCTCAATAGTGCTGACCATGGATGACAAATAAAATAGATGATTTTTTTATTTTTTATTATTAATAATGGGCATACTCTTGACCTTCATCTTAGCTCGAAGGCACAGATAAGATCTAAGATGTAGCGAGTTTGCCCAAGAGAAGCCTGTTAACACGCACCTCAAAGAAATTGACCCGGATAATCAGATCAAAGTCATATCAAAATCTGTCTAGTGGTTTTCTCGTGATGTGTTCCCAGACAGACAGACAGACAAATATTCTAATAACTAAAGATTCCGTACGTAGCGTTCTTTCACAAAAGCGCCTAACTATCACTCGCGTTGGTCAACACGGCGGCGGTTCTGTTGGAGACGCGTTGGGCTCGGGCTTTTCTGACCCATCTTCTAGGGCCAGGAGCCGTTGCTCTAACTCTCTTTCCCGTTCTTCGAGCCTTGCCTCCCTCCTCGCTAATTAAAACTAACTTCAACCGATGTCTATATTTAAAGATGATTCAATTCAAGTCTGAAAGAATTATGTACCTATAAATATAAAAAAAATATTGAATAAAATATTGGGAAATTTTCACAATTCTTTCTCCTTTATTTTCATAAAACTACCTTATCGGATTATTTTGCGTCCATTTGTGTGATAAGCACGAATGTTTGTACTCCAGTCATGGATGTTTATCTATACAGATAAATAAAATTGGAGTGTCTGTTTGTAATATTAAAATAACCGCTTTATACTAAATGAACATGGATGTATACACAGTACATATACCAAAACAACATTTTATACAATTTTTGTCTGTCTGTCTGTTTGTTCCAGCTAATCCCCGAAACGGCTAGACCGATTTTGACGGGACTCTTAAGGGATGATTTTCGGAGATAAAAAATATCCTATGTCCTTCCCAAGGTCTCAAACTATATTCTTACCAAATTTCATCTAAATCGGTCCAATAGATCCAGAGATTACCTACCCACTACAACGTCACAAACTCACAAACTTTACCTCTTTATAATATTAGTATAGATTACAGTAGCACATAAAAAGTAAAAAATTGTTTGTATGAAGCCAATTAACTATTTTTAGACTGTAACTTTTTCTTTGTTTCAACGCGCTTCATCGAAGTCTTTTAATGGGACTGTCCTAACATATAGGATACTTTTACAGCGGGAAATTATCTCATTCCCACGGGAGTACACGTTATAACACAACCCAAAAAATATTTATGATCAGAATTCCTTGAAACTTGGTATTAATAGATACGCTTCAATACAATTAAGTAAATACGTGTTTTAGCTTTTTTTGAAATTTATCCCATAAGGAGATAAAATAAGGGATGAAAATTTGTATGAAACCTACCTTTTTAAAGTTTTTTTGTTGTAGTTTTAGCGCGAGCGAAGCAGCAGGTTTTGCTAGTCGATAATAAAGTCTATTTCAATAAGAGTTCCAAAAAATATTTAAGGTACAGATTCGACTCAGTTGGAAATTGAAAAGAACTATTTTTCAACGCTTTGCGTCCCCCCCATTTCTCGGGGGTAGCTGGACATCGGGGGCATTTTACGAATTTCTATTCCTTATACACCTGCTAACATTTTAAAATCATAAAACTTCAGGTTTTCAATATTTTATTTTCTTTTAAAAATAAACGGATTTCGATTGGTCTATGATACAAGTAGGTACCTATTATTATTGAAGTGTAAATGCAAGTTTTTTAGTATATTTGTCTAAATAACTAAAATCTTACTAATATTATAAATGTGAAAGTTTATTTGTTTGGATGTCTTTTACTCAATCACGCTAGAACGGTTGAACGGATCTGGATGAAATTGGGCACAGAGATAGATTATAGTCTAGAATAGTACATAGGAAAAATGTACGGTTTCTGATACACTCTGATAATTAGAGATTTTTATGAATTCATTGATCGTTCATGTAAATGTCTAATTAATGTTACGATTAATGTATTTAAAAATAAAAAAAACACACAACCCTCCACTCTCCAGTTTTTTGCCAGTCTAGTAAAAAACAAGTGCTTGCTGGCAAGGATTGATAGTAAAATAGATATATACATAAGGTTTGGTTTTCCTTAAAAGTAGGCTAATAATTATTTGTAATTTTTTGACAATAAATGATAACAATGGACATAAAGATATAGGTATCTTCTTCTAGTTATGGCAATCTAGCTGATTTTTCTCCTAATTTGTAACAAAATGAAGTGTTTAATGATAATTTTTCAATATTTTTTATTAACACTACTATTTTTATATGTTTAGGTATGAGTCTATGATTAATAAGTATTAAGTACCTAACCATTTTCGATTAAGGATACAGTTTTTTTTTATTCAAATTTTATGCCTAAAATATAAAGACAAACTGAATATCTCTATAAGAGATCTCTTCCAGCCAATTTATGGAAGTAAAAAAGACTGTATTACAGCAAGCTAAAGTAGTTCCTATAGTTAATACTAGCGACTCACACTCGCTTCGCTCGCGTTCGTCCCTAGATACGTTTTCACGGTTAGCTATGTTTAGGTATACATAAATAAATAGTAGCTTGCTACTCCTAAGATATTCATTTTAATTATATAGCGATTTACCCTCGTTTTACTCGGGGTGCGTATGCCGTACGCGGATTTTGTTCAGAATTTCATGGGTTTTAATTATTTTTTCGCGGAACCCTGATTCTTTTTCTAAAATAAAAGTAGCCTAAGTTACTCCTTATAACATCAGCTATCTACCAGTGAAAGTCCCGTCAAAATCGGTCCAGCCGTTTCGAAGATTAGCCGGAACAAACAGACAAACGGACAGACAGACAGACAGACAAAAGTGTAAAAAATGTTGTTTTGGTATATGTACCGTGTATATATCCATATGCATTTAGTAAAAAGCGGTTATTTTAATATTACAAATAGACACTCCAATTTTATTTATCTGTATAGATTAATTAGAATTTTAAATCTACCCTATTGTTATTTGTTATTATAAAGAGGTAAAGTTTGTTAGTTTGTATATAGATGGTAATCTCTGGAACTACTGATCCAATCTGAATATTCTTTCATTAATATTCAGGTGAATGCCCTCAGCGAGACTCGAACCCACGACCGCTGGTACAGCAATTAGTGAGGTCACTACAAACTGAGCCAAACGTGTCGTCAAAAACAATTATTTATTTATGTTTTTTCTGAAAAATAAACTTTGAAGCACAATTAAATAAAACAATATGCGGTTCTCATCACAATGCCATCAAAGATTTCAGGTTAGAAATTAAATATATTGTATTAAAATTGATGCCATAGGTTTTTCCATGCCATGGAATTTTGTTTCAATTCAATTTGTTGTTAGCACAATTTCTAGATGATACAACCAATAATTTTTCATAAAATTATAATCACTATAAATAAATTAACATGATATATTAGTGTCAAAAAGTTAACATCATGTAAATATATAGGACATTTTTTCAATCTTGTCTAAGATTTGTATCATTTTGTAGGTAGGTAGGTGTGGTAGGGCTGATCCGTTATTGCAATGCATCGGAAATGACACGCATGTTGATGTTTCTTTTTATAGATTTTGCACATCCCGGGGCTGGAGAATCAAGTTACTCAATATTAAAATAAAAAATCTTCACTGATCACTTATTTATTGCTGCAACATACCTGCATATTGGTTTATGTAATTTTTCAATTAATACTTTATCAAATGGATTTCGGACTTTTCCTTTAGTAGGAGGTGTCGATTTTTTATTACAAATTGGACTATCAACATTATCATTTTTTAAATTCATTTCAAAAATAACGTAAAATTTCCATTACAGTTTACACCACAACAATATTGAACACATCACACATAGACAAGGAACAACAAGACATCACAGATTAGGCATATTTTTTAACAGATTAAAAATTAATTTCATTTAGTTACCACTAAAGCCGGCCACACATGTATGGTTTCCTGATTAGTAAGGCTGGCCACACATGTGCGGTTTCCTGATTTGATTTCCTGATTGGTAATTCAGACCCAACGAACGTTAACGAATGGGTTTCGTTGGCCCTGTCTGGACGACTTAGTGAACGCCAACGATCGTTCGTTGGCGTGTGTCTACAATCCGAAGCGTGGCGGTAACATCAAAGGAATCGAGCCATTAGGTCGGAACTAAGTGGGGACGGTCACCAAAGGCTAACGAACGAACGACTCCTTTGAAGCAAGAGAGCATAGCGTGCAGATGTCTAACCTATTACCTAATATATAAGATATTTCCAGCCGTACACGTTAATTAAAGAGAAAAATAGTGGAGTAATGATGACATGTTTTTATTAATCGATCTATAAAAAGTATACCTATATAATAAGGAATATAAATTAAAAACGAAGAGAAGGGATTACTCGGTAGAAATTGCTCATATTTTTAATCGCGAAACACATTTCTATTCTTAAAATATGTGATCGTCCACCATCTCCGCTTTTGTTTAATTTTTCTTGTCCTTACTAACTCGTTAAGGTATTTCGTCGTCGTCCACGATCAAATTGCGAATACAAGCCGGAATCAGGTGCCAACGATCGTTTGCTCGACCACTAAATGTATTTGGACGTACCGAAGGCCAACGAACGTGCGGTAGCCAACGCCAAATATCCTTTGTTGGTGTTCGTTAGGTCTGTGTGTACCCAGCATTATACTGAACCAATAAACCTATAATTTTCACTGCTTTATCTTACTAAGAGATGACGTAAGTTAGAGAGAGACGTAATAATAAAAAAAACTATCGTCTTCGATGATGTGAAGCCACTTTTCACTTGCATAAGTGACCAGCTGGTGAGTTACAGTGTTTTCATTATTTGTGAATATTTTAATAATAAAAAGCAATTAGATGTAACAGACTTGTTTTAAGGAAACTTGAAACATTTTGTCTCGATGACTTATAGTATGGCTTACGACTGTAACAGCCATAGTTCAAAGAAATGTGAATATAATCACTATAATAAACAATATATAAATTTAGCCATTCTGTAGCATAACCGGCTTCATAGCGATTTTAAGAAAGGGCAAATTGTGTAACTCTGTCTCTGACCGTCTCGTTAGGAAATCTATAAGTATGACACGATTAGATATATTGTACATGTTGAATTAAATATAGATCTATGCTTGTTATTGCTCGAAGAGTTGAAGTAAAACTTCTTTGCCGCTATGACAGACGCGTCAATTAAATTAAAAGATAGGATTCAAAATATAAATGTAATAGTTTTTATATAATTATTAGTAATAATAATTATAAAATTATTACATATATGTATATATATATATAAGTCGATATGATGGTAATGCTGGGTGCACACCGACCCAACGAACGCCAACGAAGGATATTCAGCGTTGGCTACCGCACATTTGTTAGCCTTTGAAGGTACGTCCAAATACATTTATTGATCGAGCAAACGATCGTTGGCACTTGGCACCTGATTCCGGCTTGCATTCGCAATTTGATCATGAATGTCGACAAAGCAATTATAATTACTAGTTTTATATACCCTAACGAGTTAGCAAGGACGAGAAAAATTAAACGAAAGCAGAGATGGTAGACAACCACATATTTTAAGAATAGACATGTGTATCGCAATTAAAAATATTAGCAGTTTCTACCCAGCAATCACTCCTCTTCATTTTTAATTTTTATTTCTTATTAATAGGGTCCCAAAGACACGGCTTTTCTTTGTATACATAGATTGATTAAAAAAAACATGTCATCATGACTCCGCTCTTTGTTTTCTCCATAATTGACGTGTATTTTCTTATATATTAGGTTAGAAATCTGCACCCTACGCTCTCTCGCTTCAAAGGAGCCGTTCGTTCGTTAGCCTTCGGCGACCGTCCCCACTGAGTTCGACATAATGCCTCGATTTCTTTGATGTTACCGCCATGCTTCGCATCACAGACACACGCCAACGAACGATCGTTGGCGTTCGCTAAGTCGTCCAGACAGGGCCAACAAAACCTATTCGTTGGTGTTCGTTGGGTCGGTGTGTACCCAGCATTAAAGACCTGATGGCCTGTCGCTGGTTCCTTGGGAAAGGGGACGGGCCCTATTGTGGGACGCTACATGCGTTGTCACATTAGCCCCGTCCCATGTCAGGGAGACGGCGTCTAAAGTGGGAGCCGCGGCCGAGATGGCTGAACTTCTTATGTTACGTAAATGCGCCTCAAGTAGTCAAAATTATGTTTTTATTCCACTTGCTGTAGAAACCCTTGGCCCATGGAGTCAAAGTGCTAAGCACTTCTTAAAAGACATAACACCTCGCCTCTACTGGTGACAGGAGAGCTGGTGCAGTTTTCGCCCAAAGAATCGGCATTGCCATTCAACGGGGCAATGCGGCTAGCATTCTTGCCACTATTCCACGCGGACATGACTTGCACAGTAATAACTAAATGTATATTTGTTTTGTATATATAATTAAGTATATCTGTAATTTTCATTATTGGTTAAATAAGTGCATAATGTCAGATTCTATCAAATATGTATAAATTATATGGAATTATAAACTTATCATTTTTTTAAAATAATTAATAATAAATTTGACTCACATTGCCGTGACACTCCTTTTCCCACTGTATCGACTTGCCCCTCAGGCATGCCTAAATATTTTTCCTTCAAAAAAAGAAATTTAAAATATGAACTAATTGAGCACTATTCTTTTTTTTAATGTATTTTTTTTTATTTTTTTTTTATTAAGAAATATTAATTTTGATTTAATATCCTACGCTTCAAAAACAAAACATTAACCAATACTACTATACTTTTGTTATTAGATTTTGTTATGTTAATAACAGAATTTCTTTTTGATGGTAGTAACCAGCCATCTTTTCTACTTTACAGCCATCTACGATAGGATTGGTGGAATCACTTAAATTACCTGTGAGAATTCGCTTCTGTTAGTTAAAATTATACCTTTCCTTTACGGTGGAAATTCTTGAGTCGAATTTTTAAAAACTTCACAAATGACATTACCATTCGAAGAGGCTTGTTGCTGTATTTTTCTTAATTAAATTTGATTGTATGTGTGTTGTACACATAATATAATGCATACAAATCCTAGCTTTGCCGTTACCCATCAGATAAATAAACAAAATTTAGTCTACTTTGCAGCCCTTGATCGTAATTCGTATCGTATATTATTGTAGTAAAATAGACAAAATTCTGCTGGTGATGTCCATGACCATGTTCTAAAAAGTACCCCTCCAATGTCCAACTAAATTTAATCGTCTATACGCGCCACAAGTGATTATGTGTGACGAGTGTTTACAATGTAACACCACTTTATGAGTAATGACTGGTCACTTTACTATATTCTATCTTATTACCATAGATGAATAATAAACGCATATTACATAAAATTAACGAATGGTAATCCAGAATTTAAACCATTGTATTTCCTATGACCCATCAGACACACGACGGACGGACAGTACGAGCACACTTACGAGTGTAAATAGAATTTCGAATGGGCAAGTATTGTTTGCTGAGTGTGAATCACTTTCTAGCTTGTTAATATTCTTGACGATCCATTACACAACGTATGGCTTCGCATTATTTAACTTAGGAATATGCATATTTTTTAAAAAAATACTGCTCGGGAGTATTTGCGCATCGTAATGAGGAATTTCAAAGATTGTTTTGACTACGTTTATTGTCTTTTGCCAAGAGGAAAGTTCAGCATAAGGATAGTTTTGAAACTCCTACGTATACATATGTATATTAACCACAAGGCTAAGGCTGGTTAATATTATATATATCTATTTAAAACGTACCTAGCGATATACCCGAGTTAAGCAAGGGTAAGTTGCCAGTATTAATTAATTCTTTTATATATATATATATATATATATATATATATATATATATATATATATATATATATATATATATATATATATATATATATATATATATACAGTGTAAACTCCATGTAACGTCACTCGTTTTAACGACTAAAGCGTCGAAATAAATTGGCTTTGGTTGGTTTAGCTTATCTTCCATACAATGATACACTCTACATAGCATTACATCCACTCTCAATAACGACAACAATTGAGTAATAAAAAGTACCTTTTAAGTTGCTGAAATTAGTAAAAAGCGCAGCTGTGTACGTTTTTCTGTCGCTTTATTATCCTAGCCTGCAATAAACTCGACTGTCGGCATCACGCATACCGAACTTTCTAAGAAATTCGTTCTTTTGTTTACAAATTGGGATTGCTTGCAGGTGTAAACTGATCTTGCTTGACCATGATTAATAAGTAGGGGTCATGGATTGTCTATACGTTATCATATTCTTAGTTGCTCACAAACTTTCAAACTGTAAACATGGCTAGTAAAAGAAAATCACTGTGTATTGACGAAAAAGTTTTATTGATACGCGCAATAGAAACGGGAGAGAAGATAAGTGATGTTGGCAAACGCTTTGGATTTAGTTGTTCTACCGTGTCCACAATATGGAAAAATAAAGAAAATTCCACAAAATTACTGGTGCAGCAAAAGACGTCAGACAAAAATAACAGGCTATACGCAATAGCGATCAAATATAAGATTCTTTTTGACGTACATAACTACTAACACTAGTCTGAAATAAACTTTTTCTTTGTCTAATTCTGATTTTTCTTCTCTCTATTTAACGACAACTCTCTATAACGCCATAAAATGCACAGTCCCTTCAGTGTCGTTATATAGAGTTTACACTATATATATATATATATATATATATATATATATATATATATATATATATATATATATATACATACATACATATGTATAAAATTATTTCGCGTATCTCGGAAAACGGCTCTAGCGATTTGTATTTGTATTTTGTATTTTAAGTTTATCTATATAGGTGTATTTTCTGAAAAAAACTCAACGCCCAGAAAATATATAAAAATGGAAGTAATTAGGGGCATAGCCTTCTAATAAAGCGTTCTCTTCAAACGAAAACGCTACGAAGTTCAATTTTTCACTGTCTTCTACCTAAAGGCTGAATGAGAATGCTATAATATTTAATATCCAGTATATACAAATGGTGAAACAACCCCATTGGTCAATATTTTCCCCCAAACCACCAATGTTTTTCGTGAAAACCGTGAAAAGACAAATATATCTGTCTCGCTATAACCTATAGAGCGTCACGCTTGCTGACTCCCTCACGCAAGGGTAGACGAGGGAGTCCGCGTCAGTGCCCTCCAAGTGTATTATATTGGCGGACGTTTTGTTTTTAAAGATTATTTTGTTATAACAATAAAATATAAAAGAATTGGAAAGTCTTATGTAATAATTTAATATATTATTTCTAAAATATTAAAGAAACTTCGAGACTAAATTTAGAGATATTTTGAAACTGAAGTGATGTGAAACTGTAGTGAAAAATAAAGTTGTGAGTTTGAAAGAAACTAAAAAACTAAATAACTGTAATTATGTGTTCGAATTCCGCTTTGGATGTTACGTAAATGACGTAAAAATGCATTTTGACTGAAAAAGTAAAATTTAATTTTCGTGGCAAATGGAAGACGCTGTGAGCCAAGACACGAACGGACGGACAAACAGAAACCAGGGGAGAAATCAAGGTATATTTTGTTCAATATAAAAAAAATCTAAATACATATTATATAAATAAAAAATAAAATCTTTTATTGAGTTAAAATAAAAAAATAAATAAAAAATAATAATTTAATATATTTTTTAATTACTCTGTTTCTCATTTATTTGCTAAAGTTTTAGTCTTAAATTTTTGACTGTTTAAACGCCTATAGAGATTTAGCTAACACATTGTAATGGGATTTGTATAGGGTATAGATCGGGAATTAAACGCATACATAAGTTTTATTTAAGTTGTTGTAAATAAAGGCAATCAACCTTAGAGATTAGAGTATACATAAGCTTAAGTATACTCTAAGCAATCAACATTCAGCACGATATTTTGATAAATATTTGATAGATTATATACGTTTGGCAAATTTTTTAAGGGGGAAATAAAATAATTTCTTTGTGGAAAAATTAACCTATTTTAGTATAAGTCAACGATGCCAACGTCTAAATAACCTAGAACAATTTAGCGCATTATTCCTCCCTTATCAAAGTGAGGCTTCTTAATATTATTAGGGTCTATGCACATATTATAAACCCACAAATGAACGTTTATTCTGCGCTGTTTCATTTAATAACGAGAATGACTTGCATTCATATCGTTTTTTTTTATATTGTTCTATGTGAGTTGTTTGTTTTTATACGACTTTTCATTTGTTTATACTATGAGAGCGTTCAGGCAATATTGTTTAGATATATGATGCTAGTTGAGATATATTTAAAAGAAAGTTTCAACTCAATCCTTTAAATCTCTTATACTGCGAGAAAACATCTCATCTTTGAGAAATGTATACTAAACGTAAAAATTAACTAGGGACGAACTCGAGCGGAGCGAGGGTGAGTCGCTATATATAATATTTATGTACCTATTATTTACTGAAATAAAACATTTCTTGTTTCCAACCTTTGCCAAAAATATCTTAATTAAAAAAACTATTTTTACCCACACTTTTGGCGCGCTTTGGTAGATTCATAATTAGATGCTTTCTGTAAACTTGTACGACTTTTTACGATTATTTACATTTTTATGACAAAAAAAATAATTAAAGAGTGCGTGCATGTGTTCACGCGCAATAGGTTCTCTTTATGGAATTCAATTTATGTTTTAAATAATTAGGATACGGGAGATACTAAAAATAACGCAGATTAGCCATATTACAATCATATATTTACAGAATATCATTTAAGGAAAGAATATAATATTATATATCATTTGTCAGACAATAACAACGGTTACCATGGCAACAAACGTACGTACATTTTTTCGTAACGCATTCACCAGCATACCCCCCAAGTCAAGCGTGCGTAAAAAAGTTTTACTTTAAAAATAATGCCATTGCCAATAATGAGCAAATTAGCTTACAGTAGGTACTATAGGTACTACATATAAGTGTTACCCGCGTAACCATGCTTTTGATTGATTCTGGGTTCAAGTCCAAGGCGGAGCGTGAGTAGTTATTGGGTTTTCTGTAGATTCTCAGTACCTAGCAACCCGGAGGTGTACCGTTGGCGGTGTTACACTCCCCGCCTGATCTGTCACCGACCGTTTTAAAATTGCTAAAGATAGAATAACCTATGCCAAATTACAACATAACGCAAAAATATCTAATACATTCAAATGTATTGTATTCAGCCCTTTTTAACGTCCCACTGCTGGGCACGGGCCTCCCTTCTATACGAGGGGAATCAGGCCATAGTCCACCACGTTGGCCAAGTGCGGATTGGCGGACTTCACATGTCTTTCGAAAGCCTGCTAGGTTTCTCAGACCAGCAGGTTTCCTCACGATGTTTTCCTTAACCGTAAGGCAAGTGGTAATCATGTTAATACCGGTCAGAAAGAGTTCATAATCTATACATATAATAAAATTCAGAGTCGAATCTGTACCTTAAATATTTTTTGGAAAATCTTATTGAAATAGATTTTATTACTATAGACGATACAGAGACCGAATCTATAGTTTTTAATATTATTTTTTATTTTATAACATTATTTATTGTATATGTATAATATTTAATTTATTTACTATATAATATTATTTATTATGTATGTCACTTCTATTACATGTACTAAAGTTTATAAGCATTCTTTTTTCGTAAGCGGCAAGGGCAACCTGTCTACTAGAGTCACAGGCATCTTGAAAGTTCTACACTAAATAACTAACGTGAAATTTGTACGCCTGACCACCGACCTCTTCTCGAGTTTAAGAACATTGAATACTTTCCGAATTAAAATTTACCAGAATAACACTGCCAAGATAAATAACAATTAACAACACATCACCGCAATATAACACTAACAGTGGCAGAGTCGGAGTTCGACTCTCTCTTTGTAATCAATATGAAGTGTAGATAACTATTACAATTGTAATACCATTTCATCAGATTTTAAAGATATACAGCTTATAGTTATATCTATTTTTAAAGTAAGAGATATTTCAATTACAAGAATATATATTTGCGGAAAATTGTTTTTGAGCCAAATGTGTCGTCAATATATTTATTAGGTATACAAATAAGTTTTAAGGGTTTTTTTTTAATTTTGAATTTTTATTGAGAAAAACTGGTAGAATGTACATCATTCAAAATATTTCCCGTCGCTTTCTATTACCCTTGCCCATCTTTCAGGCAGCATACGGATACCGTGTTTAAAAAATTCCTCATCTTTTGAGGCGATCCAAGAATCGAGCCAATTTTTCAGTATCCAATATTTAATGTTCGCTGCACGAGCACTAACTTGACTCAATCCCGCTTTACCTATACAGTACCTGAGCGACCGAGCTTCGCTCGGAGTTCTTGAAAGATTGTATATTTTACATTAAGTGACTAAGTGTTACTGAGAAAGTTGTATAGATGTCGCGATAAGAACAATTTTCTTTTTAATTTGGCTTAAAAATAATTTTACATTAAGTGACTAAGTGTTACTGAGACAGTTGTATAGATGTCGCCATAAGAATAATTTTCTTTTTAATTTGGCTTAAAAATAATTTTACATTAAGTGACTAAGTGTTACTGAGACAATTGTATAGATGTCGCTATTAAATTTTGCGTAGAATAATGCATAAGAAAAACGCATGAAAACTCGAAAACACGCGTTTCCCCAGACATGTGACTAATCTAGATCAATTTTTCGCCCCCAAAAGCCCCTATATATCAAATTTCAGCAAAATCGTTAGAGCCGTTTCCGAGATCGCTGGTATAAATAAATAAATAAATATACAAGAATTGCTCGTTTAATTATATAAGATTGTTCAGATACTCCAGTTGAGGTAAGGCTATTATGGTCTCTGTTGTGACTGTTTCTCTTTTTCAATATTCCGAATTTTAACTGAAGAGTTTGTCTAGTGTATAAGCCTTCATACTAAGTCTCATAATGATTGATTAGAACATTTTAATGCCAATAGAAAACAAACAAACTTCTTCTGATTTATTTATATATAAATAAATAGACGAAGACAAAACAATTCAGTAGCTTTTAAATAAAACTATCTTTTCGTATTTTAATTATATAATTTTATGTAAATCAATCGGAACGTCAGAGTTCAACCATTTCGGAGATTAGCTACAACAAACAAACAAACGGACAGAGAGACAAAATTTTTAAATAATGTGTTTTTGTTATATGTACCGTATATAATTTCATATGCATTTAGTAAAAAGCTGTCATTTTGACATTACAAACAGATATTTTAAGTACATTTTAAGTTTTAATCATACCAATTAATCATAATATTAAGTATTAACTGTGTAAACTTAATAGTTCTGCATAATTAATGAATATAATATTAATTTATTACAATAAAAAATAAGCATAGTGCGAGAAATTATTTTAGAAAGGGCTAATGCTATTGTGCGACGCTAGGGGCCGTAGTTTCTAAAAAGTATCTTTTGTCCTTCCCAGGGTCTCAAACCATCTTCTCACCAAATGTCATCTAAATCGATTCAGTAGATCCTGAGATTACCCCCTACAACGTCGCAAACTCACAATCTCACAAACTTGCAAGCTCACAAACTTTACTTCTTTATAATATTAGTATAGATAAAGGCACCTAGGGACGTCTCCGAGTAAAACGATGGTAATTCGCTAGTTTTAGATATGAAAATAACACAATTGTTTGAAAAACTTTTTAACATTTTATATATTCATATATAGCTTTTTCCATGATTAAATGTAATTCTGGTTAAAACCTTAAAAGGTTCTGAATGTACAAACCATTTTGATTTATCCCAAAACAAAATAAAGCTGACTTTCATTTGAGTATTTGCATATTTAAGGCTTATAAGACTAGAACTGACACGAAAGCAACTATCTTACTTAGCAGGCTCTTTTAATGCTGGACGGGGGGAGGGCCCGTAGTGGTTACTACTTACTTATATCATAATCTCATCATACCATTTACCTACCTACGTTAAAATGTATTCACTGTTCGCTCAAATCGGTATGAATATTTTAGTTTTGAATCGCACCGTCTTTATTCAATGAGGCACTAGCAATTGAAATTGAAATATTTTATATTGTGCAATCTCTTTTATTGGGTAGACAATGAAATACGCGCGGGTACGCATCACTCAAAGTCACCGTTAGACGTATTTTTGCATCCTCATAATACTTAGAGGGGAATAATATCTATTGTCCGTAAACATACGCCAACGCTTTGAGCGATGGCATGTAAGCTTTACATTGTCTATGTTATTTTTATTTGCCAAAAGGCAATATGAAAAATATGTGAATATGTGAATTTCTATCTAGCCAAGAATAACTGTCGCATAGTCACACTATACGAATATACACTCTGAAAATATTCTCTTTTACGCAGTATGTTTGTTAAAAGTTTTAAAAACTAATGAGTTTCGTATAAAGCGAGTCAAATAAACAAAATGGAACCAAAATATTTGAGAGTAACTAAAAATGGTTATTTCTTGAACACTATTAATCAAATATCAAAGAATTGTAGGTAGCAGAAATAAAATATGGCAATTCATAGTCGGCAGAACCACGCTGTCAGGAGCGATGATGTATTTGAACGTTTTCACGAGAGCTGCTGAACGCTTTGTCAACGTCCGACATTAGAGGTCATCGCTCATAGCAGAACAACAGGCCGTATTAGGGCCATAAGTTGAAATATTCTCATTTATTTACCCCAGATATAAATTACTAATGCTATCTCTTGCAGTGACGTTTAGAAATATATTTTTTGTAAACGAGAAGTTGTTTAAGTACTTAATATTATATTTCTGAACGTTATTAATTAATTTATTAATAGAATTCATTGTTTTTTGATACGTATATTATTATAAAATATACATTTATGAAGGGGTTTCAATATTTTTTGATGATACATATACAACGGTCTACAACACAATGCCTATTGTAAGGTATTTACACAACACAATAATAAAATCTCAGGTCTACCATACCTTGCCTATATAAATATTTGTTTCGAGCAGACTCGAACCCGCGACTTAGAGGGTAGAGATGAAATTTTGTTTTTTATTGACGGCTGTTTTCTTATCAATTTGAACTGTTACAAATGATTTAATGTAATACTTAGTAAAATTATTAAGTTATTCTATTGCTTTTGCATTTGTTTACCTTAATCATATTTAAAATGAATATTTAAAACTACGATGCCAGAGGCACAACGTTTAACTTATAACAACCCCCTTTATGTTTTTATAAAACTTGCCATAATTTTGAAACAAATTTACTTTTACAAAAAAATCATATTAAAACAAAAACAAACTGGTTTTGGTACACTACAAGAATTAATTTTTTGATGATAATATCTTTAAGTAGGTAAAGGAAAGTCAATATCTTTAGTTTTCTATAAAAAGTAGCTTATATATCGTAATTCATGATAACCTATATTTTTTCTGAATTTTACTTAAGTCTGCATTACAGTAGTACACACACACACACACACACATACAATATTAGTTGATGCATGTTTTATTCAATTATAAGTAAAATAATACCTTAGCTGTAGTGGCCATCTTTTACCGATTAATTCTGGTAATAGACATAATACTTTTTCCAAAAGAGATAAAGCCCCTTCTAATTCTTCTCTGCCTGCTTTATGTACTAAAATTTGGAATTGTTAGATTATTTTTTTTTATGAAAGAATGAGTATAAGATGTAGGGTTAGTAGATAAGTTAGTTTGAATAAAGCATTTATGATGACTATTACCAGTAAATTAACAACAAACTTAAGCATTAATGTACTACCACAATTCACAAATTCAATTCATGCAACATCTAAAACCTATGAAAATGTTAATATGCATAATAACTGGCAATGTTTATGGGTAGCCAACATCAAGTTCCATTAAAATTAAAATAAAATTTTGGTATATGATCTTGCTGTTTTAGAGACTTGTAGATTTAAGAATATTTATTTCTATTTATATTTAAAAATATGTTATAAATAATTTGATTAACTTATAACTTTATCTCTATGAATGAAAGTAGTCATCTCATCAGTCTCACGAAGTAGATTATATACTAACAATTAACATAATGAAATGATAAATGAGAACTAATATCTATACATATATTAATAATAAAACATCTAAAAATTGACTTTCTCTTAAGTCTACTGCAGACGACACATGACCCAATCACCGATCATAAATTAAAATATTCATAACAACGGATTTTAACAAAAAAAAAATTGTAGTGATAACTTATTACTCGGGTCACATTTAGGATACCTTTTACTATTACTACTAGGAAAATTTCATTTTCATTTAGATACATCAAAACAATGTACCAGGAAATTGTGGATCTTAAAATGATGTACAAAAAAGTACAAGAAGTTATAATATCACGGTATATGTACGTTGTAGATGTCAATGTGTGAAACTTATTTCTGTTTGGGTCTCACATACATATACAGTCAAACCTGGATAAGCGAGAGTTCAAGGGAGCACAATCTCATTCTCGCTTATAGAGGTTTCTCACTAACCCGAGTTTCTCGCTAATGCAGGTACATGGGTAGCGTTTCTCTCTTATAGGGGTACGCAGCAATAACAAGTCACAGCAAGTACGAATGTAGTAAATATGTAATATGATAAAATTACGTGCATGATATGCACAACATATATTATGTACATATATATTTTTAAATTCATACAAAAACAAAACAAAAATTCATGTACTATGTAATTTTATTTTATTTAGAACTTATTTGCTCTCAAAAAAATCCGTCAATTTCGTTTGGGTTTCTGTTTTTGTATTTTGAATGTATAGTTATTATATAGAGATTAGTTATATAGAGTTTTCTCACTTATCCAGTTCTCACTTATCCAGGTTTGACTGTATTGCAATATTGTAAACAAATATCATTTTAGAAGAGTAACTGTTGAATTTCTCACCGGCTCTTCTCAGTAGAACTGCATTCCGAGCCGGTAGTAGAGTCCTCACAGTCTAACATACTGACATTTGATTTATTTATTTATTTATTCATGTACCAAACAAAAAAAAACATATAAAATAGAAAACAGTAACCATGTGTACAAAGGATGACTTATCTCTTTAAGAGATCTCTACCAGAAACCCTCGAGCGTGAGAAAGGAAGAATAATAATAATAAGGTGCGGTGTAGGTACAAACTACAAACATCAATTCTATCTATATTATATAAACATACACATATATAAATATACATACGTAAATACTCACATAGATACATACATACATATTACATACATAAGTATTACATACATACATACTTCAAGAATTATATAATAATGAAATTATATGGAGTGACTTAGATAAAATTCTTTTAAGCGAGATTTAAACAATTTTAGTGATGGATTGTCATTTATAATCTTATCGGGAAGGGAGTTCCAGAGTTTTGCTGCCTGAACTGTAAAGGATTTCTCATAAAAAATAGTGTTGTAAGAAGATATGTTAAGCTTTTTTGGCCTAACACAGGACCGTACGGGTCTTGAGCTGGGGATCGATAGCTGAAAACGCTCGCGTAAATACGTAGGAGAAGAATTATTTAAAATAGTATATAACGCCGTAAGTATACGCATCTTCCGGCGAAGGCGAATAGGAAGCCACTTCAGTTGAATACGAAAGTTACTTACATGATCCAATTTGTGCAAACCATAAATAAAACGAATGCACAAATTTTGAAGTCGATCTAATTTATTGAGTAGCTCCTCTGTAGCATCTAAGTAGCAAACGTCAGCATAGTCTAAAAGAGGGATTTTTTTTTTGTAAGGATTGGGCTAAGGAAATTTTAGTTTGAAGGGGAAGGAAATTTTGTAATCGTTTTAGTGAGTGAAGCGAGTAATGCAAACGTCTGCTAACCTCATTAACGTGTGCCGACCAAGATAAATGGCTATCCATAATCAAGCCAAGATTTTTTGTCTTTTCAGTGAGTTCTATTGTCGTACCCTTATAGGTAATATATAAGGCAAGTTATGGAAATTTACTTTATTGCGTAATTGTCTGCTACCGATAATCATAGCTTGTGACTTATTTGGGTTAACAAGTAATCCAAAAGCTGCAGCCCAATCACTGATTCGCGCCAAATCTAAATTAATATTGTTGATTTCAGTTGAGAGGTCATTAACAGTGGAGTGTCTGTACAGCTGCAAATCGTCTGCATAAAGATGGTAGGGCGATGAAATAAGTTTAGTGAGCTCATTTATAAAAATAGAAAATAATAAGGGAGACAATACACCACCTTGAGGAACGCCGGCAGCGAGATCCACCCAATCAGAGTACGAATCTTCAAAGCAGACTCTCTGCCGCCGTCCTTGAAGATATGAATTGAACCATGCGATAACACAGGAAGAGATGCTAAACGAGGAAAGTATAGCCAGTAAAATATCAAAGTCCACAGAATTAAATGCGCTACTAAAGTCGAGCATAATAAGAATCGTTAGTTTCTTATTATCCATACCATAGCGAATATCATCAGTAACTTTCAGTAGTGCGGTAGAAGTGCTATGTAAAGGACGAAAACCAGATTGATAAGGACTTAAGACTTTATTCTGTAGTAAAAAATGAGAAAGTTGCTTGTAAATGCAGTCTTCGAAAATTTTTGAAATAAAGGGTAAAATGGAGATTATATATATATATTAACTATAGATTATATATTATATATTAACTATAGTTTATATATTTACGAGTATAGTTCTTTGCTTTTGGCTGATTTATTTTCGTTTAATTGACTAAATGGGTTGAAGTTCTACAGCGTATTTCGATACTTACAAATTTTTGGTGTTAAATTAAAAATACAGGGCATTGGAACAGGCTACAAGCTTTTTATATATAGTGAACCTAGTACAGTAGTAGTTAATATAGTGAAGTGATTATCGAATCGATATGAAATATTCTGATCAAACGAAGTCCACCAAACAAAATAATTTATTACAATAATTAATATTAATGTAACAAAAATCATAAAAATAAATAATATCTAATATTATATAACATCTTAAGATAAGTATTATAAATTATTATTTGGAATATCGATATTATTAAAAATAAATATTTATGTGTGTATATAAAGATATTTATTTTTAAATATATCGATATTTCTATTTCGAGCCAAACATCACTATGTGCAATGTTGCATAATGGCGATGCGCTGACAATAGCAAGAAAAGGGGTCGGTTTTGAAGCTACTATTTTTGGGGGTGAAAATGATGCAAAGGAAAGAATCATAAATCTTGGCAAGACAATGTTATATTTTTGAACGAACATATTTATTTGTAGAGCTTTTACTTTAGATATTTTGATATAAACTTAATTTTAGTACTTAAAGTACAATAAGCTAACTAGCTCTTTAAATCTGAAAATTTTTCATAGAAACTTTTTAAACTATTTAATGAGAACTGTATTCAACAACAATATTAACCAAGAGAATCTCTTGGTTAATTTTCACAACTTTTGCACTATAACAGTTATTTTCAAATATTTTAGCGTCACAAGTGTTTTATATTGTTTAAAAGATGGTTATATTTTTATTATTTATAGTATTTATTTATACTATCCTACGATACTACTAACTCTACTAACTTCACTGAATAGGTATATTTTCTGCAGACGATATATTTTTTATTGGCTTTAGAATCAGCACAGATCAGAGAAATCTAGCTAAGATATTGTAAAAAAACCCTTAATTCAAATAATATCATTTTTTTTATAATTTTACATCAAAATAAGTTCAAAGTTCAACGTTAAAAGCTTAAAAAATACAATGTAGTAATCATTTTATGGAAAAAGTTTTAACTGTGTTAATTATCTATGATGTAAAGGGTAAAAATACTTGGAAATTTCTCTAATTAGTAAAATGTTGTTATAAAGTACGTTACGATAAAGCCTGAATGAAGCATTCACTAAACATGTTCTTACTGAATATTATTATATTATAGGTTTAATATTATTATACATTTTTAATTATATTTTAAGTCTACAAAATAGAGGAGTCAGGTTAGGTAAGGTTAGTTTTAATAATTTTAAAATTTCCATTTCTTATACTGGCACCTACGAAAGGTATATCGATACTTGCTTAGATTTTCACGAAAATTTGGCATTGTAAAAAGGTTTTTTGGGTTTCGTATCCGAAGGGTGCCAACGAAACCCTAATACTATGCCTCCCCTGTCCGTCCGTCCGTCCGTCTGTCAGAGGGCTGTATCTCATGAACCGTAATAGGTAGAAAGTTTCACAGAGTATATATTTCTATTGCTGCTATAACAAAAAATAAAAAAAATAAAACTTCAAGCAATTTTTTTTAGCTTTCGTAATAGATCATCGAAGTTATTGTACTACATACACTGCGCCTTAACTCTCACCGGTCGTGTCGAGTAGTCGTCCCACCGGAGTATGAGAGTGACAGGAATAGAGAGTGCACTTGTGTCTGCGCGTACACTTGTGCACTATAATATCTCCTGCGCAGTTGGCTAGTCTCAATGAGATTGGCCGCCGTGGCCGGAATCGGTCAGGAGAACATCATCACTACATACATAGAGTGAAGGTCATATTAATAAAAAGTACATGTACGATGGTACGGAACCTGTCATGTACGAATTTGACTCACACTTGACTGATTTTTTATTGTGGTTAGATACTGTCTGTAACATCTATAAAATAACTTTCAAGACGTCTAAAACCTTAGTCTTTCCCGTGACCATACTTGATGTAAAGCATTCGAAGCGTCGGCAATAAAAGTATAAAATAAAACCTCGACACATCCCAAAAGATCTCTCTTATAAGGTATCATTTAAAAGACGATCATGCATCAAAAATGATGAAGAATAATCTTGTTCGACAGTCATTTTTGACCAATTTCCCTTGGTATCGAAAAATATTTTATAGAGGCCGACATCACAAAGTCGCATCAAACCTTTGTACGTTCTACGTTTTACCTATAGTTTGTTTTATATTCCCACTATCAAAATGTTTTTATCAGTATTTGACGACACGTTTGACTCAGTTTGTAGTGACCCCATTTGTTATGCCAGCGGTCGCGGGTTTGAGTCCCGCTGGGGGCATTTATTTGTGTGATGAGCACGAATGTTTGTGCTCCAGTCATGGGTGTTTATATTTATAATATGTGTGTATTTAAAGTTATATATATGTAGTGTATCAGCTATCTGGTATGCATACATAAGCCTCGTAGCTAACCATGGATGGATGCTGTGTGGTAATGTCTCAGCACATTTATTTATACACAGATTTAGAAATCACTTAAGAGTGACAATTCGAAACTTAAGAGTGGATATTTTATATGAAAACTAATATAAGACCTATTTATTTAAAACAATAATTTTTAAAATTTAATTTTAAATTGATAAAGATGTCAAAAAACCTACACCAACATGCAGCACCAAAAGAAACACACAACCGTATACTAGTCTTGTTGAAATCAGTCGAAAATTATACACCATACAGAATTTAGTCACAAATACCCACTTCGTTAAAATTAAAATTGAGTTCATTTTCTAGTAATTGTTACTGTACAGTTACATAAATAGAAATTTCAATAAGAATTCCACTATTTTAGAATATATAGGTATTTACAATGTAAATAAATTGCTAAATTGTACATCTTTTCGTTAACAATTAACTTTATTTAAAAGCTAAAAGTTTTTACGAGGGCTTTAATTAAAACCATCAATACACGTTTCTTAAAAAGCTCGCTGTCTATAGGTATTTAGCTATTTCTCGAACAGGTTCGAATATCTAGAATAGGCATAGCGTAAAGTATAAGAGATTGATTTTATATGTTATCTAGACTTTCATAACTCACCGTAAAATTATGAACGAAACAAGATAAATATAACTAAACTAACTAACATATTTACTGACTTCGATTAAGGTTTATAGATAGCAATATAGTGTAAAACAGAAAAATCTATCCCACAGGAACCGTAAATTTTTCCGGGATAAAAAACCTATGTGCTATTCCATACTATAATCTATTTCTGTGCCACATCCAGATCTGTTCAGCCGTTCTGGCGTGAAAGAGTAACAAACATCCATCTATCCTCACAAACTTTTATATTTATAATATTAGTAGGAATAATGGCATTACTAAGGTAATATCACACTACTATTATAAATATGACAATTTGTATTGAAGTATATTTGTGTGTACGTTTGTTACTCTTTCCACACCGAAACTAGACGTATTTCGATGTTTATTACACATATTATGACATATGATAGAGTAAGTTGATAATAAAATTTTCCAAAAAGAGACGCTATCCGTTTTTAATATTAAATTATAAAAGGGGACCTAGAGATGTACCCGAGTGAAACGACAGTAAGCTACTATTAAATTAATATTTAAACACGTAAAAAACGCTTTCTCTCATAACTTAATATACCAACGCGTTTCTTGAAGCGAGTGTTTGCTTCGATCCTGTCTTATCGGGGGCCCGCAGGCAGAGCCCCAACGTATTTTTGTTAACAACTTCTTTCAGGAATTTTCACTACATTGTTGTTCGGTAGAGTTTGATTTTCTTGTTATCGGCTCTATATAGCAAGTAGAATGCGAGGGACAAGTTTACCTTTTTTTAATAAAGTAGATTGAACTAAATTGTGTTCAAGTTAAAACGTTATTTTGCTGTCGTTCACACTCTTTCTTATACATTTTCATATTAATCTCTTGGGTTTCTATGAAATCGAAA
This sequence comes from Argynnis bischoffii washingtonia, assembly GCA_033884665.1. Lineage (NCBI taxonomy): Eukaryota > Metazoa > Arthropoda > Insecta > Lepidoptera > Nymphalidae > Argynnis > Argynnis bischoffii. Next base: position 71,549 of record JAEMGE010000032.1, read on the forward strand.
TAAACTTGTAATTTGTTTGATACATACAATATTTTTACAATTTTCACAATTTGTTTTATGTTTCCTAGTGATATGTTAAGCCCTCCCAAAACTTTTGACGTTGTATCGTTGGGGAGTTCCGAATAAATCGTACAAGTGTTAAAAAATGAAGGTAATCGTCACTAACTAAAGTGCCATGTAATCCATTTTCATCACAAAACTTGCGGAGCGCAGTCTTAAACGATATATAACCAAAAACTTTTACAGCCCCCTCAGAGGAAAAACGCGAACACAGTATTTGTATTAGTGTAACCATTGTATTAATGTCAGAAAATAATCTAGAATCGACCTTATTCATTTGTAAATAAGGATTAAGTTGACGGCATAAGTAAGTGAGAATTTCTTTCGTAGCACCAAAATTGCCTCTTCCCTACTATCTCTTATTTTCCCTTTGTTGTAACGACATCGCATTTCGAATCTGTACTTTATTTTCTATTATTTATTGTCCTCGAGACAGATGTGTCAATACCAGTTTGAGTTGCCTAGTTATAGACGCGCGTTTAATTGAGATACCATACAAAAATGTATATAACCGGTCAATATACCTACTTGACGGGTATACAATGTATACATAGATGGTTTTAAGGGTTCCGTACCCCAAGGGTGCCAACGGAACTCTAATATTAAGCCTCCGCTGTCCATCCGTGTGTCAGAGAACTGTATCTCATGAACCGTAATAGGTAGAGAGTTGAAATTTTCAGTGTCTATTTCTATTGCCGATATAACAACAAATAATAAAAAATCAAGAGGACTTCAAAATGGCTGCCATGCAAATTAAAAAAATCGATTGTGGTAGGGAACCCATCGTGTGCGAGTCCGACTCCCACTTGACCGATTTTATATGTATCTACTCATGTTCTTGTTGGTATAGTATAATATACATATGTATATAATACATATGTAAAGCCTTACTTGTTTTTTTGGTTATATAAAATTGCCGTCTAAATAAAGAATATATTGAATTACATATTCTTATTCGCTAAGAAAACGTATTGGAAACTTTTTTAATATATAAGATTTTTCCATTCTATTTTTACTATAGCTTCTATAAGTCATAAATAAAAAAAAAACTTTACTAATTTTACTATACAGACTACGTAGCCAAAATACAGAAAACTTTATTAGAACTTTTAAAACTAAAAAAGCTCATTTAAGTCTATATAGTCAAATGAAATTACACATTATGTACATTATATACATACATATAAGCGAAAAACAATTTCTTTCAAGCAACAATATCCTTCGTTTGCTTCCGCAATGTACCGATCGCTTTAACGTGAAAATGGAAAGCTAACGATGTAAATAGGGTGTTAGAAGCTCATAGACGTCTTTGTATCGGCTGGTTGCATTTCTGAGGCGAATATTACTGGCGTATCCATATTGTGCATCAATTTAAACCTTTTCAATGGTTCTGAACAAATCATTTACATTTACTACATACACTTAGTTTGCAACTAAAAATAATGAACTTTGAAATAGTGTTCTGTTTGTCGACTATCTTTCACTGTTAGATAATACTTGGTATAACAGATTTCATTTAATTTGTATTGAAAGATCGTATGTTATATAGATTTTGTCAACAAGAATAAAATAGGTTTCACACACATGATTTTTTTGAATCTTTTTGTTTTCTACACATATAATAAAATTTTAAATGAGTCGAATTTGTACATTAAATTTTTTTTTGGAAAATCTTATTGAAATAGTCATATTAGTCGATATAGAGGCTAAATCTGTAGTTTTTGGAATTTTTGTTTGCTTGTCTGTCTGTGATCGTATAAACTACTACACAGTTTTTCATGAAATTTGGTATGTTGATGACTGATTATCTTGTTTAACATATAGGATACTTTTTACTGCGGGAAAATATTTCATCTTTGAGAAAACTATGCTAAACGTTAAAACATAACTAGGGACGAACTCGAGCAGAGCGATTGTGGGTCGCTAGTTATGCTATAATAACAGTAATGTTAGCAGTTTACGTTCATAGTAGAAAGATTATTGGGAGTTATATATTATTATTTGTATACTACAGTCAATATAGATGGAATCCTAATTGCAATATAAGATAAACTAGAACTAACAGAATCGCGAAATAGTTAGATCAACAAAAATGTTGCAAAGCAAAACACTTGAAAACTAAAATCTCGAGACAAAGGCCGGCCGCGGCTGGATCCGACGGAAACTATCGACAAGTTTTCAAAGACCGAAAGCGAAAACTCTCCCCCTCTGTCGACGCAGTTATTTTCATTTAAGTTTCAAAATTTCCAACGCTCGCCTGTGTACCGCGCAAATTGTGCTGAAATAGGGATCGATAAGTATATTGGAGGTGTGATTTTTCTTGAAGATGCGCGACACCGTAAAATCTCGATAGAAAAATTTCGGAAATTGTCGCACGGATTTATCGTCGCGCCGTGCTCCGCGAAATTGTTTTTTGATTTTCCAACACAAGGGCGGAGGGTAACGCGAAATAAAGACATTACAGGTGCACGACATGTACATTATATTTTGAATTTATATATTTGGTTATTATATATTACTAGCGACTCACGCTCGCTTCGCTCGCTTCGCGCTTCGTTCGTAGGTACGTTTTCGCAGTTAGCTATGTTTATACATAAATAGTAGTTTGGTTCGTACGCCGTACGCGGATTTTGTTCACAATTTCACAAGTTTTAATTTTTTTTTAGCGGAACCCTAATTCTTTTTCTAAAATGAAAGTATAGGCTACTTTATAACGTTACTCCTTATAACATCAGCTATTTGCCGGTGAAAGTCCCGTCAAAATCGGTCCAGCCGTTCCGGAGATTAGCCGGAACAAACAGACAGATAGACAGACAGACAGACAGACAGACAGACAGACAGACAGACAGACAGACAGATAGACAGACAGACAGACAAAAATTTAAAAAAATGTTGTTTTGGTATATGTACCGTGTATACATCCATATGCATTTAGTAAAAATATTTTAATATTACAAACAGACACTCCAATTTTATTTATCTGTATAGATAAAAATTTGATTATAGGCTTTTCAAAGGAGAAAATATCCCAAATATTATATTAGAATAACCTATTAGAAGTATATTATTACAGTAATTGATAAGAAATATTATATTATAATAAAAGGATCGCAAAGAATGACCCGCAAATAGAAACGTAGTTCGAAATAAGAAAAAAAACCCAAGCGAAGTAAATATTGAAATAACTTAGGAAAGAGCAACACGAAGACGTAGAAAACGTAATAAATTTTAATCCCGATTACACGGACCTCTTTCGGACTTTCAAAATTTGAGCAAAATACTCCTATTTCTCGGATCTTTGAGTTTCAAAAAGATTTACATAAAAAGAAACTTTTCGTCTTGGAAATTATGATTCAATTAGTATTAAAGGATTGGGGCTCTCAAAGGGCCGGAGTTTTTCGGGTTTGCCGAGTACTGATAGAGTTCCTTTGTGCTTTGGAGCAGACTAAGCAGGATTCGGCTTTGTACCCAACTGTCGTATGAACGTATCGACACAAATAACAAGCGAAACATATTACTGTATTACAGTATAAGTCTTAAGTGGTGGCGTTTAACTGCTACGTAAAATTGTACTTATTATGTAAAGTTATAACGTCTTTTAAGTTATTATTTTGTTTAAGAATATAATTTAATCGTAAGTTGATATTAAAACACTATTTAATATAAAAGTTCAAGTAATCTGTTAAAATTTACTCTGTTAATTTCATTAATGTTTCTTAAAACTTACTGGTTTATTTAATTATTTTAAGACTAGCGACTGACCCTCGTTTCGCTCAGACTCGTCCCTAAGTGATCATTTATATTGATATAACTTTTCTATATATGAACCGATTGAAATAAAACGCATACTAAATGTTAAGTGAAGCTTACCACAATGCATTAGTGAAAACCGCGCCGTAAGCCGTTTCTAATATTAGCGCGCACAAACGTACAGACAACAGACAAAAATTTTGAAAATTGTTTTGGGTTCTATTATGTTAATAAATATCCCGAATAGTAGTTTTTCTCAAATATATTACATATACAGACAGCAATAAGTTACAAATTTATTATATCTATAGATAACATATCACGAATTTATCGATATGGAATCAAAAAAATATTATTTGTAAAACCACATTTCTAGTTTAAGATTATAGCCCAATATGCATTGTCTACAAATACTATAAATTACAAATGAAATAGTGCAAAAGTGTATGTAATAAGAGTATTAAATAAATAAATAAATAAATAAATATGTTGGGACATTAACACACAGCACCATCTAGTTCCATGGTAAGCTACGAGGCTTGTGTTATGGATACCAGATAGTTGATACACTACACATATATAACTTTAAATAAATACATATTATAAATATAAACACCCATGACTGGAGTACAATATTCGTGCTCATCACACAAATGCATGCCCCCAGCGGGACTCGAACCCGCGACCGCTGGCACAGCAAGTTGGGTCACTACACACTGAGCCAAACGTGTCTGCAAAATATAAATATAAATAGTATTATATAATAACTTCAACAAAACAATAGAATTTTGCTTGTTATTATTAGCTTATAGGGTACAGTAGCATAGCATTGCGTGACGCTGATTACAGTGACTATAACTTTTATTCAATCTGAATGTAATAGCTTTTGATAACACGTTCGTATTTGAGTTTCAGTTAACAATTTCATTTTAGTAGTGTTAAAAGAAGGGTTCATTACAATAGTGAAGGTCCTAGTTTCGATTCTCATTTATATTATTGAATACTTGGTTGTTTTTTGGATCATTAGTGATGGACCATCTTATAATGTAATATCAACCCTTAATATTAGATCTAGCCATAGATATTCCATAAATGACATGATTGGCAACGGCATCCTTACGTGGTAGAAATCCAACCAACTCGCACGAAACACTTTAGTTTAACGTTTTTGAAACGGACCGCAAAGGTGCGGAACACCCTTTCAGCATCCATATTTCCTGCTATAATGTGAGTACCTCCAAGGCAAGAGTGAATACTCACCAGTGTTTCCAAGCGTTGATTGTCGTCAAAAAAAAAATTGAACTCTCCAAATAATAAAAAGTTCTCGTAACAAAAAACCTTCTAATCGTTAACAATAAAAAAGGAAAAGCAAGATAAAGCATCTAAGCCCATCAAAGGCTAAATCCTGAAAAATGTTAAAAAGCAAGCGCTTCACTCAATTCATTTGTCACTCATATCAACACTGTCTCACTTAATACCAGTCATTTGTATCTTAAACTGGTGGATTATGGGAATTATATATTTTTTAGCCAATGTCGTTATTTCGCTTCGGCCGTAACTTGGGTGTTTCTCCTTGGATTAGGGTCTTTGTGACAACATTCTCTTGATAGATGAATAACTTGAAAGGATTTGCGTGAAATAGTAAATGATGAAGAGAGAATATGGATAATTAAATGATAATATGTATATTATTATTGTTTTTGTCGCTTTTGTTTGTTTATATTTTTTGGATTGTTATATGATATAGCCATAATTTAAGAGAAGTTATTAATCTGTTGAAAACTAGTGCCAAAATTATTTAATGGGGTTTAAACATTAAATGCGCTTATATAAGTTCAAAATCCGTTATATAATAAAAATTAATGCTAACAAATAAATATTACCTGCTGCATTGTCAAACTCGATTTTGACAACCTCGTTTCGCTCGTTTGTCCCTAGGTTTTAACAATTAGTATGGAATAGATAGACTATATACTATATATACATAGGTACAAAAGAAATAGTTCTGAACTTTTCTATTTTCCAGCTGTTCTAGTGGTATTTTCCCATTTTTTTATACTTAAACCACTCCTAATACACTCCGAACAAAACAATACAGAATTATTCGAATTGGTCCAGCCGTTTTTAAGTTTAAGCAAGACTAACGAACAGCACTTGATTTTTATATTATATATGGACTAGAAGAACCCGCGGTTACGCCCGCGTTAAGTCTACAAATTGAACTTTGTCGTTATGTTATTTAGCGATGTATTATATAATATTGTTTATACAAAAATACTAAAATCAAGAATAAAAAATGGAGGGATGGGGAGAAGAGGGTGAAAAATACTTTACAACCTATTCTCATACCTACCAAATATACAAAAAAATAATAATAATTAAAATCGGTCCAGCCGTTTCGGGGGAGTGCAACCACAAACACCGTGACACGAGATATTTATATATTAGATATTATGAAGTGTTTACTCATAATTCAAAAGTTTTCCTTCAATAGTCTACCGAAATGTCACATGACATTTAAAGTTCAGAACCGTGTTACACGAAGCTAAGGACTTTCCTGTCGTCAAATAATAAACTAAACGATCTCTATGGAAATTTAAAGCATGCTTTATTAAAGCATCAAAATTTATTATTAACGAACTTCCGGCATTAAATAGCTATTTCGGAAACTACACACATCTCTTTCTTTCACATATAAAAATATCTAAAACGATAGAGATAGAAATAAAAGCTTTTACACCATCTATCTGTCCACAGTCCATGCATTTAATAGGGGTAATTAAGGAGGACACTTGTTCTACAAAAATATTCATATAAAAGCGTCGCTGGTATCAAATTGCCCGATATAATTTAACTCATTCGCTCATTTACGAGCTGTCGTTCTTTTAATGTGCCAGCGATCTTTGATACGGGATTTTTGTTCAGAATAAAAATTAATGTAGGCTTTTTTTGCGTATTCAGTTTTTGTTTCATTCATCGAGTACAAAGGTTTGCTTTATATTGGAAATGAAATATGTTCAATAAAACCTACGTTTTATTGAACATAGTACACATACTACACTACATAGAACACGTATTTTTAATACAAAAAAACGTTTTCCGTACATATAAAGTTATGTGATTATGAGTTTGTAGTGGGTCACTACTTGCTGTGCCAGCGGTCGCGGGTTCGAGTCCCGCTGGGGATATTCATTTGTGTGATGAGCTCGAACGTTTGTACTCCAGTCATTGATGTTTATATTTATTACATGTATGTATTTTAAGTTACACGTATGCCGTAACACAAGCCTCGTAGCTTACAATGGAACTAGATGGTGCTGTGTTAATGGCTTAACATATTTATATTTATTTATTTAGTACCTGAGCGACCGAGCTTCGCTCGGAGTTCTTTTTTGTTATATCGTAATTTTTTATGATAATCTATGTAACTTGAAACTAAAAACTTGAATAAATACAAAAAAAAAAACAAAAGTAAAAATTTTGTATCCGACCGGGATTCGAACCCGGACACCTGTGATTGTGAATCTTGCACCTTGGCCGCTTAACTACGATGCTTATAAGCGTAAGAAATTAGCGACCATATTTTGCGTGCAATAATGCAAAAGAAAAGCGCGTGAAATCTCAAAAACACGCGTTTTCCTAGACATAAGACTAATTTGGATCGATTTTACTAAATTTCAGCGAAATCGTTAGAGGTATTTCCGAGATCGCCGGTATAAATAAATAAATATACAAGAATTGCTCGTTTAAAGGTATTAGGTAGATTTACACTTAATGAACAGTGCACTATTACATCGCTTGAGAGGTTTCTGACATAGTACCATTAGTATACCATAGGTGGCGCTGAAGCATGTCGAATAAATTAAAAGTACCAAGTAGGTTAATATATAATATACATTATGTATAAAATATATATTTTTCTTTAGACGTGAGGAAAACCACGACGTGTCACTAGTCAGACTACAATTATAATTTGTATGAATGTGTGTATGTTTTTTACTCCTTATCGATGAAATGGCTGGACTAATATGGAAGAAATTTAATACACAGATAGACTACCTAAAGTAAAAACAAAGGCACACCTAAGGACACACCTAAGCAAAGCGAGGGTAAGTCACTAGTATACATAAATTAATGACGTCATGGAAGTTTGACGATATAAACCGCATGCATGCATCACATTAGCTATGAATAAAATGATATTTATTGTAACAAAATATTTATTTAAATCGCACCTTTGTCTGTACATTTAGAACAAATTGGTCCAATACAGCATCCGTTACGTTCGGTTTCACATGTCAAATGCTGTGTTCCTTCAGATTGGTCTCTTTTTGTTGTTTGTAATATTTCGCTTTATTTCTACGAATGTTTCATCTGTCAAAATTTATGTTCTACTTGTTTGAAGGTTTTTCGTGGGTTGATTATTAAGAAATTTAATGTTTTGTGAGTATTTGTAAAACTAAAAACGAAAGTTCATTTGTAAATAAAGTTTTGAAGGTAACAAATATACTTTTGCTATGTTATGAGTTATTTCGATTATTTGAATAAAAAAAAAATTACAACAAATTTATTAATTTCAACTAAAAGTATAAAATAAGATACAAGAGATATATTTATATAATCAATTTGTTTCATGCAAATATTTTTGGTCGCAAATTGATTAAATTGAAAAAATATACATAAAAACTCATTAAGTTAATATTAAATGGCTAACAAAAATCATTTCGCAGCTTATAACCACTCCATTCGTTACCTTCTTCTTTTTCATATCTCTGTACACAATCTCTATACAAACTTTACTTACATTCTTTATGTCGAACCCTTAACCTTTGTCCTAACACGTAGTGCCATCAATCATCCTTTTTTTATGTTGGAAAATGCATTTACGCATACAACCTGTATACATACAGGTGGTTATGTGGGGAAAAATCAGTACTTCCCACTACGACCCGACCCGACTCTGCTATCAGAAAAGTACCAGGAGCAACTCGCATGGCACACCGTCCACCGAGGTGGGCCGCCTCCCGGTGCGTTTCATGGCTTCGCGCCCGGCTGCATTGCCGGATGCTAATGATCCCCCCCACCACGACAAGGTGAACGCACGTTGGGGTGGTACCATCAACCACCAGACACACATCAAAGTAATAGTGTTATACTTAAAAGCTTTCTAATAAGGAGTTTTAAGAGTTCTACGTAAAAAATTAAAGTACATGAAACCGTCGTACCGTTTTACGGGGGTATGGGACGTCGGTAAAAGTGTTTGCGGGAATGCAAAATGAAGCATGTGATTGCTACGGAATCGCATTATGGCGATACCTAGATACTACATAAACTAGAAGAATGTCTTTAATATTTTATCTAATAATAACTAGTGACTTTTGTAATTGTCTATACTAGTATTATAACGAGAAAAAAATGTTTTTTTTTTTTAATGTTTGTTTATAATAGATAGACTAAAAATCTGCTAAACCGATTAAGATGAAATTTGGTATGATGATAGTTTGAGATTCTGGGAAAGATTTAGGGTAGTTTTTAATCCGGAAATAATCCCTTCATGGGGATGAAAGTTTGTATAGGGAATCAATCATTTTTAAAGCAAGGGATGTGTTACAACAAATTATAAACTATCTAAACTAGCTGTGTAGAAAATGTTATCCAAATCTGTTAAGCCGTTTCCGCGTGAAAGAGTAACAAACATAGTCACAGATCCAAATTTTCGATTTTTGATTTTAGTTTTTTTACAGTTGTTTATTTAGCGTAAAAAAATTATATTTAACTATAGTATAAGTACATACTTTAGTATGTGGTTTTGCTCACGTATATTTAGTACTCTAGGGTGATATGCTTTTAATAACATTTAAAATATCCCGTAAATATAATTTTTATAATAATATTCACTATACAGCTTTGACCTGCAATTTTATTATATATGTATATTGGTGATATCCATCAAGTCCTTGTAATAACGTTAACTGGATTATGCGATAATCGCATGCAAGACTTGTTTTATTACTTTTTTTAATGTCGCCGTATGAATTCTAAATAAACTAAGAGGTTAATTTACTTATAAAGTCCAGCGAATAATACTGTTCATACGTATTTACTATATAAAGTATGATTGGACTATATAAATTATACTATATTTATAGCACACTAGCGACTCACCTTCGCTCCGCTCGGGTTCGTTCAAAAGTATCCTATATGTTGACCCGGATACCCAGCCAAAATCTGTTCAAAATTTTTCTCGTGACGCTTTCCCGGACAGACAGACAGACAATAATTTTAAAAATTAGATTCAGCCTCTGTATCGATGATAATGACTATTTCAATAAGATTTTCCAAAATAATATTTAATTCAATTCAATTCATTAAATTCAATTCAATTAATTATTCAATTAAAAATTTTATTCGACTCAGTTAGAATTTTATTATATGTATAGGTGAATTCGCCATTCTGCAGCCTTCAAATGATTGTCTATAACAATTTTAATGCTTTTTATGTCGAAATATACAGCACATTTTTTTAAAGTACACTAACTTCAAGTTCACTTAAATGTAATTATTCCACCCTTTGAACTTTTTTTTTATTTGCACGGTCCTATCCTTGTGGTATAACTTTTTCATTAAAAAAAGAACTATGAAAATTGATTCTCATTTGGCGAGGATATTGCGTAACCTCAAACCTTCGAGTTTTAATTGTTTTCGACGAGTGCCATTAAATAGTTTTTTTTTAGGTTTTATAAGGCAATTTTTTTTAATTCATACACTATAAATATTTTTATTTTATCGATATACTGTGGATTAAAACAGAGCTGCGGGTAAAACCTAGTATAATAGTTACAATATAAACTAAAGTACACGTATATTTATGTAAATAAACGTATATAAAACTTGACGTACCTATCTCTTCCAGTATAACTAAAAGCCTCTGATTTTAGAATAGCATGGTGACACAGAGGCCTCTCTAACGCCTACGTAATGGGTTTTTATGTCGTATTCCATGGAAATCGAATAGGAAACCCATCGGAATCTCGCTTTAAATTTGCACACCGTCGAATCCTATAATAGTCTGAGATTTCGTTAAATGCAATTAAATTGAAATTCGTGCATCGTGCGGTCCGCTCGGACGAGTCGAGTCGAAATCGATTGTGAGCAAGAATTTGTCGATCATATACAAGTTCTGGTAGTAAGAACTCGTACATCATCAGATAACTTTGGTTTGAGTGATTGATAATAATAATTAATGCAATTATAATTAGTAAACTTATTCAATATATGTTAATTATAAAAATATTATAATTTTAATTCAATTTTTTTTTAATCTTAGGACGATACTTAGGTCTACTTAGTTTCTACATTTGAGAAGGAATGTTCATTTGAAATCGATAAATTTCTAACTAAACATTGCTATGAAACAGTCCCACATACAAAGAATTTGTTTAAAAACTACACAATACAATATAGGGTTGTCTATAAATCGTACAGAGTCCAGCGATATTTCGTATCCAAAATCAACTAAAGTTTAGTTTTCCTTTGTATTTGTACTGGAAACGTAAACGACCTTGACAATTACAACTATCCTTACAAAGCTATCCGCCAGATCTAGTTCACTAAACACCTAACTATCTATATTCTCGATCCGCATGTTTCCAATGTTTTCCCGGTGGTCCCGAAACTTTCCCACCGAAATTCGAGACCCTGTGTTTGTTTACACAGTTTTTGGGACCACCCAATTTAAACTATCGTAGATTTTATTTGTCGTGTGACGTTTGTCGTACCGTGGTCTGTTCTCAACCCTTTTGTTTAGGGCGAATTTATTCCGACAATGTTTTGTTACTCCAAAATTTAGATAATTTGTCTACGTATAATTTAAGTGGTGTTTAATCTTTAATTTAAATGTCCTACATCCATGGACTTAATGTTGGCTCATGCGTTAATTTGAGTAAGTGGTGTGATAAAGCCTTCCCTTTTAATTAATAATACTTTGGCTATTTGCTATCCTTCATATACATATTAAGTCGTATATATTAAAACTAGCGACTCACCCTCGTTCCGCTCGGGTTCGTCCCTAGTTACGTTTTAAGGTAGTTTTAGTATAGATTTTTTTAGAGATGAGATATTTTTCTATAATAAAAAGACCTACATATATGTTCCTCCTATATATCCTATACGTATGTCTTATATGTTGACCCGGATAACCACCTATCATCATACCAAAATTCATCAAAATCTGTTCAGTGATTTTCTCGTGATGCTTTCTAAGACACATTAAATAAAATAACATACTAAAAACTATAGATTCGGCTTCTGTATGGATAATAATAGCTATTTTAAAAAGATATTCCAAAAAAAATTATGTACAGATTGGACTCAGAATTTTATTATACGTATAGATAGATATTGTGTGTTAAAAGTACATACATACTTACATAGTTAAGCTATTAAAAAAAATAAACAAGGGAAATGAATATGTAAGCAAGCAAATATAAGCAGATTAAAGAGAATATTGGATATTCAAAACTAGCGGGGTTACAAATTCCACATTAAAGGTTAAATAAAGAGAAAAGATTGGTATTTTTGTATGTTTGTAACGAATAAACTCAAAAAATACTGGACCGATTTAGATGAAATTTGGTAAGAAGATAGTTTGAGACCCTAGAAAGGACATAGAATATTTTTTATTCCGTAAATCATTCCTTATGGGGGTGAAAATGGGGATTAAAGTTTGTACGGGGAATGAACCTAAGTACGAACCCAAGCAAAGCGAGGGTGAGTCGCTAGTTAACTATATAGCAATTCGCACGTACCGTTCTGCACGAGCAACGTAGAATCTCTGGCTAGGGGTAGCTCTGAGTCTGTGAGAGTGGCGTCTGACGCGTTGTCCGATGCCGACGTGGGGGTGGTGGGGGCGGTCGGCGAGTCGGAGAGGCCACGGCGCGTGCGACGCCGCCCGCTACCGCTGCTCGAACCGCTGCCCGAGCCGTATGGGTGTAGCCGGCCCAGGCCTGCGAGCGAAGTATTGAATGATTGATAATTGATAAGAACGTTGTTAACTGAAAATTGTAAATATTACATTCTACTAGCGACTTATCCATCATCATCCAGATGGATAAGTCGCTTCCTAACAGTAGCCTCTTCGTTACTCCAGGACAACTAAATCTGTTCAGCCGTTTTAGTAGGAAGGAGTAACATACATACACACATACGTACATACAAACTTTCGCCATTGTAATTGTAAACTATGTATATATATATATATAAATATGAACAGAAAATATAATTAAAAATATATAAGCAAAAATTTGGATGATTTACTCTGTCTGTCCTGTAATTAATTTGAATCTAACGAACCAAACAATTAGAAAGTATTCAAATTCATTAAAAACTATTTTAATAGACGATATCGTTATCGTTTTAGTAGGAGAAGAATTACGAACAAACACAACTGCAATTTTCCCTACATGTTCATAAAATGAAATCTCTCGCCGTGTCTGTCTGTTTTAACGCGATAAACTCAAAAACCATCAAACGGATTTTTATACGGTTTTCATCTATAGATGGAGTAATTTATGAAGAAGATTTAAATGTATAATTCATCTATACTAATATTATAAAGCTGAAGAGTTTGTTTGTTTGTTTGTTTGATTGAACGCGCTAATCTCAGAAAATACTGATCCGATTTAAAAAAAAAAATCTTTTTGCATTTAATAGCCCGTTAAATGAGGAAGGCTATAGGCCCATATATCATCCCGGAATAGATATATATCATCCCGGAAAAGTATACGGGTCCCGTGGGATAGATTTGTTTTTGTCCGAAGCGAAGCGAGGGTGAGTCGCTAGTTAAAGATATGTGTGAATTAGCTGAAATATGACGATGGTTGTCCCTCAACAAAATGTTGGAAAAAATCATGCCGACTGGGAGCTTTATTGGCGTGCGCCGCGTAAACTAATAAAGTTATATGAAAAAAATGTATCACAGAATCATTCCTATTAAAAAGATCTTCTTATTAAACTGTAATAACTCTATGTTCACGTACGTAAGAAAGCACACGAGAGAAGCGAGGGTTAGTCAATAGTACTATATAAAGAATAGATACTTAAATGTTTTTTCATAAATATTCATAAAAGTCCATATAAAACCATGAAGCATCAATTTAATAGCAGGAAAATAATGTCAGCCTTTCACGTGAGATCTAAACAAATATAAGCGAACGAGAGTTAATACGTCGCGAAAACAACATCAAACGAAAAACAAGCGATAGACTGTAAGGGGATAACAATAAAAGGAACAAAAAGAATATTTTTAAGTTTATTTTTCGTTTGTTTTGTGTAGAAAATACGACAATCATGAATATTATATACATTCATAGTTATCATATGCGATTAGAAAGAGATAACATAATAAATAATAGCTGATTTTATGCAACCAAAGTGTAGTTATCTTGTAGGTACAGAGAAATATATAGACACATCCTTTTAATGTTTTTTAATTTTTGATTAAGACCTTTTTGTTAAAGGTTTTATAAATTACGTTTGTGACAGAATTTGTAAAAAGAAGAAAGAGTGGGATCAGGCCATAGTCCACCACGATGGCCAAGTGCGGGTTGGCGGACTTCACATGTCTTTCGAAAACTTGCTAGGTTCTCTCAGACATGCAGGTTTCCTCATGATGTTTTCCTTCACCATAAGGCAAGTCGTAATCATGTTAGAAATGATTCGCACATGAAAATATCAGAGGTGCGAGACCCGCTTCACTCTACTACTGGGCTACCACTGCCTGCACTTATATGCACGATTTTAATTTTTATTTTAAAGCGAATAGATTTAAATAATCTAATATTGCTGCAACTGCCATAATTAGTCAAATGGGTCTTGAGGTAATTCTGTACTTCTTCACTTTGGAACTTTTGGATTTGATTTAGATGAACAGATATATATAAACAGATATCCTGGAATAGGTTTACTACAAATAGGTTACTTTTATTAATTTTTGGCCAAAATATATAACACATATACATATTATGTTATAAATAAAAAATGGATGTTTATGTATGAAGTAGCAAAAGGTACCAGGCACCAACCCGAAGGAAGCGTGGGTAAGTTACTAGTAAAATAAATAAATGACAAAAAGACCCGACTGTCTCACCAAAAGAACAAAGGCTCAAAAGTCTTTCAAAATAGATAACCAACCGTAACCGATTCAACAAGATCGAAGTCACAAAACGTTAATTCACCAATAAAAACGATGAAAACAAGCGATAAAAAGGAAGCCACAAAAAAAAGGCAAATAGAAAACATAAGCGTAATTAAGACTAATAAGGCTTCATTGTATGACAAAGAGACGATACAATACGAGCAGATTCAAATGTAAACAAGGGACAGCCCGCGGCATCACTCGCATAATATTTTACTTTTCAGCCACAGGGGACTGATGGCTTTAATATCGGCTATTATACTTGTTCCACATTGATAAATCTGAATTTCGCAATTATACAGCGTGTTCTAATATTGAAAGAAAATTTATTTCTTTGATAACGAAAATTGTGCTGTTATAAATAACTTTGCTATTACCAGTATCATACAAGTTCATCAAACACTAGCATATGATTAGCAATAAAGAAACGATAGATTAGTTTTTCCTTTCTTAAATCCATACTTAATATTATAAATGTGTGTGTGTTTGTTTGTCCGTTTGTCCTTTTTTTACGTGAAAACAGAATGACGGATTGGCGTGATTTTCTGCGTGGAGATAATTGGAGGGCTGGAGAGTGACATAGGCTACTTTTTACCACGGAAGATTATATCATTCCCACGGGAAAACATGTAATAATACAACCCACAATAATTCATCATACCTATGTTTAATATATTATATAGCCTATCTAATCCTGTTAAAACGTACATAAAAACGAACCCGAGGATGAGTCGCTAGTTCATTGATAAATACAATAAATAATTCTGATACATGTTTGTTTTAGAAAATAATGATTCTATTAAAATCGAGGTCAAGTTAGATGTTGGATTTATAAAATTATGATAATGCCATCAACATAAAAGCTTCGAGTTAATACTATTCGGATTCGTTATAAGTACCGAATGTTATGATTCATTAATTTTAGTGCTAATATTGTTAGACATATTTAAAGTTACCTATATTTCTTGTAATTAACTAAAGTTTCAATGAAATTATGTTTTATATTTTAAGTATGCTTTTATAAATTAAATACATTAATTGACTACTATGATTTAAAGATTACGCCGGAAGTAGTTGAAGTTACATTAAAATTATTAAAAAAGGTGGGTTGATTGAAATTAAAATTAATATATAAGGAGTTCTTTCTATGATTGGGATTCATTCTTGTTCAGGAAGAGTTACTGTGTAATTATGCTGAAACAGTGTTGTGTAAATTCTAGTATAAAGCAGTGATATATACAGTGTGTTGTAATCCTTATATGAAAATCAATAATTATTATACGTTTGAAGTGTACTCTGGTGGTTTTCTTTACACTCTGAAGTGGGAACACAACCCAAGAAAAAAAGGAAACAGGAATTTGACAATTATTTTATGTTATATTTTTAATTTTATTGAAGAATAATTTATATATATAATTTATATTTTTTTAATAATTATAATTTATAAGTTACGCCCACGTGAAATTTTTAAGCGTCATTCAGGACGGTAGTTGCGTAAAATGTCTGGTCGGGGCAACTCTCTGACGATGTTATGCGTAAATTGTGTTTTAATGTGCGAGAATGCTTGGTCAGGGCAACTCCCTGGTAGTATTTCTACATTATAGCATAATATGGACATAGTGCAGGAAGTGTCGGTGCGTGATCGGGGCTACTCTCCGATAGCATCCAACACGTTTCTGTCTATAACCAATTACTATATATAACCTACTGTGTGGCACTTAATTATTTTATTATGAAAAATGAACTACAGAGTATATTTATGTTAATGATGCATTTTTATTTTATTTATTTTTTACGTGAGTATCATTGTGAGGTATACATGACAGGATACTATGTTACGTCTTTTAATACAATACGTGTTGTGTGTGGTCAGGGCTACTCCCTGGTAATGTAACACGTAGATTACGATAGACACGATAACGTGAGACTCGTTCCAGTTGTATTCATGTATTTATTATGATACCCACAATTATTTGATTTATTAATTCATTTAATTTTTATTTTATTTTTTTTTTATATTGATATACATCTATACATGTAATAAAATTGTAGCTAATCCGAGTCTGTAAATTAAATATTTCTTTTTTTGGAAAATCTTATTGAAGTACTTTTTTTTATCGATACAGAAACCAAATCTATAGTTTTTGGTTTTTGTCTGTCTGTCTATTACCGCATCACGGGAAGACCACTGTACAGATTTTGATGAAATTTGGTATGATGATGGTTGGTTGTCCGGGTCAATA
Organism: Argynnis bischoffii washingtonia; assembly: GCA_033884665.1. NCBI lineage: Eukaryota > Metazoa > Arthropoda > Insecta > Lepidoptera > Nymphalidae > Argynnis > Argynnis bischoffii. Next base: position 88,796 of record JAEMGE010000032.1, read on the forward strand.
TGTAGGACACTTGCTTGTTCCTATTTTAAGTAAGGTTTTTGAGAAAATAATTTATAATGCATTGAATGATTTCTTTGAAAGGAATAAATTATTTACAAAGGATCGATTTGGTTTTCGTAAAAACAAAAGTATAAATATGGCTGTCTATAGCTTTCTTAAGTTATGTCGTGACTAATTTAAATGATAAAGTTCCTGTGTATGCTTTATTTATGGACTTAACGGAGGCTTTTGATTATGTTGATTAAATAAACTTTTTCACTATGGTGTTACAGGAAATGTTCTAGAGCTCATGAACAATTTGGATAAAACTAATTTAATGTTCTTTAAAAACAGGAAAAATAAGTTAAATGCTTTGGATATCGGTTTTGAGGGTAAGGAAATAAAGCAGGTGGATGTAACAAAATTATTAGGTCTCAATATTGGTAATAATTTAAATTGGAAAAAGCATATTGAGGAGGTAAGCATACAATTACGACAATTTTCTTTTGCACTCCACGTGTTGGCCAAAACGGTCAATGTTTCAACCTTAATAACTGTGTATCATGTTTATGTTGCTCCTTTGTCAAGGTGTTGTATTATTTTTTTTTTTTTGGGGTAATTCGGTACATAAATTAGCATTCGAAGCAAATGTATTCGAGCAATATTTAATTTGTGAATAATAGAAAGATGCAAACTATGTATTTGGAAATTACAATATAATGACGTTACCAAGTGTGTGCATTTGTGAGACTATTATTTATATTAGAAATAATCTATATTTATTTGAAAATTGTTATGGTATAAGACATAGGGCCTTACTTCGCCACCCTCGATGTGTGACTCGACCTTTTCTCGAAGAGTATTTTCTGTACTGATAATCATTTACTTAAATGTATTCTGGAGGTTAATGAAATTAATATATTTAAGCAAAGATTGAAGAAATTTTTATTAGAAAAGACGTATTATTCTATTAATGATTATGTTTTGGATAAAGTCGTAACATGTAATTTTGGGTATATTGTATTTATTGTAATTATTATAATGAATTGTTATTAAATTGTATTGTTCCATGCTCTAAGGCTGAGCTTGGCTGGTTGAATTTGAACTTTTAACTGCGGATAAATGACTCATCTCTGAGCTGAACGTTAAAACGTAGTTACGGTTGGAAACGTTTATTATATTTCACATAATGAATATTAGTATGATGATGATGGTGGTTAAAAACTTAAAACGTAGTTACGGTTGGAAAAGTTTATTATATTTCACATATGGAATATTAGTATGATGATGATGGTGATTAAGAACTTATGAAATGTGTTGTTTATCGGTTTTTTTTTAATACATGGTTTATATTTAATACCGAAAGTTCTAGGCTGGTGGCCGCTAGATTGATAGATGGGTTTGCTGGCTGGATTGAGTAACCTATGGCAGATCGCTGGAACGATGATCTGTGTTTGATCGCAAAATTGAGTGGTCTGTTTTGCAGCACTGGATAGTGATCTATGTCTGATCGCTGGAATGAATGATCTATGTCTGATCGCTGGAATGAGTGATCTATGTTTTACCACTGGATTGAGTGGTCTATGTTTGATCACTGGATTGAGTGGTCTATGTTTGATCACTGGATTGAGTGGTATATGTTTGATCACTGGAATGAGTGATCTATGTTTTACCACTGGATTGGGTGGTCTATGTTTGATCACTGGATTGAGTGGTCTATGTTTGATCACTGGATTGAGTGGTATATGTTTGATCACTGGAATGAGTGATCTATGTTTTACCACTGGATTGAGTGGTCTATGTTTGATCACTGGATTGAGTGGTCTATGTTTGATCACTGGATTGAGTGGTATATGTTTGATCACTGGATTGAGTGGTCTATGTTTGATCACTGGATTAAGTGGTCTATGTTTGATCACTGGATTGAGTGGTCTATGTTTGATCACTGGATTGAGTGATCAATGTTTGATCACTGGACTCGATTGGAAGTGCTTCAATTATGACCCAAGTAAGTATGCCTGGATAACGTAAATGACTGTATGATACAGCCATGTATGTATATATGTGTGCTGTGGTAGCCATGTATGTTGACCTTAGATACTGGACATATAGGTGTGCCGCAGTAGTAATGTATTAGCATTATAGCTATAGTCAAGAAGGTGATGTGTGATGTTAGTTGACATGTAATTTTAATACCTCGGTGGTGTAGTGACTAGCACACCCGGAAGTCCTGGGTTCGAGTCCCGGGTCGGGCCAAGATTAATTGTTTCTGTATTGTAAGCCTCGGTAACAACAAGAAGTTGTGAAGTTAGTTGTGTTTTATCCCTGTGCCTCGGAGAGCACGTAAAGGCGTTGATCTCCCACCGGTCGAGTCGAGTAGTCGTCCCACCGGAATATGAGTGGCAAGAATAGTGTACTTGTGTCTGCGCATACACTTGTGCACTATAATATCTTCTGTGCATTTGGCTAGTCTCAATGAGTGGCCGCCATGGCCGGAATCGGTCAGGAGAACATTAATTTTTATAGTGTTATTTTAGTGTATTGCATTAAGTTATTTTAAAGTTACAAATACCCTTAATTTCAAATATTTTCTTTAGAGATATATAGTTAAGATTAAACATTAGCAGAGGTTAAGATTAGAAGCTTAAGTAAATTTGATATCTATATCCAAGTATGCAGTTGTAAAGACAGATTTTACTGCGTTAAAAAAACAATCCTCCAGGTGACAGAGATGGATCAGAGGGCTTTACTCCAGAAAGGCCCAATCGACGTCGAAGGAGGTCATCTTCTGGTGATGCTGAAGTACCAGCTAAAATTAAACGATTATCCGATTACCTAACAACCGAAGACCTGAAGAAATTTATAGCAGCGCTTCAGATAATGCAAGTAAGACTTCTACTAATGTAGTTCCGGAATTTCATCAAGATAATAGATCACAAGATGTTGAGCGATGACTAAAGAAAGTCAACGAATGTGCCGTAATTTATGAATGAGATAGAAATTAAGTTATTCTTTCAATTATATGAATCTTTACCAAAGCTCAAAAGTTAGTTAAAATTAGTAAGGCATTCCCGAAAGGTGAAAACTTGAGAATATTTTTATGATAAACTTTCATTATTAAGTAGATATGATATTGCTGGACGAAAGGCAGTTGATTGTATTATTTTCGGAATAACTAATAACTCTGTACGTAATAGAACTCAAGCTCTTAAATGTAGTGAACCAGAAGACTTGTTAAATTATTTAGCTTCACCACAGTTTAACCAGATTAAAGAGAACTCAAGAAGTTCCTCGCTTATAAATAGTATACCTTTATGAAACGAGATTTTAGAAATGGTCATAACATTTTACCAGGTAATACAAATGGACAAAATAACTTCACGTGTTTTAATTATCAAGAACTAGGTCATACATATACGTAATAATTATACAAAACCTATTGTGAAATGTAAGTAGAATAGGACATAACTTCGATGATTGTTCTAGAAAACCCACGAAATAAGCAGTAGTCTTACGCACGAAATAAGTAGTCAAAATGAACAGACCCCAATGAAGATGTCAAACAGAGAATTTGAATCTAGTGTTAGGTGAAGTGATTTCGTATAAACGTAATTGTGTGGAAATTGCATCTAAAGCGAAAAGTATATTTGCTTATTAACATTAAAAATGTGTGTGGTATATTAAATTAATGTCAAGTTTTTGAGTGCATTTATAGATTTTGGTATCATAAAATATTCTATTGCTAATGTGCTGGACCTTAAAAAAGTAATGAATATCTGCCCGTCATTAGGGGCTTTGGTAGTTATATAATTATTTAAGTTATATAATTAATGCAGTTAGAAAAATTAAAAACTTAACGGATATTAACACTGCCCGACTTGTATATTTTAGTTATTTTCATAGTATTTTATCGTACGGAATACTTCTTTGGGGCAGTGCCGCACTAATTAATTCGGTATTTATTCTTAAAAAAAAGACCAGTACGGGCTATTTATGATCTAAGAGCTCGTGATTCGCAATTATACTGTGTAATATATTATTTGTTCGCAAAAACCTAAAGATAGACATACAAGAAACACTAGGAATAGAAATAAGTTTGTTAGACCTAGACTTCGGCTCCAAAAGGTGAATAAATCCTTCGTGGGCCTGAGTATACGCAGATATAATAAGATTCTACAAAATATCCTAGATTTATCTTTTCAAAAATTTAAAGATATAATTAAAAATGTTTTATTGGGCAAAGGATATTTATTACACGGTTCAAGAGTTTCTTGTTGATGAAAATGTGTGGAATTGAGTATTATTGACTCGTATGCGGGCTATCTACATGATATATTAATAAAATAAATGTAATTTCGATATTTAAAAGAGCAACTGTTGAGTTTCTTGCCGGCCACTGAGCCGGTGGTAGATTCCTCACGGACAGACTTCACTGAAGCTTACATTAAATGCTTTTGAATCAAGTCTATTTGAATTAAGTTTATTTCATTTCATTCCATTTAAACTAAGTTAATATTAGGGTTAACTAAATCGATGCAGAATTTATTAGCGGTATTAATAAGTGGCAATAAAACAATAGTATTCGTTATATTATTTAAAATGATAGATGAAGGGAAAAATTAATCCCAAAATTTATTGTTTCATATAAAATCTCTAACTATGCTCCCGGTTTTAGTACCATGAGATATGAAAGCGTTTCGCATTCAGGCAATAGTTGGACAAATCTTCTGGTTCTGAATACAGCTCCTCAAGCTCGGAGAACAGTGATACTGAAAAATAAAAGTATTTAAGTTTTATCTAGTGTAGTATAATCTGGTTTATATTAATGTAACGATATATTTTTTTTTTGCTTGTATTACATGCTGTAATTATTAATATTGTTTTGAAATTATAATAGAGAATCATGAACATACCTTACGCCGAGTGTTGTGAGATTTGCGTGCTCCGGAGATAGCACGCATGTCGATGGCCGAGTGTTATGATTCATTAATTTTAGTGCTAATATTGTTAGACATATTTAAAGTTACCTATATTTCTTGTAATTAACTAAAGTTTCAATGAAATTATGTTTTATATTTTAAGTATGCTTTTATAAATTAAATACATTAATTGACTACTATGATTTAAAGATTACGCCGGAAGTAGTTGAAGTTACATTAAAATTATTAAAAAAGGTGGGTTGATTGAAATTAAAATTAATATATAAGGAGTTCTTTCTATGATTGGGATTCATTCTTGTTCAGGAAGAGTTACTGTGTAATTATGCTGAAACAGTGTTGTGTAAATTCTAGTATAAAGCAGTGATATATACAGTGTGTTGTAATCCTTATATGAAAATCAATAATTATTATACGTTTGAAGTGTACTCTGGTGGTTTTCTTTACACGAAGCTCTCAAAAAATATCTCATTACCAAGTTAATAAAAGCTTATCCCAGAAGCGAAGCGGCGTTCTTAAATTCCTTTAATCCAGAGGCTAGAATCTAATCGTATGAGGCCATTAAAGAAAAAGTATCAAGGAATAAACCGTTCGGAGTGTTCTTGAGACGAGTGAAAACTTTTTAATTTAAGGCAAATATATAAAGAGAGTACAGTCAAAGGACTCGATGGAAATAAAATTAGTTTCAAATGTACCTCGTTACAGCCAGTAATTGAGTATGCAAATTGAATGCGAATGAATTTTCTAGAATGTATGTAACATATAATTTTAAATTTTTTCAATCGACTGATTGTTTGACCCTATATATTGTATTATAAGGTAAAAGTTCATACGTCGTTAAATTTGCGTCATAGCTCTGCTATTTTAAATAAGTTTAAATTTAACTTCTTGTATTATGTACATTGTACACGCGATTAATATGAGTCCAACGTTTTTATTTTTAACCATTTATTTTACGTGTTAACTCTGCCATTTTAAAATTATTTTAGAATCCGTCTTAATACTATAAATATGAAAGTTTGTATGGATGTTTGTTATTCTTTCACGCCACAACGGCTGAACGGATCTGAATGAAATTTGGCGCCGAGATAGATTGTAGACTGGAATAAAACATAGGCTACTTTTATCCCGGAAAAATGTACGGTTCCCGGGGGATATGTTTGTTTTTGTTTATTCATAAACTTAAAGCATGAAATCAAAATTACATAATAACACGAAAAACAACATTACTATTGTAAATGCGAAAGTTTGTATATGTGTTTGTTTGTTAATATTTCACGCTGAATCGACTGAAGTAATTTGTATGAAATTCAATATACAGATAACCTGGAATAATATATAGGCTACTGTTTGTAAAAACATTTGCCAAAAGGTGACGCTACCAATATAAATACAAAAGGCACTTAAGAACCCGAACGATGCAAGGATAACTAACTAGTATTACAATGCATACAAATAAATAAATATGTTGGGACATTAACACACAGCACCATCTAGTTCCATGGTAAGCTACGAGGCCTGTGTTATGGATACCAGATACTTGATACATACATAACTTTAAATAAATACATATTATAAATATAAACACCCATGACTGGAGTACAAACATCCGTGCTCATCACAAAAATGCATGCCCCCAGCGGGACTCGAACCCGCGACCGATGGCACAGCAAGTAGGGTCACTACAAACTGAGCCAAACGTATCGTCGAATATTCGAGTAACCAAAACTTGCTCAATGAAATGATTAAGAACACCAGCAGACCCCTTCACGAAAGTCCAAATAAGAAGGACAATAATAGCTCGTTAAGATTATTTTTCCCCGAATTGCACTACCAAGATCCGTAGACAGACGTGAAATACATAGATTTCATAGCCCTTAAGCTTAATCAGAAATGCACTAAGTCATTCGATTTCACTTGTTGGAACATAAATTGCTTGCTAACGAAATAAACTTATAAGCTTTAAGTATTTTAAGCTTTCATGGTCACTAAATTTATGACGTCAATTGGGAAATTTAACCATGTTTATTATAGGTTGCTTATATTTACTATTAATGCTAATAATTGTAATGGAAAATGTACATGAACTTATTAAAAAATACTTTACTCAAAAATTATTGCTTACTTCCCGTTCGACAACAGAAATCTAATTCTCGAAAAAAGCTGTGTAATGAAATTCTGCGGTAAAAATAGATTTTTTTTTATGCAAACCCATCTTTTTTCGTACATTCTTGACATTCGTAAGGACTTTACGTTTAATCATTTTGTCGAAATACCAGAAGCTTGAAAACATGACAAATATCCCATTTCACATGTTAAACTTATGGATCTTCAAGAACTTACGTATTTAAGCAGGACTGGTAACAACTATACACTAAAATTAACAAACTATAATATAAATATTAACTGAAAACATAAAACACTATCCACAAAATATTTCCAAATCACTTAAACGGTCAAATTTTATTTGCACAGTCCGAAATCACGTTCGCACTCAATCATAACGAAATCAACTTTATTCGAAACCAAAAAAGGATCTAGAAATGATTCGTAACGCGTGGGCCGGGGACTAACATAAATAAAAACAATGACTGCTTCCTCTTCATGCGATAAGATGTTTGATAGTTCATGGCGCAGGACGTCCGCACTGATAGCGATGACCGGTCATTTTATAACAATTCAGCTTTGCACATTATCGTATACCGAAATAAATTTTGAAGCGAAATTATCGGAATTGCGAGTACTTTTAGTATTTATGTAATGTATTATGTGATCTGTTTTCATTTTTAGTTAGGTTAGGTCTTGTTTTTTTATAATTTGCTTCTAAAGCTGTATGTTTTGATACATTGTTTGTTGTTTAACTTTATTAGTGCAGTATATATAGGGGAATATACAAAATGCTTTGTATTTTTAGCAATTAATCATAAATTGGGTTTTTACTTGTTGCCAAAACGGATGTAACCAAGTATTATTGATATGATTAAGTTTTTTTTTATTATTTGCCTACACATCAAAAATTAAACAGATTTGTAAAAAAAGACGAGGAGTAATAATTCTATTTATAAAGGGCTACCCATTGTCTTGCAAACTAATTTTATTGAGTTAACCTTGATTTGCCTCATGTCCCTCGATACAATCAGGTTTGCGTACATCCAGAATTGAATTACAGCAAAATTCAATCCGGCAAAATAGTGAACTCATAAATATACAATTGTCGAGTTGCTTTCGAAGCGAAATCACGTCTACATGAGCATAGTAACCCTCGAAAAGAATCCGCGAAAACATTCGCAGAATAAACGCAAAATTTACTTTCCGCACGTATTGCTCGCACTTCGTTACTAGCCTTGAAAGAAACTACAATTTGAATCAAACAAAGTCGCAAACGAACCGGTAAACCTGGAGAGCGGAATCCCTGAGGGGACCGACCTGTCACAATGCGTCACATCGCCAAAAAAGCGAATTGGATCACACCCATAAATATTACTAGCTTCGCGAATGACAGCTACTAGGACTCGCATCAGACTTACATTTGCATCTCCTACAGTTTTTGTATACGTGCGTGCATTTTTGTCATTGTAATTTTCGATACATTTCACATATGAACAAATAAAATCTATTCTTTCGGTATGTAAATCAATATGAATTCCCTCAATCCCTACATCATATATAATATTCTAAACACGGCACCCCGCGTTAAGGCAAACGTAGAAATTTGTCACATGAGCGATGGTTCACCTACGTGTTTCGCCGCCCAAATCCCAAATATAATCTGTTGTCGTGCGAATAAAACGCACCTTTATTACTTTAAGGAGAGATGCTTAAATTCCGTGTGACCGCCTTTGGGGATTTCACATTTCATAAGACAGTGGACTAGGATTACCCACTGAATTTATATCTTAGCCGTGTTATCAAAAAGATCGTTTTCGATTGCGCACGTGCGTCCGTTAAACAGAGTTGTAGTAACGTGGAGTGTGACTGTATGATTTTATGCCAGCAAAAGTAAAGAAGGTTGACAAATAGGTCGGGCGTGCCGATGTTCACTTTTATTAAAATTAAAACGTTCTGTCGTGACATTAATAAAAGTAGTTTAGGTTGAAAATCGCGTGCGTTTCTCTTAAATTTACAGTAAGAACACGGGGGATAAGCTGAACATTTTTATTATTATCGTACTAGTTTATTGCGCCTCGAGCTCGCGCATTAGAAATAATCTTCACTGGAGGGTAAGCGAAGCAATTGAGAAAAAACGGTGACGATCGAAGCATAATTTATGTTGCTATTCTATCTAGTCTGTAACTTAACATAATTCTGCATGATCCTGAAATGTTGAGTAAATTTTCAGTGGATGGGATTGCGATAAATTTATTGGTTCTAAGCGAAAACGCCGATTGGTAAGGCCTCGTCCACAGTAATAATTCAATCTTAGTCGCACAATTTCACATAAAATTTATTCGGCATGAACTGAAGTTGTCAAACGCTGACGTTTGCGTATCGAAGGAATAAATGATAGACACAAAGGAGAAAGCTGGAGACAACATCGGCCCTCGGTATTGTGATCACGTAGAAGACGCGAGACTCGGCGGAGACGCAATCTTCGGAGAAAGAATTACATTTATTTAAAGGTTGGTGAAATCACTAGTAATTCAATGTATGGCAGCGATAAAACGTATGAAAAAATTGTCAATACAAAAATCGAGGTGAGATTCGCTACGTAAAACGCGAACATGGGGGCATAGACAAAATCTCATTCTTCAGAAACATAAAAAATATATTGGAATGACATATTGTAATTTTATGTTGTAACAAATTCGATTTTTCATATCAATTTTAAAATTTCTGCCCTTCGACGGTTGTAAAATAACATCTTATTTAAGCTCCGCAGATATATAATATAAACTCCTAGAATATATATTTTGTAACATCACTACATAGTATAAAACAAAGTCGCTTCCTGCTGTCTGTCTGTTTAGATCTGTGTCTATGTATGTTTAGATCTTTAAAACTACGCAACGAATTTTGATGCATGTTTTTAATAGATAAGAGTGATTCAAGCGAAAGGTACATATGTATAATACATACATATTATAGTACAGAAAAGCCGACAAATTCAAAGATTTGTATTTCATACTAATCGTAAAAAACGTACTTAGGGACGAACCCGAGCGAAGCGAGGGTGAGTCGCTAGTAGATATAATATAACAGTTTGTTAAATACTTATATTAATGTTATGAATGTACAGTTGTTCTTTCCAAAATATAATACCTTTCAACAGCACAATCCCAGAGGTGCAATCCGCGCCAAATAAACAGAGAGACGATCAACAATGATTGCGAATCATTCTAACTTAGATCCAAAAATCTGTTCTGTGAGTGTTTGTTTTTGATTTTTGTTTAACGAGACAATGGGGAAATGATGAGCGCCGCTGTTCGTCGCCTCTGGGAATTCACCCCATACTTAAACTCCCTTACGCGTTAGAAGCTATAGGACTTTTAACTTTGGTACGACTATCCAGGATATAAATTCTAGTGCATTTTGATGGAGTAACTGCTTTTTGGTTTGGAACGGTCGCATATGGCGTCAAACGGGCTAGTGACGGCATGTTACTCGAGGGAGTCAGATTGGCCTATACAGTCCACTATATATAGATGGATATTCGGACTTTAAGATTTAAAGGGTAAAAGTTAAACTGAAAATTGAAATACTTTGCAGATTTTCAAATAAGGTTATCCTTTACTTCTAAGAATATATTATATCGTAAATTCGTTAATTAAGCTTTACTAATACTTCATATATGTTATATTTAGTAGTATAAAATACAAGCAGATTAACTAGAAACAGTATTAATTATTGTGATATTATAAGTTATTTGTGAATATATACAATGTAAGAACGTTTATTTTATGTGAAAAGCGGTAATCTGCTTATGTACTGCTAATTAGATTTGCTTTGTTTACATTTCTAATGATATGGTTAAGTATAGCAATCGCCTTACGGCATATTTACTTCTCCATACATTTTAAATAAGCTCACACTCGCTTATATTAAGTTTCAATAAGTCAGTCTATCTGTCGATTACGATTAATACATGCATCGATCGATACTTTTAAAGTAGATCTTCTGAAGAGTAAGCAAAACAACACAAAATGTATGAAATTAAATGAAAGTGTAAGTAAATAATAAGATTCATGTATAGAAAAAGCAGAATTTACTTGTATTTGACGGCACGTTTGGCTCAGTTTGTAGTGACCCTACTTTCTGCGCTAGTGGTCGCGGGTTCGAGTCCCGCTGGGGGCATTCATTAGTGATGAGCACGAATGTTTGTACTCCAGTCATGGATGTTTATATTTATAATATGTATGTATTTAAAGTTATATATGTGTAGTGTATCAACTATCTGGTATCCATAACACAGGCTTCGTAGCTTACCATGGAACTAGACGGTGCTGTGTGTTAATGTCCCAACATATTTATAAAATATATTTTTTTTTTAGCTTTTAGCGAAGTACATTAAACTAAAAGCTATTTTAGAATATTTAACCGTTAAGAATATCTTCGAAACATTTTGCAATATCGTTCTGAGAGCTTTAACTGTGCCCGCGCTGAGATCGCGATTCTGAACTTAGTGATTTATTTAAGTTAGCTGGTATTGATCGGCGTATGACGGCAGCGTTTGAGGTGAATTCACTTTGAAACGGGGTCAAATGACTGAGATCTTACGTAGTTTGTTTAACGTTGTAAATAAGCATGTTGAAAATGTTTTAGTCGCACGCTTAGTTTTAATACGTTCTAAGTATTCGAAGAAATAATTATAAGCTGACTTTTAATATTACTTAATTTATAGCGGAATATAGTTTACTAGCAACTCACCCTTGCTCCGCTCGGGTTCGTCCCTAGTTACGTTTTAACGTTTAGCTCAGAGATGAGATATTTTTCCACAGTAAAAAGTATCCTATATGTTGATCCGGATAACTAGCTATTATCGTACCAAATTTCATCAAAATCTGTCCAGTAGTTTTCCCATGATGCGGTAACGGACAGACAGACAGACTCTAAAAATCTAAAAACTATAGATTTGGCTTCCGTATCAATAATAAAGTCTATTTCAATAAGCTTTTCTAAAAAATATTTAATATACAGATTCGGCTTTGTTACAATTTTATTATATGTATAGATTTTGTGTATGAAGTTGAATGGTATTAATTAAGAATGGTTTTAAGAAAGGTTCTCTTTTATTTTCATGTTAATTTTATCGGCCCTTGATGATAAGTTTCACAAAGTAACTTTTTGCAATATTAAATACTACTGGAAGTATTTGAAGTTTCAGAATAATTATATTACAACGCTTCATTCTTCAGATATAATAACAGAGTAGTACCCCTAACCTACAAGGCAGCGTTCGCTATTTTTAGAGATATTAATGTTGAAGGTATTTGTAAAATAAAACTGTGCGGTGACTTATTTTAACACTTGACAATTTCATTTCCCACCTTTACTTCTTCCTGTCTGCGAATATTTACATTTTAGTTCATTCCTTTTTCTTGCGAGGCAGCGTTAAGACGTTCTATAGTCGTTATAAGTCATAAGTGTTCTATAGTCGTCATAATGCCGAAATGTACGGCGAAAGAAAAGATTGAGAAATACCAGAGAAAAATTAGGAAGTTGAATAAACGGGTTAGAAGAATAGTGACGTCGTCAGAATCGTCGGACGAAGATAAAGGTAGGAAATAATTTTAAAAATAACAGTGATTGTCACTATGAGCCTGGGGGTAGGTTTATCCTACACGAAGGCTACACGAGTGCCCTCTTAGCACATTAAGTCATACCTGGGGGTTAGCATTGTCTAACACGAAGGTGGAAATGACTAGTTTGATAAAAGTTGAAGCAATATTGCTATTATTTTTTCTTTAACATGTCATATTTTTATACCTTATGGTATTATCACATGATATTAAAAGTACGTATTAACACGTATTATGCCTGGGGATTGGCTAAGTCCAATACAAAGGCTCACGACATCTGTGCTAAAAATAAGATCCGACATGTTTGTTTCTTATTAACAGATGATTACCCTCCGGTAGTAAAGTCAGTGGTATAGGTTCCGGAAGATTTACCGGAAATAGAGAATGAGGCAGTGATGGAGCTACCTACCAACGATACAGATATACAAGTATCAAATTTTCCTGAATTAGAACCAGAATTGCTTCAAGCACTAGGAGAGGACAATATAGAAGAACCCGAGTTTGGCGAAAGCTTTCATGATGATTTGGCTAAGCGTTGGTTGCTTATAATTAAAAAAGGTTTGTCAAAAGATATAAAAGAAAAATTGAACAAGGAATATCTTGTTCCAGAAAATTTTAAGATTCTCAGGCCACCAGCTTTAAATACTGAGATAACTACAGCTTTAGCAGAAACTGTTAAACCCGAGATAAGAAATTAAAAAACAATCGACAGCAGCTAGCTATGGGCATAATAGCTGCAAATAAAGCTCTACACTTGTTGCTGTCAAACGGTGACAAACCGGAAGCAGTAAAACACCTTAGTAACTGCTGTCGAATTTTATTAGACCTTCATGCACTCGAAATAAAATGGCGTAGAATACTGGTTACCATGTCACTAGACAAATCGTTTCAACAAATAGTTCAAGACTCGGAAAGAGATGATACATTATTTGGAAATGATCTATCTGAAAAAATCAGAAATTCAAAATGTTCTGAAAAACTAGGTTCTCAATTTAAGAAAACTCAACCACCTAAATCTTTTCCTACTCAAACACACACCCGACCAGTAACAACCAGTCAGGGAAACGGCTTCAGACCTCGTCCCTCGACGAGCCGGGGAGGGGGACGAGGTGGCCAGAAGAGAACAGCTCCACCTCCACAGCGGCAACCACCATCGTCAATGGCGAGGTCTTCGTACCTGAGCACGAGCAGGAGTCGTGCCCCAACGCGGCGATAATCCAGGTACATGCAGGCAGAGTCAAAACTTTTTCAATTGTTGGTGTAATATTACAACAAATCGAGTAATCTTGAATTGGATTAGACATGGTTACAAAATACCTTTCGATAAAAAGTAACACAATTTTTAGTAACACAGACTAAACTTCCAGTGCTAAATGATAAAGAAATTTTTTTATGAATAAATCTATATCTAAGTTAATTGATTTAAGAGCGATTTCACAATGCTCATTTAAAACTGGTCAATTTATATCTAAAACTTTTTTAGCTCCAAAACCTAATGGAGATAAAAGATTTATCCTTAACCTTAAACCTCTTAATGAATTTATTTCAAAAAGTCATTTTAAAATGGAAGACCACAGAAAGGCGTTAAAATTAATTTAAAAAAAAAAAAAAAAAAAAAAAAAACAATTATTTGGCCACGATTCACCTTAAAGAAGCATACCTATTAATACTTATACAAAAAGAAATATTTACGTTTCTTAATTTCGACATGATAATAAAAATATAGTAACATACGAATTCAACGCCATGCCTTATGGACTGTGCTCAGCCCCTCTTGTTTTCACTAAAATAATGAAAACAGTTATTACTCGATTAAGATCCCAAGGTTTTAAATCGGTGTTATATTTGGATGTTATTGTGTGTAGGCGAAAGCTATTCAAATTGTCAGAGTAATGTCAAAGAAACAATAAAATTTTTATCTTGCCTAGGTTTTATCATTAATTATGATAAAAGTTCACTAAAACCTAAGCAAGATTGTAAATTCTTAGGTTTTCATATATAATACTATTAATATGTCATTATCATTACCTACAGACAAACGCAATAATATTTATAAGTTACTTAATAAATTTTATAAACTACCTCCTTGTACTATACGTGATTCTGTTAAACTAATAGGAGTTTTAATAGCTCCTTGTCCAGCCGTAAAATACGGATGGATGTACACAAAAGTTTTAGAAAGACAAAAATATATTTTTCTTTACAAATATAAAAATTACGATGTAAGAGTTAAATTACCTAACATAATTCAAAAAGATTTAAAATGGTGAATTGATAATATTTATATTACATATAACAATATTCAGAGTAATCAAAATTATCTTTTAGAAATTTTTACCGATGCGTCAAGATCCGGTTGGGGCGCATATTGTAATAACATGCGTGCAAATGGCGGATGGACGAATAAAGAAAAAGAAAAACATATTAATTACCTTAATTTATTAGCAGCTTTTTTAGCATTAAAAAGTTTTGCAAAATCACATAATAACTGTAGTATTCTTTTACGTATTGACAATTTGCTCTTAGCTATATCAATCGAATGGGGAGTATACAACATCCGCATTTGAATGATTTAGCAAGAAATATTTGGCAATGGTGCGAGGCGCGTAATATATGGTTACATGCATCTTACATTAATACTCGCGATAATAAAGAAGCTAGATTTTGAATCTAGAAAAACAAATCCCGATACAGAATGGGAAATAAAGCCTTTCAGAAAAATTATTAAAAAATTTGGAAAGCCATTTTCATGTCACGGAAACAGGATCCAGACGATATAGCTGTAGATGCATTCACAGTAAATTGGAAGAAATATTTTTTTTTACGCTTTCCCACCATTCTCAATGATAATGAAATACAAAATTTTTTAGATAATAAAGCAACTGGTATATTTGTTTTTCCTTACTGGCCATCGCAACCGTGGTTCCCTCTATTACAAAGCATGATAGTGTCTGATGTTCTATATTTTAAAAAGGATACTAAACTTTTGGTGTCTTGTTATAGCGGGATTCACCCATTACACCAGCAGCTTACCATGGCTGCAGTGAGGCTTTCAGGCTAAAGTTCCTTCGGCAAGGTATTCCCCCAGAATCCTTTAATTTAATGTTATCATCATTAGCTGATAAAAGCAATATAACGTTTGTTATAAACTCTGGTGGGAATTTTGTTATAATATTAATATATATCCTTTAGACGGTTCCGTTAGTAAAGCTTTATCCTTTTTAACATATCAATTTAATAAAAGTGCCTCGTATGGTACAAATAATAGTCACCGATACGCGCTGTCATTATCATTAGGTAGCAGTATCGGAACAAATGAATACATAAAACGATTTTTTAAAAGGAGTATTTAGACAAAAACCTATTAAACTTAAATATTCTGATACATGGGACCCGCAAATAGTCTTGCAAGGGTTATCAAAGTTAGGCGCGAACACAGAATTATCAATGGAATTACTTAACAAAAAACTTGTTACTCTACTTGCTCTTTGCACGGCACAAAGAGTACAAACATTGTCATTAATAAAATTAAATAACATTACCTTTTATGCAGATGGTATTAAAATAATTATCACCGATCATATTAAAACTTCTGCAGTAAATAGACAACAACCACTTCTTTGGTTACCGTATTTTAAAAGCAATCTATCTATTTGCCCAGCTACTGCTGTTATAGATTATATTTCTCATACAAAACGCTTAAGAAAAACTATTAATGCTGACATTTTAATTTTGACTAGTAAAAAACCATATAAACTTGCTTCATCCCAAATCAATTAGTCGTTGGATAAAACAGGTGCTTTCTGAAAGTGGCATTGATATTTCTATGTTCGGGGCCCATAGTACGCGACATGCGTCCACCTCATCAGCTAGAGCTGCAGGTGTGGGTATAGAGCTGATTAGAAAAACAGCTAGCTGGAGCTCTAATTCTATTGTTTTTGCGAAGTTTTATGAATTAACTATCATTAATAGTAATTCAAATTTAGCACAATCTGTATGCTTAAAAGATTAGAAATTATGATATATTTTTTTTTTTGCGTTTCTTTATATATTACGAATATATACAACATAGAAGTAGCATTAATCGATTGCAACCCTAAGAGGATGAAATATTACAATTTAAATTTGTAACTTAATTTTGAAATAGGTGATTTATTCCTGCAAAACTTTTTTCTCTCTAAATAACTACTCTGTTATTATATCTGAAGAATGAAGCGTTGTAATATAATGTATGATCAAACGAACTTACCTTAAGTGAAGTTCGATCATTATTATATGAAACGCTTCATTCGAAGATATAATCACCCTCCCTCCCACTTACCTCCTTTATCTATTAAATAAAAAGTTTTGCATAATCTCTAAAATAAATGAACTAAAATGTAAATATTCGCAGACAGGAAGAAGTAAAGGTGGGAAATGAAATTGTCAAGTGTTAAAATAAGTCACCGCACAGTTTTATTTTACAAATACCTTCAACATTAATATCTCTAAAAATAGCGAACGCTGCCTTGTAGGTTAGGGGTACTACTCTGTTATTATATCTTCGAATGAAGCGTTTCATATAATAATGATCGAACTTCACTTAAGGTAAGTTCGTTTGATCATACATAAGTTAATAACTTATGTAACTTCTAGTTGAAAATATGTCTGTGCTAAAAATTGAGTAGATGCGTAGCCCTATTGCTACATTGAATAAGGATAATAATTATAATAATTATGTTGGGACATTAACACACAGTACCATCTAGTTCCATGGTAAGCTACGAGGCCTGTGTTATGGATACCAGATAGTTGATACACTACACATATATAACTTTAAATACATACATATTATAAATATAAACACCCATGACTCGAGTACAAGCATTCATGCTCATCACACAAATGAATGCCCCCAGCGGGACTCGAACCCGCGACTGCTGGCACAGCAAGTAGGATCACTACAAACTGAGCCAGACGTGTCGTATAAGGATGTACACACACTTTCGCATTTGTATAAATACGTCTATTTAATTAGAAAGTTATACTTAAATATTACTTTTTGTATTGTATTCGGCCATTTTTAACATCCCACTGGTGGGCACGTGATTCAATGCGAAGGGGATCAGGCCATAGTCCACCACGCTGGTCAAGTGCGGGCCGAATGAGCATGTCTTTTAAAAACTCGCTAGGTTCTCTCAGACATGTGGATTTTGTCGATATTTTCGTTCACATTAAGACAAGTGGTAATCATGTTGGAAATCATTTGCACATGAAAATATCAGAGATGCGGGACCCGGGATTGAAACCCACTTCACTCGTTACCAAGCGAGCGCGCTACAAATGCCTATTACTCTAACAATAGTTACTTATCCACCTTTAAAGGTTAAAATTTTAACTTGATTTATATATAGCACATCCCTTGAGATATAATATATAAATAAAATATATAAATAAATACATTCGTATTAAACACCTCTTTTTTTATTTTAAAGTGGGTTAAAAATTAGTAAAGCGAGTAAAACTAACACAATATTGTAATTTTTAGCCTTATATAGTTCACTTGCCATACACATTTGTTATGAAAGTTTAATATAAAAATAGACTAAAGTAATACATATGAATACTTAATGATTATTACAGTTAGATTTCATCAGTTTAGATGGTATCGGATCGTATTAACATAGCTATCGTCCATATCTATCTATTAGCAAGAATGCTTGGGTGTTTGTACGTAATTTAAAAGCTATAAAAACCTTAGAATTGATTATCGTAGTAATAATTTAGATGAAGTGATGGTTGTATTGGGTTTTATTTACTCCAATTGTTTGGAATTCGATACTTTTAGGAGCAAACGATTAAATTTTAGGATAAAAGTTATGTTAGTTATGTATATTTAACCAATATAAAAAGAAGGAAGTATTGTTATTTAAAAGAAAACTAGGTTTTCCAGTTTTTTCGTGGATTTACTTTGATTTTTAGTCCCTGACGTTCATTTGCTTTACAGCAATCATGGTCACGGGAAAGACTAGGTTTTAAAGAGATATGGTTTTATTTAAAATATCAAGTATGTGCGTAAATCTAAGTATTAGAGATGTAGAATTTTTGTTTATTAGAGATGTAAAATTTCTTTGTTTATGTTACGAGATATGTTAGCAATTTAATGAATCAGCCTATTTTAATAAATAGATTGTTGAGTACTTTTCTACTGAATTAAATTTATATTAGCAGCAATACCAACACAGTTAATAATAATTAGAAGTTACTTAATCAAAATTAAGACCCTTTCCAACCCTTCATTATTATCATAAAAGTTTAGAAACATCATATTATTATATTTTTACTATTATTTTCTTAACTTAAACTATTATTTTTTATTTGAATTTATTTGGAGATACAATGATAAAGTAAGAAATGAGAAAAGATTTGATAGTTAACTTACTATAAGGTACTATAGTGAGGTAATTTCCCATGGGATTCCCATAAAAGTTACTGAATCACTGGGTTCAGTTAAGGCCAAAGAAAAGCGAGAATTCATAGCCAGTGCTACAATTAAAACCTCCCAAAATGCAATGGTGTCATTATAATATCTATCTTAATACTAGTGATTCATCCTTGCTTCGCTCGGTTTCGTCCCTAGGTACGTCTTAACGGTAGTATGGAATAGATAGACTATATATTATAATTTTTTCCAACTTAAACTTTGACGCATTGTTGTAGATGATAGGTCCGCTATTATTGAAAGTTAAAAAAAGTTTTGAATTTTACGATTTTCTATTTGTTCTTATGGGTTTTGCCTATTTTTCCTACTTAACACACCTCTGACACATCCCCAACAAAACAAAAAAAATATTCGAATAGGTTCAGCCATTTTTGAGTTTTAGCGAGACTAACGAATAGTTTGAGTAACGAACAGATGATTTTTAAAATGGGGGGTGGGTGTAGGAGAGTGAAAAATACTTTACGACCTATTATCATACCTACCAAATCTACAAAAAAACATTAAAATCGGTCGAACCGTTTACGAGGAGTGCGATCACAAACACCGTGACACGAGATATTTATATATTAGACTAGCAGACCCGGCCACGCGTTGCTGTGGCACACATATGAAAATCGTCAATTTTGCAATAAAAAAAGGAAATAATCGGGATAAAAACTATCCTATCTTTTAAGTTGGAACAAATCACACATTTTGAAAAAAAAAACGTTAAGATCGGATAAGTAGTTTCGGAGTTTATCCCGGACCAACATCGTGACACGAGATTTATATATATTAAGATTAATATGTAGAAATCATTATACGAAATAGTTTTAATTTTACTTAACAACATTAAAAGCTGACAAATGACGTTAAAAGAATCAACGGGATAATTACGAATCGATTTGGACAATGCGTTCATAATTCAAATTAAAGGAGAGCTATCGAATTGCACAGTAACAGTATACCGGAGGTAAATAATTGAAGTAATTGTTGGGTCAGATCGGGTCAATTAATCATCGCATGCGGTCCGAAGCCACATTACCAATTTATGTCCCAAAATACTGATGTAGATCTGGATGTGTTTTGTTTTATTTGTCCTGAACATACTTCATGTGTAATCTAAACTTGTTAGTCGAGATAATAGGACTTCATTGGAATATTATATATGCGAAAGTTTATATGTGTTTGTTTGTTCACGATGAAGCAGAAAGATTTGGATGGAATTTAGTATTTGGGTAAATTATAATAATAATAAATAATGCTCTCAGATTGCGGTTACTGTGGCCAATCTCTTTGAGACTAGCCATCTGCGCAAGAGATATAATAGTGCACAAGTGTACGCGCAGACACAAGTGTATTCTCTATTCCTGTCACTCGTATACTCTAATGGGACGACTACTCGACACGACCGGTGAGAGTTAAGGCGCAAGACCAGCTTTTGCAAGAAGGCTTTTCGTGCTTTCCGAGACACGGGGTGAAACGCCGACAACTTCCCAACTCCGGGCTACTACTGAGAAGATTTTAATAGAAAAACTCAGTAATTAAACTTGGCCCGACCCGGGACTCAAACCCAGAACCTCAGCATCGGCAGCCGTATATGCTAGCTACTAGACCACTGAGGCAGTTGTAGTGTACTTAGATAGCAAGAAGTAACTTGTTGTTCGATTTTACAGGCAGATGTCGAAAGGCTTAGCATTTTGAAGTTAAAGTACCTTCACTAAACGTGTACTATATATTAAGTATATTGAATAAGAATATTCACCACGAACTCGAATCGAACCCATATCCTTGTCCAAACTATCGACATAGAATTCAGAAGGATGAAACATACTTATTAAATGAGTCATACATATTCGTATTCATATGAAGTGTCACTTTGCTGTTTTCATATAAGTTTTTCTAAATAGCAAAAATTTCTACAATTGTTGTTTCTAAGCCTTGTTTCACTTAAAGAAAGAAGGCTATATAACACAGCTTTTCTCAGTGTAATATTCGGGTAGAACCACAGTCGAAACCTAGTATATTTTATATAAGATTACTGAATTTACACGTACCTAAATTAGTCTATGCCTGATAAGCCTCTTTTCGTTCATTAAATTATTAATAGCTTTTATGTCAAAGCCTGTCAATTTCAAACTTTATTAAAACCTAATGTATTATTTATTTGAAAAGTATAAAAACCTTTTATCACGTAAACTATTATGTAAATGAGTTTTAAAATTTAACATTTATATTTGAAAATTGAATTTAATGCTTTTTATTTTTTTATTATGTACTTGCGTTGATACGTTTTAACGGTTAACGATTTCTCAGAGATGATTTATTTTTCCGCAGTAAAATTATCCTTAATATTGATAACTATCTCTAACATCAAAATATGTCCAGTGGTTTTCTCGTGATGCGTTCCCAGACAGACAGACAAAAATTCTAAAAACTTTGGATTCGGCCTCTGTATCAATAATAATGGCTACTTCAATAAGATTTTCAAAAAAATATTTAATGTAGGTGTATGTAGATTTGACTCAGATTTTATTATATGTATAGATTAATGATCACCCAATAGAAAAAAAACACCATATAAACATAAGGTATAGGTACATTTATAAATTATGCTATTGCAATCACATGAGGTCATATTAACACACTGCACTATCTAGTTCCATGGTAAGTTATGAGGCCTGTGTTATGGATACCAGATAGTTGATACACTACACATGTATTCAGCCCTTTTTAACGTCTCACTGCTGGGCACGGGCCTCCCTTCAGTACGAGGGGGATCAGGTCATAGTCCACCACGCTGGCCAAGTGCGGATTGGCGGACTTCACATGTCTTTCGAAAACTTGCTAGGTTCTCTCAGACATGCAGGTTTCCTCACGATGTTTTCCTTCAGCGTAAGGCAAGTGGTAATCATGTTAAAAATGATTCACACATGAAAATATCAGAGGTGCGAGACCCGGTTGAACCCGCTTCACTCGGTTTCCCAAGCGAGCGCGTTACCACTGGGCTACCACTGCCTTACACTACACTTATATAACTTTAAATATATACATATTATAAATATTTAACTTTAACTATTCCAAAGCTCATATTCCTTCGTACATGCAATGTGCTTAAAAAGGGGAACAAAGTTATCTCTTCACGTATTAAGACATAGATTTAAAAGTGATAAGTAAATAATATCTATCGATAAGCTACCAGATAATACGATCAAACTCTTATGTAACTAATGATTATCTAAAAACCATATGATTCCGACAATTTCTTCAGCGTTATTAGTTTTATATCAGTTATATCAACAACAATCGGTAAGAAAGTGATTTGTAATTTCCTGATCCCATAAAAAGCGATAAATAATGGGATCGTAAAATCAGAGAGCCGTGATGAGGATATTTCAGTGTCAATATCATGGTGTATACTGTATGGGAGGCCCATGGGTCGAAGTTAGATAATGCTGATAATAACAAAGAAGATATAAATAAAACTAATAATTTTAGTCAGAATGAGTAAAAGATAACTGAGATATGTATATGGTATCATGTACTGTGTGTTTATTGCTTAATTATGATAGCAATGGGTTGTGGTTTAATCTATATATCTATACAAAGAAATAAAATTGGAGTGTCTGTTTGTAATATCAAAATAACAGGTTTTTACTAAATGCATATGAAAGTATTTACGGTACTTATAAGAAAAAGTCAATTTTTAAAATGTTTGTCTGTCTGTCTGTCTAAAACGCTTAGACTGATTTTGACGGGACTTTCACTAAAAAATGATGTAGCAAGGAGTAAACTTAGACTACTTTTATTTCAAAAAATAATAATTAGGTTCCTCGAAAAAAAAAACCCATGAAACTGTGAACATCATTGTAACTGGAGCGGCGCAAGGGTAAGTCGCTAGTCTGATAAAAGACGTGTTACATGATTTATTTTTAACCGATTTCCAAAAAAAGGAGGAGGTTCTCCTGCCAGCCAATACAAATCAAAGCACACCGACTTCGAAAAAATCTGATTAAGTATCTATTCTAAATGAAAACCCCCGTTTTGTTATTTTTTACTTTTCAGTGCCTGGAAGTCGGTTTTTTTTTTAGTTTTTATATATGAATAATTTCTATGTTAAACTAACTTGATACGTGAAGAGAAGTATATAGAATGAAATAGTGTATAGCTGAAAGAATTTGGATGAGATTTAGGACTCAGAATATAGACTTTGATCTGTAGTAACATTTAGGCTAATATTATTAATAAAATACACAAAAAGGTGGTGTTACGTGTATATAATTTAAAAAATTATTAAGACAAAAGATATAGAAACGGAGATAAATTGCTAGTATTTCATATATAACTTAAGTAGTCATCCCTATTTAAGAGATTCAGACGAAATCTACAGTACCAGCTGGTTTAAGGATTTATGGTACTTCAAGAAACGCCTTTTAATTCCAATTGCTACGTAAATTGAAACGTAATATGTGGACGTAATCCGCCACAGTACTCGGGTTATGTGTTAGTGGAAACGTCGTGTTTTAGCTCAATTAGACCTCTATTTGAACCTATATTGTCTGATTTCTATGAATCTATACATATAATACCATAGGCTTCGATGATGATGTATCCAAAACTAAAATGGTACATATTTGAAGTGTTATTGACCTATCTATGTAATGAAGCCTATAAATAAGGCTTATTGTGACCTTATAAGAAAGTTGTTATCAGTTATCTATATTAATATTATAAAGAGGAAAGAGTTTTTTGTTTGATTGTTTGTACCAAATAGGCTCTGAAATTACTACACCGATTTAGATGAAATTTGGTAAGACGATAGTTTGAGACCGTGGAAGGACATAGGATAGTTTTTTCTCAGAAATCATCCCTTAAGGGGGCGAAAATGGGGATGAAAGTTTGTATGGGGAAGCGACCTAGGGACGAACCCGAGCGAAGCAAGGGTGAGTCGCTAGTTTAAAATAAGGTTACACTGAACCTTACTTGGATTTGAATAAAATTTTCTACATAAATAGACAATGATCTGAAATAACGCATAGACGACTACTGGTACTTTATTACTAATATAAAATTTGCTAAAAGATGGCGCTGATCGTTTACCAGAAATTAATATATAAATACATAATGTTACATGATATCTATACTAATATTAAAAAGAGACAGAGTTTGTTTGTTCGCCCTAAGCTGATTAAATTTTTTTTTTTTGCATTAGTTTGCCCGTTTATTGAGAAAGGCTATAGGCTATATATCATCATGCTATTACCGACGGGAGCGGGGTAGTAATGTAATATATAATCTAGATCTATTATATACTAACCGTTACAACGTACCTACGGACGAACCCGAGTGAAGCGAGGCTGAGCCTCTAGTATGTATATAAAGAAAATCGATGTTTTTGTAAACTCACATCACATCTGAGCGAAGCGAGGGTAAGTCACAACTTAAAAGCACACCCACAAATGTCGTAAACAATCAAAATAAATTTTTAAAAGCGTTTTAAAACTTTTGTCGCCTTAAACAATAAACCGGAGTATGCGCGTGGAGTTATCTTTACGGTTCTACCCCTCAAAAATAGATCACCATATGTCTAAGTTTAAAATCTACCGCAATAGAATGCTTTGTCTAAGAATATATAATTTTAAAAGTGATATCAGCAGTTATTTATTATAATTCGTACTAACTTATTATAAGGTCTGCGCAATATACAAAACACAGTACAAACTAAAGCCGGAATGAATGTTTATTTCTTTGTTGTTATAAGCTTAGCGCCTCAATACTGATTTTAACCATTTTACATATATTGTAAACGCTAAAGTCTGTATGTTTGTATATATGTTAATAAGGTATTCGTTTAAATATTCACATAAACTGGAGTGAAGTCATTTAGTAACACCTTTGAGACATCTAATACTTTAGTCTCTCTCGTGACCATGATTGCTGTAAAGCATTCGAAACGTCAGGAACCAAAAATCAAAATAAATCCGCGATAAAATCTGACAATATAGTTTTATTTAAGATAGTTTTATTTAAAATGTCATATATTCTGGTAAATCTAAGAAAGTATTATCTACTATCTAATATGAGTATACCTCTATATCAACATATGCCACTTCTAAACTATTGGGTCGATGTAATTTACATCATAACATCTGCATTGGAGAGTAAAATCCATTCATTGTACATGTTGTTATTGTTAGTCCTTTGATAGATTTGACATGTGTAGGGTTTAGGAACTTTGTTATGTGGCTTTATATTGAAATTGAATTTTATATACTACAACTAGTTAAGAAATACTACTATTACTTAGGCAGTGGTAGCTCAGTGGCAACGCGCTCGCTTGGGAAACCGAGTGAAGCGGGTTCAAATTCCGGGTCTCGCACCTATGATATTTTTATGTGCGAATCATTTTCAACATGATTACCACTTGTCTTAACGGTGAAGGAAAACATAGTGAGGAATGTCTGAGAGAACCTAGCAAGTTTTCAAAAGACATGTGTAGTCCGCTAATACGCACTTGGCCAGCGTGGTGGACTATGGCCTGATCCCCCTCGTACTGAAGGGAGGCCCGTGCTCAGTAGTGGGACGTTAAAAAGGGCTGAATACACACTATTACTTGACACATGACTGTGTGGTATTTTACTTATTTATGAGATTATGGATTCAATTTTATTTGGATGAATGTTTTATAGATCGTACAGAATTTATTCCCAAAAACAATTTCTTATCAAAGTTTACTGATACAATATTTATGTACAAAATTATCTACTAAAAGAGTTTTTAATCCCCGACGCAAAAGAGGGGTGTTATAAGTTTAACGTCGATGTCTGTCTATGTGTATGTGTGTGAGTGTGTGTGTCTATGTGTGTGTGTGTGTGTGTGTGTGTGTGTGTGTGTGTGTGTGTGTGTGTGTGTGTCTGTCTGTGGCATCGTAGCTCTCACTCGGATGGACCGATTTCGATGCGGTTTATTCATTTGAAAGCCAGTTTCCTTGCGGTTGTTCTTAGCTATGTTTGTTAATATCAGTCCAGCAGTGTAAGAGTACCAACTCTTTTCCAAAATTATTTACTTTTTAAGGGTTGTTCCTTAAACTAAGTATTTTTTGCGTAGAGGGCTTTTTAAATTTTTAATTTAATACAATTATTACAAGTTATTAATTAACATAGAATACATGATTGCAAATTTCTAAGTAAAATGAAGACAAACGTTCGCTCTACGGTCTACCTATTACTTACAATGTCAGTACTTCACGATAAAAAAGTAGTTATTAAAATGCCAGACCACCAATAATTGCTGTCGAGGGGGCCATATTAACCCCCTCCCTTCCTTATTTCAAACGCTACGAAATTACATGGCGTCTTTAGTATCGCGATGACGGATTTAGATTGGAATTGCTGAAGCTATTGAACCGATTGATGAAAAGAACTTAACGACACTCAGCTGTATTTATTCCAAAATTTTAAAATGTAAAAAGGCCTATTTCATTACTACAGTATTACGTAAAGGGTTAAAAAAGTCATTTATATCTTTGAAAATCGCTTTAAATTAAGTTCTACTTTTTACTAATATTAGTACTAGTTTCTACCCGCGATCCCGCTAGCATCTAAGCAGGGCAGGGATAAAAGTTAGTTTATGTCCTCTATCCCAATGATTTGATCTAAATATTAGCTAAACATCAATATAGTACGTTCAAAAATTTCAGCGAGCAAAAATATAAAGTGGACTAACTTTCTCATTTATAATAATACTAGCGACTGACCCTATCCTCGCTCGGGTTCGCCTCTAGCTTGATTCCCCATATAAACTTTGATCCCCATTTTCACCCCCTTAAGAGATGATTTCCGGGATAAAAAGTATCCTATGTCCTTTCCAGGGTCTCAAACTATCTTCTTACCAAATTTCATCTAAATCGGTTCAGTAGATCCAGAGATTACCCCCTACAATGTCACAAACTCACAAACTTTACCTTATTATAATATTAGTATAGATTAGTATGGATTTTGCAAAGTAACGCTAGGAAAAATGTTCTAAGTTACATAAACGACTCGATATTATGAGCTACCTAATACATTGTCTTGAAAATCGATGGCAAATGGATGGCAGAATGGCGAGTCACTTGGTTCTTTCAATCTTAGTCAGAGAAGTTATTAGGAAGATTCATTTTTACAATATATCATGGGGAAAATATTTAAATTGTTATATTTGCAATGTATTTTATTATTATTTTTTAATTTAAAAATCTAAATCTATATTAATATAATAATTATTAAGGTTTGTGAGGATGGATGGATGTTTGTTACTTTTTCACGCCAGAACGGCTGAACGGATCTGGATGAAATTTGGCACAGTGATAGATTATAGTCTGGAATAGCACATAAGTAATTTATCCCGGAAAAATGTATGTTCCCGTGGGATAGATTTGTTTCTGTTTTTCACTAGGAACGATCTCGAGAGAAGCGAGGGTGAGCCGCTAGTGTATTAATCTTTACTAATTACTAATAATATTATAAAGCTGAAGAATTTGTTTGTTCGTTTGGTTGAACGCGCTAATCTCAGGAACTACTACTCCGATTAAAAAAAAAACTTTTTGCTTTTGATAACCCGATAACAGAGAAAGGCTATAGGCAATATATCATCCCGCAAAAATGTACGATTCCCGTGGGATAGATTTGTTTTTGTCTATGGAAGAACCCGAAGTAAAGCGAGAATGAGTCGCTAATATAGAATATTACCTATCTCTAGTTCAAGTCACACTCAAATCTATTAAGCCGTTTTAATTTAAAGAAGTTATAAATACAAAATTTCGCATTTTGTTTATGTTATAATAAAACTGTAATAGAAAAAAAAAAGAATTCATATGCATACAATAATCATGGTAATCATCAAAAATTAGTCTTTTATTAATCACAATATAAAAAATAAACTACAGATAATACTAAAAAAAGATACCTTCTTTTTTGAAAGTGGGATAAAAATATTCGACTGCGGTGCCTAGCGTTAAAACGACTATTTTCATAGCCACGATGACAGATTTAGATTAGTTGCATGATTGATGTTTGGCTTCGCGACATTTTTTAAAACAGCTTTGAACTATATACTCCAGTTTAATTTTATATATGTTTTTTATTTCAGTGATTGTATATATATACATTGATTGCAAAGCAAAAAGCGGGTTACTTGTAATTATTTTAATATCTGATCATTTTTATGTCGTTATAGCTAATGGCTATTCACTAAAGGAACTTAAAATAAAAAGTTTCATTCCATGGGATAAATTATTGTTTCTAAATCGAACTATTAAGAAATAGGTTTGAAAAATAATAGTGAAATAAAGTGTTGACATATTTACTTTAAAATACTAACGAGTATAGAAACGGTGGTAACGCGCTCGCTTGGGAAACTGAGTGAAGCGGGTTCGAATCCTGGGTCTGGCACCTCTGATATTTTCATGTGTGAATCATTTTTAACATTACTACTTATCTTACGGTGAAGAAAAACACCATGAAAAATCCTGTATATCTGTGAGAACCTAGCAAATTTCCGAAAGACATGTGGATTCCGCCCAGTTGACCAGCGTTGTGGACTATCCCCTGATCCCTTTCTTTTTGAAGGGAGGTCCGAGCCAAGCAATGAGACGTTAAAAAGGGCTTAAAACTTATAGAAATAATTGAAAACGATCTATTATTTATGAATCCCAAATTGATTAATCTACTAATTACGGCGTATAAAGTAACTTAACCACAAAATCTAATTTTATAGTATATTGTGCACTAAATCATAAATGTAGATGATTAACTATACTTCCCAGTATCGATACAATGTTCATCCACAAAGCCTTAAAGAGGGAAAATTAAATAAACATCAGAAGAACGCTTTGAAAATAAATCATTTAATTACTCGCCTGAAGTAAACGGGGCGATAGAGCGAGAATAAAAATGGAAAATCGAAACAGCGAGGCAACATTAAAAATAATAAATATACAAGTTTATTAATTACTAGCGATCTTCCCTCGCTTAATATAAGTGAACTACGTCTCGCCATCCTTGCTCGCGTTCGTAAGAAACCTTCCTTCGTTTTTAAAATATTGAAAATGTTACATTTATTCAGCCTTTTTTAACGTCCCACTGCTGGGCGTGGACCTCTATTCAATACGAGGGGGCTATAGTCCACCATACTGGCCAAGTGCGGGATGGCGGACTTCATATGTCTTTCGAAAACTTGATAGGTTTTCTCAGACATGTAGGTTTCTTCACGATGTTTTCCTTCACCGTAAGATAAAGTAATCATGTTGGAATTCGCACATAAAAATATCAGAGGTACCAGATCCGGGCTTTAAACCCGCTTCTCTCAGTTTCCCAAGTACCTACTTAAATGATACTAGTTTCTGTCCGCGGCTCCACTTGCATATATCTTTTTCGCCCCGCTCAGTTTATAGGCTACATATTATAGCCAAGTAAAATTATTCCTATGTTACAGGTAATCCCGAAATTAGAATGCTTAAACAAACAAACAATTCATTTACAATTATTGTAATAAAATACAGATATGTACCTATGTATTATGTGTATACATTTATATAATATTTAAAGCTTAAATAAGTATACTTAAACATCACAATTCTCAACAAACACATTTCTAGAAATGATACCTTTTTAAATACCTGTATAAACTATAATGATACCTATTTAATCGTATGTTAGGAGATTTACACACAGCACCATTGATTTCATGGTATCTACGAGGTCTGTGTTATGGATACCAGATAGTTGATACACTACACATATATAATTTTAAATAAATACATAATATAAATATAAACATATATGACTGAAGTCAGTAAGAACATTCGTGCTCATCACACAAATGAATGCCCCCAGCGGGACTCGAACGCACGACCGCTGACAAAGCAAGTAGGGTGCACTGCAAACTGAACCATACGTGTCGTCAAATACTTATACAAACATTTCGATAGTGGGAATATAAAAC
The DNA here is from genome assembly GCA_033884665.1 of Argynnis bischoffii washingtonia. Taxonomy (NCBI): domain Eukaryota; kingdom Metazoa; phylum Arthropoda; class Insecta; order Lepidoptera; family Nymphalidae; genus Argynnis; species Argynnis bischoffii. The sequence continues at coordinate 118,891 of JAEMGE010000032.1, forward strand.
AAACTATAGGTAAAACGTAGAACGTACAAAGGTTTGATGCGACTTTGTGATGTCGGCCTCTATAAAATATTTTTCGATACCAAGGGAAATTGGTCAAAAATGACTGTCGAACTAGATTATTCTTCGTCATTTTCGATCCATGACAAATTGATTTTTGAACTCACACTCATAAAGTTTAAATTTCCATGACACCAATGCTGTTTTCATTTTGTGGGGACTCACTGTACTTGTATTATGTAGCAAGGAGACTAACGGGAGCGTTATTTATTGAAACCTTATTACCTCAGTTTTGAAGTCGATTTTAAACTTTAAGATATAACAGTGCACGATGTTCACCTTTGTCTTAGGATGTCGTGATGTTGTGATCGATACACATTGGTATGTTTTGTATGAAGGAGAGCAGTCCTAGTAGTTTGTTCTAGCGCGAGGAATCATGTTTTTCGTGAGGCCGTCGAATGTTTCAAATTACATACTTTAAACTTGCTGTATTATTGTTAAAGAAATTGTGTTTTGGATTAGATATTTTGCAATTTTATTAGATGCTACTGAGTTATTATCATGTAAGTTAATCATAATCATTTCAAAAGTATGATGGAAAAGAAAGTGGGGGTAGAACTTTTCAAGAATAATAAAAATAAAATAGAAATCGGCCCGTGATTAAAGAAGATATCGCGTAACATACACACAAAAGAGAAAAATATACACCCTCATTGAATTACTCTTCGTTTTTTGAATATGTAGGTCTTCAAAGTAGGTTGTATATAATTTAATAATGTTCGTTAAAATTGTTCGTTTAAATAAAAAATTTATTCGGTTTAACTAAAAATAAATGAACAGTCCAGTGGTTTTATCGTGATGTGTCCCCAGACAGACAGACAGACAAAAATTCTAAAAACTATACATTCGGTCTCAGCATTGATAATAATGGCTATTTCGATAAGATTTTCCAAAAAAATATTTAATGTACAGATTGGATTTAGTTAGAATTTTATTATATGTATAGGTTTAATAAAAAAAAAAAAATTTTTCTTTTCTGAACAAAATTAGGTAACAATTTCATAGGTTCAGTAGGTATAGGTAACTTTACTGACAATAAATAAATTTCATTTAAGATGCGTAGTTTATTTAAAGTATTTATGGGAACACGTAAACATCTGATAATGCGGTAAAAGTGAACACAACGTTATTAAGTAGAATGGTAAAAATCTATAAATTTCTAAGTATTACGAGCGTCGTATCTTCTTGGAAAGATAATGACTCGATATGTTACCGTATAAATGGCTCAGAAAAATAAATGTCCACATTCTCCCCTTTCTCCATTTTTATTTTTCTTACATTTAGTGTTCGAACTTTTCTTTGCTCGAGCTTTAAGTTTTTTCCTATGCAAATTCATTATATTAATTCAATGTACTTGATTGCATTTGTTTTGCTTGAACGCTGTCGTAAAAGTCAATGAAACGATTCTTAAAATATTTTAATAACATTTTTCATGTAAGTATCCAATTTTATTACTTTATAGCGTGCATATAATTTATTAATTTTATGGTTATATCCCATTATATTATTAATATTATAAATGCGAAAGTTTGGATGAATCAATCACGCCAGATCGGCTGAAGGGATCTGATCGGCTGAACGGATAGCACATAGGTTACTTTTTATCCCAGAAAAACGTACGGTTCCCGTGTGATAGATAGATTTTTGTTTTTACAGAGCAAGGGACCGATTATCTATGTCGTACTAACCGTTAAAACATAGCTAGGGACGAATCCGAGCGAAGCAAGGGTTAGACGCTAGTAATTCACATGTACTTGATATAATATAACCTAAGAACATCATAAACTGCTAGATCTACGTTATAAAAAAAAAACTCTTGAAAATCTAACAGTTTAGAGCCTAAAAAGAACATTAAACGTAAAAATAAAAGCGGCCTTTAGGTCTATAAAAACACTTAAATCCTTATATATCGCTTAATGTTTTATTGAGTTCGGAAAAGGGGTACCTTCTTTCAAATTAGCCTTGAACCCCAGTAAAATGGTAGCTCAACGTAATCTTTACTTAGGATAGTAATAATCCGATCTTGCACTTTTCAACATTAGAAAACTGTGCCCGAAGGGATGCTGTTAGGAGACAGGATTACAAAGTTTTTCCATCTAAAACTTACACTATAAATCGTCATGGTTCAAGGATTGAATAGCTTTTAGCTTTTATTGACAATTTATGGCAAATTTGCATTTTGTTTAAATTATATTAGGGATGTTTTAAGCAGTGGTGGTTTATATAAGTATAATTATTTTTATATTCAATGTTCTACGAGTAAAGTTTCTGTACTATACCTATATATTAACTAAATATCCGGCGGAAGTGCTTGATGTACTTTTTTTTTAAAAAACCCGCCCATGAAATTATTTATAAACGTATATAATAAAAAAATATTTAAAATAGTTTCGCTGTCTTCGGATTTCTGGGAGAGCAAAAAGACATACAAAATCTATGAACTTTTAGCTTTGTAGTTTTATATAAGTTCTTCATTGAGCATTGTCAGACCATATTTATTTCAGTTTAGATACATGAACATACACCCCAGTTAAAATAATTTTGTTTATAAGTCACAAGACCAAAGTTTTATGCTTGAATTACATCTACCAGACCGTACATATACATATTCATCCAGTTTTAGTTAAGATATCGTGATGTTATATGAATGTTTAACCTCCTATGAAAAAAGAGGCCAGTTATAAGTTTCATTAGCATTCCGCAATCCCACCGGTGGCCCACCTCGGTGTGTGGTGTGTCGTGCGGGTTACTCCTGGTACTTTTCTGTTAGCAGATTGGACCGTTGGAGCATCCTCATGGTTGTTGTGGTTTGCTTCGGCAGAAGTGCCATCGGGGCTATGTGATGAGTGTGTAAGCGATTCTGCGACACCCCATTAGCATGGGGGAGGTTCTGTGAGGTTTAGTGGGTAGTACTGGCTTTGCCGGTGAGTCCCACATAGCCATCTGTATGTATGCAGGTGGTATGCCTAAATGGATTTCCCAATTTAAAAAAAAAGACAAAAAACTTATATTACAAATAAAAATAACAATATAAAAAAACAAATAAAATAATATGAAGTAACGCTATTTATTATTTAAACTACTTCCTTTATAGCAGCAAATATCCATGTAATGTGTCATTATACAATCTAGATTCTAGTGTTTATATATTACTTATCAGTAAACTACCTCATAAACTTTGAGATACAAACTTGTTAGAATAACGTTCACTTTAAAATTATAATTGGGTGGCGCGTAAGGTTGAAAATTGCTTGCGACCACAGACAGACGCGCCTCGACCGCATTGTCCACAAATGTAATGCGATAAAATCGATTCGCTCCGTATAACAACTCGATAATATAAAATCGATACTCTATCCGTCGGAGTTACTTCTTCATAGTGAGGACCGCCTTAATATTTTAGTGTTTCGAATTGGACGGCAATTATCGATACCAGTTAATAATGGACAACTTGTGTTATATTCCCTTTTGCATTTTAAATTTGTTGTTGATGTAATATATCCCTTGAGAAAGTATAGTATCGTAAGTAACGCTAGTAACGACGTAATTGTATGGTGAATAAACGAACTTTTAGTTTTGTGACAAAGTGTCACTAATTAGCGCGAATCGATGTTCAAATACTATATTCAAGATTGTTAAAATTGATATTTATTTTGGAACTGTCGATGTAAATTGAAAAATATAGAAATGCAGCAAGGGCTGTAGTAGCCCCGTGATAACGCATTTGCTTGGAAAACCAAGTTGCAATGCATAGTCAAATTTTGGATCTTGCTAATCATTTTCAACTCGATTACCATTTTCCTTGTGGTAAAGGAAAAACATTGTGAAGAAATCTGCATGCTTAAGAGATTTAACTAGTTATTGGAAGACATGTGAAGTCTTTCAATCAGTACTGCACCAGTGTGATGGTCTATGGCCTGATCCTTGTAATAAAGCCCAGTACTGGAACGTTAAAAAAGGGCTGAATTATTATTAAAAACTATTATAGAAGGGAATGATAAATAATAATTTACACGCTGCAAATTACGTAGCAGAATCTTCTTATTATAATTAAAAATGAATTACAAGTACAGCTACGAACGGTATAGATAAAATTCAACCAACGTTGCTTTACAGAATCAAGAAAGGACATCTTACATAGAAACTACTTGGGTAAATTACAGAGAAATTTGACGACATAATCAAATCAACGTAGACGCAACCATTCGGGCGCCCGATGACGCCGCTAACTATTTAAGTTTCCCCTTTGATTAAGCACGCGATGAAGATTTTCTTGATTAAAATCTCACTGTAGATACAGCGCGGCGGTTCGTCGAGTACTTGTCTTGAGTTTCGTGGAGCTCTTTGAAATTTGAAAAGCTGCGGCCGCGCCAGAAATAGATGCTGCATCTCGCTTGTCTAAAACGTCTAGCACTCAATTTATCAGAGTTTACTATCTCGATTATATCCTCTGCACTTGAAGATGGCAGATTAACAAATATACAAAATATTATTTACATGAAATATATGTATGTACGTCTACAACATAGTTTAGTATAAATAAGTGTACAGAAGGGTTCGCAAAATGAAACACGAGCCACCCCACTATGAACGAAATAAATAGTACTCGTGTCTGATAAAAATCATAACGCATAACACGACTCGTACGTAACCATATTTCTTGGCACGCTGATTAGATATGGAAAATAATATTTCGTGGGTGAAATAATATCCTGATATATTCGCTACGGACCGATAAAGGCACGAAAGATGGCCCTTAATGTTCGGAACTGGTCGAAATTGACCAAAATTGTCCGAAACGATCCAAATATCCCATCCCTGGGTGAATTTTTACATATTATTTTACCAGGCCGCATTAAATTACGGCGAATTTTTTGTACGGAGTTATGAGAAGCATATTTCGTAAAGGTGCGCTATGAAAGCGATTCTAGCCTTCGAGAGGCGAAAAAGGAATAATTATAGCATGTAATATTTCATGGGGGTTACCAGTTATCCTTACTTAACTGGATTCTATAACGAAGCTGTGGGGTTGGGGATAACAAAGGATGAAAATTGACTCTGAGTTTTTGTTTTTGTTTCGGTCAAACATTTTATCCATTCATTGTTGATATTTTAGCGTCCTTCGACCTCATTTATATAATATTATTGTTCTCTACTTATTTCCCACAACGCCATATACTAAAAAGGGTAATGTAAATGCTATTTACATTTTTTAAATTTTGTTCAAGGATTTCAGTCAAAATATAAAGAAGCAGTTGGACAGATTTCATAGTGTTTTCTTTTATTATGACATACCTAAAAGGTTGATGTCAATTAAGTTTAGCTCGCTACGTGTTTATACAGTAAACAGGGGTCATTTTCTAAGTCGCAAGATAAGCTTGTACCTATATAATATTTACTATTTAGCATGCAATACCCTGATTGTGAACTCTCTGTGGTGTTACCAGCGAAGCATATCACTAGCGAAGTCTAATTAATATATTAAGTGAATAAAGCTGTGAAAAGTGCATATTTGATCTATACCTTGACCCTTCAAAAGAACATCTATCGACGATAAGGAATAACTGGAACGAAAAACATATAGTAAATTATTTGAATATGATTTTCTTCCCTTGTAACAGAGAAACAAGTATAATTATAATGTCTAAATCGTAAAACTCTGTGGATATTTTTTAATGTCATAAAACTGGCATAGAAATATTTCATTCATTTCAATCATCTCTCAACATTCCTTGTAAAATAAATTCTCGCAGCCATTACTATTTTAAGCTAGAAATTCGTTCTAAAAACGGGCATTTCCAGTGGAATCCCATTCATATGGCGAATACAAAATCAGCACCATTCTATTCGGAAGTAGAAACAAATGTGAACGTCGCGCACTGAAAATCGGCTTTCTGCAATCGAATGCAGCTAACAGGGACAGAGATATTGAAATAGTGGGTGCAAGTGAGACAATGTGGACAGCTAGACGCGCGTGGAATTGCAAATGCGAGAAGGAACCCCGAACGTTTGGTATAGCACTGCTTATTTTGCTTTAGCCATGTCATCGTTAGGTATTAAGTATATGGATTTGTAAATAACAAAAGGATTCATATAGTATTTTCTATTTAAATTATTATTTACACACGGTCTTTGTTGAAAACAGACACTCGTCTTCCGATATTTTGATAGTGGAAGTAAATAAGCATTAAAGTCATGTATTCTTTGTTTTCTACCCAAAAGTTAGGGAAAGTTTATATCTTTAAGATCGAAAGAATAACCGAAAATATCTCACGACAAAAGTCGAAATATCGTCAGAATGTACAATATAGTATACATTGGACTTGTGCCTCAAATCAACTAAATCAATAAACAAAATGTTCTTATAAAAAATAGTATTCGTAATTAGAAACAACGCTCCCAAAATAACGCAGTATTTTTAAAACTTCGCAATGCAAATTGGAAAAGCCAAAGAAAGTTTTCAGGATTGAATTTTTAATTATCGATTCAACCATATTTTCTTCACGTTCAATTTGATAGTTTACCGAAAGGGAAGTTTATTAATTGAGTTAGCAAAGTTGTTCTGTTTTTACGCTCCAATATAATCAAAGTAAGGAAATTCTTGCTGAATATTTTTAAAGGTGACTAGGACTCGGCCTGCAATCTTATTATTGGACCAACTTATCCGCGCCGAGTTTGTTTTCGAGAGCAATTCTATCTAGATTTTTAATTGTAGTGGTGATTATAGTTCGCTATTTCCAACGTTTTTACACTTGTTGTTCATTTTTTGTAGTGTTTCATTTAAAGTAATTTTTGTATTAAATAGTTCATGTTAAAATTGTTACGTTTTAAGTGAGATTTTCTCATAAAACGTGATTACTTTTAACAGGGAGAATTTTGTGTTCAAATTAATGTTTTTAATCATTCACTAACAACGGGATATACGCAGAATATGGGTATGATATTTGGTAAGCTAAGCACCATACGAGATTCGAACCCGCGCTTTCCGGTGTAGAAGCCTGTTCTAGAAAAATGCGACTCCGTTTTGCAAAAATAGTCATATAATCGTAAGATAATAACATAAACGCTTTAGACTATGTATAATATCCACTCACTTATATAACTGTAACCGCAATCGTCCCCATGTTGTTGCGACTCACCTGTAAAGGAAAAAAGCATACATTAGTATATACTTATGCTTAATCTATATGTAAGCTATATTATGTATATTATATACAATACGCTTGTATTGTATATAATATACATATGTATATTATATACAGTAAGAGCTGTATAGTCGTTAATTTGCACTGCAACGCTATTGGCGAGTTAGCTATTCAAAAAAAAAATCCATACGAAAATATAGATGGGTATCTATTTTCATTGCGATCGATTAAAATGTGTAAAACTTGATGCTGCACTCTTAGAGCTAGTGGATAGCATATAAACCTCCATGGTATTATATATTATATCACAAGGTTTTATTCAAACTTTGCATAGGCTACTTTTTATTTTGGAAAAATGTACGGTTCCCGTGGAATAGGTTTGTTTTTGTTTTCTTAGAGGCGAACCCGAGCGAAACGAGGGTGATCCGCTGGTTTTTTTTTTATATTAAATAGTGATAATTCGTAGATGCTTAAACGTAATTAGTGACTTTAATATTTAATTTTATTATAACTTTTACTTCATCTAAGAACTTGAACTTAAATTGTGACTTAAAAACTTATATGGTATATTAAGTATTATTTTACATCATGAGGTATCATTTTTTTAAAATTGACATTTGTATTGAATACATTCTAATATATACTTGAAATGAATATCATTCAGAAATATTTATGTTCCGTTGCTATTAGGTTACGGCTACTACCCGTGAGAACATGTGTTTTATTAGACAAGCAAAATTATACTCAAACCCTTTATCTTAAGATTGATTTTTGTTTAAACAGATACATTTCTTTGTCGTATACCGTATCGTATACGATCGTCACGCAGCATTAGATTTGAATCTTGAACTCTTTAAAATGGTATAATAGTGTCTTCCGTGTTCAGAGGGGACGCAGACAACTTCACGCCTTCTATTAAAACATATCAATCAATTTAGAACCTTATGATTAAAGTTCCAAAGTTTATTTTAGCTTTTGAAATATTTTATCTAATTTTCTATTATTTAATTTTGTCATTAGAAGGTATAAGGGAGACTTTTTTTTCAATGATTGTTTTTACTGTTATAAATTAGATAAATCGTTTTGAAGTTTAAAATTTATGGGTGTTAATATAATGAAGTGTTCAGGAATTTTAAAATAACGATACATGTTTTTTTTTAATTTAGTTAATTTAAGTAAAAATAAATATTAGTTCAAGAGTAATCGATGGATCTGCTTTGTTATCAGTCTGTCTGTAACCGCCTATTTACCCAAGTCTCTTAGATGAAATTACGTATTATATGTATACAGTTAAGTTACTATTGAAGTGTAGGTTTAGAAAAATTAATTTAGTTATATGCTGCATTTAATGCTGTACGAATTTGAAGTATACAAGCTTTTTATGTCTATATTATATAAATAAATATGTTGGGACATTAACACACAACACCATGTAGTTCCATGGTAAGCTACCTTGGCTTGTGTTATGTATAGAAGATAGTTGATACACTACACATACGAGTATATAACTTTAAATAAATACATATTACATATTATAAATAATAATATGCATGTATTTAAAATAATATTTTTATCTACATATGTAAAAGGCAAAAGTGATTGACTGATGTATCAACGCACAGGCCAAACTCTTAAGGCTAGAAAATTGAAGTTTCGCACACGTATTCCTCATATGACGAAGGCATCCACAAAGTAAGGATTTTTCAAAATTCAACCCCCAAGGATGTGAAATAGGGGATAAAAGTTTGTATGAAACTTTTTATTCCTTGGACATATTTACATGAATTGAGTAGGTACGGCAAAAAAAATCAGTTACGTATTTCAGCGTTTTCTAAAATTCAACCCCTAAGAGGATAAAATAGGGGATGAAAGTTTATATGAAACCTGACTTTTTAGTTTTTTTATAGTTTAAGCGCGAGCGAAGCCGCAAGTTCTGCTAGTTTCCAATATAAGGTCTACCCCGTTTTGTCCCCTCAAAGCGGGTAGCATTAATTGTTTTATTTATAACTAGCGACTCACACCCGCTTCGCTCGGGTTCGTCCCTAGCAATTTCCCCACACAAGTTTTCATCCGAATTTTCATCCCCTTAAAGAATAATTTCCGGAATAAAAACTATCCTATATCTTCCCAGGGTCTCAAACAGTCTTCTTACCAAATTTCACCTTAATCGGTTCAGTAGTTTCGGAGCCTATTCGATGCAAACAAACAATCAAACCTTTCCTCATTATAATATTAGTAAAGACTAGCGACTCACCTTCGTTTTGTTCGTTTTCGCAGTGCACGTCAAATAATGACTATTATAGGCAAATTTTACATACTTTAGTTTACGCTTTCGCAATTTTCGTGAGGATCTCTATTTTTTTTCTTATAGGTAAAATATATCCTAGTTACATACCAAATTTCGTCTAAATCGGTTTAGCGGATTAAGCGTGAAAAGGAGACAGACAGACAGACAGAGTTACTTTCGCATTTATAATATTATTAATAATGTCCTCCTGACCCGGCTTTACTTGCTCTCCGAGGAACGGGGGTGAAACACCGCCAACTTCCTAACTCCGGGCTGTTACTGAGGCTTACTATACAGAAAGACTCAATAACTAAACTTGGCCCGACCCGGACCCGACTCAAACCCAGGATGTGCAGCCGTACATGCTAGCCACTACACCACCGAGGCAATAATATTATTATAGTATGGATTACAAACAAACATATACAAAAATATTTTTTTTCTTTTAATAATATTAGTATATTTATAGACGAAATAAAATCGCTTTATTAATGATCTTCATAGGTCATGTATTCAGAATTGGTTAACTTACCAAATGGAGTGTAACGTAGAGAAGTACGTATATAATAGAAATCATTAATGAGTCAGTCATTCGGCCGCAACTTATCTATACTAATATTATAAATATGAGAGTTTGTGAGTATGGATGTATGTTTGTTACTCTTTCACGCCAGAACGGCTGAACGGATCTGGCTGAAATTTGGCACAGAGTTAGATTATAGTCTGGTATAACCCATAATCTACTTTTCATCCCGGAAAAATATACGGTTCCCGTGGAAAACGTTTGTGTTTTTTTTCCTAGTGGCGAACCCGAGCGAAGCGAGGTCATTGATCACTGATGCTGACCTTATTCAGGTATATTGCATCGATCAAAAAAGTACATTTTTGATCGATGGTATTAAAAATTTAAGCTTTCGTCAACTATAATAACTATAATTTTACTATTTATTTTTTACTTTATTCCAAGATTTTTTTTTTACATTTATGCAGGTACTTAATTCAATGTAGTTTATGAGAAAGCTACCACGATCTTGAAATTCAACATAGGTGAGTAACCCAATATTTGGTTCTTTTGATATGTATGTAAGTTACACACAATAATATGGCCTTTGTATATTTTCCAAAAAATATTTAATGTACAGATACGACTCAGTCCGAATTTTATTATATGTATAGATAATGATATATAACCTCCTAAAAGTCATGGGTTCACATTTTAGATTTCAAGTGATTTTCGTCTAAATAGATTCATTTTATATGTAGGTATCACAAATATTATATATTTTTAAAGGAAATATTATCGCAAAAAACGTGTTTTGTCACTATATACTTAGTTATATAGGTCGAAATTGACACTTTTACCAAAAATATGCTTTTTAGGGAAAAAATTGTGCGTGGAATGAGAAGGCGCAAATTCTCATCGTTCATAATGACGTAACTCTATACTTTATGGGCTGTAAGGAATTTAATTTTGGCCCTTTATTTTTGCCTACGTTATTATGTTGGGACAGTTTAACATTTTTAAAGGAAATTTACAAAGTCCAAAGCTTTCTGCTTATGCCTTAGCTAAATTATCAAAAAACAAAGTAGATGTATTGGTTAAGTATCTTCTATGAGACAATAATAATAAAAATATTCTGTTATTATATACAAATAAATAACATAATTTAGATACTTCTCTTTTTTAGAATTATATACAAAAAAAACTTACAATAGTAAATTATAAATAACTAAAAATGTATAGTGTTCTCTTTCTTCTAGAAAATGGCTCTGAAGTGTTTTGTCTTTGCCTATTTATTTAATATCTATACAGATAAATAAAATTGAAGTGTCTGTTTGTAATGTCAAAATAACAGCTTTATACTAAATGCATATGGAATATATGGTATTTACTATAAGAAAAATATGATTTTTAAAATTTTTGTCTGTCGGTGTGTTTGTTCCGGCTAATCACTAAAACGGCTGGACCAATTTGACCGGGACTTTCACTGGCAGCTAGCTGATATTATAAGGAGTAACTTAGGCTACTTTTGTTTTAGAAAAAGAATTAGGGTTTCGCTCAAAAAAAAACGTACGGACGGGACGTAATCGAGCGAAGCGAGGGTAAGTAGTACATAATATATTTCTTCTTTTACAAAAATACATTAAATCATTGTAATAAAAGTATATAAAAATATATCATTATAAGAATAATGCACAATTATTATATTACAAATGAACGACTTTCAAACAATAACAAAAATATATCTTTTGTTTTTACAGGGTGGGTGACAGAGGCGATCACGAATTCATATAAGAGGCGACCGTCCAAAAACTTTATGACATCGAGTGATAAACTCCGATAATTTATCTAGGGACTTTGCGAACTACCAGTTCATATTAGCATCAAAATAAAAAACTTGTACATAGTTTTCGTCGTAATATTTTAAGTTTTGCCACCCAAGGTATATTTCTGTGATGTTATTATGATTTAGTTTAAGTTATTTAAAACCTTTTACTTGTGAATTTACATAGTTGTGAAAATAAAAGTTGTTCTTAACATCATAATAAAATACATTCAGACAGACAGATAGACAGACGCGGCGGAAGGACCTGTTTATAATATGGACTGATATATAATATATCACATTAGTGCTACTTTAAATAAAAAATTATATAATTTAATAAACGCATTTTTATTACTCATTTTTACACGAGTGTTGTAAATGATGCATGTATGTATATTTGTCATGTACAATTTTGCCTATTGTTTTTTGAATCATCAAAAACTTTTTTTAATATGTTAGATGCATATATTAACATATTTATAATACTATCTCTTATATAAAACACATATTTATATATGAGTATGTCATCATAAAAAAAACGACATAATATAAATTTTAAACTAGCCTTAATTAGTTTTCACTGACACTGAATTTTTTGATAATAACAATGTTTTGCTTTTATTCTAAATAATAAAAAATAAGAATAAAACACGACAAAATTATATAATAAAGTTTATTGGCATCGTAAAAATACTAATATAATTTACTAATTAATCACCAATCATATAATTGCCACGTTGGCCTAGTGATTAATATACACGGTTACATATAAAGGTCCTGGGTTCAAGTCCGGGAATTGGTCCAAGTATAGTAATTGTGTTTTTCTATCAAGAAAGTTCTCAGTCAATCAGTCACGACTTGGGAAGTTGGCGGTGTTACGCCCCTCAGAGAACATGTTAAGCAGTCGGTTCAGCATCTGATCTCTCATCAGTCAAATTATCGTCCCACTGAAGATAGAAAGGCATAGAGAGCGCACTTGTATTTCCGCACATATTTGTGCATTATAGTACCTCCTGCACAGATCAGGCTCAATGAAATTGACTGTCACGACCGAAACCAATCAGAGTATATTATTTATACATAAAACAACTCCTTTTATGTAATATGTATAATATATGTATGTATATAGTGACCTAATAAAAACACAATGTAACCTAATTATACGCCATTAAAACAATAGCTACTTTCCCATAAAAGCATGGGAACACGCTGAAACAATGCTTCAAGGGATGTACGATAGGGGCATATGGAAATTACATTTCTTAGATAATACACGCAGGATGTCTGCTGTATATAATAAAATTTAGAGAGTTACATTGAAGATAATCTTTGGATGGTTCAAAACGAGATATTTGAAAAATCATAGGCTATTTTTTACCAACGAGTGAAGCTGCAGAGAAAGGGTAGTTTTATATTATTAATCCTTAATATAATCTTTCAGCCTTTTTAAAGACCCACAGCTGGGCATAGGGATCAAGTCATAGATCAACACGATGACTAAGTGTAATTTGGCGGACGGTTCCTTCGTTGTAAAGCAAGTAATAATCATGAAAAATATTTGCACAATAGATATTAGTTCTGGGACTATTAACACATCTACTTCGCACTAAACAAATCGTCACAGACAATTGGTTAAAAGATACCATTTCGTATTGACTATTCACTAAAATGCCAGAGAACTGATAATATTGAAGTTCCCAAATATGATTTGAGTAAAATGTTTGATATTCTGCACGCCGCGCCGCACGCTATCGGTGGTTTTCGGCCACTACTATTGGAACTCGAACTGTTTTTAATTTGTTAAAGTGTTCTTTTGTTTACAATATAAAATATATTTATATAAATTGCCTAAAGCATATTTGTCTGTATGCGTCACTTTTTTGAATAGTTTTAGTACTCCAATATGAAAAAAACTCTTTATGTAATATTTTTACACGTCAAATAATTGACATTCGTCCTTTCAATGAATGGAATAGTATGGCATAACAATTTTTTTGTTATAATTTTGGAAAACGTTTAGATAATCTAATTTGTGTTTAGTTAAGTATTAATGAGTTAAAATAAACAACCCTATGGTTTTTAGAGACTCCCGGTTAAAATTACTTTTTTAACAAAAACACATTGATTATGCTGGATAACTTTATGGTTGGGTTTTCTGTAAATTTATATATGAATTAAAATCATACTCGAATTGAGTAATTGATTGCTGTAAAGCATTAGAAACGTGGAAAATTAAAAATCAAAATAAATCCACGAAAAAACCTAAAAAGATAGTTTTATTTAAAATGTAACATAACTTTTATAATTATAACTGTAGTATAACAATACAACTTTATCCTTATTAATATTATTGCTGAAATGTTCTTATTGGTTTTACATAAAAATTAATGTTTCTTTAGAAATTATATCGAAGAAATATTCGCAGGGCATAATCATTAGTAGTCTTTAAATTATACATCACAGATTAAGTTTCATAGAAAATACAATGAATGAACGTTTTAATAAGCTACGTTAATTAGCTGTCACATATTTTTAGATACCTCTAAACCTTTTATAGGTCATCAATAATATTTTTATTATGATAAAATGTATTTACTATGTTACTATTACACTAATTTTTCATTCAATCCAGCTATTCAAAATATAACTGAAAAATTAAGTACGTGCTAACTTCGAGAACCCATAGTAGGTATACCAAGGGGGCGACGGTTCTTCCGCGCCGGCGTCTCGAGTTTTCGTAATGATGCGAATATTTCCCGTCTGACGTTTAATTAACTATCAAAAGGGTGGGGGGTAGTTTGAAAAGCCTCCTAATATGCTGCCAATCGCGTGGTTAGACGGTGGGTGGGAAGGTGTGAAGAAATTTTTAAATTTTTATTAGTAAAACTAGCGACTCACTCTCGATCCGCTCGTGTTCGTCTACTAGTTCGGCTAGTTACATTATAACGTTTACGTTTCTTAGAGACGAGGCATTGTCCCGCAGTAAAAAATATCCTATGTGTTGACCCGGATAAACAGCTATCATTGTATCAAAATCTATCCGGTGATTTTTCCGTGAGGCGTTCTCAGACACAGCCAGACAAAATTTCTAAAAACCTAAAGATTCGGCCTCTTATCGATAACAATTACTATTTCAATAAGATTTTTCAACTTCAATTTTATTATATAATATAATGTATAGAAATATATAAATGTATATATAAATGTATAGAATTTAAAGAGATATACATATGTATGTAAGTAAATGAAAGAAGCAAGAATAAAATGAATTAAAGAATAAAATAACGTAAAATAACAAGAATAATGTAAACAAAAATATAATATGTACATATATGTTATTTTATTATTATATACATATATTGGCGGCTCTACTATTAGTCTAGTAGTACTATTAGGTACTAGTACCTACTACTAGGACCTAGGTGTCTAACAATAGTCTGTGTCATCCAGGTTCCATCCCTTTTAGCATGAAGAAATAACAAAACGTTTTGTATATCTTCACGCTTCACGTTGTGTGAAAAAATCATGTAGACATTCCGATAATTTGCTAAGAAATGCATGTAAATACATACATACATAGTACATAGCAACTTCGCTAAAAGGTCGGTTAAAAAACACTTGTTTTTATTGAATTCAATTTATGGAACCAACAGACCGCAACTTGAATTGACCAAGAACTATATAAATCGTGAAAATTATTCGAACAAAATGTGGTAAAAATATACTAATGGCGTACAGCAACCAATCGTGCGTTACAGACGTTAGTCAAATTCGTTTACAGATTTATATTTTTACTGTACACATTCACGTTTTTTGTAGGTAATATTTTAAAGTTTGAAATATTCATTGGGTTTTTAGAAAATACCACTCAAAGTTAAACTTTATTTTATAGATACATCACATTGTAATTAAGGAGGAAACTAGTACGTTTTAAAAATAGACTTAATAGAACCGTGACAATTAATATAATATTGTTACCGATTATTGTTACCGGTAATTATAGTTAACGGTGGTAGGACTCTGGCAAGCTTGAGGAGTCCGACTGGATGGGTACCACCCCCTTATCTATTTCTGCCGCCAAGCAACAATGATTGCATTGTTGTGTTCCGGTTTGAAGGATAAGGTAGCCAGCGCAATTACAGGCAAGAGGCATATCATCTTAGTCCTCACAGTGATAACGTACCGGCGGTTCTGTAGTTTTGTTACATAAAACTTAAGTGCATGAACCGTAGGTGTTATGGGCGACAGGTATCGCTTTCCATCAGGTGCACTGTCTGCTCGTTTATCACTGAGTACCATAAAAAAAAATCTATATTCTACATTGATATATAAAGCTAAGGAGTATTTGTTTGTTTAAACGCGTTTATCTCTAAATCGACTGGTCTGATACGAAAAATACTTTCTGTATTTATTGTCTTGTAAAATCATGTAAATATTTTACTTGATTTGGGTCTGCTTGTTATTATGTATTAATAGAAATCATAGAAATTGCTTTCTTAATACTATTATTATTTTTACAGCCTGAAAGGTATTTTTTTTTTCGAAATGATTTTCTTGTATAACAGAAATTCATTAATTTATACAGATAAAAAAATTGGAGTGTCTGTTTGTAACATTAAAATAACCGCTTTCTACTAAATGCATATGGATGTATACACGGTACATATACCAAAACAATATTTTTTACAATTTTTGTCTGTCTGGACCAACATTTAAAAAAAATTAAAACCCATGAAATTGTGAACAAAATCCGCGTACTGCGTACGCACCCGAGCGAAACGAGGGTAAATCGCTATATAATTTAAAATAAATGAATATTTTAGGAGTAGCAAGCTATTATTTATGTATACCTTAACATAGCTAACCGAGAAAACGTACCTAGGGACGAACGCGAGCGAAGCGAGCGTGAGTCGCTAGTAAATCATAAAATATGTTGATAATTGAGTTATTACTTGTTTTTTAAGATGGATAATTTGTTGGAAAATATATTTGGACAAATATTGACCACTATCGAGTTTCCATAACGATTTGTTAAACATCGTCGTGTTCGAGCTTACAGTTTAATTTCGATTCAAGCATCGCAAACTTAGCTATACTTGCGCTAAGCATGCCCTATCATTACGCCACTATCATAATCTTCTGTATTTAACAAACTTCAATTTAAATACAAAGACTTTGAGTTCAAAATTGCTCGAAAACTCATAGAAAGCCTGCAGTTTTTTATACCACACTACAAAAGCGAGTTATTTCAACCTTATATCACTGAAATTAGAGTTGAAATTCCTTGGAAAGCTGTATCTATACATTTTTGTCTGCGAAAAGTTACGCACGCTTGCCTTAACAAAAATAACGAACGGTGCCATCGAGACAGTACAGTATCACCTCCTGAATAGATCTCTAGTATAAAAGGGTCTTTTTACCGTTTCAAAGGAATGAGGGGTTTCTAATAGTTAATTTTATAGGGTGTGAATGTCATTACGGCTTATTTTGAAAATCTGAATGTCATTATCGGTAAATTTAGCATTTGAAGCCCGTTTTCCCTCAATTTTTTTGCATCTTTTATCAACGTTTAACTTCAAATTCCGTTTCAAGTTATTTTCTCAATTTTATGAAGAAATTGATGTTAAATCGTTATTTAGTACTTTGCATGGGACGTTCACATTGATTGATCTAAAGGTTACTGGAATAGAAACCTAAGATGTTATTTACGTATGTAATGTGTTTGAAATGAACCAATTACAGAATTATTGTATATGCCTATAGGTAGTACAATATATATATATATATATATATATATATATATATATATATATATATACATTTGCTTCAAATTTTACCAATATCATTCAAGTAAAAATATCATGGTTAACTCTATTATCTAAATTTCTTCCACACTATTTGAAGTTTTTCAAACATGCACTCTATATCCAAACTCCATTCACAAAAGAACTAAGTGTGCAACAAATCATCGTAATTTGAAAACTACATCTCGGCCTGCACTTTACGACTCGAGTAAGGCCCGTAACTTTTACATCACTAGTAAATCTCCAGTTACTTGCAGTTTCGGGATATTTCATAAAAAAAAATCTTTCTATTTACCTACTATATTATTTTTAAATACTGGAGTATCACTCTGACTTTGTCCAAGTGTTAAGTGACAGACAAACACGTATATAATATACTATACATATTTAATTAGATTTTCGTTACAAAATTATGCCAGAATTAATGACCTGCAAGTTTTCTAAAGCAATTTCCGCACCACCAATTGGGCTTTGCTGGTGCTATAAGAAAACCCTTAGCTAGCGCACGTAAACCTACCAAAATTTCGTAGAAATTGGATAAATATTGGCACACGTTATCAAAAGTTTACCCTTATAGATTCTGAAAATTATCAGTCTGCAATACGACATCTTATAGTCGCATCAAATCATTCAAAATGTTATTATTAACAACTTCATCCCAAACAAACAAATCTATCTCACGATACCCGTACAATTTTCCGGAATAAAAAGTAGCCGATATGCTATTCCAATCTAGAATTTATCGCTGTGCCAAATTTCATCCAGATCCTTTCAGTCGTTCTGGCGTGATTGAGTAACAAACATCCAAACATCTAAACTTTCCTATTTATAATATTACAAGATTTCTGATTAATTAATATATTTTGAACCATTTCTACAGATACGGCTAAAAAAAACTTTATTGGGAAGTTTTGCTCCAGATTTAAAGCTCAATACAGTGCAGGCGTACCGCGAATTTATTTACGACCAATAAAACTTTTATTGCACTAATCCAGAGAATAATGCCGACATCGAGTACATCGCCCGATGTGACAAATGACTGCAAAGTGAACTTCTTTCATTAAGTTACTACTTTTAAAAGACTAAGTATCAATATACTGGCCTCTTCTGTCGCTTGTTTGAAATTTTTAAAAATATAGCCTATACCTATGGCAATTTAAGTGTGCCTCCAGCTATAAACTATGTTCTAATGCCTCTATTTTCCTTAAATTTATGATATGTACCATTTTTATTTTGGCTTTTACTTGTCACTTGCTATTCCACGTCTCTATTAGTACATGAATGATGTCAAGTTTTGCACTTTGTTATGTATGTATGGATATTTGAATAAGCCCTCCTTTTTGAATTTGGTCAAAAAATAAAAACAATGTTATGGACTTTGATTTTCTATACAAACAATAAAATTCTAAGTCGAATCTGTATATTAAATATTTTTTTTTATAATCTTATTAAAATAGTCATTATTATCGATACAGAGGCCGAATGTGTATGTCTGGGAACGAGAAAACCACTACATAGATTTTGATGAAATTTGGTATGGATAGCTGGTTATCCAGGTCAACATGTAAGATATTTTTTACTGCGGAAAATTACCTCATCTCTAAGAAATCTATACTAAACATTAAAACGTAACAAGATATTATAAGTGTTAAACAACAATGTTGCTCTTGAATAAAAATGACGATTTTCCCTTGAACGCTACAAGTAAATACACAAAATATTGAAAGTTAGCTTCTAAATACTTTGGCTTTGATAGCAATCATAGGTAAAGACGTCTTATGTACGTAGAGATTACAAATGCCTGTCTGTTTGTTTCCACTCTATCCATGTTTATACGTCGCTTAATGACGAACCACACAATTCGCATTCAAATTCAAGCAATAACAGACTTTATTTTGAGGCAAGCAAGGAACCTTTTCACTCGTAGACCCGCTCTCTTATGAGAGATTTCAAGGCATTATGAGCTCTATTTTGGTGTTACTAAGGTGTAAAATATAAGGAGCATTTTAAATGAATTTTCACCTATACCATTTTGATTGTCCAGCTCAAAATGAATGTCTGATACTCTATTTAACTTTCATGTATCGTTCTTTCAATGAGTTGCAAAATGCTATGTTCTTAACGACTTTTTGATTTTTATAACACTGACTGTGAGTCGTTTGATAAAACATCTAGATATCTATACATATAATAAAATTCTGAGTCGAATCTGTACATTGAATATTTTTCGGAAAATCTTATTGAAATTGTCATTATTATCGATAAGAGGCCGAATATATAGATTTTTTAGAATTTTTCTCTGTCTGTCTGTCTGGGAACGAATCACGAGAACATCATTGGACAGATTTTAATGAAAGTTGGCATGTTGATATCTGGTTATCCGGGTCAACATATAGGATACTTTTTACTGCGGGAAAATATCTCACCTCTGAGAAATCTATACTAAACGTTAAATATAAAACGAAGTCGGGTAAGTTACATCATTTATAATACAAGAAGGGCTGGGCCGATTTTTATTATCTTTGATTTATTAAATTCGTCTTCGCCCCGAATAGTATCATAACTGTATATTAAAACATCAGAAAAAAATAAAAAAAATATTAAAATTTACATGACGACCGCTGCTTAATTACTATTTATATCTATTTAAAACATATACGTATGTACCTAGCGACGTACCCAAGCGAAGGCACTATCTGTAATAAGTATATAATGCCTTTACTTTAGTCTCTCCCGTGACCATAATTGCTGTAAAACATTCGAAACGTCGAGAACCAAAAATCAAATACATAATCCGAAAAGATAGTTTTATTTAAAATGTCAAATATTCGCGTAAATCTAAGAAATTATTACGAGGGTAAATCGCTAGTTTGTTATAAAAATAAGTTTGAATTTGGGCTTGATTATTATTTCTAGTGCATATTTTAATAGTGCAGTAAATAAATTTATTCAAATTACTATTTTTCCTATGTGCATGCATTTATGAAATTGCACTAAATAACGTGATTATAGCTATTTAGCTAAAGTAATGGATTATTATCGCAAATAAATAATTTTCCGGCATAATTTACTGTTAGTGGTATGGTAAGAAGGGGAAACAAAAATACTGATCTGGCTATCTGAGCCAAGTGCGTGTTGGTGGATTTTACATGTCTTTCAAAAACTTGCTAGGTTCTCTCAGACATGCAGATTTCCTCACGATGTTTTTCTTCACTATAAGGCAAGTGGTAATCATGTTAGAAATGATTCGCACGTGAAAATATCAGAGGTGCTACACCCGGAATTTGAACCCGTTTCACTCGGTTTCCCAAGCGAGCGCGTTACCACTGGGCTACCACTGCCCTTAAGTGAAATTAAACTAATGATATTAATTTCATTTTAATTGTTCAGGTTCGATCGAAGCGATATATGTATAAGCGGTATTTACTACAAGTATGTATATATACCTCGTATAGAATATAAGAGCGATCCTTTCCTTGATAGGTCCAAATCAAGTTTTAGAGTATATGTAATAAAGTACCGGATAAGGATGTACAAAAACTGCTATGGGGCAATTTTCTCGAATCTTACACAAAAAGTGTTTTTAGTTAGCGCAAGTTATGGACGGTAGCGGTGAAATATCTTTTGTAAAATGTTATTTTTTAAGTTTAAACTAAATTGTTTTAGAGGATTATACATTTATAAGGAAAAACTATTTTTTAAAATATAATTTACTGCACCAACGTCATATATCATTAACAAGGTTGAACATTGATTGATATCGACTATAACGGAAAAAAGGGCTGAAACGTAATTGACTACTAGGTCAGATGATGGAGGTTTAAATCCAAGGTAAATAAACAGAGCGAACCGAGAATAACTCACTAGTATATAATATATAAATCACTAGCGGCTCACCCTCGCTTCACTCGGATTCACTTCGGTTCGGGAAAAACTCACATCCGTATATTTATACACATGAATAAAATTGAAGTGTCTGTTCGTAATGTCAAATAACAGCTTTTTAAAGAAATTTTTAAATGCATATGGAATTATATACGGTACTTATAAGAAAAATACAATTTTTAAAAATTTTTGTCTGTCTGTCTGTCTATTTGTTCCGGCTAATCTCTGAAACGCCTGGACCAATTTTAACAGGACTTTCACCGGCAGATAGCTGATATTATAAGGAATAACTTAGACTACTTTTATTTTAGAAACATAATTAGGGTTTGCCTCAAATTAAAACGTACCTAGGGACGAACCCGAGGGTTCGTCCCTAGCTTCGCTCGCGAAGCTAGGGTAAGTTGTTAGTTTATAATATAGGAAAATTCAATGGATGTTAAATATTAAAAAAATAACTAAACCATATTGTCTTACGTAAATAAAGTTTAACCCACAATTTAAGCGTTATCTTGTTACTTGAAGTGAGACTTAATGCCCCACAACTCGAAGTAAATGAAAGAATGAAAAACGAGCCGCAGTTACTGAGATATGTTCTATTAAAATAATTGCACAGATGTTTTACTAAACCAGTACGATGTTTTTTCTTTCTTTATGTTTTGCTTTTATTAAATAATTCTAATACTATAGTGTTACTCTTTGTCATAGTCTATTTGTGAACTAAATTTCATTCAAATCTATCCAGCCATTTCAGTATGTGAGAGAAACAAACATACACACATACAAACTTTCACATTTATTTATTCGTTTGTTTATATAATAACAAATAACTTAATTCTTTTCTATTCAATTGGTGTTATAGAAAACTAGCGACTCATCCTCGCTTCGCTTCGGGTTCGTCCCTCGAAAAAACAGATCTATCGCACGGGTACCGTGCATTTTTCCAGGATAATATATAGCCTATAGCTTTCCTCAATAAATGGGCTATCTTATGCAAAAATATTTTTTTGAAATCGGATTAGTAGTTCTTGAGATTAGCGCGTTTTAACCAAACAAACAAACAAACAAACGAACAAACTCTGTCTCTTTATAACATTAGTATAGATTGAATCTACAACCTTCGTTACAGTTCACATTGCTTATTCTTACCCAAAATGGCTGCAGTAAAAAACATATTTTTGAACGTAATTTTGTATAAAGCTAACTGAAAAGGATCTTCGGGAGGTTTTAATTAAATTGTTCCAACACTGATTGTATACTAAGTCAACATTAAACATTCTGACAGAAGTGTTAATTTTTTATTACGTTTCAAACAATGTATACATTTTATCTTTTGAAAAAAGATAGAAAAGTGCTCTTTTATGACCTATTGATGTTAAAAATATACTTATATTAACTATTTAGTTATAAAGTTATATTTACTTCAAAATCTATACACATAATAAAAAATAATAAATTAATAAATACATATTTTTTGGAAAATCTTATTTAAATAGACTTTATTATCAATACAGTGGCCGAATCTATAGTTTTTAAAATATTTGTTTGTCTGTATGTCATTTGTCTGTCTGTCATTTGTCTGTCTGTCATTTGTCTGTCTGTGACCGCATCACAAAAAAACTACTGGAGAGATTTTGATGAAATTTGGTATGACGATAGTTGGATATCCGGGTCAACATATAAGGTACTTTTTACTGCGTAAAATATCTCATCTCTGAAAAATCTATACTAAACGTTAACACGTAAGTAGGGACGAACCCAAGCGGAGCGACGGTGAGTCTCTAGTCACTTATAGAAACTAGAAGAAAGTATTTCATTCATAGAGATTAAAAAATTGTGGACAACAATCGTTATAGCTAAAGAAAAATAAATGTGTGGCGATGACACTTCTACGTATTATAGATATCGTGGTATATGATGAGGAAACAGGCATGTTTGAGAGAACTTAGTTAATTTTTAAAAGACATGCTCAGTCCGCACTAGGCCGGTGGTGGACTATGGCCTTATCCCCCTCGTAATGAAGGGAGGCCCGTACCCAGCAGTGGGAAAACCAATTGAATATTCATGGTGTATATTTTTTTGTGGTATGCGATATATTCAATAATGTTTATATATTAATTAATGTGAATCGATTTTTCATCAACGGTGGTTCTATATAAATTAAAAAAAGCTTCAATTTAGTGATTTAATTATTTTCAAGTGATTTTAAAGTCGAAGAACCTGTTTTAGTTGAAAAGTAATTAGTTTTCCATTAGCGATATCCATTGTAGATAACTAACGCTTATGATTGAAATTTATTATTTAAGATCTATACCTACAGATAAATAAAATTGGAGTGTCTATTTGTAATATTAGAATAACCGCTTTTTACTAAAAGCATATGGATGTATACACGGTACATATACCAAAACAACATTTTTTACAATTTTTGCCTGTATGTCTGTTTGTTTGTTCCAGCTAATCTCTGAAATGGCTGGACCGATTTTGATGAGACTTTCACTGGCAGATAGCTAATGTAATAAGGAGTAACTTGGGCTACTTTTATTTTAGAAAAAAATAAGGTCCCATGAAAAAAAATTAAAACCAAATTAATTAATTAATTTTGTTTTGGGAAGCAATCTAGGGACGAACCCGAGCGAAGCGAGGGTGAGTCGCTAGTTCCTAATAAATATGAATCCTAATATTTAATATTATAAATGCGAAAGTTTGTGAGAATGTTTAGATGTTTGTTACTCTTTCACGCAAAAACTACTGAATGGATTTTAATGAAACTTTACAATAATATAGACCATACATCAGAACAACACATAGGCTACTTTTTGTCCTGGAAAAATGTACGATTCCCGTAGGATAGATTTGTTTTTGTTTTTCTATACAAGATTCTGTTGATATAAATTGTACAAAGAGATAAAATAGAAATAAAATCTGTAATCAAATCCAAAAATTCGAACAACATAACATTTCAAGTGCCACAAAAATAAAAGCTTTCAAAACATCAAAACATTGAAAAATCATGAAGAAAAGTGAAAGACCCAGACAATAAAGTTAAGTTTTCTGTGAGAAATATAAAATTTGCCGAACTAAGAAACGAAGTGTGACGTTTCATTTGTGCACATTATTGAATTTGACTTATTGGATAGCCCGTGGAACAGAGAATGGCATGGAGTAGCTATGAATAGATTTTGCTGAATAATTTTGTATGTGAAGGAGTTCGTGACAGAGAAATATTGACTAACATTTATAGTCTGGAGCACTTTTTAAAACAAGCCGGTCTGCGCTTCACTTTGAATTTAGTTTTATCTTAAGATACTTTACTGAAAGAACAAAACTTTATCAATGCTCTATTTTTACCGACATCAAAAAGGGGTAAATTCGGCTGTATTTTTTGTGTTAAGCGTTATTTAGATAGCAATTTCTACTTATTTAAATTCGGTTAGTAAAATAAAATAGCTGTGTAATAATAATGAGTTTTTCTTATTTCATCGTACAATGTGGGTTCAGATATACAAGAAATGAATTTAGATCTAATATATATGTACATGAATACATTCACAAAAAAGAACGTGTGTTTGTACTTATGTACGCACATAAGAAGTTATACTTCTTTGGCGTAACAGAACAAAAATAGCTAAAGATTTCATCCCGTATGTCACAATTCTGTTTGTAAAAGGAATGCAGCTAACTTCATCATGTCGCTTTCTGGCTGTCGGTGTGCGCGCGCATCATAAAAAATTTACTCTCATAATTTTTTCCAAACTTGCCAATACTCCAATAAAAAAAAATCAAATTATAAAGACAAAAACATATAAAATAACGATATAAAGACTCTATTAAAGCCTCGTTCTGAAATCAACGGCAGGTGGGTGGACTTAGACCGCGTAAATTTCATTCCAGCCAACCATTTGAAATTACATTGATATATACAGCTGTGGTATATCTGGTGGCGGAGTGATGGATTTATTTAACATTTTATTGCATACATTTTACCATTTTGCGGTTAAGAATTTGGTAAACATTTAAAAGCATGTACTTAAGCTAAACTATCAGTATTTGACGACACATTTGGCTCAGTTTGTAGTTACCCTACTTGCTGTGCCAGCGGTCGCAGGTTAGAGTCCCGCTGGGGGCATTCATTTGTATGATGAGCACGAATGTTTGTACTTCAGTAATGGAAATTTATATTTATAATATGTATGTATTGAAAGTTAATATATGTGTAGTGAATCAGCTATCTGGTATCCATAACACAGGCCTCCTAGCTTACCATAGAACTAGATGGTGCTGTATGGTAACGTCCCAACATATTATTACTATCGTTTGATTGTGAACCCACAAGACAGGTGTTGAAAATCAGTATTGGACCAGGTCTCAACATAGGCTGAGTGACCTTCCTATTCGTTACAGACTGCACTGCTGTACAGACATCAATGTTTTTTTTAATTATTTAGTTTTATTTAATTTCTTTAAAGGCAGTGGTAGTCCAGTGATAACTTGCTCACTTGGAAAACGAGTTCAAATCCTAGGTCTCGCATTCCTGATATTTGGGTGTGTGAATTATTACTAAGTCTTAGGTAAAGAAAATACCGTATATAATAAGTCATGTGAAATCCACCAGTCCGCACTTGGCCAGCGTGGAGGACAATAACAATACGAGGAAGATCAGGTCATATCCATAGCAGTCAGACGTTAAAAAGGGCTGAATACATACATACATAATGTTATAGTATTGCTGTATATGTACATCTAAATAAAATATTTATTTATTTCAGAGGGGGCTGAAACCAATCCTCTCACTAATATTGATTTAAAGTATTAGTGATTACTACCCAATACTGCTACTTACAGCAGTAACAATCATCTTCTAATAACACATCTACTGTTCCCATTCTCTCAATCCTTTTAGAAAAATAATGATATCTGTATTAAAAGTGTACAAAGTGGACAGTTATTTTTTACCATCGTGCAAGTCATACTAGTTTGCTATTGATAAAAATATCTAAAAGCTTACTGTTTGGCATTTGTTTGTTTGAGATAGTACTTAGCACTTTATTCTACTAGTTATAAGCGTAAGAGATATAGATACAGCAATTCAAATGGATATAGTAGTTGTACTATAGTCGATTTATCTTATCAGCGGCTCACCCTGCTTCGCTCGGCTTCGTCCCTAGGTTGATTACCCATACAAACTTTCATCCCCATTTTCAGCCCCTTAAGGGATGATTTCCGGAATAAAAAATATCCTGTATCCTTTCCAGGGTCTCAAACTACCTTCTCTCCAAAGTTTGTCTAAATCAGTCCAGGAGTTTTTTGAATTTATTCGTTACAAACATACAAAAATACAAATCTTTTCTCTTTATAATACATAGTAAGTGTAAATAGTATAGAAATGTAGATTATTAAAATTATTAAGGTACCTTATTAGGAAAAATTATTGCAGCAAGGGTTACTAAAGGGCCTTAATGGGCGTAACTCAATAACCTATCAATTTATGCTTTTCCATACTAAACATAGGAATTTGATATAACTTGTATGGCCGGTTATGGCCATTTCTATCTCTAGTAAGAAAACCTTAAGATGGTTATTCAGAAATCGCTTTAATGTAGGCTAAAGTAAAACGGTTAAAACATATAAAAAAAAAACACTTTAGAATAACCCAGTTAAAAAATTTGAATTAAAAAAGCGAAGTATTAGAGTATGCTCTTAGTTAATTAATTGATCCAAATTAGATTACACGGTTCTGTAGCTTGGAATATTCAACAAAGGGGATGGGACCCTAAATTAATTATTTCAAATGCGTTTGTCTTACTTTTAGAAAAGTTTCTCCATTTAAAGCTTATTACACACTGGCGTTTAAAACGCTTATATTATACTATGTACAATCTATACAGATAAATAAAATTGAAGCGTTTAAGCGTTGTAATGTCAAAATAACAGCTTTTTAGTAAATGCATACGAAATTATACACGGTACTTATAAGAAGAACACAATTTTAAAACTTGTTGTCTGTCTGCTTGTTTGTTCCGGCTAATCTCCAAAACGACTGGACTGATTTTAACGGGACTTTCACTGACAGGTAGCTGACCATTACATTACCATTGAGCTACCACTGCCATAACTTTTATAGATTAACTAGTTGATGCCTTACAATTTTTTTATTTTGATCTATTTCACCATTAAATTATAATGAAATAACGTATGGCCACCCACATACGCAAGCAATGGTTTTTGTTCAATTAAATACGAAACATATGAAATTATGAGAAATAATTTTAAATGTAACTTTATATCTCTTTGCTTTGAGATAGTTTAATTAATTATTATTATGTATATATTTGTATACATGTGGTTATATTATGAATTCAAAGTAATTCTCTAGTTTGCTTTGCATCAGTTCCTAGTATCTTCCTTTGGTCCACGATGTATATCATCTATTTAATTTGTTTATCTTTTAAGTATATGAGATAACTGTGTAACTGTGGAGTGAGTATTGAAACACTAAATTTTAGTGAAATGTTTGGAATAAAGTTCATTATTTCGTAATTAGAACATTTATTGCGTTCGAAATTAATTCGATTTATACTCGTATATTCTGTATTTCAACATAAATAATAAATATGTTAAGACATTAACACACAGCAGCGTCTAGTTCCATGGTAAGCTACGAGTTTATAAATGAAAACACCCATGAATGGAGTACAAACATTCGTGCTCATCACACAAATTAATGCCCCCAGCGGGACTCAAACTCGCGACCGCTGGCACAGCAAATAGGATTACTTCAAACTGAGCCAAACGCGTTGTCATGTTCAAAATTGGCTTTTACTAGTACTAGAACCAAGTAAAGCAGTGTTTGCGTAATTTATTTATTACATTAGAAGCAATTATTCATAAGTTAATCTTCAATCAGTCTCTAAGTACGTAAATTTCAATATAAACATTTAATATGTAAAATAATTTCAAAATAAAAAAAACGCATTTAGGATAACTTTTCAAATAAAATTCAAGTGGAAGTCAAAAGCAATTTACCTCAAGAAAAATATGACAAAACTTAAAAAAATGTTCCAAGCAGTATTTGCTTGGATTGAATAAAACTCTAACACCTATCTAACATACAGTTCGAGCTATGATTCTATTTAGTGTGAAGTCAAACTTTCAGTATTAAAAGATAACTTAAAAAGCCGTTAAAAAACGCGCGTTTAAACTGCTAGCGTGTATTTCAATGTCACCTACCTTACAATGGTCGCCGATTTGTACAAGAGTTTTCCTCGTTATTAATTAGTCAGTCATTAAACTTCTGAATTGTTACGTTAAGAAAATTTGGGTTCATTCCAAATACAATTGTTTTTGAAGCTAGTAGAGTATTTATAATATATATTAATGTATATTCTTATTATAATGTACATATATTAGACTAGCGACTCGACCTCGCTTCGCACGGGTTCGTCCCTATGTTGCTTCCCCATACAAACTTTCATCCTCTTCATCACTCTTAAGGAATGATTTTTGGGATAAATACTATTCTATGTTCTCCCCAGAATCTTGAACAATCTTGTTACCAAATTTCATCTAAATCGGTTCAGTAGTTTCGAAGTTTATTCGGTACGAACAAAAAAACAAAAAAAATTTATAATATTAGTACAGACAGTGTAGGCTAGCGACTTACCACCGCTTCATTTAGGTGCCTATGACTAGCCTATTTGTTACATTAGGCCATAACCTATCTGTGTACTAAATTTCATCTAAATCTGACCAGCGATTTCATCGTGTCAAGATAACAAACGTATATACATATATACATACAAAGTCTCGCTTTTATAGCAGTAGTCCGATGTTATATGTAATTCATTATGAGTTAGTGCGCGCCGTTAGATTTCTAACACTGCTTTCATTTACTTGGCGAAAGTGACTTTAGTTATTCATAGTTTCTGTGTTGAACGTTTTGATTCCCAAAGGTTCGCATCACGAACTTTTCACTAACTATACTTTGCCTATGCTACTTTTTTTATAAATAGGATACTCCTCATAAGAAAATTGCAATTTTTGAGTTTATTTATTTTCTTCAATAGCAGAAATATATTGATTTCAACCTTCGGACACACAGATTTTATGTGGATCTAAAGATGGAAGATTTTAACAGTGCGTTCACTTAAATTCATTTAGTTTAGGTACATTGTATAAGTATAGGTACAAAGAATGATTGTTTTTAAATTCAAAAAGGTGGAAAAAAAAATTAAAATTTCTAATAAATTTACTTGTAACTATGCACACACTACCGAAACCGTAGAACAATTTTCATACTTTAATACCAAACAGAAACCGAACCCATACATTCGATCAAAGCGATACCAGTCACAAGCTCCACTAAATTGGTCGAATGCAGTTATAATTTCTAAAATACTATAAATCTGGTAAATTCAATCCAAAATTTTTTGGCTATTTTGCTAACAAGGGAGCTAAGGTATCGACAGATAACTGGCAAAATGCAACTCGGCGGAAGTGAATCTGCTCGTATGTACCAATTAGACTATATTCACATCCGTTACTTCACTAGATATTTTAGGTTTAAACGTGATTCTATTGATATATCTCAATTTGGAAAGTTGGAGATATGAAATCAAGAATAATAATTATACTTTACATCGTTTTAAGGCAAAAATTGATTTAAATGACTGCCAATATTTTGATTTTATAATGAGGACAAATACTTTTTTTAACATGATTATCACTTGCCTTACGGTGAAGGAAAACATCGCGAGGAAACCTGCACGTCTGAGAGTACCTAGCAAGTTTTCAAAAGACGTGTGAAGTCCGCGAACCCACACTTGGCCAGCGTGGTGGATTATGGCCTGATCCCCCTCGTATTGAAGGGAGGCGTCAGCAGTGTGACGTTAAAAAGGGCTGAATACAAATACTTAAATGAGATTTACATGAATTTAAATACACTCCTAAATTGAGTACTTACTCCTTTTTGAAATCTATCATTAACTCAGAATTTTCGACGTTGGTGTCATACAAATAGTTTATTTCATTCAAGAACATGTTATTGATGGTATTGGTGTATTGTTGGTGAGCCCTTGCTAGTTCCATGTGCAAATCATTTTCAACATGATTACCACTCGTCTTACAGTAAGGAAAACATCGCGAAGAAACCTGAATGCTTAAGATAATCTAACTAGTTCTCTGAAAACATGTAAAGTCCGCCAACTCGTAGTTAAGAGGCCTATTACATTTTCACCGTGATTTTTCAATTTAATGCCCATTTTTGACGTTCTTAGTCACAGAAACTGAAACTTTTCGACAATATTGACTTATGGTATGGTGGAGAACAATTATTATTATAGTTTATAGCGGCCTCGCTTTTCGCAAATTTTCATTATTAATTGAAATAAGGCCAAAACTCCGTAGGAAGTTTTTTAATAAAATGCGCGACGACACTTTTTCAATCTCATGGATTGAAATACTATACTGAGAAAATGAAATGAAAAATATATAATAATATCTCGTATATAGTGGTTAAGTTTATAGCGGCCTCGGAATTTTAAAATATGTATTGGATTTCGACAAGAAAACTCCTTTTCAAAATCTTAAAAACTACTAAAAACGTTCCGAATTAGCTGTAAATATATCCTTACAACATTAATATTATTAGGTAAAATTTATACCAGAATATACGTCAGTTCAAAAGAAACGTAATTACATACTTTTTTTTAAAAATAATTTATTATAAAACTTTACATAGAAGTAATTACAACTGCAGAAAATGCTAGAAACAGCGATGCGTCGGCCGTTTGAACTCAATACCACACAACTTAGTACATTTTGTGATAGGCCTCTTAAGTCAGAAGTTGTAGCCTGATATTCTGGTATTGAAGCGAGCTTCACGCTGAGTAGTAGTACATTAAAAAGGGCTAATGATTAATGTTATTATTAACAAAACTTACAATTTACTTAGAGATAGTAAAATACGTATTTACGTATAATAGGTACTTACGTAAATATTCTGGTCTTCAGGAGTAATTTTCTGTGTACCGTTAAACCATTCGATGGTTGCTGCTGGTCTTGCACCGGATACTTCGCACATGAGGGTTAAGAGTGTACCCTGCGTGGCGTGGTCCCCCACACCCGAAATGACGATCCTGTTGGGTGGAACTGAAAACAAAATTTATGCATTATACTTTACGTTAAATAAAAAATTTAAGGGATTAGTTCTTAAAAACTATCTTTGTAACAAATTTAATATTTTCTTAGATTTATTCAAATATTCGACATTTTAAATAAAACTATCTTTTCAGATTTAGTAGTTAATATATTTAGATTTTTGTTCCCGACGTTTTCATTCCATTACCCATTGTTCCTCGGGAATAAAATTGTCGTTGTTTAAAAAATTATAATACATTTACTTAACATTATGGAGTTTTTTTTTTGTATTGTTGAATCATTCATTTGAAGAACAAATGGTTTCGTAAATTTTGTGCTTCGTGGTCTTTCTGCTTTGTCAGCATAAAGGGTGAGCATGGTAATTGGAGATTACTGACAATGAAATCTTAAGTCTTCGGTCCTGCGCCTGATCTTTCATCGGTTGTGTTAATTTTTGTTCCAACGACTCAATATTAGTACACACATCTGTATATATGTACACGTATCTGTATTATAATATCTCACCAAGATAATTTGCAGGGAAGATATAATGGTAGAGTGAAAAGTAATTTATGCCTCCTGCAAGTTTCACATCGGGTATGCTGACGGTACCGGTATAACCCTTTCATGCACATTCGTAGAGTCTTTGGACATTTGATTCTAGCGTTTTTCAGTACATTGAATACTTTACAACACAAAGTAATTCAAAGATTTCATCCAAATTACCTTATATTTACACTCCTATAATGTACTCATATCTATATCGATAAGCGTGTACAAACAAAATAATGTAGCTCAGTTCATGTTTATATTATATTAATTAGCTTTTGCCTAAGGCTAAGC
This sequence comes from Argynnis bischoffii washingtonia, assembly GCA_033884665.1. Lineage (NCBI taxonomy): Eukaryota > Metazoa > Arthropoda > Insecta > Lepidoptera > Nymphalidae > Argynnis > Argynnis bischoffii. The sequence goes on from JAEMGE010000032.1 coordinate 151,373, forward strand.
TCGCATGGTATGTCGATAATTTTACTATTTCACTCAACTTTGTAGATAAGATGTTATTCTATAATCGCCATCGCTTATAGAAAACTAAAGACTATACAGCGGAGACATATTATGTAAGTCGTGGTCAGAATAAAACATTGTCATATAATATGTTATATTTTTCCACTATCCATATCAATTCTAGTAATCGACTCGTCCAAGGATTCTGCAAAGTTCCAGAGTTATTAAATAAATACCTCATAACAGCAATGTTATCTTCATCTATACAGATAAATAAAATTGGAGTGTCTGTCTGTAATATTAAAATAGCCGCTTTTTACTAAATGCATATGGATGTATACACGGTACATATACCAAAACAACATTTCTTTACGATTTTTGTCTGTCTGTCTGTTTGTTCCGGCTAATTTCCGAAACATCTGGACCGATTTTGACGGGACTTTCATTGGCAGATAGCTGCTGTTATAAGGAGTAACTTAGACTACTTTTATTTTAGAAAAAGAATCAGGGTTCCGCGAAAAAAAATTAAAACCCATGAAATTATGAGCAAAATCCGCGTACGGCCTAGCAATAACGTACGTACGTAACGTAAGTCGCTATATAATTGAACTGAATATCTTAGGAGTAGCAAGCTACTATTTATGTATAAACATAGCTAACCGTGAAAACGTACCTAGGGACGAACGCGAGCGAAGCGAGCGTGAGTCGCTAGTATATACATAAAAGAATGATAACGAATAAAAGGTATCAATAAATATAATTTACAAGCAGAGATAGATAATATCACATTTAGTGATGCTTTATAACGTTTTTACGTACAATATTGACAATAAAATCTTCCAAATTAGCGTGCTCCTTGGCAATATTTGTCTCGTAAAGCGTAATAACGGTTTGTGATGGGATTGCTTATTAATAGGTCGAAGGGATCATAATAGAAACGTAATATCGTTATTTTCATAAATAAAAACGTAATAGGAGATCATTTGGCACAGTGCTAAAGATTTGTTGGTAGTAGCTTCGATTTTAAGAGAGAAATAATTATTGTAGTTTTTTCTATTTGATTGTAAAGTGGCTCGGGACAGAAACTTATACACTTAATTTAGTTTTTTTAATGTTTACATATAAAAAAAAAATATAAAAGTAATCTGTATTTAATAACTTTATATGAAATACTGATTAAGAAAATTGTACTATGTGTGTACTTTTTAATGTACTTAATACAAAAAAAATTTGCATGCGACATTAGAATAGTTCTAAAGAATTTTTAAAGATGTGTTTAGAATTTTACGGTTTATTTTATTTATTATTATTTATTTGATTATTATAGTATGTACTAATACAGCATTTTACATAAGTGGACCCACAAAACTGTTTGTACAGTTTGTCTGTAGGATCAGAGTCTCACGATAGACTTAGGTTATATTATTTAAGGTTTGATTATATTAAACTGACCATATAATGGTTTTTTATTAATTTGGCAAATTTACTTTTATTTGGTTCATGTCTGATATCAGCGGGCAAACCGTTCATAAGGTACGGTGACGTTTATCTAGACGTTGGTCACTAAACAGTGTTCGATAGGTAATTTAAGTCGATGATAAAATTTAATTTAATTTATTTTAATATCATTTTAAAAAAGTAACTAATTTGATTACTAATTGTATTATCTATAAATATATATTTTTGAAATATAAACCCTATATGGAGACAACACAAGACAGTTCTTAGAAATATATAATTCATACATTAAAAAAAATCATATTCCAAAATCAAAGGCAATCAGACAGTAATTTCCACGCCTAGGCCATTATTTACGTTAGGCCTCCTTGAAACGCGCCTGGGGGCTAATACTTTCGGATTGGAAATGGTGCAAGATGGAAACGCGTGTGTATAAAATATTTAAATATACAAATGAAATCTATACTTATATTATAAAGCTGAAGTCTTTGTTTGTTTGGTTGAACGCGCTAATCTCAGAAACTACTAATCCGATTTGAAAATTTTTTTTTTGCACTGGATAGCCCGTTGACTGAGGAAGGCTATAGGTTATATATCATCCTGGAAAAACATACGGTTCCTGTGGGATTGATTTGTTTTTGTCTAGAGACGAACCCGAAGCGAAGCGACGGTGAGTCGCTAGTTACTTATAATTACTTAACAAAAAGGTATACAGACTGCAGAAAAATCAAAAAAATATAGTGTAGTTTAATTTAAAACTACTAAGTAATAGTAATGTAGAGGTTTGACACCTATTTTTGAAGTGAAACTTCTTTAGAATCGATGTGCTTTGAAACTCGATGAAACGAAAATGTGACAATAAAAGAGACAAACACATAAATATATAGGATTAAGCCGGCGAGAGAATGAGATAGAATACATTACTATATTGCCATGGTAACCGTTGTTATTGTCTGACAAATATATAATGCTATATTCTTTCCGTATATGATATTCTATAAATATATGATTGTAATATGCCTAACATATCTTATATAATTATTGATTTGTATTAATTTAATTGCGATATTTGCCAAAGAAATTTTACTTCAAACGCGCGTAAAGGTTAAACGCACTCATTTTTCTATTTCATATACCTTAATGAAACACGACTTATGTCCTGCAATAAATCACTTATTAGAATAAACAGTGTTCGGGTATTCGGTGTTTTTGCTAATCTCAATAACTGTACTTTAATAGGGTTTTCATCAATAGAAATAGGAATTATATTTGTTTCAAGCTGAGACGGCTGGTCGAGTTTAGATGAAATTTTGTCCACAGATAGACAATCACTGAGTAACGCATAGGCTACGCGACACATAGGTAAGTCGCTATTTAATATTATATGTATATTGTATATATTTGAAAGGTCTCTAGAGATACAGCTGAGTGAACAGATTGAGATGAGATCAGATAAATAAATAAATATAATGGGACATTACCACACAGCACCATCTAGCACCATAGTAAGCTACGAGGTCTGTGTTATGGATACCAGATAGTTGATCACTACACATATATAACTGCCTCCAGTGGGACTAGAACCCGCGACCGCTGGTAAAGCAAATAGGATCACTACAAACTAAGCCAGACGTGTCGTCAAATTAAGTCACTAGTACTTGAAAATATAATACTAGTCAGTATGTATTGTATTAAGATTACATTTAACCCTTCAACTAAAGCAACTTATATCTTAGTCCATACACAAAACCATTGGATGTGATGATTGGCCCATTACTTACACTGGGTTTTGACCCACCCATATACATGTATCTGGCCAGGGTCGTAGCAATATGACATGATTGAACAATGTTTAACTTATATTTTGAATTCACTTTAATGTAACTTGTAGTTAAATAAAAGAAGAAAAAACGTTTTTTTTTAGATTTGAGGCTTTACTTGAACGCCTTTTTAAATTATTATTATAGTTTCTAATTAATATTCCAAAACGCCTATATCCTTAAGATTACAATTATCTATATACCGATTATATTCAAAATCGGTTTATCTATTGATAAAATAAATAAACAGACAGACAGTATCTATTAGAATCTATTAGAAAGACAGTATTTTGCTATCACAATACGGCCCTGTAAATATTAATGGCGTGGTCATGTTATATATCGATAAATGTCAATATATCGATGCTACAAATCGCTTTAACTTATACACTTGTCGCGAAGTTGACAATTTATTGTTTGTATAAACTGTTCTGTAATGTGGTGGGAGACTTAGGAGTTTCTATAATATACGACATTAGCTTAATGTTTTCACAGTGTTTAGACTTAAAATATTAACGTTTTACTCAGAAAATTGCTTACTTATTTTTATTGTATCCCTAGATAGTACAGAATTTGTTTGAAAAAAAAAGCTAGAATATACGGCTGTATATTCTGAGGTTCTGGGTTCGAATTCCAGGTCGGTCTAAAGTTAAAAACTTCTGTATCCTAAAGAGCACTTAATGCTGTCGGTCTAGCGCCTTTTTCTTTCGTTAACTATATGAAATTATTAGACTATGAGATTGAAAGAAATAGACAGTGTATTAATGCTATCTTAATATCCCTAACTAAACTTGAGAATATAATTTTGTTAATTAAAGGTTTAATTTGCTCTTCACTGTCTTCAGAATTATTTTCTTGTATATCATCATTACAAGGAAAATCTACCAAAATATAAAAATGGAATAAAATCATTGAACAAATTTAATGATACGCATTTGAAAGTGCAAATTATAACTTTGACGTACTTTAAATATTTCTTTTGCAATAAATAATATGTTTTACTTGATTTTTGTTTGTGTAATAACTAATAATAAAAAATAAATTCGCTTTTTCTGTTCGTCTGTTTATACAGTTACAAATTAAACTACAATATAATTTTTTACGTGGTTTTACTATTATTAAAAGAATTTATTCCAAAAGCTTTTTAATATATTATATGTATATACATTATACAATGTTACCACTTTCAAGATGAACAGAAATAATGCTTAAAAATACAACAGAATATTATAGTATTATTTTTATTATTTATTTTATTATAAAATTCCCTATATTCTTGAAAGAAAGTAAACAATCTATATGGTAATCGAGAATAGTAGCGTAGAACTAGAACCATGCTAATTATGTGTATAATATTATATTGAAAGTTAGTACTGAATGTCATTGTGTTAAAATTATAGTGATATGAATAAAAATAAGGTACTACTTGGTGTTTTGTTACCCACGATTTTAGTCATAAAAATATAAAATACACTGTTGTTTTGTTAATTCAGTAAAAATATAAGAATCTATCATTTAATATAATGAAAATTTAGAGGAAATCGCCTGGAAGCTTTAAAGTCAAAAAGCTTTAGCCCTAGAAGCTTTGTAGTAAATATTTAAAAGCATTAAGCAACTTAACTGAGAATATAGTAAGTAATTTTCTGCGCCCACCCGATAAATTGCGAGACTGTATTGCTAATAAGTGGCAAGATAGTTCAGATAGTGATGTAAGTAAAATTTTATCGATAGAAATTCATACTTTACTATTTATATACTATTTATCTGTTATAGGCCGAAGTTTTACAGGTTCTATTACTAATCCTTCGTCTTTTTTTGCTATAAAATATCAAATAATATCAAAAATCGATAATTTTATTTCTTATAGTTTATGGTATTAATGTATATCAATTTTGGTGAAATATTAAATATATATAATATGTTAAATACATATGCATACTAACATAAAATAAACTGGTGTTGATTTTCCCTTCTTTCTCATCGAAATGAAGCGATGGATTGATGTCATTTTATATAAAAATAGTTGGAGGACTGGAGATTGATATAAGCCATATTTTACCGCCGGAAATTATCTCATTTTCACTGTTAAACACGTTACACGAGCGAAGCCTCGTATAGAATATAATATTTTCTCATAGGTACAGAAAAAGAATAGTGACTCAATTTATAAGGAAAAAAGTTATAATCACTCTTTATAAGTTAATAATTTCAGTTAGACGTTTTAACAAAAGTTTTTCATTTTAAGAAAATTAAAATTACATTTGACATCTTTAGACTATATAAATTAACAAAGTTTATTACTAGATTACACGATAACGATATAAATAGTAGTAAAAGTAAAAACATTATAGTGTTGACAGGTCACGAAGGAAAACGCCTGTGAAAAATTATTCTACGCATTTTTGTTGATATAAAGTTAGAAATGACTGTAGACTACAAGTCACGATATGTTTGTGTGATAATAATTATGGGCTATTGTTTTTTCTCCAAGATAAATTGTTACCGCTAAAATAATTTATATGAATATACTATTGAGCAAAGTATATTATTTTGCCGTGGAATATTTTGATTTTAACGTGTGAATGAAGTGAAGCCCTAGTTGTTATTCACGTACGATAAGTACAAAAAAATTACAAATAAGCAGTTTTTGTTTTATACGTTCATGCATAAATTTATTTCGAGAATCTCAAAAACGGCTCTAACGATTTGGATTTTTGTATTCAAATAAGGTTTTGCTTTTTAAGTTTATCTATATATTATGTAGGTGTCTTTCCTGAAAAATGCAATTTTTATATAATTTTTGAAAAAAAAAAATACCGCCGAATGAAACTCGATCACCCAAGTGCCGACTTAATAATTTCTATATATTCAAATAAAAATCTAAGAAGTGATATTAAACTTTAAATTTCAATCATACGTACATATAGTTGATGCAAAAGTCGTTGTGACGGATTTAATTTAAGTTTGTAGTAAATATTTTACAAAAAATTATAATTTAACTAAGCAAATATTGCAATTTAAAAATATGATTATAGAAAAATAATATAATACTAGTTTTGACCCGATTTTTTAATCGAGATCTATTTTTCGCTCGCGTGATATCGCTGATCGATAAAAAGTATGTGTGTTAATCCAGAACGTAAACTATCTTCCGAATTTCATTCAAATCCATCGAGCATATTAAAGTAATAAATACACACATAAACACTTTTCAACACAAAAAAAACTCATTTCAAAATTAACAAATATAAGTAATATAATCGATAAAAGGGACATCACTATCTGAATAGGGGTCGGAAATTTTACCACCTTGCAATATCGACAGGGTCGGTAGAGTATATAACGTGAAGTGATAAATGAATTTAAGGATGTGACTAGTGTCACTTGGATTCGTGCGGATGATGACATAAATCATTGGGGGTTAGAGTTATATATACATAAATACAAGTTTATCAGTCTATACATGTAATAAAATTCTAACTGAGTCGAATCTATACATTAAATATTTTTGGAAAATTTTATTGATATAGTCATTTCAATAAAAATTTGCAAAAATAGAGTTAGAATTTTTGTCTGTCTGTCTGCATCGCATCATGAAAAAACCATTAGACAGATTTTGATGAAATCTGGTATGATGATAGCTGGTTATCCGGTTCAATATATAACTTTACTATATTTGTTACTTTTTTACTGCGGAAAATATCTCATCTATGAAAAATCTATACAAAACGTTAAAACGTAGCTAGGGACGAACCCGAGCGGAGTGAGAGTGAGTCGCTAGTATGTCTACATTTTTCAACCAATTTCAAAAAAGGAGGCTTTGTATTCAACCAGTAAATACATAATATGTAAATATGTATGTTTGTTTATTTTCTCCGGTTTTCATAAATATATTCTGATATTAGTTTTGACATTAAAATAATATCATACTGATATGTACCTAACAAACAAATAAAAAAAATATTTGCTACAAAATCTTGCTTACGGTAAACACTTTTTTGGCATGATTCGTGTGAGACACGAATAGTTATGGAAAGGGGAGAAACGTTATGAATTGTTTATATATTGTTTATCTACGAGTACATGGTAAGTGAATTTCGTAAAGATTTATAAGCATACAAGTTTCAACCCACGGCTCCACTTGCCTAAAAGATAGCCTATGTCCTAGCTAAATTTTATCAAAATTTGCTTAGTCGTTTAAGCGTGAAAAAGCAAAACAAACAACATTTCACAATTATAATATTAGTAGAACCGTTTTCAAATTATCATTAAATACTCATAAGTATTATACAAATAATTAAAATCAGTTATTTTTTACCATAGCCAAGTAAAAACTTAAAGCAATTTGATTGCCAAAAAAAATTAGCTCAAACAGCTATAGCGTCCCTTATCTCCGTATAATTACGATCATTAATAACGTTGGTATCAAGAAACGTTCCTAATGGAAATTTATTTCTCCGCGAAATTAAACCGGGGAAAAACGTAAAATGTCACTAGGCTCGGAATTTAAGGAAATGTAAAGTTTTAATAAGATTTGATGGAAGAGATAATGTTATTAATTGCATACTTTAGCAAGTTGTTTTAATAATATTTTTGGTTGAACGTTGGGGCTCGGTTTGGTTGAATGTTGGTCTAGTGGCTAAAGTACGGCTGTAAATCCGAAGGTCCAAAGTTGCAGTCTGAGATCGGGCAGACATGGGTCAGAAAAATATTGGTTAGGGTTTGAGTTAGAATTTGAGTTTAAACAGACAATTATTTTATAACACTCTAACACTGACTGACAAACAGTCTAAATTGTTAGGCTTGGAAGATTAAAATTTTGAACAAAAGTTTCCTATATAAAAACGTAAGCACTAAGGAACTATTCATGAAGTTACTACGAAAACTAGCGTGGTAAATTCAAATTTGAAAAACTTATAGGCTAGGCTAGGCTTTCAAACACGGTGGCGTGTTTGGCACCACACGGCACGGGTTAAAAAAAAATTGGTGATGAAAGTGTATTTGACAGTTCATCATTTTTAAAGTTAAAAACATGGACATCAATCTTTAACCTTTTCTTTGAGCCCAGTTTTGAACCAGCTTCACTTGATTTTCCAAGCAAGTGCGTTTCCAATCAGCTATGATTTGACATCAGAATTGCTTAGTGATATACCTCATATATACCTGCCTACTAAATTTCACTAATGTAACTCAAATAGTCTTTCAGTAATATGACTGTGTCATATGGATAGACAGATAGAAGAACAGGGTGAAATTATAAGGGTTCCCCTTTAAGCAGTTAGGTTATGGAACCCTAAATATATGCACCCGAATCGACGACACGTTTGGCTCAATTTGTAGTGACCCTACTTGCTGTACCAGGTCACGGGTTCGAGTCCCGCTGGGCATTCATTTGTGTGATGAACACGAATGTTTGTACTCCAGCCATAGGCGTTTATATTTATAATTTGTATGTATTTAAAGTTATACATGTGTAGTTTATCAACTATCTGGTATCCATAATACAAGCCCCGTAGCTTACCATGGAACTAGATGGTGTTGTGGTAATGTCCCAACATATTTATTTATTTATTCCTCCTTTTCTAAAGTTGATCAGGAATTTCGTCAAAATCTTTTGGAGTATCCGCAATATACTTTTAAGGGTACACCTCCATAGTAAGTTGAAACTTAAACTCAATTAAAGCCAACCTAAGTTAAACTTTATTAACTGGTTTCAGAATTGTTTGTTTAGTGCCTAAATCTATTCACAATCTAATTTCGCCCTTTACGCGAAACTATATTGATTTAATAACAAGTCGATCAGGTATTTCTAACTAGCTATATTTACTGGATTTGTTTGTTGTTTTGAATGGATTTGTTTGTTATTTTATCTTTTACTTAATACGATTTCTCATAAATTGTATTTGTTTATAAGCAATGTAACTAAGGGTTTGGCATTTTAAGACTTTTTTTCGATAAAGAAGCAGAATATCTGAATAAAACATGTGAATATGCCAAAATTTTCCTATTTATCCAAGTACAGAATAAATAATAAATAGATTATTTATAATTTTGGAAGATATAAAAAAATGTTATAAACATTATAGGATATAACTTCTAATGAAAGCTTATTATTATATGTTTATAAAGAACTTTAAACAAACTTTATTGAGGAAATTAAATTGACAGTTCCTAGAGGAATTGTGCAAATACCTTGAAATTTTAATAAGTAATCTAATATCTTTAAACGAGCAATTCCTGTATATTTATTTATTTATACCGGCGATTTTGGAAACGGCTCTAACGATTTCACTGAAATTTAGTATGTAGGGGTTTTCAGGGGCGAAGAATCGATCTAGAATAGTTTTATGTGTTTTGACATTTCCATGTGCGCATCATTTTCGACATAAAAACCCACTTGTCTTACGGTAAAGGAAAACATCGTGAGAAAACCTCCATGTCTGAGATATTCTAGCAAGTTTTCTGAAGACATGTGAAGTCTGCCAACGAGCACTTAGCTAGTAGTGAACTAAGCACTGATCCCTCTCTCAATCTTTATGCGAGGAAGGTCCACCCCCCGAAGTGGGAAATGACTAAACGAGATTAATATTAATTTAGAATTAATTATAATCAAAAACTTACCTTTTACATCAAGTTTCACTCGTTTTAAGATCGGTCTATCTAGAGCTACAGAGGACACGTTACACATCAGCTCGCCTCCCAACTCTGTTCGAGTTACTGTGAATTCCAGCGTATGTCGTACAGTTGAATCGTCTGTTGATGTTTTAGCTGGAACAAAAGAGGTTTTTGTTAATAATTATCAAAATACTATTTTGATATCTGTTATTTTGTGACTAGGTAGTTATTGGAAAATGTATGTTAAATCATAATGGTCTTTTATTATGTTATTATTTTAGAGTTAAGTTAAAGTTGAAGTTTTCTTTCTGGGGTCATAAGTTAACATTAAAATCATAAAAAAAAGTACATATTGAACCATGAAAATTCCATAAAAATACTTAAATAGTCCATAATTATACTTAATTCCATAATAATACTTAAAATTCCATAAAATACATAAATGCACATTGCTACTTAATTGTTGAATACCCATTATAACATTATTATAAAGTGAAAGAGGTTTCTGTGTGTTTAAACACACTAATCTCTGAAACTATTAGTTCGATTTGAAAAATTCTTTTTTAATTTTATAACTTAATTAAACGCGAGCGAAGACACGGGCAACAATTAGTATGAACTATCATTTTTCATCAATACTCAACTAGCATAAGTATATTTAGTTCCCTACAATACCGCTGACATTCAATCTAAACGTGAACTCGAGTTAGATAACGATTTGTAAATACATCTTTTGTTCGAAGGAAGACGTAAGCTGAAATATTTTGTACAATCAGGTTCATTATATTAAATTATTTTTTATGTTTCATCTTCTTTGATCTTTTATGTAAACGTGTACTTAAGACGAAAAGCTTAGAGTTTCATTTTAGATTCTTAATCTTGATATTTTTAACGTTGTCATAACATACTCGTCCGTACCAACGTTCAAAAGTATATTTATAAGCAAATGATTTGACGTAATTCACACAATAGATTACATTATACTATATAATATAGTATCAGATAGATGGTGCTGAAGCTATTTTTTTTATAAAATTCTATATTTATACCCCTACGTCTCACTATGTTTGGGGTAGTGGGTTCGAGTCCTAAACTGCAGTCATAAAGACGTGTCCTTGCCTGTGAGTTCAACTTCAATAGGTAATGCGATAATATTCCCATATTCTACGTGACATTGGCGAAGTAATCTGTACTCAACTACCATACTTTGAAATCTTTCTTGATTAAAAAGAAAATTGAATTGAATTGAATTGAATATTCCCCTAATAGTCAAAAATTCACGTGTACTAATTTTCATGGCGATAGATTTGTCGGCGCCATCTTTTGGGTATTGAAAGCTTCACAATGGATGGCTCTATTTTAAAACACTTATATGTATCAACATTTTAAAACACTTAAAAAAACTTTCTTTCTGCTTTTCCATAAGCGAGTATTATTTATAGACTAGCGACTCATCCTCGCTTCGCTCGGGTCTGTCTCGAGGTAGGTTTTAATATTTTTGCGCGTAACCCTAATTCTTTTTTCTAAAACAAAAGTAGCCTAAGTTACTCTTTATAATATCAGCTATCTGCAAGTAAATGTACCGTCAAAATGTAGTTCAGCCGTTTCGGAGATTAGCCGTAACAAATAGACGGATAGACAAAAAATTTAAAAACTGTGTTTTTCTTATAAGTACCGTATGTAATTTCATAATATGCATTTAGTAAAAACTTTTGTTTCGATATTACAAACAGACACTTCAATTTTATTTATCTGTATAGATAAAGACAAATAATCGTAACGTTCTCTTTTTAAGAACACAATGACTATTAAAAATAAGATATATGATTGTTAGTGAAGACTAAAATGTGACATTATATTAATTTCCTGTAGACCATACATCATCGTGCGCGAACAGATAGAGCTATTACACTTAACCATTGTACAAGAAGGGGTATTGTGTTTGGATAATTTATCTATTGGTTTGAATAAATATATATAAATAGGCAAAGACAAAACAGTTTAGTATCTTTTTTTTTCTCTGTTTGTCAACCGATTTTTTTTTGTATAATAGCTATCGACGAGTTTTAGTGTAATAAAAAAAAAACAATGATAATGCTCGGATTTCGACCACTGGGCGACCACATATATCAAGATAGATATGTACTTGTGATACATTGTGATACATATAATTATCAATATTTATTTCTTTTACTAACAAACAATACATATATATATGTACACATATTATAGTAAATTTCTTACTGAGTCATTATTATCAATATAGAGGCAATATATAATTTTTAGAATTTTTGTTTGTCTGTCTGTCTGTCTGTCTGTCTGACTGCCTATCTGTCTGTCTGTCTGTCTGTCTGTATGTATGTCTGTCTGTCTGTCTGGGAATGTACCATGAGGAAACCACTGGACAGATTTTGATGAAATTTTGTATGATGGTAGACGGCTATCCGGGTCAATATATAGGATACTTTTTACTGCTTGAAAATATCTCATCTCTGAGAAATCTATACTAAACGTTAAAACGTAACTAGGGACGAACCCCAGTGGAGCGAGTGTGAGTCGCTAGTATAAGTATATAATATTTTGTTGAATATTAATTATAAAATTATTACAAATGATCATCAAATATCGCTTTAGAATACAACTTCGAAATTGGGTCGAAAGTTTATTCGCTCCCACTAATTATAGTATCGTTATTTTGTTAATTATACCGTAATAACTAACGAAAATATATGAGAAAAATACAGAGCAGTTTCAACTTTAACAGTTCAATACTCATTAGCTAACGTTATATTAGTATGATGTTATGTCATTTATTTGAGAAATATGTAATATAGTTTGAAACATAAACGTTATTGCAAAATATTTAAAAATATTTTACTTTCATACTAATATTATAAATGTTTGTGAGGGTGGATGGATGAATGTTTGTTACGTTATAACGCCAGAACGGCTGAACAGATTTGGGTGAAATTCGGCACAAAGATAGATTATAGTCTAAAATAGCATATAGTTACTTTTTATCCCGGAAAAACTTAGGGTTTACGAGGGATAGATTTGTTTTTGTTTAGGGACGAACCTGTAGTGAAGCGAGAGTAGGTAAGTAGCTAGTCTTGTATATTTAAAGTAAAAAAAAATTTATTGAAAATATTTGTTTTATTTATAATAATCTCTCCAGGATAATTTCTAAGAAATCCATGCGAATTTCCAAAAATTCAATTGTTATCGTACACGCCGGTGTGTATGCGGTCCTGGAGGGGTTAATTGGTTTTTACACTGATATTATAATTTAGAATTGACGAAGGATTAAATATATTTGTCTGTTTTGTTTTTATGGCAAAAAAAATGTAATTTTACCCTTTTCTTTTTAATAAAATCCTTAATAAATCAATAGTACAAAAATTGCTTTAAGCGCAATTCGTACCCGCAACCTTTAGCTTAAATATACTCAGACCTGTACATTAGGCATACTACTTCCGTCTTTTATCTAAAAATAAAAAGAATAACGGAAACGAAATTCAATGAGGTGGATACACATCTGCTGTGAGATACATTATGTATGAAAGCTTTATCTCTTAAAATAGTACGTGTATAGATATTTTTATCAAGACTAGTTTATTTTCATGGCTTCACCTGCGTAAAAAGTACTTAATAAATAAATAAATATGTATTTATTTATTTATTAAGTACTTATAGGGATTAAGGGATATTAACACACAGGGCCGCCTAGTTCCATATTAAACTACAAGGCCTTTATTATGGATACCAGATAGTTCATACACTACACGTATTATATAACTTTAAATAGATACATATTATAAATAAAACACCCATGTCTGGAGTACAAACATCCGTGCTCATCACACAAATGAATGCCCCCAAGTTTGACTCGAACCCGCGACCGCTAGCACAGCAAGTAGGGTCACTACAAACTGAGACCAGCGTGTCGTATCGATTTATATCTTTGTTCCTTAGCAGCGCCATCTTTTAGATATAATGAGTATTAAAATGTTCCTAAGTTCCTATAATTATAATTGAATTATTACCACCAGGTACCATTACAGGAATAAGATACGTATAGTTTTTTTTAATTTTATTTATCGCACTTTATAAAAAAAAGTATGCTGCACATATACAGAAAATATATATTTTATGTTAGTCCAAAAGACTTTATGTGCGCTAAGTTTCATAGAAATGTGTTCAATAATTGCCTCATGATTGTTGAGTAACAAACATCTAAACATTTTCACAATTTTAATATAGTATTAGTAGGACAAAGATCATATTTATATTTCTATTGCACGTGTGTTAAAGAAAATAACCTCTCATTTTACGAAGGTGCATTACATATACCGTTATTTGAAGGAAACTTACGAGTTGAGATTTTACGTTTAACAGCTTTATGCAAAAGTGTGTAATATAGATTTATACCTGTACAGGTTGGAACAAATCAATGGGACATGTCTTCCATGTACCTTAAATATGGAAGTTACAAGATTAATTACTCAAAGGGAACATTTCATCATTTTTAAAAAAGATAATAATTGCATTTATTTATTTAACAAAAAGCTCACCTAAACTGGGAATCGAACCAAATAAAAATGCAAAAAAGGGACACAATTTTATCGAATTATTGGATATGGGAAATCTATGGGAAGAATATAAAATCTCTCGAACAAACATTGCATCTTAGAATTGAGGAAAACGATGAAATCTTACAAATTGTACATATCGACTCTTAACATTATGGAACAAACGCATAGGATATGGAAGGAAAGTGTCTTAAGCACTGAAAATAATGTTTCACTTAAAGGGATCATTGTTTTATTTTTAAAATAAGGGTAACTGCATTTAATTTTTTTTTAAAAGAGGTGACCTGAACCGGTAATCGAACCAAAAAATCTGAAAATGCAAAAAGGTACACCGTCACTATTTTATCAAATTAATGGAAAGAGTGTATGGTAAGGATGAAATGTCTCAAATGAAAATTGTATGTTACGATTATTTAAAACTGTGACACCTTACAACTACCACATATCAATCTTTATGAGAAATCTATACATATAATAAAATTGTAAATAATTGAAATAGTCATTATTATCGATACAGAGGCCGAATCTACTGTTTTTAGAATTTTTGTCTGTCTGTCTGTCTGTCTGTCTGTTAGCGCATCACGGGAAAGCCACTAAAGGAATTTTGACGAAATTTAGTATGATGATAGCTAGTTATTCGGGTCAACATATAGGATACTTTTTACTTCGGAAAAATATCTCATGTCTGCGAAATCTATACTAAACGTTAAAACGTAAGTAGGGAAGAACCCGAGCGGAGCGAGGGTGAGTTGCTAGTGTAATATATAAATGTAATGTCGCTAGTGTAATATATAAATGTACTTATGAGAAAAGAAAAATCAACGAATACATTTTCAAATTTATAATATTAGTAAGGATTCATTCTCGCATAACACCGTCTATTAGAAAGAAAAGTCGAGCTTTACCGAACCGAATTCTTCCATCGACGTCGAGTAACAAGTTTGTGTGCATTATTGCGAGAAATCTAAGTTTTCACACTCGAAATGGGTTTAAATTCAATCATTTATTCAGAAATAAAGTGCTCTTTAAAACTTAAGACTGTTTCCTGCTGCAATATATTCTTAAAGAATTTTTGTATCAATTTGAATTTTTATTACTACGGAGAAAAAGTTTTTAAAATAGGTTACTGTTTAGATTTTTTGAAATTTATTTACTTTGTACGGACATATTTTAAAACTAATATTGTTTATTTTAGCTTAGTGATATGTCCACGCTTTGCTCGAAACTTAAAATGCCATAGGATATAGTTTAGTGTCCACTAATTCCCATTCTAAGAGCAATGTTTTTTTTTTAATAAAAATAAATAATATATTTAAATTTACATAGTGGGTTTAGTAAAAAATACATTATATTACTTTTGATTGGTCACAGAGCAATGTGATAACATGCAAAAAACTGTATGAACCTGTGACCTCTGTCATAAAAACCACTTCAGATAAAAGAGGCCAAGTTTCCAAATTGCATATCCAGACCAACCAATTCATATCCTAAAGTTTGAAGACAATTTTACATGCTTATTTGGCCGAACTTCTTCTAATAGTGTAGCTTACTTGAGCGAGTTAGTCGAAAACACTGACGGAAGTGTAATAATAACCGTGAGCCAGCTAAGACAACTTCCAACTAACTTTCAGTCAACACGACTAAAATCTGTAGAAGTTTGAAGTTAGTTGATATTCCAAGTGATGAGCTTTACGCTGCATCTTTTGAACTTTAGTGCTAGTAATAATACTTTCCTAGATTTAGGTACGCGAATATTTGACATTTGAAATAAAACTATCTTCAACTATCTAAGTTATTTAGATTTTTGGTTTTCGAACAAGGTTGGGAAACAAAAACCAAAATGAATCCGTGAAATAATCCGAAAAGTTAGTTTTTTTAGTGCTAGTATTCACTATTTATTTGTTTTGAGTAAAGTTTTAGATATTTATAGTCTGTTGTAATATTATATTTAAAAAATGAATTATAAGGGTTTCCCTGACATTAAAAAGGAAGATGTACTCAGTTCATATATTTGAGGGTAAATTACGTGATGTCTTCATCAATTCTAGATCGATTTTGTTAGAGAACTGAGGAAGTTATAAAAATATTATAATTTCTAAATACATATAATGAGTTACATGTATTGTGGTCAAATTTTGACTTTTTGTGCCATGAACGTTATTAACCGATTCTGGATAATTTCTAAGAAATCAATTGTTAACTGATACGCCAGCGTGTACGCGTTCCTCAAGGGCTTAAAATAATTTGCAAAAGTGTATATTATGATAAGATCCTATTGATACTTTCTTAGATTTACGCGAATATTTGACATTTATTTTGATTTTTGGTTCCCGACGTTTCGAATGCTTCACAGTAATCATGGTCACGGGAGAGACGATAGTTAATAGAAAACATAGAAGAAAATATAGTTTTATTTACAAAATCCTATTGATATTGTCTTATAATATTATTTTTATTTCATCTAATTCAATATCCGAAATAAATATAACGAATCTTAAAAACCTATAGTAACGTAATAAACATTAATAAACAAATCTATACAGATAAATAAAATTGGAGTGTCTGTTTGTAACATTAAAATAACCGCTTTTTACTAAATGCATATGGATGTATACAAGATACATATACCAAAACAACATTTTTTACAATTTTTGTCTGTCTGTCTGTCTGTTTGTTCCGGCTAATCTCTGAAACGGCTGCACCGATTTTGACGGGACTTTCACTGGCAGATAGCTGATGTTATAAGGAATAACATAGGCTACTTTTATTTTAGAAAAAGAATCAGGGTTCCGCGAAAAAAAATTAAAACTCATGAAATTGTGAACAAAATCTGCGTATGGCATACGCACCCGAGCAAAACGAGGGAAAATTGCTATATAATTTGAATGAAATTTTAGAAGTAGCAAGCTACTATTTATGTATAAACATAGCTAACCGTGAAAACGTACCTAGGGACGAACGCGAGCGAAGCGAGCGTGAGTCGCTAGTGTATAATATAAAAAAGTGTATTGCCAAATATTATTAGTGTTAAGCATAAGAAATCGCTTATAGGTCAAAAAGTGTAAATTAAGTCCTTTTATTTATTTTCCGCTACCTCTCATGGATTGTGTCTACACACACATCTTCTATTAGAAGTGGAATCTGGCGACAAAGCATGCGGTCCAGAACTCAATTACGCTGCATCCACTAGGAACCGCTAATATGCATATATTGTATACAGAATAAACACAAATTGCAGTGGAATGTGTTTGATATGTCAAAGTAAAGATTATATTAATAGCTTAATCAAACAGTCATCAAGTTATAATTGAATTTGTTCAAGAAACGGAGCTTTTGAAATGATCTTTACACATGATCTGTGTAGTTTGAAAAGAAAGAAAAATTTATGTACATATTATTATGTATTAGCAACTCATCCTCGCTCCGCTCGGGTTCGTCCCTAGTTACATTTTAACGTTTAGTGTAGATTTCTCAGAGAATAGACATTTTCACGGAGTAAAAAATATCCTATATGTTAATCCAGATTGCCAGCTATCATCATACTAAATTTCATCAAAATCCCTTTTGTGGTTTTTCCGTGATGTGGTCACCGACAGACAGACAGACTGACAAAAATTTTAAAAACTGTAGATTTCTCCTCTGTATCGATAATAATAGCTATTTCTATGACATTTTCCAAATAATATTTAATGTACAGATTCGGCTAAGTTGCAATTTTATTATATGTATATATGTATCTTTTTTGACGTAAAAATACAATCAATCAGCCTATCGCCGTCCACTGCTGAACGAAGGCCTCCCCCAATGAGCGCCAACCATCCCGGTCCTGGGCAGCCCGCATCCATCCACTGCCAGCCACCTTTCTTAGGTCATCTGTCCATCGTGCTGCAGGGCGTCCTACACTACGCTTGCCTAAACGCGGTCTCCACTCTAACACGTTTCGGCTCCATCGACCATCGGTACGTCTGGAGACATGACCGGCCCACTTCCACTTCAGCGAGCTTATTCTGCGCGCGATGTCGGTTACTTTAGTTCTCTGGCGAATGACTTCATTCCGAATTCTGTCCGCCAGAGAAACTCCGAGCATCGCACGTTCCATTGCTCGCTGAGCGACCTTGAATTTGTGGACCAGCCCTACGGTGAGTGTCCACGTTTCGGCTCCGTATGTCATTACGGGTAAGACGCACTGGTTAAATACCCTGGTCTTAAGGGATTGTGGGATAGATGACTCTAGAATATGACGAAGCTTCCCAAAAGCCGCCCAGCCCAAGCGTATTCTTCGGTTGGCCTCCTTCTCAAAGTTGTGCCGGCCGAGTTGTATGGTTTGGCCAAGATATATGTATTCCTGCACAACTTCAAGAACAACGCCATTCACGATCACTGGTCTCGGGGATACATGACAATTCGACATGATTTTAGTCTTGTCGAGATTCATCCCGAGACCCACCCGTCTTGAAGAATCGCTTAGGCTGTTTAGCATTTCTTCCAAATCCTGCAGAGTCTCTGCCATGATGACTATGTCATCGGCAAATCGCAGGTGTGTCATATAGGTCCCGTTGATATTTATGCCGCATCCGTTCCAATCGAGCGTTTTGAAGACGTCCTCCAATGCACATGTAAACAGTTTCGGGGAGATAACATCCCCCTGTCTTACCCCGCGGTGCAATTGGATTGGCTTTGTGCTCTGTCCTTGTACTTGGATGGTCATTGTTGCGGCTTCGTACAAACACCTCAGTACTTGGATATACCGATAGTCAATAAGGCATCTCTGCATGGATTGTAGAACAGCCCAGGTCTCGATGGTGTCGAAGGCTTTCTCGTAGTCCACAAACGCTAGGCATAGAGGCTGATTATATTCCTCGGTCTTTTGGATTATTTGCCTTAGTGTGTGTATGTGGTCTACAGTACTGAAGCCTTTTCGAAACCCAGCCTGCTCAATGGGTTGGAATTCATCGAATTTTTGAGCGAGACGGTTCGTGATAACCCTTGAAAACAACTTATATACATGGCTCAGGAGTGATATGGGTCGGTAGTTCTTCAAAAGGGCTTTATCCCCCTTCTTAAAGAATAATACCACCACACCCCTGCTCCATGCCTCCGGTGTAATGCCATAGTGAAGAACAGAATTAAAGAGCTTTGCGAGCTCTGATAGAACAGGTGTTCCTCCCGCTCTGAGAAGCTCCGAAGTAATTCCGTCTTCACCGGGAGCTTTGTTGTTTCCTAGTTGTCCAAGAGCTATCCTAATCTCGCCCACGTCGATGTCGGGAAGCTCGTCTGATTGGTGGCGTACCAGTCTGGCGCGTGGATCATCCGCGAGGTGGGACTCAGGTGGAAATGTTTGTGAGGAGTAGAGATCCCCATAAAATTTTTCGACTTCGGCGAGAATCTCTGATTTCGAGGTGACGGTTGTACCCTGCGCAGTTCTAAGCTTAGTCAGGTGACAACAGGAGGTGTGGGACTTAGCAAAGACTTTCGAGCCCCTATTGAGTTCTATAGCGTCCTCAATACTTCGGGTATTCGCTTGTCTTAAATCACGCCTTATTAGATGTTTAACCTTCCTGTCAAGTACCTGACGCTTAGACTGTGTGGTATTTACGATATCGCGTCTCTTCGACATCTCGTTCAGAGTCTCGCCTGAGAGCTTTGACTTTAGTCCATCTCTCCTCGGTCGAAAATATTTTTGGCCCACCTCACGGATCACACGCATCAGACTGTTGGTGGTGTCATCAATGTCCTGTGTGGTTTCCAACATGGCGAATCTATTCTGTAGCTCTAGCTGGAAGCTTTCGCAGCCAGCTTGCACCTGGGGCGGTGTTGGTCTAAGAGTCGACTTCATTAGCCGCGCTCGTTCAATTTTGATGTTGATATTCAGGGCTCCCCTTACAAGTCGGTGATCACTGCCGGTTTTAACCCTGTTAATCACTGAGACATCCCTGAATATGTGGCGCTTGTTGGATATAATGAAGTCGATCTCGTTCTTTGTAGTATTATCGGGGCTTTGCCAGGTCCACTTCCTTTGAGGCTTTTTCTGGAAAAATGAGTTCATCAGAAACAGGCCCTGAGCCTCAAGAAAGTTTACTAGCATTCGCCCACGATGATTTCTACGCCCATATCCAAATGCTCCTACCCTCGATTCACCATCTTCTTGTACTCCCACTTTGGCATTGAAGTCACCCATGACAACAGTGTAGTAGGTGCTGGTACGAGACATAGCTTTTACTATGTCTTCGTACATGGCTTCGACCTCTTCGTCAGGGTGTGTGGACGTAGGGGCGTACACTTGTATAACCTTCAAAGTGTATCTTTCGGTTATTTTGATTACAAGGTACGCTACTCTCGTCGACACACTGCCAACCTCTACGACGTTGTTCTTGAGTGACTTATGGATCAAAAATCCGACACCACCTTGGGATGGTTGGTGTCCTTCTCGGAAGAAGAGTAAGTGACCGGCATCTAGTTCTATCGTCTCCTCGCCCTGTCTTCGGATTTCCGATAGACCCACTATTTGCCAGTTAATATGACTTAACTCTTCTTCCAGCTCAGCAAGGTGTTCATTCAGCCTCAAAGTGCGTCCATTGAACGTAGCCAAGTGCAGTCGTTTGTGGTACCCTGCCGTAGCCCGGGGATTCTTAGCACCCCCTGTCACACCGTTACCATGGCCGGTACCGTGGCCAGGAATAGTGTGACTACCGGGAACTGGGGGCCTTAAATCCGAGTTGTCTGTCATTAGGGGGTATTTGCCTTAGTCACCACGCTTGGCAGACGGGTTGGTGACCGCAGTGGCTAGAATATTTCACTGATGACGCTGCTGCCCGTCATCAGGATTAGAATTTGAGTATTCCAGCCTATCTGTGGTTATACCGCCACGAATTCGGTCGCCAGAGCCTCGTCCGTTATTCAGCAGGATGTACCACGAGCAGGTGAGGTTGGCAATAGGGGGCCTAAGGTGGAAGTTGGCCCCACTTACATCCCATACAGAAATTAACCAACACAAAATTGTTTTATAATATGATGTTGAAATGACTTATGTATAAGTATGTGATAACCTAACCTTGTTTTGTAGTAACCTTTCTCGATACAATATATATTTTAATGTTTTATAAAAACAAACAAAGAAACACTATTAAAAAGAAGCCTTTTACATTTCTAATTATTTAGAATACATTTTTATTGTTATTTTCTTCAATAGAGATGTTGTTTATATTGTAATCTCACTATAGCAGTAATAATGATCTTAGCTGGCTTCGTAATATCGTATTCATTTCACAAATAATTATGTTAGATAATAAATTTTTGGTTCTATTTTTTAACTACTAGCGACTCACCCTCGCTTCACTTCTGATTTATCTCTAGACAAAAGCAAATCTATCCCACAGGAAACGAACATTTTTCCAGGCTAAATAAACCTATATGCTATTCCAGACTATAATCTATCTCTGTGCCAAATTTCATCCAGATCAGTTCAGCCGTTCTAGCGTGAAAGTATAACAAACATCCATCCATCCTCACAAACTGTCACTTTTATAATATTAGTATAGATGAAGGAAATAAGGGCGTTCAAACAACCGACAATTATGAATTTTTAACCTCCGTAGGAGGTCTAAAACTTTGAATTAGAATAGACATTTTTAATCAGAAAGATTGTTTCTAATTTTGGTTACTGTAACTTTGAAAATAGCAGATTTATTACAAATTTCCAACCCATTTTTAACCCCTGTAGGGGGTTGAATCCCTAAAATATTTTCTTTGCCGATACCTACCCCCTATGATGAAGTAACCTGACAAATTTCAAGTTTGTACTAGATTTAGCCTTTATACTTTTGACTTCGTGGTTAATCAGTTATTTTAAAGACCTTGCTTTAGGAAGCAAGGTGTGTCACTAAATATAAATACGAATACAGCGAGCTCTAAAAGCGAAACTTTAATGCACTTGCATAGTGATACTATGTAGTTAAAAGTGTCCGTTGAACGATTTAATTAAATTTAATGAAACGCGGACCGTCTGATTTCCCTTGTCGCCAACTAAGTTTTAGTTCCTGCCCAGGGACTGTATCATTTTGATAATTAGTATAATTTACGTATATATGTATAGAATATTTAAATAGCTTTTGCTTATTTCGTTTATGGCGGGTTTTTAAAGAACAATTTACGGATCTGAGTAAATTCTATGGGAAAGTAAAAGTTAAAGTAAAATGTTACATTAATATAAAAAAGTCAAATGTTTGTTTGTATATAGGGGTTTTAATTTAAAAAAATATTTACAGTATCCATATTTTGTACCCAAACAACAACCCAAACACTATGCACTATTTAAAGATAAGCAACTCACCCTCGCTCCGCTCGAGTTCGTCCCTAGTTATGTTTTAACGCTTAGTATAGATTTCTCAAAGATGAGATATTTTCCCGTACCAAAATATTTATTATTATTAAAAGATAAATTAAAGTGAGTTCCAATAAATGTAATCAATCATATTACAATTTACATTAATAAAATAAACGTATGCAAATTCTCTCTCGGTTGAAGTACTATACAGTATTTGTCTTTGATATTATGAATAAATTAAACTTTCTGATAAAAATATTTTATTCTGTGGTCATAAACTTTTAAACAGAAATTTTAAATATAAAATCGGGTGGGGCTGTGCCGACTGTCGGGGCACACCGCCGTAGTTTTAACGTGAAACATCTATTTCAGCGAGTCGCTTTTAGTCTTTTTGTTTTTTATAAATATTTTGTATATTTCAAAAAATATTAAGTAAAATTAGTAAACTTTGAAGATAGCAAAGGGAAGAATATCATATATATCATTTTTCTGACAATAACAATGGCTACTATGGGAACCTAATGCAACCTATTTGGTTAAGGTCCACTTTTCTGACCCAGTACCCGTATGTTTTAGTGTGATTTTGAAACCGATTTACGTCAAAAATTACGTAAAAATACCAAGTTATGAATTTTTATCTTTTAAAAGGCACAGTAAAGAATGGGATTAGATATAGCTCATTAAGCCCTTCCTGGCGGATTACAATCAGATTTACAATTTAATCAACAACAATATATTTTGTAGTTAACGTTGTAAAAAATTACATCGCAAAAAATTTTTAAATAACATTATTTTTAGATACTAGGGCTGTCCGAATAAAATATGGAAAACGCGAAAATACTTTCAGTACTAACATACACATTAAAACCTGTGTATGTATGTACCAATATCTACTCATTTTATCTTTGAAGTTTGAGCTTGGTTTTTTAAATGTAGACTATGTTCCAATTTCATGGTATCTCTATGGTATATTCACGGTAAATAGTTCAGCTATTTCACTGTAAATATCACACAGGTATCCCACGCCCAGCAGTGGGACTTTACTGCAGTTATCATAATTAAAAAGTTTGTGTAATTTATCAATTCATTTTTCTTAATCAGTATTGGGCAAAAAACAAATGGAGATAAACTCTTTATACTCAACAAGTGAAAGCGTGAAACTTAATAAATATATTACTTTTCTTAATTATACAAGTTTAAATTGGCGACAGTTTTAATTAAAATTCTAAATTAAATCGCCGATGGCTCAGCATCCGTGCTTTGTGACTTTACCAAAGAGAAAGTTTCACTGGAAAAGCTATATAAATATTTGACTGTTTATTATCGTTCACTTAAAAGGTTTGATAATCTAGCTGTCTCGCTGGTCTAGTGGCAGATCCGGAGGTCCTGGATTTGAGTCCCGGGACGGGCCAAGTTGAGTTATTGAGTATTTCTGTCAAGAAATTCTCATTAACAGCCTCATTAAGCTTCTCATTAACATTAGGTCTTGGCTATTCGCTAAAAATATTATATAATATTAGTAATTAATAAAGTTTAAAAAAAATGTAATATTTATAATAATAATAATAGCTAAAATTAAGTAAATAATATTGCTATATTTAATTATAACACTTATTATTATTATTTTTTAAATGTTTAGAATTAAAATCAACAAATATTGTAAGGTACTTTGGTGCCATTTTTGGAGTTTTTTGAAATCATTTTTGTAAAATAGTAGGTAGACACTGTCTGTAACAAGTATATAACGCCTTTGAGACTTCTAAAACCTTAGTCTCTCCCGTGGTCATGATGCTGTAAAGCATTCGAATTTCGAAACGTCGGGAACCAAAAATCAAAATAAATCCGCGAAATAATCCGAAAAGATAGTTTTATTGAAAAAACAAATTAAAATATTTAGTTATAACATCCATATAACATATAATGTTTTTTTATAAATAAGTAGATTATCATTCAAATAGTAAAAATATTTTGTCCTTAACCAGAACTAAACTAAGAAAAAAGCCCTGTGCCCTCCAGGGATGCAGTATCTATGTTTTCGGCTAGTGTTTAAGATTAGTCCAGTACATCGTATTTTATTTGGAGTAGCTACAATACTCTCAGCACTGATTAAAACGTTTACGCTTTGCCTAGTATTCTAGATTTTGCTTTAAAATAAGGGATACAAAGTGAAAATGTTAAAGTTAATGTGACAATTCTAAGAATGTAATAAAAGGTTACAAATTCGATTCCTGTGCTTACTTTTTGTAAATAATATTTGTCAAAATTTTAATTACTGGCAACTTACTATTGTTTTACTTGGGTGCTTCAATTTGTGCTTATAATAGAGTAATATACTAGCGATTCATCCTTGCTTCGCTTGTTTCGTCACTATGTATATTATAGGTATATTGTTTTATAAAAATGTATAGAAATCTGCCCAATTTGTTGACATTTATGATTACTGCTCCGCTCCCTTGGGCAGTAGCATGATGATATATAGGCTATAGCCTTCCCCCATAAACGAGTTAACTAATGCAACACGCTTGCTTGGGAAACCGAGTGTAGCGAGTTCACATCCGGGTCTCGCACTTCTGATATTTGCACGTGCGGATCATTTCCAACATGATGACAACTTGTTTTACGGTGAAGAAAAACCTCGTGAGGAAACTGCATGTCTAAGAAAACCTAGAAAATTTTCGAAAGACATGTGAAGTCCGCGAACCCGCACTTGGCCAGCGTGGTGGACTATGGCCTAATCCCCTTCGTATTGAAAGGGAAGCCCGTGCCCAGCAGTGGGACATTAAAAAGGGTTGATTACAATATAGTTTAAGAATCTAGATTTTTTGTCACATACGATCACTTGATCTGGAATCAAATCTACTATACTCTAAGATCTCATTGAAAAGTATAAATATTAGTATTAGAATAAAAAATAACTATACATTTTGTACAACCGTATTTTTTTCTGAAATGGTAATCTAAAATTCACTGCCGAATGTTTTTGCAAGGGTTTTCGATTACAACGTATCCGGTGCCCGTATGACATGTGTAATATTTGAATTTAAAGCATTCAAACTGGTTTGATGGACGCTACACGGCGTACAGTTCTCAAAGTTTTTATTTAAAAATTGATATTTTTATTTGACATGCGATTGGCTCGTATTTTGTGAATGAAAACGACATGATGATTTTATTTATGGTTTTAGAAATTTTATACTTGACAACTTGCCACGTTGGCGTGGTAGGCGTGATTGGCGTGAAAATGGAGAGTTAGTTTTTTTTATTACAAATTTTAATTTATATGTCGTTAGTCGGTCCTAAGATCATTGTATATAGATACGTTTTTATCATCTAAGAATTGCATTTTTCAGAAAAGACACCTATAAATACACTTACAAAGCAAAACTTTATCTAAATACAAAATTTGATCCAAATTGTTAGAGCCGTTTACGAGATACACGAAGTAAATTTATATGTATATTCAAAGTATACTCAAATATATTTATATACTCAAAGTATATTTTTAGTGATACTATGAAATTATTTTATTTTGTATTTAAGTTTAAAGAATGATGTAGTCTTGTTTTTTTCGTATCGAAATGAAATTATGGATATAACATATAATTACTTTAATGATTTTTTATCATAATGACTCACTTATTAATATTTCCTATTATATTTTACTGTAACTATACTTTATTTGTAATTTTGCATTTAAAAAAGTCAGAACGCACTTGGCTAGCAAGAACGCCGCTTACAAATCATTCATACGTTTAACATTATTATAGCACTTATATTACTTTTATAAATTTAGATAAGCTTTATATACATAGGTATGATGAGTTTTATATCCCTTATTTGTGAAATAATGGATTTCCCACATAAACTTTCACCCCCCTTTTCACCCTTAACGGATGCTTTCTGGAATAAAACCCTATATCCTTTCCAGAGCCTCACCTCTATCTCCATTCCAAATTTAATCTCAATCGTTTCAGCAGAATAAGAGTGAAAAAGCTGACAGATAGACAGACAGTTAAACAGACAGTTATTTTCACATTTATAATATTAGTATGGATTCAAGTGTTTTCAAATCAACGCTTCTATTACTAACATCACCAAACATACGTATCTAGTGGAGTATCACAAAAGTAACTGGCAATATTTAAACGAATGTGAATTAAATTAACGATACACAGTATTTTGAGAGCCACTGCACATCAAAAAAGCTCCATGGGTTTATTTAGTTCGTTCGTTAGTTCCTAGCTTAAAAGAATTCTTTGCATTCTATCGTTTTGTTGGTTAGGAGTTATAATATATAGAGGCGGTACTTTTGAAATAGGGATAATTTTATTACTTTATAACATCAAAATAACCGTACCCATTAAAAAAATATGGTTGTTTTGACAATATATTGGTTGCGATTGCATAGTGTGTATGTGGTCTTAAAGGTTATTTAATTTGTTCACAATAGTGACTTATTTTCACTCTCATCTAGGTCTTAGGTCACACAGGCCTTTAGGTAGGTACTTTGGTGCCAATTTTCAAAATTTGAATTCATTTTGTTATTTGTGGGTAGGCTGTCTGTAACAACTGTATAATGCCTTTAAGAAAATATCTAACACCTTAGTCTCTCCCGTGACCATGATTGCTGTAAAGCAATCGAAAGGTCGGGAACCAAAAATCAAAATAAATCCGCGAAAAAATCCGAAAAGATAGTTTTATTTAAATGTCTAATATTCGCGTAAATCTAAGAAAGTATTAGGCCTTTAGGTGTTCCAGATCATAATCTATCTATGTGCAAGATTTCATTCAAATCCGTCCGTGAAGGCAGCTACAAACATACATACAAACATTTATAATAGTAGTGAGATGTTATTAGAAACAAATAATAAGCCACAAAACGCGATCCACTCTAAGACTTCATAGCTCACGAATAGTTCCAATAGTTCATGTTTGAATTTCGTTACTTTCATGGTTTGCTTGTATTTTTTTCAACTTTTTTATCAAAAGTAAACTGTGCAGAAAATATTCGATTGGACAGCCAGGTTTTCCTGATATTTGATATCGAGGCTTGGATAAATTCTAGATTGTTCTGCTGGACCCATTTTTGTTTAAAGAATTTTTTCATTGAATTCTACATGTCTATTTGTTTTAAATACATAACATAGATACATATATAACATCATCTCGTTCACATATTTATCTATATATAGAAAAATCGATTGCCGTTCGTTAGTCTAGCTAAAACTCAAAAGTACTGGACCGATTTGAATAATTGTTTTTTGTTTTGTTGGGGGTGTATTAGGGGTGGTTTAAATAAAAAAATAAGGAAAAACTTAAATAATT
Organism: Argynnis bischoffii washingtonia; assembly: GCA_033884665.1. Classification (NCBI taxonomy): domain Eukaryota; kingdom Metazoa; phylum Arthropoda; class Insecta; order Lepidoptera; family Nymphalidae; genus Argynnis; species Argynnis bischoffii. The sequence goes on from JAEMGE010000032.1 coordinate 179,503, forward strand.
AGCTCAAAAATGAAGAAGTTCAGAACTGTTTAATTTGTAACTATGTATATATAATATATAGTCTATTTATTAAATACTAAACATTAAAACGTATTTAGAGATGAACCCGAGTGAAGTAAGGGTGAATCGCTAGTATATAAATAAATAGGAAAATAATGATAAAGTTAACATACCTTTTAACAATTTGTTTATAGCCTTACAAGTTAAGTCGTTAGAATATATATATACACTAGCGACTGATCCTTACTCCACTCGGGTTCGTCTCTACTTAAGATTTTCCAAAAAATATTTCATGTTTCGATTCGGTTCAGTTATATTTTATTATAATATGTGTAGATTATTATGCTAGTATTATGTATAATTGCAAAAAAATGTATGTAACATACACACAGTATGCTTGTATACTCCTTCATACTGTAACGGCTGGGCGGATTTCGATGAAATTTAATATACAAATAGGCTTTAATCTTGAGTATCATATAGGCTGTCACGTTCTTAGGGGCGCAGTCGAAAGGGAGGGTTAATTGCTAAATGTTGCATAATCAAAGCTCTCTCTGTCCTCTTCGAATCTTAAGCTATCCATATATAACAAGCCAAGACTTGTAATGTATTATACATGGTCAAACAAAGCGTAGCATAGTAGTTAGGGATCTGTGACGTTTGATATATGAATCTGTTTAATAAAACTCTAATTGAAATTTAGACAAGATGGTTGATGACATTCTACAATTATAGACTAATAGAAATCTGCAAAAATAGATGGCAATGTTATATTATGATTGTTTTAATTATGATCTAAAATATGGCAATAATCACTATCTTGTCATTTAAAGTAAAGGTATCGATTTTTTTTAAATTGTGTTTTGTCGGAAAATATACATAGATTACGTTTTCCAGGAAATAACCTTAAATACGTAGATGAACTTAAAAAGCAAAACCTTATCTAAATACAAAATTTGAATCAAATGGTGAAAGCCGTTTCCGAGATACACAAAATAAACTTATCTCATTAATCCCATTAATAATTAATTTAATAATAATATTATAAATGCGAAAGTTTGGATGGATGTATGTTTGTTATTCAATTACGCCAGAACGGCTGAACAGATCTGGATTGAATTTGGCTCAGAGATAGATTACAGTATGAAATAGCACGCAGGCTACTTTTATTCCCGTAAAAATGTACGGTTCCCGTGGGATATGTGTTCCTATTTTTCACTAGTGATGAACCCGAATGAAGCGATGGTGAGCCGCTAGTTAAATAATAATTTAGAAAAAGAGCGAAATAACAAATTACTTTATAATTGAATGAAAACTAATAATTAATTAGATCGTTAAAGTAAAAAGTGGACGACAGTTTAATAAGAAACGTTATTAAACTGTCAAGGCTGGTAGATAATTGTAATGCTGCGTCGTAATGTATTTCACGCGTGATTACATTGCTTCATTTAGCATTCCCATTGGAACCTAATATAGAGTAAATTGGGGTGGTATGGTGGTGTCCTAGGGGGCGAGCTCACTAATTTATACCCTCATACGCCCTTAATATTCTGTTACAGAATATTTAGTAAATATCATATTCATATTAATCATATCACATAACTGAGCTAAGTTAGTGTTCAGAATTGTTTGTAATTCTAAAGTTTTGATGTAATTTAAAGTTTTATAAAAATCTGGGTTTTTTAAAATCGCATATATTGTTGAGTTAAATGTTATTTTTTCTTAGTACTAGTATTGAACAACTATTATACTTAGTATAGATTTTTTAGAGATGTAAAATTTTCTCGAAGTAAACACCAGCTATGGTCATACTAAATTTTATCAAAATCTGTCTAGTGGTTTTCTCGTGATTTGTTTCCAGACAGACCGGCAAACAAAAATTTTAAAAGCTATGGATTCGCCCTCTGCATCGATAATAATGACTATTTCAATAAGATTTTCAAAAACAGTAGTTACTAAAAAATATATTTGTGTGTATTTCTGTTTGTCTTAATATCTATTTGTTTGTATATCGCATTTTACGCAAAAAGTACGGAAGCGATTTTAACTAAATTTTACGTAGTGATAACTTTTACTTGAGTCTACATTTATTATACCGATTACTACAAGAAAATCTTTCACTCCAGGAAAACACCATAACTTATTGTATCTAGTCATCCTTATAAAATTACATGGCTAACATTGGTTAAACCTTAAGAAATACATTAGAATAATGTACTAGAAAATTGTAGGTTTTAAAAAAAAAAAACCTACAGAAACGTCTACAATAACATAAGTCTATCTCCTAAGTTACCCATCACATTAAATATTTTTATCTATTTTTAACGTACCTAAGAACGCAAACGAACGAAGCGTGGGTAAGTCGCTAGTGTTATATATAACGGTTACATATAGTGACTTTGAATTAAACACTAAAATCTAAGCGAGAAAATCCGCACATGTTACATAGTTATACATTATACAGCCAAAACCCAGAAAAAGCTAGTACATTCAATATTACACTAAACATACATTGACTCCAGTACACTTAGAACGTACGACCTCTCTATGCAACTTTGATAAGTATAGAAAATAGACCACTTATCCATATAGCATCATATATAGCTTCCATGAATATGAGAGACGGTCGGAATGTACGTATACGTTATTTATATAATGCAATTTTTATTTGAAGTCATTTTTGTCGTAACTATGTTACTATTTAGATACTTTGCATATACATGGCTTTAGGTTAGGTTAGGTTGTCGGTCAGTTATAGCGGAATTTGGTTTTCTTCTGCTCAAATGTGAATTTTCTGAATGTTATCTAGAGTTCCTTATGAATCTTTTTAGACATTTCAGAAAGTGTACCTACTCAATTTGTCTGTATATTTGTAGGTCTGTATGTTTGTTACGCGATATATTCGCTAATTATATATCTGTATGTATAGATTTCCATATTCAGTCATTATGAACTTGAAATTATAATTTTATACAACCTAATTAGTCAGGGAGCGTGGCTAGGATGGTTGACAACGATGAATCACTATTTTCTTAACGCGAGTTGAGTTGAGTTAGAAATATTAATGTGCAAGAATCGATCCCGTGACCACTCTCACAGAGGCCAGTGCCATATAAACATATGATGCACCACGACTTCACTGAAGAGTAACGTAGAATAAATCTGAATATTCCCAGTAAAGTTAAACATTTTAACGGGATGAATTTTAAAAGTTAGGAAATGTATTCGAGGTGTAACCCAAAATGCAGATTCCGTAAACTTCCACAGTCAAAGCTTTGATGAAAGTTACGTTATTGACAACGACTTTGAATTGTATTTTTACTACAATATAATGTATTTTTTGTTGTATTTTTTTTGCTTCTAGGAATGGGAACTTAATTTAAAAGACCTGTTTGACTAACGTCAAAAAGAGATACTAAAATTGTTTTTTTTTGTGTGTGTGTGTTACGCGTTAATCATTAGGATTGGTCCACACTCCACATTATCTCATGATAATTTTAATGAATAGCATGTACACGACCTAAAAAATCCACCACTAAGAGTAGAATAACTAGTTTTAAATTGAATTTGATTTTTAAACAGCTTAAGAGATTATATGGTTAAAGGCTTTATAATATTACAAGTACATATAAAGAAAAATAGTATTATTTATTGCTTTGTCACATTATTTTCATTTTTTTGACATTGATTTGTGTTCGTATTTTTGAATTTTTTTACTCTTTAATCGCAATATCGTCGAAACATGAACTGTTTTCGTAGAAGTTAGTTATTTATATAACTGTTACACAATGGCGCTATATAAACATATTACCACTACTCCAGTAGTAACAGGTTCCAATCCCATATGAAGCTCATTTACGTATCTGGTGAAAAACTTAGCCACATATATAAAATCTCTATTTTCCTGTGTACTGTAAAATACTGATGATTTTTTTATGGATTTCTTGTCCGAAATAAACGTTTAATAAATAAAAAACCTATGCTATTTATCTTTAATAGAGATACGTTTTTATAACTTCTGTATTTCTACATTTTGAATTACTTATCTTCTTTTTAACTCTAATTCTACTTTCCCTCTATATACATATACATCATATACATGACGGCGATAAGTTTGGCTAAGTTTGTAGTGATCCTACTTGCTGTGCCAGCGGTCGTAGGTTCGAGTCCCGCTGGAGGAATTTTTTGATGAGCACGAATGTTTGTACTCCAGTCATGGGTGCTTTTAATACGTATGTATTTAACGTTATATATATGTAGTGTATCAACTATCTGGTATCCATAACAAAGGCCTCGTAGCTTACCATAGAACTAGATGGTACTGTGTTTAATGTCCCAACGTATTTATTTACATGTAACGACTGGATCGAAGCTACATTTCATTCAATGTAACATTTTATCTCCTTTACCAGTTAAATTCCTTCACATACATACGTCGGATTCTTGAAATATAAAGTGCTCCAATCTGAACACTTTTCAGTGGAATTTGGTATTTTATTTATGCTTTAAACAACGTTATTGACATTTTATTTTGTGGGAATTCACAATATTCTTTGTTCGCTTGAGGATGAATGTGGGAAACGTGTTTGCTTTAAAATGTTGCACAAAGGTCTAGGTTGTTTGTTCATAAATTGAACGTCTGTCTGTCAGATTATAGAACGTGATTTAGTGAACGTTTTGTTTCTGTCTTCGGCGATGTTTTTTCGTGTTGTTAAATTAAATTAGTGTCTGGTAATTTGATTGTAGGAGTTCGATTCTTGATTAGGTTTAATATTTTAATTTCTATTTAAACATATTATATTTTATTAGAAATCAGCCGATACAATAGATGTTGTGCATATAAAAAACGTCTCTAGAAAGTCCATTTCAGTTTTCCCTGAATTCCTCAATTTTCCGGGCAATTTTTCCAAATATTTTCACTAAAAATATTTGGGTTACTAAGAATAGTCAATTGAATTCTGCTGTTCTCAATTAATGCGTTTACCATCGAAGAGAATTCACCGTTAGACTAACACGTATACTTTTCTGTATGTACTTTCTACAGCTACTTTTAAAGCCAACTTAAAACAGTATTTTCTAGCTCAATCTTTAACGATTTATATATTTTTCTGTTTAGAATTCATGTACATATGTATGTTTATGTATATAGATATTTATGTGTACATATAGGTACATATATTTATATAATTTTGGTATGTATATGTTCTATATGTATGTATTTATACTTATATGTATAATATGTATGTAATTAAAATGTGTATATTTTAGTTTTAATCGTATATATTATACAATTTTTCTCTGTATTTTCTCCTTTTGTCCAAATCCCTAACACTATTTCCCACATACATGGGTTGGCTGGAAGAAATCTCTTATAGAGATAAGTCCACCTTTGTCCACGTCACTTTCTATGTATTTTTTTTGTTTGACTACTTTTTTGTGCAATAAAGAAAGAATATATATGCTTTTGTATGTAATGTTTTGTATGTAATATATACAGCAGTTATCAATTTAACTTTAGTTTAAATATATATTATACTTTGATATGCTTTCTTGCAGTAAGCACTCTTGACATCCAAAAGGGATTTATTTGAATTTAAAGTAGTTTCGTAGTTTCCCGATACCATAGTTCGTTATTGGTAGCTTTTATATTCAACGAATTCAGTCATACATGTTCAATATAATGAGGTCAAAAGTAATGGTTTTGCACACTGCCGACTTTTAAATATAAAACGATGTATTTTTTTATTTTTTTAATTTTATATTCTTTTATTTTTACTTAAGAGGCAAATTTAGAGAATAATATAGGTACATATAGACACTCGTCTCACAATGTCATTCTTTTTTCAATGTTAAACCTCTTTTTTTATACCATCTACATTATTAGATTAGAAAAACACAAATCTATTCTACGGAAACTGTACATTTTTTTGGGATAAAAAGTAGCCTGTGTTATTATGATGTATGAGCTATGTTTTTTAAGTTTCATTATTATCCATTCAGTAGTTTTTGCGTGAAAGAGTAACAAACATCCATACATCTATAGATTCAGACATCGATACATCCCCACAAACTTTGGCATTTATAATATTAAGAATAGATATATAAAAAAAATATATATACAAATGATTACCAAACCAGATCATCTTCTATAAAGGTAATCAGTTATAATAACTAAAACCAAAAATCGAACCCGTGATCGCCGACGGATCATACATTATCCTCTTAAACAAAAAATATAATTAGCATTATATATCCCATTTTTTTTAAGTTAGGTAAATGTAGTAAAAACCAAGTTCACTAGCGAAATAGCACGATACAACATTCAAAGCGGTATGCGATCCAAAATGCACCTGACTTGCCTCAGTATATCACAGACGTATGTATGTGGAATACCAATATCCTTCTACGAATACTACGACTGCTGTCATTATGTACGTAAAATTTTAAAGATTTCCCGTAACTGATAGTGGTTTGAAATTGGATATTTTCATTTTCAAAGCATAGGTTTATATAGGAGATATTTTAGAGGGAGAAGACGGTGTCTTTTATAAAATAAAAATAAATATGTTGGGACATTAGCACACGGCACCATCTAGTTCCATGGTAAGCTACGAGGCTTGTGTTATGGATACCAGATACACTTACTTACAATTACACTATACATATATAACTTTAAATACATACAAATTATAAATATATACACCCATAACTGAAGTACAAACATTTGTGCTCATTACACAAATGAATGCCCTCAGCGGGACTCGAACCCGCGACTGCTGGCACAGCAAGTGGGGTGACCACAAACTAAACCAAACGTGTCGTCTTGGTTTTCACTCTGATTTCTTGATAAGATAATACGTGTAAAATCATTTACTAATAGTATTCAATGCAAAAGTTTGCGTGTGTGTATGCTTGTTACTCCTTAACGCCAAAACGGCTGGATGGACTTAGATGCTTAGTACACAGATAGACTATGATTTCAAGTAACACATTATAAATACAAAAGTCATGGAAGCATACGAGCGAAGCGAAATAAAGTGTTTACGTTAAGCGGGAATAGTTTCAGCGATATATGCAGTTGCAGACAGCGCTAATTATGGGGCCTAATTATATTTTCACTATGGCTTCCGCGTATGGACATATACGTAATTACACACACACACACACACACACACACACACACATATATATATATATATATATATATACATATATATATATATATATATATATATATATATATATATATATAACAACAAAAATATTTAACTGACTAAAAATATGGAAGTTTTTAGTTATATAGTACTAGCTCACTCACCCTCGCTTCGCTCGGGTTCATCCCTAGCTTGATTTCCCGATTTTCACCACTTTAAGGCATGATTTCCACGATAAAAAGTAACCTATGTCCTTTCCAGTGTCTTAAAACTATCTTACCTAATTTCCTCTAAATCGGTTCAGTAAATCCAGAGATTACCCCCTACAACGACACAAACTCACAAACATTATCTCTTCATAATATTAATATATATTTCTACATGATAATAATTATATTCGCCGAATGCAAAATGAGCTTTTATGAAATAAAGCTTCTAACAAAAATCACAGAAAAACTTTCACTTTTGCATTATACTATTCACATAATTTCCAACAATAACATTTTACATTCTCCTTTGTCAAAGCAGGTTCAAAACTAGTTAACAAAGTAAAAATTTAGTACCGACCTCAGACACTTAGGTGGAGCAATTTTGTATGTAGACAGTCGACTTTATCAAGAGGGCCCGTCGAAATTGGCGGTCGTTGTGGCTGAGATTGGCCAGGACTAGCTTAATTTATAAGACATTTAATGTGATACATGAATGGAATTAAGCTTGTATATTTTACTTTTCATATAAAATTTATATGGAAATACGTTTAAATAACTACCTCTGGACAGTGGTTGCCCAGTGGTAACGTGCTCGCTTGGAAAACCGAGTAAAGCGGGTTCAAATTCCGGGTCTAGCACCTCTGATATTTTTATATGCGAATCATTTTCAACATGATTACCTTATGAAGAGGAAAACATTGTGAGGATTCCTGCCTGTCTGAGAGATCCTAGAAAGTTTTCGAAAGACATGTGTAATCCGCTAACCCGCACTTGGCCAGTATGGAGGTCAAAGGCCTGATTCTCTTCGTATTTAATGGTTGTGCCTAGCAGTGGGACGTTAAAAAGGACCGATTACATTTCTTCCCACCAGTATTTCTCTCGGTTTTATCGTCGCTTTAATGCTTATTTGTTTAAACAACCAATACTTATTGTACTTTACAGTTGAGAGGTTTTTTCTTCTATTTTAAAAACAAAGCTTTATTTCTAAGTTTATATACATACTAGCGACTCACCCTCGCTTCGCTTCGGGTTCGTCCCTAGACAAAAACAAATCTATCCCACGGGAACCGTACATTTTTTCGGGATAATATATAGTCTATAGCCTTCCTCAGTTAAAGGGCTATCTAATACAAAAAGAATTTTTCAAATTGAATTAGTATTTTTTGAGATTAGCGCGTTCAACCAAACAAACAAACAAACAAACTCTTCAGCTTTATAATATTACTATAGATATAGATAAAAACATTTTATTGGATTTATAAAAGTAAAATGTGTATTTAATACCAATAGAATTGACATTTAAAAGTCAATAATTCTGTGTTAAAAAGTCTGGGTGAATTGGTCATTTGAGTTCATCAAATAAGATTTGAGATGATGTTATTTATGCCTTTAGCAAAAACAGCATAGGATTTTGATTTAAAACGATATTCTTTAGCAAATCTGTTTAATATGATATTTCCTAATTAAGAACTATTTTCTCGCTAAATTCTAGCTGTAATTTGAAAGGTTTAGTAGTTTTCGAGATTTCATATTTTTTCGTGTAATACTAGAGAAAAAATCATGTTTACGTGAATAAGTCTTGTAGTTTTCGAGTCATTTTCCAACTTTCAGACAAACAGACACTTATTTAATAGTATTAAGTATAACATCTGATCGTATTTCTATGACAAATAACTCTAAATCTAAGATAATCGATGAACAAACAAACATTAGTATTCGGAGCGTAAAGAAAAAGAATAAATACCTAGCGTTCGAAACCATATCCCTGAGGTAAACAGTTCGAGGGAAAGCTCCACTTTCGTCGATATTTTTATTTATAATATATAACGTGCTTAGAATATTTATAATGATTTCTTCATCTAGCAATACGGATTTTAGATATGACATCTACATTCACACCCTACAATTGCTAACGAAGATTTTTGATAATTGTATTGAAATGAAAAATTTCGTCATTATGTCACAGATTCTCTCTAATATTAAAAATGTGAAAGTTTAGATTTTTGTAGATGTTAGAAGTATGTTTGTTACTCAATCACGCAAGAACGGCTGAATGGATCTGGAAGAAATTTAGCACAGAGATAGATTATAGCCTGGAATAGCACATAGGCTTTTTATCTCGGAAAAATGTACGGTTCTCGTGGAATAGATTTGTTTTAGTTTTTCACTCACTCAACATTTACAGGTGTACGGACAATATCAGAAGAATTGGAAGTGTCCAAATGACAATAAAGTTCATAACAATGTATGGAAATATTGTAACTTTAAGCCCCCATAACTTTCGACTCCTTCATTTCCTCAAAAATAATTTTCATATACTTACACTCCCTATCACCTCCCCTATCGAAAAACACCACTCTTCTAGAGGCCGCGTCCCTTAAACTAAACTTGCCCAAATCGTTAGAACCGTTTCCGAGATACACGAAATAAATGTATATTTAGGAATATATACAAGAATTGCTCGTTTAAAATCATAAGATACTAAGGACAAAATTCTTACATAATTGACAACAATTCTAATTAAAAATAATCAAAGTAAAATTGTCCCCGGAATTCGTAAAACGCAATCAAATGGTTGGCGAATGGAGAATTAGGTGCGATTTGTAATTTATCGATAGATAACTAGTTCAATTTAGACTCGATGCGACCTACTTAGGTAATGAGTTAGGTAATCTACGTGGATAATCTGGTAATGCAATTTTAGGTTCCATTGTTACTGTAGCACCTATTTTATTGTTAAATTATGTTAAAATGAGATTCCCTTAGCATTTTAATAACAGTACCTGGGCGACCGAAGCGTTTTTGACGAAAGGTATACAAATGCGTTTCTTCAGGAAAAATATCTACCTACATATTATAAAGATAAACTAAGCATAACCTTATTTAAATATAAAATTTGATGCAAATCCTTAGAGCCAGCCACAAGAATTGTATGTATGTATTCAGCCCTTTTTAACGTCCCGGGCCTCCCTTCAATACGAGGGGAATCAGGCTATAGTCCACCACGCTGGCCAAGTGCGGATTGGCGGACTTCACATGTCTTTCGAAAACTTGCTAGGTTTTCTCAGACATGCAGGTTTCCTTACGATGTTTTCCTTCGCCATAAGGCGAGTGGTAATCATGTTGAAATGATTCGCACATGAAAATATCAGAGGTGCGGGACCCGGGATTTGAACCCGCTTCACTTGGTTTCCTAAGCGAGCTCGTTACGACTGGGCTACCACTGCCTGAAAGAATTGACTATTTAATATTGTATTATGTACATTTAATTTCACTTACCGTCTAATCGCTCCTTCCCATTGAAGTACCACGTGACTTTAGGCTGTGGCTTTCCTTCTTTCACTATGCAGCTGATGTTGACCCTCTGTCTCTCCAGCAAAGACCCGAAGGTGTCGCTATCTAACATTTCTTGACCCTGATCGGTGACCACTTGAACGGATTTCGGTCTTACTGTAAATAAGAAATAAAATGTTAGAAATTCTTAATACTATAAATAGATAAATAAATAAATATGTTGGGACATTAACACACAGCACCATCTAGTCCCATGGTAAGCTACGAGGCCTGTGTTATGTATACCAGATAGTTGATACACTACACATATATAACTTTAAATAAATACATATTATAAATATAAACGCCCATGACTGGAGTACAAACATTCGTGCTCATGACACAAATGCATGCCCCCAGCGGGACTTGAACCCGTGACCGCAGGCACAGCAAGTAGGGTCACTACACACTGAGCCAAACGTGGCGTAACTATATAATTTTTAAATAACTAAATTTGTACTAAATGTATGTAGATAGTTTGTAAGCTTTACGTATAGGTCTAATCTATTAATCGATATAAAATGTACAACTTTGAGGTCTTTATAGTTTTATTATAATACGAGCAACTTACACTAGCTTCGCTTGGGTGCGTCCCTAGAAGCCTAATATTATATCCTACTTCAGGTCAGAATATATCTCTCTACTCATCCAAGCCCGTCCGGCTGTTACAACGTTAAAGAGTAATAAGCATACATGTACACATACAAAGTATCACATCTATACTAACATTATAAATGCGAAAGTAACCTTGTTTGTCTGTCTTTTACGTTTTTACGTCTATACCGCTGAACCAATTTTGATGAATTATGATAAAAAGATAGATGAGACCTCTGAGAAAGACCATAGGCATACTTTCGGTCGCAAAAATAAAACTGTAAGGAAACAGGGCTTGAAAGTTTGTTTTGGGAACAAATAAATTTCTTAAGTTAAGGACATCAAAATTCGTTATATCCTATAATTTTGGTAAAAAATATAGAACGTTTCGGCGTTCTTGACCAATTAAGGAAAATAAGGGATGATGTCAAGTTTTTTTAAAGTACTTAGCTACTTTTTTATACTTATTCATGTATTGTGTCTGACGACACGTTTTGCTCAGTTAGTAGTGACCCTATTTACTGTGCCAACGGTCGCGGGTTCGAGTCCCGCTGGGAGCATTCATTTGTGTGATGAGCACGAATGCTTGTACTCCAGTCATGGGTGTTTATATTTATAATATGTATGTATTTAAAGTTATATATGTGTAGTATATCAACTATCTGGTATCCATAACACAAGCCTCATAGCTTACCATGTAACTAGATGATGCTGTGGGTTAATATCTTATTATATAATATATATTTTTTTTTTTAATGTACATTGTATATACATATTATATTATATACATATATAGTCTTTCTATACTAAATGTTACAACGTATCTCGGGACGCACCCGAACAAAGCGAGAGTAAATCGCTAGTCTATTTTAGGTACACGCTGAAACGATTGGATTGATTTAAACGAAATTAAATATACACATAGACTATATCTAGCACATAGGTTACTATTAGGCATCTAGGGACGGACCCGAGCGAAGCGAAGATAAGTTGCAAATTCATAATAACGGAATTAAAACCATCTTAAGTAACATAGCTTTTTAAAGGTTAGGCAAATATTAATAATTAATAAACCTATGATATTAATAATAAAAGCTCTAAAAATATACTAACAAGCTTAAAAGCTTAAGTGCGCCTTCTCATTATACCCGTCGTTTTGATAAAACAATCGCGGTCCATAAACACAAATATTTTAGCGTTCGATTAAAAGTAGAAGGGATTGGAATATATTTTGTGAGATTTAACTACATACGTATTATATTTTTAACTGACTTCAAATGGAAGGAGATATTCAATTTGGGTATGTGTAATATCTTAGATAATTTTGGGATGATTTTAATTTTTTTTTATAAATACATTAAATGTAAATTACAGGACAAAATCTATTTCTGAAAGAAACAAAAAAAAAAAACGATGAACCCTTTTAGTTAGACAACAAAATATTATTGGTATATATTTAGACTCCTTACCACTTACCCTATTCAAAAATACTACCAACTACCAAATACTAACCTTGTGCAACACAATCATCACGAATATTAACCCCTTGCGGAACGCGTACACGCCAGCGAATCAGTAAACAATTGATTTCTTAAAAATTATCCAGGAGGGGTTAACTATTGTTTGATTCCCCATACAAACTTTCATCTCCATTTTCACCCCCTTAAGGGATGATTTCCGGGATAAAAAGTATAAACAAACTATCTTCTTACCAAATTACATCTAAATCAGTTCAGTAGATCCAGAGATTACCCCCTACAACGTCACAACGTAACAAACTCACAAACTTTACCTCTTTATAATATTAGTATAGATGGTGCAGATAATCGAACTTGCGATTTGCAACTACTGTGCCAGACCAGACCGTAAAAAAACGCTAGGTTTGACTTTTAGCTAAAAGCATTTTCTTTCAATTTCGTTCAAAATTAAATAACTCAACCACTTTTATTAAAATCCCAATAAAATATTAAAAATATAAATATTATCATAACCGCTTGTGTACTCGCCAGTCCCCGTCCAATCACGATGAGTCTACTTAACATCATTACTTGATTGCTCTGATTTTGTTTTACGTAATTTTCTTACTGAAATTACATTCTTTCATGAACAAATACTGCTTATTTAAAATCCAATTGGTTTCGAAACTGAATCTAATAAGGTATTGGATAAGCATCATCGGTAAAGTCAATGATTGGATTGTATATTCTTCTATGTACAGAAATATATGATGGAAAGTAAATATACGTGCATTGTTTTATAATCAATTAGTTAATATCTTTGATATTTCGTTTTTTACCTATTTTTTATGAGTTTAAACACATTATTGTGAAAATCTCTACATATATAATTTCCGAAATTAAATTAGAAATCTCATTGTCTATATCTATACAATATACATACAATAAAAGTTTAACTGATTACTGTCTGCACATGGAAGATATTTGAGAAAAATTATTGGGGATCTTTTTTAAAGCAATAGAATCCGAAACAATGATTTTTAGAATTTTTGTCTGTTTGTCCGTGTGTTTGTGTGTGCTAATCTCAGAAATGGATTAACAGATTTGGGCGTAGTTTTTACGAAAGTATTATGTAAATAATGGGTGTGTATAACCTTTACGCGCGGTTAATTAAAACAAATCAATAATTAAATAAAGCATAATATATATACATTTATACATAATAATTATTATAAAAATATAAATATATATATATTTTTTTAATTATTAATAATAAATTTGACTCTCACTTCCGCGACACTCATTTTTCCAATGTATTAACTTACGCCTCAGTCACGCCTAAAGATATTTTACTTCAAAAAAAAACCAGACTATAGTTTGTGCCATCCACGAAAACGCGCCCCTCTCTTTAATAACAGTTGAAATCGCGCGCCTTCGTGGATGGCACTATCTATAAGATGATATTCAATACAATATATAATATTACCTATGTAGAACAAAAGATTGTATGCAGTAATTAAAAAATAAGAAAATAGAGGCTCATGTCTGAGTAAGAAAATCTAGTGCAGAATATACTGTTCAACACTTGACTTACCACTAACGAGCGTGCTTGAAAAGGGGTGCCGAGATACCACTTGGCACTTTAAACGTGTAACGTGAAGATTAACGGACGCAGCGTGAAGTGTATTGTTTAAAATTTTCGATATTATATAAAAATAAAATAAATAATTTTTTTAACACATTATTTCCAGTTATTAGTTTCAATTGTATTTTAATTTTCCACTATTTATATTTTATTTTTTATTGTAGCTATATTTTGTACAAACTTTTATAATATCTATTGGACGTGAAAAGTAAACAAAGGAACTATTCAATGACACATCTGTCAAATCTGGCGCCAAATGCGTAACTGTCATGGCCGCGCAATACCTGTCAATTTGTTTTTTTATGAAATGACGAAGGCCCGAAATATAGTGAATAATGCAAGATTTATTCGGTTTTTGTTATGATTGATAAGGTTTTAGTTGAGTTGATTTAATTTATGGGATTTGAATTTGATACCAGATTGATTTTAGAATAATTGTTTATTTTTATTGAATTGTCAAAGATATTAAGGTAATGGGCGAAAATTATACTGCCAATTGTTATTTAAAAATATTACCAATCATCCTCTACCGTACACGGCTATGTTTGTTTTGTCTTTATAATATGAATTCCATTATTTACTTATATAATAATTTAAGCAACTTTATTATTATTATATACCTATTAAATTCATACATCGTGTAATGGCTATTATTAGTAGTTTTTTTTTCTAATACGATTAAAAGTAGAATAGTAAGTTTTAGATTTTGTTGTTTTGGTTATATCTTTGGATTAAACATACATATATTTCATTATTGCCCATTGCTTTCATTATTCATTAATTTAATGTTAGTGAAATATTTTAATATAGAGCGATAAAACTATTTTTTTAAATATATTATTCGATACAAAAAAAAAATACTATGTGCATACGTCACGAAAAATTTACTTTGAGCTCAATTAACGTTGTGACGGTGAATTTATTGCTGGGAAATAATGGATTTTTTCATATAAATCCCATTGAAACTACGCAACGGGTGAAAAGCTGTATTTAAAAAACAGTTTTTAGGCGAAAATCAAAGGGAAAGCCATAACTCTAATAAATCCCATACTAACCACGGTAGTTATCTAAATTGGCGGCAAACCTGACGCAGCTTCACATCTGTCGAGCGAGTATTTGTCAACATGTCATAGTTTATTTTCCTTTATATGACGGCATATTAATTTTGTTTGAGTTTTGGAGCAGACGAACTTTGTATGTACATTCTTAAAGGATGAGTTGATATAGACTAACTGTAATCTGTAGTTTTGTTAAAATTATTATCTATACACATAATAAAATTCTGTGTCGAATCTGCACATTAAATATTTTTTGAAAAATCTTATTGAAATAGGTCATTGTTCTCAATACAGAGGGGGAATTTATAGTTTTTAAAATTTTAGTCTATCTGTCTGTCTGGGACCGCAACACCAGAAAACCACTATACGGATTTTGATAAAATTTAGTATGATGATAGCTGGTTATCCGGGTCAACATATAGAATACTTTTTACTGCGGCAAAACATCTCATCTCTGAGAAATCTATACTAAACGTTAAAACGTAAATAGGTATGAACCCGAGCGGAGCGAGAGTGAGTTGCTAATTCAACATAAGGCTCTAACATGTAAAGCTGTCTTGTTTTTCGTTATCAAAGTATGAACATAACTAAATATAACAGACAACATGAAGGCTTTGTACATCAATTAGCGTGAAAAGTTCTACGCACGTGTTCCTTACATGTTGAAATAACATCACCTCCCCAATTATAATAATACTAGGGATATCCATGGCTTTATCCGTGTATTTATATCTATTTAATAAATAATACGATAACGAATTAAAAAAATAAAAGCTTAAATTAACTTTGGTTCTGCTTGATTATTAATTTTTTTTTACCCGTCGTACGAGTTGTAAAATTCGAAATACAAGTACATAGTATGGGATAAATTATGGGCATTAAGTTAGAACATAACTGAACATTTAATGATACAACTTCTTTATAGCATTGCAAAGTATCGCCATTCTTAGAAACCTAGAAAAAGATTCTTACACAAACCGTAACAAAACTTGTATTCGCAGTAAGACTTTTGCCCGTTACACTGTGTCATCTGTTATTACAGTTTCTTTTGATATCGATTTCATTATCAATCCATACTAATATTATAAATGCGAAAGTAACTCTATCTGTCTGTCTGTCTCCTTTTCACGCTTAATCCGCTGAACTGATTTAGATGATATTTGGTATGGAGATAGTTTGAGACCCTGGGAAGGACAAAGGATAGTTTTTATCCCGGAAATCATCCCTTAAGGGGGTGAAAAGGACGATGAAAGTTTGTATGGGGAATCATGTGTCAAGTAAGGGATATACATATATATTTAATTTAATTTTTAGAGAAGGTACTTACTTTTCTACACCTATGTATGTACCTAACTATATATAGGGACTAAGGACGAACGCGAACGAAGCGAGCGAGAGTTGCTATTTAGATATAATTTGTCGAAAATTAATAAAATTGAATGCAAACAAGTAAAACGTCGATAGTTAAGTTGTATTAAATTACTTGTAAAGAAGTTTGACAAGAATTATCACGACTAAATTAAACTAAAATGTATAATTAAATATTGATTTTAAAATAAAAGTAACCGTTTTTTACATTATTTTAAGACTTGACGACACGTTTGGCTCAGTTTGTAGTGTACTTGCTGTGCCAACAGTCGCGGGTTCGAGTCCCGCTGGGGGCATTCATGCGTGTGATGAGCACGAATGGTTGTACTCCAGTCATGGGTTTTTATATTTATGATATGTATGTATTTAATGTTATATACGTGTAGTGTATCAACTATCTGTTCTTCGACTGTTCTTTGACTTCGATATTGGTCGAAATTCGGAGGTCTTATTTTTTTATTTCGAATATTAAGATATTTCAAGATGGTTACATTATTTGACATCAAGTCGGTATCCTTAAATAATTTTAATTACACTACTGTTATCTATTATAATTGCGTTTTTAAAGGGGTTTATAGGGTATATTTCGACTTTGCGCTGAATACGCTGGGCGGATTTTGATGAAACTTAGCATATATGTAGATAATCTAGAGTAACACATAGACTACTAGTAATAAAAAAAATTAAAAGTTTAAAATACAATGCCATAACTACAATGGATACGAGCGAAACGTCAGCAAGTTGCTAGTGAAAAATGTTTCTAATGACAGGGTGGATTCTTATAATTTGATTTTTTTTTTATTTAACTAAAACTATCTTCTTTCGACCAAACCAAGGAATTAAAACCATAAATCAAAATAAATCCACGAAAAAATCCAAAAAGATTAAAAAAAAATGTCAAATATTCGCGTAAATCTATGAAAATATTATTTTTATTCGCATTGAGTTGAATCTGAAGTTTGCTGAAGGTGTCCTGCCGTTGAAGCGAGATCATGATACGTATATAAAGCGTGGGTGAGTCTGGTTAACTCACTTCAACAGCTCGACTTGTTACTTGTTTTTGTAGAGTATCGAATGCTTATTTTATAAACATGTTTAAACATTAAGATCAAAATCTATCTAATACTCTTGTTATCATGTTCTGATTATGTCTACATATAGTTTCTATTTATTCAAATATTTTTATAGTAATAGTGCCTAGCGCAGAGGTTTTTCACTTAGTATATAGAAATAAGTATGCTGTAGAAAAGATTGTTTGTGTAATTTTACCTTTATATTTATAATATGTATGTATCAATGTTAGGTAGATACTCATTTTTAATTTTTCCAAAACGGTAGCTTCTTCAGAGATATTAATAATATTTTATTTAAATGTACGAAAGTTGATGATTTCAAAGTGCTTTTAAGTCTATTTGAATGAATTTAAGTTTGAACGAGCTTAATGTGATTTAGGATAATCATTTATATTATAGTTTAGTCCACGTAGATAATACTGATATAGTTTGAGTTCTTATAACTATTTAGTTTACGAGAATTAAACAACAAACCAAACACTTGAAAATAAGTGCTAAAAATCGTCATCTCAAACTTTGGATCGCAGCGCAAATTCTGCTTAATACTTCATTAAAATATGTGTACATTTTACAATTTAGTGATATTTACAAATAGAAAAATACAATAAACAGGCATACTGCCTTACTAGAACATTTCAGAAATCAATTACGAAAACTAACAATTTCACTATAAAAATTTCAATGATGGCTATAAAAGTATGGATACGACCAATACTATCACATCTGAACAGATTATATCTATACAGATAAATAAAATTAGAGTGTCTGTTTGTAATATTAAAATAACCGCTTTTTACTAAATGCATATGGATGTATACACGGTACATATACCATATTGTATCACTAGTTTAAATAAATCAAATGAAGCCAGTCCACGCATGTTTTAATCAATTTTGTTGCAGTTACAATAAACATAAAATGCAACATGATACTAGTTTAATAGATGCAAATAAACATATTTTATACCCAAATGCGCAACGCAAAGGAGGGTAATGTGTTTATCAGCCTATGTATGTATGTACATATGTATGTATGTATATATGTATGTATGTGTGTACGTATGTTTTTTCCTTTGTGGCACTCTAGAGACCAAACGCATGGGCCGATTTTGATGATTCATATGTCGTTCATATTTTGTTTTTTGTATTTCGTTCATGTTTTCATATTTTGTATTTACGCGAGTGTCATAGGTTATATAAAAATAGTTAAAAATTAAAATGGCAGATATCAGTCGCCAATTTGTGTGTCTTTAAAAAAAAACTTCCAAACCAATCGAATGGGGTCTCAAAATAAAGATTTTTGGCGATCATAAAAATATTTAAAAGAACACAACTTACATATTTAAAAGTAATTTAGGATAAAAATAGATTACCTATGAAATTGCCGTTTAATACAAAGAAAGTTAGTCTTTTTTTTTCATAAATATATTTCATTTTTATCAATCAAAATATGCACCCATGCTATTGATGCATCTCTACCAGCACAGTAGTAATTTTTCAATGCTCTTCTTGAAGAAGCCAGGTGTGCGGGAGCTAACAAACTCTTCAAAGGCATCTTGCACTGCCTCTTGGTTATTGAACTTTTTATCTGCCAAGAAGTTGTCCAAATTTTGAAAAAAGTAGAAGTCTGACAAAGCTTCAAACCCTAGCTTTTGTAGCTTAGAGACCGCCTGTTGTGCCGTATGAGGTCGAGGTTTGTCTTATAAGAGCAGCGAAGTCGAGCAATTAACCAAGGCTGGCCGGAGATTGGCAAGCTTCTCCATTATTGTGTCCGGTTTCTTACAGTACACATTCGCAGTAATGCTAGTGCCATTTGATAAGAAGCTGTGATGAGTTATACCGGCACTAGACCACTAAACAGTAGCCATGATTTTTTAGGGGTAAGTTCGGGGCTTTGTCTAGGTGCTGAACCGGGGTCTAACCAACACGATGACAATGTGATTCAAAATCTCTTCATTTCTATGTTTGTTAAACAACGCAAGGCATACCTTAACGCATTCGTCGCGTTGGAGATCGTTTAGTTCATGCGCCACCCGTTAAACAAGTTTTCTTACCTTGCCAATTCGAGGCAAATGGACCAATATTTTTTTGATGCTAACGTTGAAACCTAGTATATTCTTTATTGCAGTTATAAAACAAAATACTGTAATTCCATATTAGAAGACAAAGGCAAAGGTGGACTTATCCCTAAAAGAGATTTCTTCCAGTCAACCCATGGATGTGAAAGATAGTGTTAGGTAGCAGGTCCATTAAGTGCCAAAAGATATATCAAAGAGAAAAAAAAATTGTTACATATATAAACCTATAAGTATAATATGACTATATATTTTATATACAAAAAATACACATATACATACATATTATAATAATATTTAAATAGATGTACAAATAAAAAAAAAAAAATTACAGTAAATCTTTACTGTTAACTCAGCCATAGATTGAGTATCTTCAGCTACCACTATCGCCTTTAATTTGTCATTGCTGGTTTTACTCTTCGGGCGACAACGGTGTTCATTTTTTTTTAAATCAAAATTTCGATGTCGGAAGCATTCAGTCGTGCGTTCGTTTGTTGTGTTCACTCCGTACACGTCATTAATGTTGCGAGCCGTTTGTGCGGCATTGCTACCGCGACGGAACTCGTATTTCATAATTACTCGTATTTTTATTATGCCCATATTGATGAAAAACAAACAAATGTAGTGAAAACAAAACACTAATTAATAAACAAATGATCGAATTTGAAAATAGAACTCGATACTTTTAAAATAAAATTAATTTAAATTTAGAATTTACTGCTAGCCATTCACAAATTACGTTTCCAATGGCCAGTATTGTAAAACGTCAATTTCATAGGTAATAATTTCAAAGACCTATTATAAATTCAAATGTCTAATAAAACCAAAAAGCGGTAAATAAAAAAATATACTATAAAAAAACCCACGTTTCATCCTTCTCGCAAGATGTACTCGTACATATATATGTCTCCGACTGTATTATATTATATTCCTTCGTCAACTTCTTTTCATTTTTTTAGTTAGCTTTTATGCAGTCAGTTTTTTTAATTTGTATAATATTTTAAAGTAATGTCTAAGTTGAAATTATATCTATAAAATATAAATCGTACTGTTTTAAAAAATAAAAATATTTTTTTTTAGGAAAACAGTTAAAATATTTATAAAATGCAAAATTTCAAATAATGCTAAAAAAGCCAATGAAAATATTCTAATGAATATTAAAAAAGTCTTATCCATACTATCCAACAACCGTCAAAAATGGCGGATCGGTTTTGGGTTACGTGTTTTTATATTACTAATTACTTAAAATCTAATAGAAGATTTACAAATTCAATTATACGTAGTTATGTAGTTGTAAATTTAAATCATGTTAATATAGATAATATGCTGTCACTAGTGTATTTTTTATCCATAAAAAGTGAAAATATAAGGACTTAATGCGCGTCAATGCTTACGATGTTTGATAAATGTAAAAATTTCTGTATAAAATCTTTATTCAAAACACATCCTATGAAATAAAGACTGTTAATTACTTACCCTGCCATCATATTCCAATCTTTGTAATAATAATTTTACACTATTTTATTAATTTTTACTCACTAAATATTAAGTTCGAAGACCGCCAAAATTTAAATAAGTTGCCTGCACAAATTACTAAAATTTATGTTATTGGAGTTATTACTTTTTTGACATGTAGTATGATATTATTCCTTGTCTTTTTCTTTACACGTTACAAAAGCTAGATAAAAATAAACATAGTTTAGACGCGAGAAATCACATATTAAATCTCATCGGGACTAATCGACCTCTAGGAGGTCGCTTGACAGTCAAGGGTATTTTTAACATCGACCTCTAGGAGGTCGATCGACAGTCGAGGTATTAAGGGATGATTTCCGGGATAAAAAACTATCCTATGTCCTTTCCAGGGTCTCAAACTATCTTCATACCAAATTTAATCTAAATGGGTTCAGCGGATTAAGTGTGAAAAGGTAACAGACAGACAGACAGAGTTTTCGCATATATAAATTAGTATGGATACATCAGAGCAATAGAGCATAACTTATAAAGATAAATAGTAATACAAAATCGAAAGATACGGGCGGAACCGCATGAAAACGCTAGTTATGTCGTCATTGTGAAAAGGGCTATCCATAAATACCTAGTACGCGTTAAGGGGGCCAACAAAGTGTGACATCGTGTGACAAGGAGACTCATTAACTTCGTGACATCAACATACGAGTATAATATACATATTATAAAAGTCGATAGCATAATATGTTTCGCTTTATGTTGATTCTTATCAATTTTATGAATAGAGATTTTAAACAGAAATTTAAAATTAATTTTAAAAATACTTTTTTACCCCAATGCGTGACGTAAAGGAGGGTAATGTTTTTATCAGTCTATGTATGTTTGTTCCTATGTGCCATTCTAGAGACCAAACGCGATTTTGATGATTCATACGTCGTTAGATTGTTATTGATAACATGAGTGTCATAGACTTAATATAAAATAGTTAAGAATTAAAATGACGAATTTCAGGCGCTGAATCGAGTGTGTTAACAAAATAAATGTTTTAAAAGGTGAACACAAAAATATATCCAACTTATATGTTAAAAAGTTATTTGTGATAAAAAATTGCTAAATATTACTTCAAATGTCTAATTGGCTTAAACTAAAAAGCTGTAAATAAAAAAATATACTATAACAATAAAAAAACCCACTTCATAAAAGCTAATTAAAAAGATGAAAACAAGTGACGAAAGAATATAGTATTATGTAGCCGGAGTCATACATATGTACATCGGCAAAGATGAAACGGATTTTTTTATAATGTATTTTTATTTAATAATGTCTAAAATTAACATTGCAAAATATCACACACGCC
This sequence comes from Argynnis bischoffii washingtonia, assembly GCA_033884665.1. NCBI lineage: Eukaryota > Metazoa > Arthropoda > Insecta > Lepidoptera > Nymphalidae > Argynnis > Argynnis bischoffii. The sequence continues at coordinate 202,295 of JAEMGE010000032.1, forward strand.
CCTTTAGGGGGTCACATAAATATGACAACCTGTGATGAGAAGCCTCCAAAAATGGGTCTTTAAAATTATGGCTTTCTTTAACATACCACTAAGACAGGCCTTACTACAACTACAAAGGGGCATTAGGCCATAGGCCACCACATTGGCCAAATGCAGATTGGCGGACTTCACATGTAATCATGTTGGAAATGATTCGCAAATGAAAATATTAGATGTGTGAGACCCAGTATTTGAATCCGCTTCACTCGGTTTCCCAAGCGAGCTCGTTACCATTGGGCTACCAATACTTTATGGCTTGCTCGAGTTTGTTTAAACAACAACAACATGAAGCATCTCTTACGAAATTAAAAAAAAAACTATTTATACCTTTAATATACTTATTTATGATACATTTAGCTTGAATTAAAGTAAAACTTTATATATGTATTATAAAATATTAAGCTGCCTCCAAATAGTAATATAAACTCCTCATTATATTATTTAAATCGAGCAATACGATTATTTTGTAAACACAGCCAGACATTTCATTTCTAATTTTATTATACTTAACAATCGATTTGTTCTATTTTATTGCTTATTGAGACATATTTTTACTACGGCTCATTAATATGGAATAGCGGAAGCGCTAATTTGATTTATGTGAGATAATAATTTTTCAATACAAAGCAATCTTATATTACGTTAACAAGTGCCTTCATTAGAGGTGTAGAGAAATGTTGTATAAGCTAATGATGCTGGAACACTGGACCAGTCACAATTAATCAAAACCGTTATTTGACATTTAACTCTGGACCAAAATGCTTAATTTATCTGGCCTTAGCTTCGCTCAGGTACATCCCTAAGTGCCTTTTATATTTATAACTAGCGACTTACCCTTGCTTCGCTCGGGTGCGTCCTTAGGTATTTTAATTTTTTTTGAGTTAAACCTTGATTGATTCTTTTTCTAAAATAAAAGTAGCCTAAGTTGTTTCTTGAATATCAGCTATCTGCCAGTGAAAGTCCCGTCAAAATCAGTCCAGCTGTTTCGGAGATTAGCGGGAATAAGCAGACAGACAGTTTCTTTTTTAAATGACTTATTTCTGATAAGATATTATTTCATATGCATTTAGTTAAAAGCTGTTATTTTGATATAACAAACAGACACCTCAATTTAATTTATTTATATAAAAAACGGACATCGCTACCATTTCGCGAGTTTTATCACTAATATTAGCCTATGTGTTACTCCAGGTCATCTGTATACTTAATTTTATCTTAATCCGTCCAGTTTTTTCAATATCAATCACAGATAAAAACTATCACATTTATAAGGTAGTATGACTTTTAACTAAACATGTGTTTGTTTGTTTGTACATATGTATTGTTACATATTATGATACTAATAAATAACTCCATACCCTGTATGATATGGAATAGCTAATATTTAATGTTATTAATAAATATTTCAGAACACTTGCTATTTAATTGTAGCTATTTGTTCTCTTCAGGCACGTTTAGTACTTTCACATAAAGAATTAGAGTCTAATCTATTTAGTTAGTACATTTTTTCTTATAAGTACTATTTATATGTTAATATTAAAAATTTATACGAAAACATGTTTTTTATTCATAGTTCCTTTCCGTAAAGCAATTCTATCTGAGTAACTAAATATTTTGATCAAATAATACTAACATAATCAAATGTCATTCGTAAATAAGTAATACGAGCGCGAACTGCGCGAGCGCCGAGCGAGTTTACATCTGGCGTCAAGTAAGCCTCACATTTTGATATCTTTATGTGCTCTTCATTGCTGTTGCTGGCAGTTATGATTTATAGTTCAATCTAAAACCTATTATACGTTTAATTTTATTGTAAAGCTTGTGTTTATTGCTTTAGTATAACATATTTCCACTATTTAATATTAAATGCTATATTATGTTGTTTAAATATAAGGTGAAAGGTAATGCATTTTCAGATCTAACTTTGTCTTTGAAATTTTATTCCGTTCCGCTCGTAAATTTTATTTAGTTATTTTTTTAAAACCTTATCCAATAAATAGGCTGTAGTACCCATACAAAGATGTTCTTTCGAATTTAACCGGTAGTTCGAGATTTGCGCGTCTAAACGTTTGTTTAGAAAACTAATGTCCTCAAAATACAAAACATACTATCGTACACGTAAAACGTCGCGTTAACTTTAAAAAATATGTTATAATTAAATAAAATATGTTATAATTAAAGGTATTAAAATTAGAGTCGAAACGGAGAGTTGGATTTGCGAAAGGAATAGAAGAATCAAATTTTGTAATTAAACCTAATATTGTTTTCTACGTGTTTAAGAAACTATATTCATGGCCCATACAAAATGTAGTAAGTGCTCCTGATCGATTTCGGTGACGGCGGCCAATCTCATTGAGACTAGCCAACTACGCAGGAGTTTTTATTGTGCACAAGTGTGCGCGCAGACACAAGTGCACTCTCTCTATTCCTGTCACTCTCATACTCCAGTGGGACGACTACTCGACACGACCGGTGAGAGTTAAGGCGCAGGACCGACGGCTTTACGTGCTCTCCGAGGCACGTGGATGACACACAGCCAACTTTCCATCTCCGGGCTGTTACTAAGACTTACGAAACAGAAAGAAACAATAACTAAACTTGGTCCGACCCGGGACTCGAACCCAGGACCTCCGGATAGGCTGCACATGCTAGCCACTACACTACCGAGGCAGATAAAAATATGTTGTAATATAAAATTACTACCAAAACCTGCGGCTTCGCTCGCGCTAAAACTGCAACAAAACTTTAAAAAGGTAGGTTTCATACAAATTTTCATCCCTTATATAAAATAAGGATCCTCGTTATATAAAATAAAGTTCCTTATAGGATGAATTTCAAAAAACGCTAAAACACGTATTTATTTAATTGTATTGAAGAGCATTAATACCAAGTTTCAAGAAATTCTGATCTTAAATATTTTTTAGGTTGTGTTATAACGTGTATTCCCGTGGGAATGAGATAATCTCCCGCAGTAAAAAGTATCCTATATGTTGACCCGGATATCCAACTATCATCATACCAAATTTCATTAAAATCCCTCCAGTGGTTTCTCTGTGATGTGGTAACAGACAGACAGACAGACAGACAAAAATTCTAAAAACTATAGATTCGGTCTCTGTATCGATAATAAAGTCTATTTCAATAAAATTTTCCAAAAAATATTTAAGGTACAGATTCGACTCAGTTAGAATTTTATTATATGTATAGATGAAAATATGTTTTTTTTAAATCAAGTCAAAAGTTTACAACATTGTCCTCGGCATAGAAATAGCGTGAGCTAAACTAAAAGTTCGTTCTAAAGTAAACCTGCTAGATTTTAGTACTTTATGGACTCGTCTGGATCAATCAATCATAAAAAGCAAAAGACCGTCAACAACTTGTGAGATAGTTCTCAAACAAATGAATCTTAACAAATTATGTATTTAACATTCAAAATAAAAAGCTTATCTCTATACTATGTATCTGTAACCATATTAATGAATATACATTTCTCAATCAAACAAATTCCATAGACAATTACGGAATTAACTTTATATCTTCATTTAATTAAAATTATACTACGATTAATTTAATAGCTTTATAGTTTAGTTATATTTAAACTATTTCCAGTTTAAATTTCCCATAAGTTGCGACAGTCTCAAAGATAATATCACGGTTATGAGATTAGGAAGAACAAATCGCGCTCTTTACGACATATTATGACTTTTGATGTTCAAAATTTTACTAGAAATAGCATTTAAATGGTTAATTTAAATTTAAGTGCTTCAATCTGAGTTAGAACTCGATCGGGCGTCATACTTTAAAAAGTTACAGATGTTTTCACTAGTGTTTATAGTGTTTACGGGAAAGTACAGTTTTAGTATATAGTGAAGAAATGTCTATGACGTGTTTCATATTTGTAAATTTTTTTGAGAGATATTTTAGATTCAGATCAGATTCAGATTCAGTCAGATATTTTATTAATTTTTTGCTTAAAATATTATTTAAACACAAAATAAATAAGAAACTGAATAATATATAATTACCTAAATAGGTAAGCATGTTTATAATGATAATTTACAGATTGAAGAGACAGATTAAAAAAAAAAAAACTAAAAAAAAAAACGACTTCCAGGCACTAAAAAATAAAAAATAACTGAACGGGGTTTTTCATTTACTATCGATACCTAATCAGATATTTTTGAAGTCGGTGCCAGCTGACAATGCTTTAAGACATGAATATCTAATAGGTAAATATGACAAGATATGAGCTAATCATAGTTACAATATTATACGAGTATATCAATTCGTGATGTATTTATATTTATCGAAATAGATTTGCTTTGCTTTGCATCGACTATACTATGATCGATATTAGAAGTACTTCTAAAGTTTCAATTCGATATGACAATTAGAAGTAGGTAAAAAAGTCTAATTAAATCTGTTAACATACTTGAAATATCATGGTTTTTCCTGACTTTCTCGAAAACGGTGTACTCTAGAAGTCTAGATCAAAGAAAAATTTATGGGACCACCTCAGGACGTACCTTAATACAATACCGTTTAAAGTAGCAAAATCTTTCAAGCCGTCTCCAAGAAATCGATGAACATACATACAAAAAATCATACAGACGAACATAGAACCTCCTCTTTTGTGGAAGTCGGTTAAAAAGTTGCCTAAAGCCGAATTTCGGCTAAATAAAAGTAATTTAAAAATCAAAAATGTTGATTTCAATTTGTTTTATACAAATCATGATCGTGTATATTATGTTAACTTTGTTTAATTATGCCTTACAAGGGTCAATCTTTGTGAGGTTTAAATTAGCCCGAGCTTTGAAAGTTTCACCCAACAAAAGAAAGGACTAAGCACCTCTTATAGATAGACATAAGTAAATATTTTAATTCACCACATGCTTTTTGCCAATTAGCTATATTTGTTTTATAAAGCTCATATATTTTTTGTCAAGTTGGTCAGCTACCGCTAATAACTAACATCAGTTCTCAGAAGTGCGCGAGAACTTAACGAAATGCTTCATTAAGTAAAAATGTCGCCGAATTACAAAATTCTTTCCAGGCACTGCTACTTTAATGATCACAATTAACTTGAATGTATAAATGTTATAATGATGACGAAATCAATTTTTTTTTTTATTTGGACACCTAACTGTTGCTTTTATATTTTTGTACTAGTTTTTCCCTGTGGTTCTACGTGCGTGTTTTATATGTCGATAAAAGATAATGATTAATAATTTTTTTTGGTACGCGGATTTTGTTCGCAATTTCATAGGTTTTTTTTGCGCGGAACCCTAATCCTGTGTCTTAAATAAAAGTAGCCTAAGTTACTCCTTGTAATATCAGCTATCTGCCAGTGAAAATTAAATCAAAATCGGTCCAGACATTTCGGAGATTGCCCAGAACAAACAGGCAGATATTTTTGTTTTCAAATTGTTTTTTTTTTTACAATAAGTACCATATTTATTTTCATATGTATTTAGTAAAAAGCTGTTATTTTGACATTACATACAGACACTTTAATTTTATTTATCTGTATAAATGAACTATAGATATAGATATAGGTATTGAATTTCATTGACAAAATGGTAAGAGTCCCTTGTAATCAGTCGTGTTTGCCCTCTGAGAGAGTGACTGGTGAGAGAACTTTTGCCACTAATTGGGTTGATTTTTTTTTGTATTTGAAATCCGTGTATGATTTTGTGGGTAAGTCCTGTCTGTAAGAAATATATTTGAACCTTACCTTAGTCTCTCCCGTCATCTTGTTTTTTATAAAGCATTCGAAACGTCGAAAACCAAAACTCCGCGATAAAGTCCGAAAATATAGTTTTATTTAAAATGGCGAATATTTGCGTAAATATAATAAAGTATACCATTTAATAGTTTAGTATAGTTTAGAATTTAATGATATATTTTTTAGTCATGAAAACTTTATGTTTCAAATAAACTATTTTTACAGATTGTATCGCGCTTTTGTTCTAACTTTTTGGTCTCGACGTTTTGAATGCTTTACAGCAAACATAGTCACAGATACTAAAAGTTAGAATAAAACCGTTGAAAAAAAATCTAATTTAACTTCCTTATTTTTGCAAGTATTTTTTTACTAATTAGATAAGTTATATTAATAGAGTTGTATCACTAGATTAGTTTTAAATTTTTATATCTCCGACCATTATTATGGCGAAATAAAATATTTTTATTATTATTTAAATTAAATAATAAACTTAATTGATAAGCTTTCTTGGGTAATAAATATCATCAAAATCTGTTTTATAGTTTTTGTGTTATGCTCAAACAAACAGACCGATTGATTAAAAGCTCGTAGAGCGAACGGTAGTTTTTTTATGTTCATAAAATGTCATATTCCTTTACTTATTATTAAAAATATTTTCAACGTACAGACATACTTTTGTTACAGTTTTATATTAATATAGATTAGGTCAGGCGTACAATTGAATGCCGCAAGCAATACATTACAACAAGCTGATAAATCGATACTCATACAGAGTGAAGACAATATTGAGGAATGATTCAACAATAAAATTATTTTACGCTTTCCTTATATAGAATAGGCAAAGAGCTTATATCCTTTTTTTGTTTTTTTTTTTTTAATTTTGGGAAATGCATTTATGCATACCACCTGTAGACATACAGGTGGTTATGTGGGTCGTACTGGCTAGAATAACCAGTTCTATCCACTAAAACCCAACAAAACCTCCCCCGTTTTAACAGGGCGTCGGAGGTTCGCTTACGCACGAAACCTCGTTAGCAGGTCTGCCGAAGCAGACCACAATAACTATGGGGTTGCTCCAACGGTTCACTCTACTGTCAGAGAAGTACTAGGAGCAACCCACATGGTACACCGCCCACCGAAGAGGGCAACCTCCCCATGCATTTCTTCGCGTCCGGCTGAACTGCCCGACGCTTCACTACGACAAGGTGAACACATGTAGGCCTATATAAAAAGAGCTAATATTTAAATTTTTAAGATATTTTAAAATGTAGCAAGCTCTATATTTTACTTTTTAATAAGTCCTTATCGTGGTTAAGCTTGATTTATGCATATATACTACCATATTTTTTATATAGGATTCAAGTTATTTTGAACCACATATTTCGATTGTAGTAATGAAATACTATTTAAAATGTTAAATCCTTTACGTATGCTCTTCAGTATTTTTGTTGTTTGCTTATCAGATAAATCAATCTATGAATCCTAAAAAGAAACACACGTGAGGCACCAACTATTAGATACTCTAAACAAATACTGCTCAATAACATGTCCGATATGATAATTATTAAATATTCACTTCTAAAGCCTACGTGTATAGGCATTACTAATGTAAATGTTATTTTATAATTTTAATACAAGCTTTTTCTTCATTTTTATGATGAAAAACGAGATATTTATTTACTTATTTATTTTTCACTAACTTTGGTGAGTTTCTGGTATTTCGCCATTGTTACAAAGGTCATGATCACGGATATACAGTATCACGGGTATACGAGTATATAGTAAATATTCTATTTTACACTATAAAAATATTATCAGTAACCATGAACATTTAAAGAGCTTTCTTCTTGTCAAAAATTTCATAAAAGCTACGCAAATTAAAATATTATGTCAAAAAATGATACCACAAAAAAAAAACTGACGTAACTGCTCATATAATATCTATAAAGAATATGACAAGCTAAAAAAGAGAAAATAAGATTAAAAGTAATATAATAAAGTCAGCAGAAAGTACCGCTAGCTCCCATACTATACAATAATAACCGACGCGACGCCACTACGGTGGCCGGCCTCTGTCCGTCTTGACTGCTGAAGCATGAATGAACTACATACAAATACTTTATTTAATTTGGATTTAATAATACGCCTTGAAACTCCGTAAATTAATCCCGTTATTAAGTTTTAACTCGACATAAAAATTTCACACAAGTTTATGAACAATAATTTAGTAATATGAATATATTTATGTTTATTTTTTTTAAATGGCAATGATAAAAATTAAATGAATACTAATGTAAAACTATTTTTAAACTCAAATTTCAAAACGAATAGAAATCCTCTTATTGATATTAAAACACATGAAACATATCTATTGAAGCAAATTGCTTAATTTCTGGAAGAAATTAAAAAGTAAGATATTTTACAATATATTATACCATAGGGCATTATCTATACTAATATTATAAAAAGGTAAAGTTTCTTTTTAGTTTTAGTATTTGACATTTTAAATAAAACTATCTTTTCGGATTATTACGCGGATTTATTTTGATTTTTGGTTCCCGACGTTTCGAATCGTTAAATTGGGAACCAAAAAACTAGTTTTATTTAAAAGGTAAAGTTTGTGAGTGTGTGACATTGTAGGGGGTAATCTCTGGATCTACGAAACTGATTTAAATAAAATTTGGTAAGAAGATAATTTAAGACCCTGGGAAGGACATAGGATACTTTTTATCCCGGAAATCATCCCTAAAGAGGGTGAAAATGGGGATGAAGTTTATATTGGGAAGCAAGCTAGGCACGAACCCAAGCAAAGTGAGGGTGAGTTGCTAGTGATATATAATTTAACTGTTATTTTAAAACATATTCGTTTGCACGAGCCCTTGCTATCCAATCATAGACACTAAATGATGTCCCATTGTGTTTTATGTCCAAGTTAATCAGTTGTCGTGGAAATGCATAGACATGTGCTTAAAGTGTACTTTGCAATATTAGGAATATTTATTATCTTTTAGCAGTAAAAATATTTAATTTCGCTTCTTTTATTTTGACTCCTTTATGGCTATTTCCTTATTAAGAGTGTAATTGTATATATGTAGTTAAAAAAATGAAAATAAAACATGTTTTAACTGACTAAAAGTTATATGATTTGACAAAATAAATAAAATGAACCAAATCTCGGAGACTCAACGTTCAACAGAAAACTTTTCACTGTAATTTTATTTCATCTATACAAAGATATAAAATTGTAGTGTCTGTTTGTAATGTTAAAATAACAGTTTTTTACTAAAGGCACATTAAAGTGTATATTATGTTACTTATAAGAAAAATACACTTTTTACTTTTGTCTGTCCTGTTTGTTCCGGCTAATCTCAGAATCAGCTAGACCGATTTTGACGGGACTTTCACTGGCAGAGTAACTTAGGCTACTTTTATTTAAGGAAAAGAATTAGGGTTCCGCGCAAAAATGTACAACCCATGAAATTGTGAACAAAATCAGCGTATTTAGAGACACACCTGAGCAAAGCGAGGGTAAGTCACTTACTAGTATTCTTCAAAGCAGATTAAAATCAACTTTCAAAATTTAATTAAATATTAACCAGTGAAATTAAACTAGTAACTAAACAGAGTTATACATAAAAATGTGCTCATAATAATAATAAAAAGCTTTTAATATATACATAATTTTAATTGTTATATATAATGAAATCCACGAAAAATATGAAACCTTTATAAAAGAAAGAATATTAAGTCAGCAATTCATTGGCCTTGATAATAAAAATGCCAAATAATATGTATTTAAATATTGTGCTGCATGCTGGGTCAAGGGATAAAATTATCTGAGTAGGTAAAGGCATTGACCCACTGGATTTTTTACTACAAAATTATAATAAAACAAATTTGTCTCTTTGTGTTAGTACTTTTGAGTCGCTTTATAGATTTTGATATGTTTTTTACTACCATTTACAAAATTTCTTTCAAAAAATTAATATAAGCATATTTTTCTTGCAGAAAGAAAATTATATCTTTTGTAATATAATGTAAATCCCGAAACGAAAACGAAAGATATGTTAGTTAACTATAAATCAAGTATAACTAAATTCACTTATTATAATAACTAGTGTAGCTATGTATGTATATGTACATACATAAATATAAATAAATATGTTGGGATATTAACGCACAACACTATCTAGTTCCATGGTAAGCTACGAGGCTTGTGTTATAGATATTAAATAGTTGATACACTACACATATATAACTTTAATATAACATACATACATATAAATATGACACCCATGACTGGGGTACAAACATTCGTGCTCATTACATAAGTGAATGCCCCCAGCGAGACTCGAACCCGCGACCGCTGGCACAGCAATTACGGTCACTACAAACTGAGCCAAACGTGTCGTCATTACATATATGTATGTATATAATACGCGACATAAGCCCCAAAGGTCAAAGCCCAGAACGCTATGCATGAGTTTCGCGTGACAAGCCTTGCGGTCATCTGGACCACACGCAGCCTGCACCTGCCTAACCTAACATTGCAACCATATAAACCAAAATACTAATTTAAAAACCCATTTAATTTTACACCCTGTCAAATCTCACACCATCTATCGTAAAACGCTTCGAATTGTAGATGCTGTAAACTAAATTTAATTATACTCAATGAATATTCATTAAGTCTTAATCTAATTTAGTAAACATTGAATTGGAATGAAAGAATGCTGCATTACCATATGTTAGGCAACGTGGTTAAAAAAAGACAAAAAAAGTAGTTTTTCAAAGTAGGCAAAGCGATAATGCCTTACAATTACTATGACCGTTTTCCAATTTTATTTTTATTGGGCGATGGCTATAGAAGGTTCTAGCTTTAAGCTTAGCTTAGCTTTTAGGTATTGTGATATGAGGTACTAAGAACACATGCCACGACAGCAAGAGCATTTGCAGTTTCACTGTGAATAAGGCGTATGCAGGTGTGTTTATTACATTTTTATAATTCGGGTTACATAAAAACTTGAAAATATAATATAAAATGTAAGATAAAAATTCTTAGTAGTAGGTACTCCTACTACTAAGAATTTTAAGGATAATTTTACTTTTGTGAAGTCCTTGTGACAAAATGTTATTGAATCTGCGAAAAAATCCGAAAAAAAATTTTTTTTGAAAAAATCTAAGAAAGTATTATTGATATATCATTAAATAAAAAAAAAATATTTCATCTACAAAGCATCAATTTCGAATTTAAAGTAAACTAAAAAGAAGTCCTCCTCCCTTCCAAAGTAAGACAACCAAAGCGATGGGAAGATGACTTGAAACAAGTAGCAGGGCCAGAATGGTTACGTACTGTTATATGTTGTTTATTGTATAGAGGAATGCTTAGCTAAGACTGCTGACTAAACCCCCTTAAGATTTAATGTAACCTCTCTGTAGCATAGTCTAGTTAGTTCCATTTCAATTGTCGTCTCAAACACATCTTCTAAATCCTATTTCAAGTGTAAATTCTATTTCAATTTCAAGTATACTTCTATTTCAAGTGTAAATTCTATTTCAAATGTTTAAATTTAATTAAATAATATTTAAGGAAAAGTTTTTCTTTTTTTTAAAAACTGATTTACAAAGCTCCGTATAACAGTACGTACAGCAAGGACAGAAACAAATGGAAATCCTTAGAGGAGCCTTTGTCGAAAGACAAGCTGTTAGGAGGAGAGATAAGCCGAATGCCGAGAATATGTTATAGTTTAGTTAATTTATAAATTTCTTACCTCTATTTTTATCATATATTTTAATCTTAAAAAGTAATGTTTAGTCAAATAAGTTAAAATCTAACAGCAATAAAGGCTTATTTTATTTTATTTAAATAGAAGTCTGAGAAAGTTAAGAATGTGAAATTTATAACTTAAATTTAAAAATCATGAACGAATCATACTTTACACAAAACATTAGAACAAATTCTAAAAAATATGAGTGTACAACCAAGCTTTAAATCACAATGTTCCTGCTTCGTAAAGAATATTCAACGTGAAGGCATTTATTTACTAAATATCCAGCTCCTATGCTGTTAGAAAGTAACTTAACAATAACAGCAAATAAAAATCAAGTCCAAAGTGTTGAAAATTGAATGGCGAACATACAACATTACCTGCGGTGTATAAACAAACCCCAACAAGAAATAGAAACTGATGGAGGAAGCGGCGGCTTCTGTAAACAATTGTTGCTAAGGAACCGTTTGCCTCTACCACTTACCGCCACTTAATATTACCACGCATTGTTTTAAACTGTCAGTTACTTTAATGGCTTGTAGTTTAGAATTTCCTTGTTCTTAGGAGTTTAACCTTACATTAAATTAGTTTATCTAGTCAAATATATAATATATTTGTTTGTGAGTTAAAATTTATCAATAACTAGATTTTTCAGAGATGAGATATTTTCCCGCAATAAAAAATATCCTATATGTTGATCCGGATCATAACAAATTTCATCAGATTTTCCAAAAAATAGTAGTGGTAGTAGTAACGCGTTCGCTTGGGAAACCGAGTGAAGCGGGTTCAAATCTCGGGTCTCGCACCTCTGATATTTTCATGTGTGAATCATTTTCTAACTTGATTACCACTTGCCTTACGGTGAAGGAAAACATCGTGAGGAAACCCAGCAGTGGGACGTTAAAAAGGGCTGAATATATATATATATATATATATATATATATATATATATATATATATATATATATATATATATATATATATATATATATATATATATATATATATATATGCTATGCTATGCTATGCTATTCGTGCAATTTATAGTTTAGGTCCTAGAGCGTCATTAAGAGATAAGTTTAAAGAAATAAAAATATTGACTGTTGCTTCTCAGTACGTGTACGAATGTGTTATGTATGTTCGTAAAAATATACACGAATTTCCCAAGAATTGTGACATGCATAACTTTAATACTAGGAGCAAACACAAACTTGTAATGCCTGTAACTCGTTTAAAGAGAGTCAGTAATTCTTTTTATGGACAATGTATACGCTTGTACAACAGGATCCCAGAAAATGTTCAAAAAGCTTCTATCATTAAATTCAAAAAATTTGTTAAAGAACGTTTGTGTGCTAAAGGCTATTATACAATAAATAATTTCATAGAAGATAGCACGCCTTGGGAATGAAGTGATCGCCTCCAGGCTACTTCAACTTTATAAAAATATTGTAAATTACAATTTATTAAAAAAAAATATTAGTCCCGCTGAGTTTCTTTCGCCAGTTCTTCTCAGGTCTGAGGTTTCATTTTTCCGAACTGGTAGTAGACTCATGACGTTCAGTAAAAAATTGTAATAATTTAATGCTGAATAAAATATTTTGAATTTGAATTTGAATTTGAATATCCAAAAAATATTTAATGTACAGATTCGACGCATAATTTTATTATATATGTACATATATATAATAAAATTATGTCGTTAATTATGCGTGCCTATAATGTTTCTCCTAACCTATTTCGGCCACGGCAGCCAATCTCATTGGGAAATGAGGACCAACTGCACAGGAGATACTATAGAGCACAAGTGTGCGCAAAAGCCCCCTTTTTTCTCACTATCTCAAACTCCAGTGGGATGATACTTCGAAAAGTTCTATGTGAGATCAGGTGCCAGGTTCACGACACGTGCTCTCCCAAATACGGGTATAACTCCCTCATGCTAATATTTGTTTTAGTAATAAAATATACATTATTTTTATAGATAATTTTTCTTATTTCTTTGTTTGTATGTGGAAGATAATCTCTGAAACCATTGAACCGATTCAAATAACTCTTTCACCAAAAAAGCCATGCTATTTCTATGTGACAGAAGTTACTTTTATCAACGTCCACTCGAGCGGATCCATGGAAAAGTGTAAAGTATTGTATTTATTGCATGTATTTAATATCGATATGTTTTACTAAAACCATTTTCATTACCTTTCTTACCAAATTTCATTTAAATCGGTCCAGTAGTCTTTGAGTTTATTCGTTACAAACATACAAAAATACAAACCTTTCCTCTTAATCATATACGATTATTATATTTTTTGATATACGAAGTTTTTAATTAGGATTTATTGTTGAAGAGTTTCAATATCTACTCCCTGGTGCTATCATTACATCAGGTTGATAGTATAGTATCAAATTATTGTAGGTCAGTCAAATTTTACATACAAAGTTTTTACTCGATAAGAAAAATAATAGTGCATATATGTATGTCGTAGTCAATCAATCTATAGTATTATACAAGAAACTTACAAAAAGGAGACTTAAGATGATCAATTTCAAAAATGTCGATCTCTAAACAGATCCAGACCGATAGAAAACAAACTGTAGTTTATTTTTAACAGCCTTGAAACGCTTAGTAAGTTTCCAAATTGGAGTTCTCAAATAAAAACTGAAGCAGTCGGCGCACGGGAGCGAGTCCTGCCTACACCCGTCCATTGGTCTCATTAGTACACACCTTATATGGTTAAAGCGGTTTTTATAGCGCGATAGGCGATGTGTCGCCTATTCTATAACGATTCAATCGTTCCTTTTTCAACATAAGACTTTTCAGTTTCCAGTTAGTTGTACCTCGTTATCTTTTAACAAGTTACCAGAAATATGAATAAACAATGAACAAAGAAGCGTTTGTTTACACATAGATTATCCATTTTCCTTTTTAGTTGTTACTACTTTTTGCCGCCGGCTCCACTCGCATAGTACGCCTGACTACGTTAGTATTCTTAAATGAAATCTTTTCTCATTTTGTCGCGGTTTTATTTCATACTTGCGATTTAGTGCGCGTGCGATAAGTACGTCTCTAGGTATGTTTTAATTTTTTTGAGCGAACCCTAATTCTTTTTCTAAAATAAAAGTAGCCTAAGTTACTTCTTATAACATCAGTTATCTGCCAGTAAAAGTCCCGTCAGAATCAGTCCAGTCGTTTCGGAGATTAGCTGGAACAAACAGACAGACAGACAGACAAAAGTTAAAAAAAAATCTTATACGAGTAAGTACTAAGTACTATTTGAGTAGTATTTGATTAAAGGCTGTTATTTTGACATTAAAAACAGACACTGCAATTTTATTTATCTGTATAGATTTTTATTCCCGGCGCGGCGTTTGGAATGCTTTACAGCAAACATCTCTCCCGTGACCATGTTGACCAATGTCGCGCAATACTATATATAAATATACCATTCCCATTCACTTACATTCATATATTCCCAATACTTTCACTTTATTGATTTTTATTATTCTATTTTTACGTTATATCCTTAAAATATAAACAAAGCTATCATTAAACTTCGATTCCCAGTTGCTTCCTTTTTGATATTACCGTGTTATTATTATTTTGTCAGAAACTGTTAATTATATATACAATATATATGTATATAATATAGACACGGGCGTCCCTTCAATACGAGGGGGATCAGACCAAAGTCCACCACGCTAGTCAAGTGCGGGTTGGTGGACTTCACACGTCTTTCAAAAACTTGCTAGGTTCCCTCAAACATGCAGGTTTCCTCGCGATGTTTTCCTTTACCGTAACATAAGTGGTAATCATGTTGGAAAATGATTCGCGCATAAAAATATCAGAAGTGCAAGAGTTTATCTATATATATAAAAACTAGCGACTCACCTTGCTCCGCTCGGGTTCGTCCCTACTTACGTTTTTATGTTTAGTATAGATTTCTCAAAGATGAGATATTTTCCCACAATAAAAAGTATCCTATATGTTGATCCAAATAACCGGCTATAATCATACCAAATTTCATCAAAATCCCTCCATTGGTTTTTCCGTTATGCGGTAACAGACAGACAGACAGACAGACATACAGACAAAAATTCTAAAAACTATAGATTTGGCCTCTGTATCGATAATAATGTCTATTTTAATAAGATTTTCCAAAAAATATTTAATGCACAGATTCGGCTTAGTTACAATTTTATTATATGTGTAGATGAATCCCATTTCCCTTGGTCACGCCAACACGCGTGAACGGCTGGACCGATTTCATTGATTCTTTTTTTGTTGTGTTTGTTATAGTTAGGAGAAGGTTCTAACATTAAAAAAAATAAAGAAAATTGCGCAGGAACTTAGAAAATGGGGATGAAAGTTTGTATTGGGAAGCGAGCTAGGGGCGAATCCGAGCGAAGCGAGGGTGAGTCGCTAGTAGCATATACTATCTAATTAGCTGTAAGTTATGAGTGTTTTATATCTAAATCTGTATTAATCTTAGGACCAATGTATAAGTGAAGCTATGAAATCATATTATTTAAAAATATTTTGTTTAGTTCGTCCATTTTATATATTAGCGTACTTAACTATGTATTTTATGAAAAAGTCGATACCTAATGTAACTTTTGACACATTATATAATCATCATAAAGCAAAATTTTAACGAATATACGCTATATTATATTCATACTGCCTCGGTGGTGTAGTGGCTAGCATGTACGCATCCGGAGGTCTTGGGTTCGAGTCCCGGGTAGCGCCAAGTTTAGTAATTGAAACTTTCTGTTTAGTAACAGCCCAGAGTTGAGAAGTTGGCGGTGTTTCACCCCCGAGCCTCGGAGAGCATGTAAAGCCGTCGACCCTGCGCCTTATCTCTCACCGGCCGTGTCGAGTATACGTCCCACCGGAGTATGAGAGTGACAGGAATAGAAAGTGCACTTGTGTCTGCGCGTACACTTGTGCACTATAATATCTCCTGCGCAGTTGGCTAGTCTCAATGAGATTGGCCGCCGTGGCTGAAATCGGTCAGGAGGACTTTTATATATATGCATTGATATGAATCTGATATGAAATGGATGGAATAGGCAACAGGTAAATTTAATTCAACTACAGTATCTGAACAGGCTGTTACTGTGCCATACTGTATTAAAGTTACACATTAAAATCTAATTTAAATCAAAAATAACCATACCAAATCACTAAGTAGATCTATCTAAAAGGAGACAAAGAAATCTCTAGATCACTGCGAATAACTGAACTGAGTGGAACTAATGTAAAGGGCTCCAGTACACGTATAGGCGCACCGCGGGCGCCGGCGCCGGCGGCGCACCCAACACGTGAACTAGATGATAGATGTGACTCTATTGTAGAGCTAAGGAGAAAGGGACAATGCAATATCAATTTAAGTAAATTATAAAGCAAATTTCAGCCCAAATTTTCAATCATAATCAGTTTTTAATAGGATAATTTTCAGTTTTATCTAAAATACACAAACAGACATCATTATTTTTAAATATATACGACATAAGTTATTCCGTAAATCTGAAAGAGTTAAGCGTTCTCATGACCATTATTAAGCTTTACCTATTCATATTAAGCTTTTGTCCACACTTCATACTCATCAAACTTCACAACAACTGTAAATAACCTAGCAATAAAATTACCACAAGTTTTACGAGCTGAGAACTGATCGTACAGAGAGAGAGACGCGATATGCAAAATCTACTGAGGTGACCGACTCTACCTGGCGGTGCCCGCTGAGAGGGTGAACGCCATTAAAGGGGACACTTCATTAAAAATTTATGACCCACGAGCCTTTATACTTTGGGCCACCGACAAACATCGCCGTGACAAATGCTTTGAATTCCTTAAATCACAATTTAATAGCTCTGGTCCCTACTATTTTTCAGATGAATGGTTTTTGTATGTTATTATTCCTCTTTTAAAATCGAGTTTAATGATGTAGCGGATTGTGGATTTTATTTATGTGGCGGCGGTGTGATTTCATGGTCAACATCAAATGTACAATGGGTCAATGGTACCATATAAGTCAGTTCTTGAAAGTAAAGAAGGTCCACTTATATATATACATATATTTAATTATTTTTTGCTCTTTTTTTATAGACATATAAAAAAAATAACGCTACATTCGAGTAGAGTTAGAAAACATTGACCTCTAAAATATATAATAACATGTTATCTGCCATTTTAAAACTGTTATTTTTATTAATTTGGTAAAAAATGGGAAAAGAAAATATGTATAGTCATACATTACATATTATCTGTCTGTCAAATAAGACACATTAATTTTAACAAACAGAGTTTAATATTGTGGTTACCACAAAATTTACCTTACTTTTACAATGTCAGAACAAGTTCCCATGGGAAAATATTTTTGTAATCGAATGAGTCATTAAGTGCCAGTCGTCAGTATAGGACAACTGTTTAATTCGGTTTTCACTTTTTAGTTTCATTTGGCGACTAAATATTATATTGATACATATGACCTTTACGACATCCCTGAGATTGCCAGACATCGAACGATGCAGAGTAAAAACCATGAATAAAGTAGTCTGTCTACAGAACATTCTGTTATTACATATCGGAGTGTCTGTACGTCTTTTATTGTATCCCTTTATTATTTTTAGGTACTGGAGTATCTGTATGCAAAAAATTACTTTAACTTACCGAGCTGAGCCGATATATTTATTTACTTATTTATTAGTCTATCCGTTCATCCTTATAATTTATATATTTATCCTTATTTCCTTTTATATATAGACTTATATAGTTTTAATAATTATACAACTGTTTAAAAATAAACTTTTTATTCATTATCATGATGTTATTTTAGAATCGTTGAAGAATACAAGTCTAAAAAATATATGAGAACTAGCGACTCACCCTCGCTTCGCTCGGATTCGCCCCTAGCTCGCTTCCCAATACAAACTTTCATGCCCGTTTTCTAAGTTTCTGAGCAATTTTCTTAATTTTTTTTAATGTAAGAACCTTCTCCTCACAATAACAAACATAACAAAAAAAGAATTAGTGAAATCGGTCCAGCCGTTCACGCGTGATGGCGTGACCAAGGGAAATAGGGATTCATTTTTATATATACATATATTGATGATAGATGACTATTATTCTATGAAAGTATGATTTATTTTATCATTTTAATATATTTTTTTAAATTGCTATTCTTCAACGATTGTAGATTTCAATCAAACTTCAATGATTTTATGTAAGGCCCATTGTTGTCATTTGTCGATATCTCAAAGTCAAGAATAAAGCTAAATAAAGCAGATGATGGCCTCTTGACTGATTCACACCATGGAAGCTCATCTTAGGGAGACTTGCCATTTACACAGGAGATTATAGTGCACAAGTGTACGGGCGGACATAACATGCATTCTCTATTCCTTCACTCTCAAATTCGGATGAGATGATAATTCGACACAACAGGTGAAACACCTGGGGGTGAAACACCTCCAGTTTCCCAAGTCCAGACTGTTACTGGGACTTTTTTAACAGAAAGACTTAATAACTAAACTTGGTCCGATACGGTACCCGAACCCAGGACCGCCAGAAGTGCAGCCATAATTGTCAGCCACTATACCATCGAGGCAATTAAAAAAAATACTAAAAAGAATCTTACAAGTCACCTTATTAGATAATAATATTTCAAAAGAATAACAATACACAAATCACTCGCTTTAATGAATCAGTCGTTTTCTAGACGGATCTTCAAAGGGGTGTTCATCATAGTTCCTTTTAAAAAAAGGCACACTGACCTCAAAATCATTAAAACAAATATTCCACACTTAGTCGAAGATTTTACTTTTAAAGGTTATACAGAACCATCTTTGAAGTATTATGATATTTTTATATATTTACATATTTACTCATTAATTGAAAAAGGATTATCGAAAATCTAATCATCCTTTGGGGAAGTTATCGCGCAACATACACAGAACAAAATAAAACCAAAATCAGCCTTTCTACCTTTTCATCCTTTTTTAAAGTTGGTAAAAAATTAATGTCATTGACCAACGTTAGAACCAAATACATTTTATAAAACAATATTTCGCTTCCACCTTTCAAAAGTGATTGTAAATAATTTTAAATTTTAATATAATTTTGTTTTATCCGCCAATACATTCAATGTTTTCGGAGCTTACCTGGGTTACCTTACTGATAGAAACGTTTTGAATTTTGTATTACGCAAATAACTATATCAGTTTAATATGAGCTATCTATTTTTAAATCAAAGTTTTGTCTGTAAGGAATAATATCTGAAACTGGATTCAAAAATTCATTCACTAATAGCAGATATACTATCTAAGTAGTACATCTTATTATTATCAACTAATATACATAATTTATTTCATAGAAATCTTAATAAAATTACGAAAGATTTTATATAATTGGATAAAAAAAAAATCCCCATTAGTTATGCACAAATGGGACATATCTTATGTCCAAACATACTTAATTAGCGCAATTGTTAAAACTTCAGGGTGCCCTTTCATGCGCAGGCGCCGGTACCTAATATGGATGCGATAACGAGCGAACACTCTCCCATACACGGCGCCACAATCGACAAACATCGCCATAACGACCATGAAAGTAAACAGTTCATGGCAAAGGAATCAATCCAGCTATTGTGCCGTTAGAATAACATCTTCTATATATATGAGCTGTGAGAGCCAATTATTTGTAAAAATAGAATAGAGGAGATTTTAAAATCGATCAAGTACGAGTCAAATTACAGCACTAAGGGTTCCGTATATGAAATATTTTAAAAAATAACGTGTACACTGTACAGAATATTTGTAGACTCCAAAACAATAGTTATTTAAACTTTTGTGTGTTTGTCTGTATGTCTTGAGTGTTTTCCACGCAAAAACTGAACTGAGTTTTTTAACAAAATTTAGTGTAGTGATAACTTATTAATCGGATTAATATTCAAGATAACTTTTACTTTAGGAAAATTGTTCATTTCTACGTTGAGGGCTTTTTTTCTTTTGGCTATTTTATTATTTATTAATGTGTCCGCCGTAATAAAAGACATTCTATAAATATAAATTCAACAAAACCATCAGTATTCTCACTTTATATCCCCTATAGAGTGAGATCGAGGAAAGGTAGAGTCAAAGTAATTTGTCGAGATTCGGCCCTTTTGTTTAAGGTATCCTAAAAATATTCAATTCAATACTCTTGTTAGTGGCTTCAAAACGTGCCAACATAAAAATTTTATATGGATTAACGCTTTTGTCAGACATCTATATTAAAGATTGATCACAATATGCAGATAATGAGAGATTTTAAAATATTATACTTCGATTACATTCTACGTGTAAATAAAAAATGAGATCAGGAATGGCGAATCATTGAGCCTGGCATACAACAATTGAATTATGTACAGTTGTTTCGTTAATAACATAATATATTTTACGTAAAACGTTTATCACCTTATACTAAGATGTAATGTTAGTTAAAAGTATCCCATTATTTTACAAGAAATCGCTATACATATATACATACATTATTTAAGAACATTTCTAATCGTTTAATTCTGAATGTAAAATATTATTAAATTTTTTTACAGTCTTACCGGATGTATAGAACACAGTAGTATAATATAATGGGGAAAGTTTGTGAGCGAAAAATGAATAGAAGTAACGCCATTTATAACTTCATTCTTCATCCACAATAACTAAAATTGTAATAAATTATTTTTAACTAAACATGATATAGCGTAAATAAGTCTTAAAATCTACACTAAATGAAATCAAGCAAGATTTGAAACAAAAACATGAAGAGCCCACCTAACTGCTAACATATTATACCTGGTTTTATTCGCACATATTTGTAGTCAATCTATTTTATCATTAAAATATAAACTTAATCAAACACATTTCCATCGAAAATTATTACAGCATCATCCCAACAAACAGATTTCATCTATACAAAACAAGAAACTTAGATAGTAAATTGGGTAATAAAATCGTCTGCTTCAATATAAAACAGGAAACACATTTCATTTTAGTTGAAGTTCAATCTCAAGTGCTTATTCAATTAATACTTAATGCCCAGCACAAGCCAGCTTCCCTTGTGAACGGCTATGACGATCAAGGCGTTTTATTCGAGAGCAGAATCGCTGACAGACATCCCGCCCCTAATGGCTTCAAACAACTAGACCCCATTCACTTCACACAGCATCATAAAAACATAAAAAAATCCTTTGGAGCACAAGCATTCACTCATTTGATTGACAAAACAAATAAAACGCGCTATTAAAAGTTAAGGAAGCTGTTGAATATATTCAAGTACACATAAAACATCAGTCAATGTTTTGGTAGGGGCGTATATAGTCTCTGTTCACTACGTTGTTATTATAAGAGTGTAAAAAGTTTTTTTTTTTTTTTTTTTTTTTTTTTTATCGTATTCTGAATTAGTGCTTGACTACGTTCCACCTGATGGTAAGTGCAAGCGCAGTCGTAGATGGTAAGTCGCACTAATTCAGTAGCCACATATTCACTCTTGCCTTGAAGACACCCATATTGTAATCGGACGGAAACACCGACGCAGGCAGGTTGTTCCAATCCTTAGCCGCACGTATAATAAATGACGTAGCGAAACGCTTCGTCCGGACGGGTGGAATGTCCACGACATAAGGATGGAGACTAGCCGTTCGTCGGGTTGTCCGATGATGGAAAGGGGATGGGGGAATTAAGTAATGTAGATCCTGCGCACACTCTCCGAAATGTAACCTATAGAATACACAAAGGCTGGCAACCCTACGTCGGTGATCGAGGCTTTGTAAGTTAGCTTTTATTAACGTAGGGTCACCAATAAGCCTTTGAGCACGCCTCTCAATCGAGTCCAAGGCTGACAGATGGCATTTCGCAGCACCAGCCCATATGTGACTACAGTATTCCACACACGACCGGACTTGAGCTTTATATAAAGTAAGAAGCTGTCCCGGCGTGAAATACTGTCGGACCTTTGCAAGGATGCCAACTTTCCTCGCTGCGATATTAGCCCTAGACTCGATGAACCGGCCGTAGTTCATGTTGGGGCTAATATCCATCCCCAACAACTGTAGACGGTCAGTGTATTTTTATTTTTATTTATTTATCATTGGGAAACATACAGCGTATAAATAATAAAATTTAGTTAAACACTTCTAAACAAAAATCTTAAGCCAATTAAGTTTCCACTAAAAACATAAAAGTATTTAATAAAGTGAACTCAAAATCAGCAGTAAATTACTAAGTTAGTGAACTTAAAATTAACAACAATAAGTCGAACAAAAAGAAAGAGTAAACATAAGCTAAATATTAATACACTTTATGTTTTTTTTTTTTAATAGGTGAGCGAATTTTTTGAACCCATTACTGAACAAGTCGATGTCATGATATTGCTTATTATACATATTGCAGGATCTTACGATAAATGAATTGTCACGATAATTTGTTCTGGAGACAGAAGTTGAGAAAGTAGCCTGAGATCGAGTGCCATGACTAGGGCATCTAAATGGTATTTTATTTAGTAGGTATGGAGAGTCAACTAAATTATTAATTATCTTGTAAAGAAAAAGCTGATCTCTTTGTTCTCTACGCTTTTCTAGGGATGTAGTATTATTAAATTAGAATCACAACCAAATCTATTTTTTAATCTTTTTAAAAATTTATTTTGTATTTTTTCAATTAATTCAATATATTTCTTATATTGTGGATTCCAAGCTGTAGATGCGTATTCCAGATTACTCCTGACATATGCATTATATAGCAATGTTAGTGTATGAGCATTTCTAAAATCTGCCCCTTGCCTAAATATAAAGCCTAGCATTTGATATGACTTAGTTGCTACATTATTTATATGATGATCAAATATGACTTTACTATCCAGGTGGACTCCAAGGTCCCTTACATCTGTTACTCTTTTTAAATTAGTGTTCGAGATTGAATAATTATATGAAATTTGATTTTTTTTTTCTTGAAAAAGTAATTGTATAGCATTTTTCTAAATTCAAATATAGACTGTTGGATCTACAATACTGTTCGAGTCTATTTAGATCGTCTTGCAGGTCAGCACAATCTTGCTTATTTTTTATAATTTTAAAAATTTTAGTGTCATCTGCATATAATAATATATTTGAATTTAAAAAGCAACTATTGATATCATTAATAAATATATTAAAGAGTAAAGGTCCCAAGTGCGAGCCCTGAGGCACTCCTGAAGTAATTGGAACAAACGAGGAGGTAAAACCTTTAATTGCCACAGCCTGGGATCGATCGCGTAGATAAGATGTTAGCCATCGGAGCAGATTACCATGTATGCCGATGTATTCAAGTTTTTTTATTAGAAATTTATGTGAAATCTTATCAAAAGCCTTTGAATAATCGGTGTATATAACATCATCAACTTGGTACCCTGAATCCATTGCATTAAGTACAACATCCAAAAACTCGCAAAGATTTGATTCGGTCGATCGCTTATTGATAAATCCATGTTGATTATTCATCAACAATGGTCTCAATATTGGATATATCATATCATATATAATTTTTTCAAAGAGCTTAGGAATTGTGGACAACTTTGAGATTCCGCGGTAGTTTTTAATATTTCGTTTATCAAGACATTTGTGAATTGGAGTTATCAATGATTTTTTCCATTCTGTAGGTAGGCAACCGGTATTTAAAGAATTTTTGAACAGAATAGTTAAGGGTATACTTAAAGTGTTACTACATTGTTTCAAGAAAATTGGATGTATAGCGTCTGGTCCACTCCCCTTATCTGTTTTTAATTTAGTTAAGTATGATTGTACTTTGCTTTCTGATATATCCAATGAAGCTATAATTGTATCAGAGCTATTATTGTTAATATTAGATGTGAATGATGTATTCATCTCAAAGACAGAATGAAAAAAATTATTGAACATATTGGCAATTGTTTGTCCGTCTGAGCCAGTTTGTGAATCTAGGTACATTGTATCTGGTATACCAATGTGTTCTTTTTTAGACTTAATAAAAGACCAAAAATGTTTAGAATTAATATAAATATTGTGTTCTGCTCGTTCTAAATACAAATTATAACAAGATTTTTCCAAAAACTTTGTTTGTGCTCTAATTTCTGAAAACCTGTCGTAATCGCTTAATCTTCCATATGTTTTCCATTTTTTGTGCCATTTTAATTTTTTATTAATAAGACTAATTAAGTGACGTGAATACCAAATGGGATATTTACTTTCCGCTGCCAATTTAGATGGAACATATTTATCAATCAAATCGTTGATGATACGATAGAAAACATTAACTGCTTCAGTAATATCTTTGTCATCTAGTTCGAGTTTCCAGTTAATTTTTGCTAATTCTGTGTTAATAATGCTATAATTAGCATTGTGATACTTGCGGACTATACGATGATTAAGACTAAGATTTCTTTCTATTGAATGAATATCTACCTCCACAAGAAGTGAGGGATGATGCCCATCTTCTGGTTCTGATAAGGGCAAAGTTCGAGATACTAAGCACTTTAAGTCAGATAGAACAAGGTCTAATAATCTATTGTTATTGTTAAGCACACAGTTGTATTGTTGTAGGTCGGTAAAACTCATAAATGTAGATAATTGGTAAGTGAGAACGTTCTCAGACATATTCTCTAATTTAAAACTATTGTCGCTGTTTTGTAGTGACCATGTGGCATTTTTTATATTAAAATCACCCATTACAATAATATTATAAAGGGGAAAGTCTAAGCGTAAATCCGAGACGTATTCGAATAGTTTTAATTGGGAATCTGATTGATTACTATTTTGAGGAAAATAACAGCATACAATAATGAGAGATTTTTGCACAGTACCCGTTCTTAGATTTATGTTGAGGATAGTGACGTTTGCATCATTAATATTAGGAATTTGAGGAATATTACGCAAGTCTACATTAATCTCACGACGTACGGCAATGAGAGTCCCCCCTCCCATACTCAACTTAAACCGCTGGTAGTCACGGTCCGTTCGGTACACATCATACCTAGTATCAAATAATTCCTCATTAAAAATACCAGGTAAAAGCCAAGTCTCCGTTAAACATATAATATCATAGTTACTATTTAGAAGATTAGTATAAAATTCCTTTGTTTTAGTTCGTAAACCACGAACATTTTGATAAAAAATACTTAATAACATGTTAATGATAAATTTAATTGCAAATATTTATTATTTATATTAATAAGTGCAATTACTGTAACCCTTAAGCAAAATGTTTGGCACTTCATTATTATTTTTAGTAATTGTGACAATAGCTCCCGATATAAAGCAATAAGCAATATCACACTTGGATCAGACAATAAACGACAAATTATAATAATTTTAGGTATGATACATCTATTAATAATTAATTCAGTAATGAGTTCAATGAATATAGGATTATTTATCTTAACTTTTGATAATAAACACAATATAAAATAAAAATTACGTTTACACATATAATATAATCGTTTACAATAAAAATTAATGTAAAAAAAATAAGAAAGCAATGTAACACTTATGAGATTTTTTTTAAACAGTCCTTTGAGGTAATATGAAGAACCGGTGAATTATCCGTGCGTCGAACCATTATTGTGCAGTTACGAACCCAGCAATAACTATAGCCCTTTTGTTTGGCTAAGCGTTTGGCCTCATTAAAGAGTGCTTTGTTATTGGTGGAAAGATGATCATTAAAATATATTCTATTCTGCATTCCCAAAAACCCCATATCACAAGCCTTTAAGTTTTTTAATTTGCGAAGAGATGTTAAAAAGTCGTCTTTTTTATAACGTGCCTGCAATTTTAATATAATTGGTTTAGGTCTGCTGTCATTCGAATCGTTTTTGGTGGCGATTCTAGTTATAAAATCTATGTCAGTATCCGGTGATAAGGGGAGGTTAGCTTTTTCGGCTAATTTTTTTATTAGCTGTATGAGATTTTCACCTTTTTTTTGGGGGACACCGTTAATTTGTATGTTTGAACGACGAACCCACTGCTCATTTTTACTATTATTTTCCTTTACTTCATTAAACGCCATCTTTAATTCATTTAACTCTGATTCTAAATGCGCAATTTTAGATATTTCTAAGTCAAAATCATTAATTCTTTGAATAACAGATTTAATAGATGACTCCATATTAGTAATTTTCTCAGACCACTGTTTAACTGTCTCAGTTGCTTTTCTAAATTCTTCAGTAATAAATGTTTTAAATGATTCAATCGTCGTATTAAGATTGTTAAATCGTTCATCGAAGAGTAATAATAAAGATTTTGCGTCAGTGGTAAAAAGTTGCGGACTATTGCTACTTTTATTAGAAGTTTTACAAATAGGGCACTTCCATTTGGCTTTATTCATTGGTAACATTCTTTTGAAGTCTGTCTCAGATAATCCCACGCATTGGAAATGAGATGTTCTATTACATGAAACACATTTAATGCAATCATCCCCTTTTAAAACCTCTGAGCAATATTTACAATCCATTTTAATAAATAAAGAAGCGGCAGGTATATAACAAAATACTTTGTTTAAACTTTAAAGCAAAAGCGTTATCTTACTATACACTAACGCCGCGCCCAAAACGTCGTAAGCGCCGTGTATAACGTGTCGCTTACGCGTTTCTATCAAAACACACTGCACTTAAGTTTTTAAGTTCCTCAATACATATTTGTTATTGTTTTTTTTTACATTAAAAACACTTCTATGTTATTTTAACACCATATAATGAGATTTTAATTATATTTAGTTCAATTTAGAGTAGAAGTTCACTTTAATATTCACTTTTAAATACTTTTCATCAATTTTAAATTAGCACATATGATTTACGTGTACACTGCGTAGGCAGTCACTTTATATAGTTTATATATTCCAGAGGCACATTTCGGAAAGTAGGAGTCAAGGTAAAAGGACTCCTTTTTGCGGTGAACAGGCACGCCTGTGTTTTGGTGGCGTTGAAACTCACAAGATTGGCATCGCCCCAAGTGGAGACTGTCCTGAGTTTGAGATTCAACCGCTCTACCATGGCCTCTCTTTCGGACTGAATTTGATCTCTACTGGCCCGAGGATTCGGCAGGTATCTCTCTACAACAGTGCTGTCGTCTGCGTACCCATAGATACCGGGTACAAGCAGATCGTTGATATGCAGCAGGAACAAGGTTGCAGAGAGAACAGACCCCTCCTGTGGAACTCATGAGTTGGTCTTTAAGGGTTGTGATGAACAACCCACAACTCTGAGTGATCGGTCGCTCAGGAAGTCTTTAATCCAGCCAATCAGGCCAGGAGATATGCCATAGGCTGAAAGCTTGCTTATAAGGCTAGCGTGCCAGACCCTGTCAAAGGCCTTTGAGATATCGAGAGAGACGGCAATCGCCTCCCCGCTTCGCTCAAGAGCTTCACCTAAGATATGATTGGCATACACTAGAAGGTCCCCAGTCGACCTATTTCGGCGAAACCCATATTGTCGATCACTGAGGAGATCGTTCTGTTCTAGGTATGCCATAAGACGGGTGTTCAATACACGCTCCATAATCTTGCAGAGTATGGAGGTGATCGAGATCGGACGATAATTGGCAGGGTCAGCACGGCTTCCTTTCTTGGGCACTGGTTGCACGTTGGCAAGCTTCAATATTATATTAGGAAAATTAATTTTATGTAGTAATTAATTGCTTAAATATTGGCAAGTTATCGAAATTATACTAAATATTAAATTTATACGTTCACGGTTAGTATAGAATAAACTAAATACTTATATATACATACTTAGATATAGAAAAGTAAGTACCTACTTTAAAAATTAAAAAATATATATGTATATCCCTTACTTGACACATGACTCCCCATAAAAACTTACATCGCCCTTTTTCCCCCCTCAGGGATGACTTCTGGGATAAAAACTATCCTGTGTCCTTCGCAGGGTCTCAAACTATCTCCATACCTAATATCATCTAAATCGGTTCAGCGGATTAAGCGTGAAAAGGAGACAGACAGACAGAGTTACTTTCGCATTTATAATGTTAGTATGACATAAACCTAAGATATTTGTAAATTATCTACTAAGAAAAATAAATAAATATATAGCTAAAAATAATGTCAATACAGAAATGAAGTATTCTTACAACTGACTTAGGTCACTAAAAGTGCTTAATCAACTCTAATTATATATTTAATTTTCTTATACTCGTACTTAAACGACTAATAAGCAATTTTAATATCTAAGAGTGATAATTCGTTTATTTTTGGATACAATTTAAATTCGCTTATACTTTCCACTGCATAATAAAATGATAAGCCAACTTTAAAATCACTGTAAATGTTATCTTGAATTTGCTTGAGAAATCAATAAAAAATCATTAAAAACGGTTAAGCATAGCATAGCTTACTCGCAAAGACACAAACACGTTTATTGATAACTTCGTCTATACATATAATAAAATTGTAACTAAGCCGAATCTGTACATTAAATGTTTTTTGGTAAATCTTATTGAAATAGACATTATTATCTTGAAATATACATTAAATATTTTTTGGAAAATCTTATTGAAATAGATATAGAGGCTGAATCTATATTTTTTAGAATTTTTATCTGTCTGTCTGTCTGTCTGTCTGTTACCGCATCACGAGAAAACCATTACACAGATTTTGATAAAATTTGGTACGATGATAGCTGGTTAACCGGGTCAACATATAGGATACTTTTTACTACGGGAAAATATCTCATCTCTGAGCTAAACGAAACTAGGGACGAACCCGAGCGGGGCGAGGGTGAGTCGTTAGTTCAGAATTAAATTTTCGGTTATTATCCAGTTATTTATTATTAAAGCAATTTGTGACAATATTATAATATTTTCAAGCCCCAAGCCTATGCAATGTGCAATACCAGCTCGCATAGCATGCATAATTACCAGCGACATAATTTAAGTACGCGTTAGTTGATAGTGATCTGATCGCAATCGCCAATCTTCGCCACCAACCAGTTTGCACTCAGTCGTTGAAATGAGTTACTCTAATCATTGGTATCATAGAGAGCTTTAAAAAAAATCTTTTATTATTACATATTTCTAATCTACACTACTATTATAAAGAGGTAAGATTTGTATTTTTGGATGTTTGTAACGAATAAACTCAAAAATTACTGGATCGATTTAGATGAGGTATTCTAGATAGTTTGAGACCCTTAAAGGACATGGGATATTTTTTATTGGGTTGAAAATGGGGATGAAAGTTTGTGTGGGGAATCAACCTAGGAACGAACCCGAGCAAAGCGAGGGTGAGTCGCTAGTTAGATATAATTAATTATATTTTTACTATATTAAGTTTTCTTTTATTTGATTTTTGTATGAAGGCTAAAAATATGTAGATTTGGGTATCATCGGTAAGTGTTCTAGTTAATTAAATTAGGTATTTTTAGGACAAAACTTCTTTCTGTATATTTGTTTTTCATTTTAGAATCGCTCTAAAATATTTTATTATACGGAAATGTCGAGATGATAAATTTAAGTAGATAATGTTTAGATAAAAAAAAAACGTGTGTGTGTGTGTGTGCTCGTGTCGCACATAAAAAGTTATACTTGTTTAGCGTAACAAAACAAAAATAGCTAAAGATTTCATCCCGTATGTTACCACTCTCATTTTGTAAAAGGAATGCAGCCAACTTCATCATATCGCTTTCAGCTTACTTCTGTCGCTTTTTGGCTGTCGGTATGCGAGCGCATCGTAAAAATTTTACTCATATTTTTTTTTCAAACGTGCCAATACAAGTATAACTTCAAAATATTTATTACTTATATATTATTAGCTTATTAGTTATATTCAGTTCTGCTGACCCTAATCTATGCCACTTAAGCCGGACTGATGAATTCGCTTTTGACAAGGACCGATATGCAAGCAACGATAACTTTCAATGACAGTGTCGGACACAATATTATAGGTTCTGTACTATTTCTTTCTAGATATTATTAATATTAAGTATCTGAATCAATGGGATCCTGTGTGTATGAGATTTCTGGCAAAATACAAATAGAATTAATTTCCATATAACTTCCAATTTTACGAATTTTAGCGATTAATTGCAAAAAACCCCTTTAGAACTCATTTAAATTACCAAAACTATGATTTGAGCTGTATTTTGTCTGTCAGTGGCTCAGAAAATTGAAGATTTTTAATTACTATCTAAATATTACTTGATAATGATAATATGATGCTATACTATAAGTAGGAAATATTTATTTGTTTGTTTGTGAGAAATAACGTCGTAAACTATTGAACCAGTCGGGCCGAAAGAGAAAACTATGTGTTTTGTATTTAATAAAAATGATCTTGAATGCATTTGCTTTTTGCTTTACTCCAACAAAATCAATCAACAATCAATTCTTATCGAAGCCGCGACCTATAGGTCTGCGAATAGGTTACACTGTTTCCACTGTCCTACAAGGTATAATTTAAGAGAAATATTACTAGCTTCATAAGTAAGATTACTTACTTGTCATTGTAGATACAACGACGACACGTTTAGCACAGTTTGTAGTGACCCTACTTGCTGTGCCAGCGGTCGCGAGTTCGAGTCCCGCTGAGGGCATCCATTTGTGTAATGAGCATGAACGCTTGTACTTCAGTCATGAGTGTTTATATTTATAATATGTATGTATTTAAAATTATATATGTGTAGTGTATCAACTATCTGGTATTCATAACACAAGCCTCGTAGCTTACCATGGAACTAGATGGTGTACTTTGTTAATATCCCAACATATAATAAATTTAATAAAGAAGGAATCCTAAATATACGGTATGAAGTAAATTACTACTTTACTAAAGTATATTAGGTAATAAAGTCTTGCGTTAACGATCAATTTGCTTAAAATAATCATAACTTTATAATAAAGCCTTCATAACTCTAATTCTGTACGACGTTCTCTTCTTTAAACAATATGAAATATTAGTCTTAGATCCGAAGTAGTATAATAAATAATGTTCTAATTTAAAAAAATAACACTAACTTCAAAATTAAAATTCATTGCTACGTAATAGAAGGACAAACAAATAAACACACTTTCAAATATTTTATTATCTATACATACAATAAAATTTTCAGTTGAATCTGTACATTAAATATTTTTTGGAAAATCAATGGAATTACTTCCGGGGAATGCATAAGGGTTACGAAATTACCACATCAACGCTCAGACATCTTTATCTAGAAAACGTAGAAGATTTATGGACCGCATTTAAGATGATGTTGATTATGACTATTAAAGATGATGGAGATTTAAAGATATTTGAGGAATATATAAAGTAACAATAATTTTAAAATTAATAAGCTATAATTAATGTTGTAAAAAATTTTTATTCATCATTAGCGACTCACCCTCGCATCACTCGAGTTCGTCCCTAGGTTGATTCCCCATACAAACTTTTATCAGCATTTTCATCCCCTTAACGGACAATTTTCAGAATAAAAAAGATCCTATATCCTCCCTAGAGTCTCAAACTATCATCTTACCAAATTTCATCTAAATCGGTCCAATAGTTTTTGAGTTTATTGGTTACAAACATACAAAAATACAAATCTTTTCTCTTTGTGTTATGTAGTAGTGTAGTGATGTATATTAGCATTCGCGCGTATCTTCCTTACCGTAATTTACTTTCGTATAATAAATAAATAAAATAAACGCTCCTACCACATTATAAAGTTTATATTATAGTACTAAATAATGTATAGTTTTCCTCAATAAACCTATACATATAATAAAATTGTAATTATGCTGAATCTGTACATTAAATATGTTTTGGAAAATCTTATTTAAATAGACTTTATTATCGATACAAAAGCCAAATCTATAGTTTTTAGAATTTTTGTCTATCTGTCTGTCTGCCTGTTTGTCTGTTACCGCATCACGGGAAAACCACTGGACAAATTTTGATAAAATTTGGAATGATGATAGCTGGTTATCCGGGTCAACATATAGGATACTTTTTATTGCGGGAAAATAACTCTTCTCTAAGCTAAACGTTAAAACGCAATTAGGGACGAACCCGAGTGGAGCGAGGGTGAGTTGCTAGTAAGCCATAAAATTAATATTGCAAATTGATTAGTAGTGGCGGGTTTAAATACCTAATGTTAAAATATTTAAATAAATAAAAAAAAAAGAAAACTAAATCATAATTTAAATAGAACTTATTCTTTAGGATCATAGTTCTTTTGCATTTTTATCCTATTGATTCGAACGCTTTACAAAAGAACTAGGTCTTAGTAATCCAAACTCTAAGACTTTAGTTTCTACCGTGACCATGTTTGCTGTAAAGCAAATTTTTCAAAAAAAAAATCGAAATGTCGCAAGCAAAGAAATCTATACATAAAATAAAATTCTAACTGAGTCGAATCTGAACATTAAGTATTTTTTAAAAATCTTTTTGTAATAAGTAGTCATTATATTATCGATACCGAGGCCGAAACTATAGTTTTTTTTTTAAAATTGTCTGTCTGGGAACGCATCATAAGAAAACCACTGGACAGATTTTGATGAAATTTGATATGATGATAGCTGGTTATCCGGGTTAACTTATAAGATACTTTTTACTGCAGGAAAACATCTTATCTATGAAAAATCTATGCTAAACGTTAAAACGTAACTAGGGGCGAAACTGGGCGAGGAGGAGCGAGGGTGAGTCGCTAGTATAAAATAAAACCATAATAAAATACTAATAGTTCTGTTTATAATGTCAATTAATTATCCGCGTATATCTAAGAATACATTCAACTAAATCACAATCTCTTTAACTTTATAATATTAGTATAAA
The DNA here is from genome assembly GCA_033884665.1 of Argynnis bischoffii washingtonia. NCBI lineage: Eukaryota > Metazoa > Arthropoda > Insecta > Lepidoptera > Nymphalidae > Argynnis > Argynnis bischoffii. The sequence continues at coordinate 235,634 of JAEMGE010000032.1, forward strand.
TTATGTTTAGAAACGGATAGAAATTTCTTCACCCGCACTATAAATAAGCTCTACAACAAAGCAGACTTTCGTAGAGTAAAAAACTCATTGATCAATCGAAGCTTTCATTATTTACTCAGGCTTATCCAAAACGAGCGATTGATTGAAATGGCTTACAAAAGTCACGTTTTTTGATAGAAATAAATATTTGAAGTAAGTAAAAATAAACAAAATGTGCATATTTATATGATCTATCATAAATATCAATATGTGAACAGTGTACGGTTAGATATTTTGAAGAATACCACACGCATAGATATAATTACACGAAGTGATGGCGATACCGTCACGAAGGGCATTTAGGGCGATGTTTACAGAACAAATACTAGCCGGACTCTATGGACTGTGCAAAGTATAGGTGGTGAGCGTTGAGGTATTTAAAAGCTTCTTAAATTTTCAGAAGCAATTCTAATATTTACTCCAAAAAATGGTTACATCGAGTCTTGAAAGCTTACGCTTACAAAACTTTATGTTATCATTTTTTCATTTACTGGGAATCAATATTTTTAGTCATTTAATTACCTAATTATTTTTTACTAGCGGCTCACCCTCGTTTCGTTTGCTTCTAGACAAACAAAAACAAATCAATCCCACGGGAATCGTGCATTTTTCGGGGATAAAAAGTATCCTATGTATTATTCTGATGAACTATATTATTGTAAAGTTTCATTAAAATCCAATCAGTAGTTTTTGCGTACTAAACTGTATAGTTACTATAGTTTTTTAACTATCCCACGGATACTCTTTAATTCTGGGATGAAAAGTATACATAGACATTCGACCTTTACAGTTTTATTATATGTATAGATAAACTTACAACCAGTGAAATTATTTTGTTTCATATAAAAACTAAAATAAACTTTTTACAGACACACTAACCAATAATAAATAATAGTTATTTTAAATTTTGCCTATAACAGAGCTTTACAAATAATAAATGTTCCAGTAGTACATTCCTTAAATTAAAAACATTTATAATGAAAATTTTCTTCTAATCATTGAAGTTCTTTAACGGCATTTATAAACGCTAGTCGTCTTTCGTCTAGATGATTTTAAGCTGGACAGCTCTGGTATGCCATAAGTAACCAGAGCGTTCGACACCCAGCCCCGAATCATGTGTGAACACTCAAAGATTATCCGCGTAAGTCGAATACGTGAGAACTTGTTACTCCCACACTGGCGCAAATCGAGTAAGACATAACTTATCTACTGATAGTCGTTAACATGATATATATGGCTATAAGTATGTCCACAATATTAAGTTTCTTTAAAAATAATTTTGATTGGGATATACATATATAAGTAAATATTCAAACAGTCAAGAAGTGATTAAGAATTTGAATTTAGTAATATTTTATTACGTCATTTTGTGTGCCTTATTAGGTGCCGCCACCCAATGCATGTTATAATTAAACGCATTGCAATGTCTGTCGTAGTTACAGTGTGAAAGCGAAATTATTTCTATAGTTAAATATAGTTTTTGTAAAAGGTATAATAATCCTTACTTATAATACTATTTTGACATCATATTTATTAGTTTGCGGTTCTTTCACGCAACAAGCAGTGGTTTGACGTTATTTTTTGCAAAGAGGAATAATATAATAAATAATAATATAAGGAATAATATATTCTGTTACAAAGCTATATGAAAGGGATATTAATATTATAAAACACTATTATACACTTATATTTCCCGCGACTTTTAACGCCTTTTGCGAAACTTATACTCAGTTTCATAACCATATTTCGTTTCATAAAAATGTTTTATTTTTTCAAGTTTAACTCCCTCCTTTTCCCCATTAAAAAGTCATTAGTTAATAAAATGAAATAACTGAAATAAAATTCAATTAGATTTATTACAGAAACTTTTGAATCGTCAAATTAATTTAAAGAGCGTCAGTGTAGTCAGTCCGTGAGGAAGCTACCGCCGCGCCGGCTTGTAAAGCATTTCTGCTGAAAAGAGCCGGCGAGAAACTCAACAGTTGCTCTTTTAAATATCAAAGTTACATTTTATTTATTTTTTACATAACGCATATATATATATAGCGCATATATAAATGTGTATACTCAGGCCCATAAAAGGTAAAACATCAAAAAAACTATAATTAATCCTAAGCCATATAGAAAATATAAATATTTCCATGTTTGTATTTCCGCCGTGGTAGCCCAGGTGGTAGGTGATAACGCGCTCGCTTGGGAAACCGAGTGAAGCGGATTCAAATCCCATTTCTAACATGATTACCACTTGCTTTACCGTTAAGGAAAACATCGTGAGGAAACCTGCATGTCTGAGAGAACCTAGCAAGTTTTCGAAAGACATGTGAAGTCCGCCAACCCGCACTTGGCCAGCATGGTGGACTATGGTCTGATCCCCCTCGTATTGATGGGAGGCCCGTGCCCAGCAGTGGGACGTTAAAAGGGCTGAATACATACATACATACATATTCCGTTAAATCCTTTATTAACGAGTCTTTATATTTTACAAAAAAATCATGAAAAATATTTTTCGGATGATATTTTACATCTGTTTTAAGATTATGTGAATCATTCAGTAAGTAGTGGTATTTCGCTTTAGTATAATGTAGAAGTACATATGTATGTATAAGCTAACAGGGCAAGTCGCACGCCTCTGTCAATTTTACTACCTAATTCTTTCTTTTGGATTATTTTATTATGAAATAAGTATAAGAATTTTGAAATTTATTTTAGTTAAACATATTTAAAATATCTACAAATAATGAAGTAAAAGAACAATAAAGCTCTAAAACCACCATCTAATACTCCATTAGCTTTTGCACACTACGTTTAAAAAAAGCTCGCATAAATCCCCTATCGATCGCTGACAGTAATCACGCACGGTGTAAACCTGTGCTCTCTGTTGGAACACAGTGCATCGTGTGCCCGACATCCAATTAGCCGAGGGGAGTCGGGATAATTGGGCCGAGACCGGTTTCCTTCTATCGGAACTTTTTACTTGGCGTGTTTTGGATGTATGGCATCGCCGCGTTATACTCGGAACCGCGCGGCATTGGAAGATGGTCCACATTGCTGGCGTAATGAGGTTAGAGCACGTAAATTACATGTTGAATTAGGTGCAAATTCCATCTAAATTACTTTTTGTAATTATATGTATAAAGGTAACATTTTTTGACGGTACGTTTGGCTTAGTTTGTAGTGACACTACTTGCTGTGCCAGCGGTCGCGGGTTCGAGTCCCGCTGGGGACATTCATTTGTGTGACGAGCACGAATGTTTGTACTACAGTCATGGGTGTTTATATTTATCATATGTATGTATTTAAAGTTATATATGTGAAGTGTATTAACTATCTGGTATCCATAACAGAAGTCTCGTAGCTTACCATGGAACTAGATGATGTTGTGTGTTAATGTCCCAATATATTTATTTATTTATTTATTTAACATTAAAACTGTCTTTTGAAAACTTCGCTGGGCAAAATGATTTTATTCAGAGACTTTTAGTATAATATTGATATGATTGAAACAAACAATGATTGTATAAAAATAAATTTTATCATTAAGCATTTAATAACGTTATTATACCTTACAATACTACTTTTAAACTGCCGCTTTTACTACAGAGATAACTAGCAACTCACCCTCTCTCCGCTCGGGTTCGTCCCTAGTTTTAACTTTTAGCTCAGAGATGAGATATTTTCCCGCAATAAAAAGTATCCTATACGTTGACGCAGATACCCAGCTATCATCATACCAAATTTCATCAAAATCCGTCCAATGGTTTTCTCTTGATGCGGTAACAGACAGACAGACAGACAGACAGAGAGACAAAAATTCTAAAAACTATAGATTCGAACTCTGTATCATTAATAATGTGTATTTCAAGAAGATTTAAAAAAAAAATTTAATGCACAGATTCGGCTTAGTTATCATTTTATTATATGTATAGATTTAATAATCTAAGAGTAAAAATTGATACATTGAACGAGAGCCAGCATTAAGAATATTTACGTTAAAAAATGCAACAATCGATTTCAAGTAACAGGTAGATTTATAAAGACAAATCTTGGAGTATGTTAAAGTGAATCGAAAATCTAATTAAGTGTGTATCAGAAGTCAAACGTATCTGTCAATCAGCGGCGGTTAGTCACGGCGTGGGCGTGGGCGCATGGTGACAGTGAATTAGTGTCCCGGTTTCGAACAAGTGTATAAATAGAAAGACAATAGCAAATGAGCTAAATTGTAGCGTAAACAGAACGCTTGCAGCTTGTGTGGGATGGAAATGAGTTAGGGCGGGGTTGTGGGTACCTACTTAACCTGTTTCATATGTTACATAATATGTAATGTGAACACATTTGACGCGGTAGAAGTATGTCTACTGAATTTCTACTAGATCTAGAACTTATTTGAATCCAAATCTGTTCTCTTATGTACCTACGTAAATAAATAAAAAAAAATATTAATTAATTTGTAATGTTCCGACACTTAAAAAATAAGTGACCTACATACATATTATGTACTAGTACGTATATACATACGTACTAGTACATAATATATGTCACATGTTTGGTTACATTTTATTACTATAGTCTTTTACCGCTCAAAGAGTAGACATTATCATTTTTTTCGTCTCATGAGTCTCCGCAGATTTGATAAAGCGTTGTGACATGACGGTGACAAAACCAGTAGATACTTCCATCCTCACTTTACTCCATTCACTTAACTTGTGACCTTTATTTTTTTGACTATGACAGTTAAGTATACTTATTTTTACTTAGTGTATACATAATGTTATCTTTATAAGAAATAGTTATGTAAAAAACTAGCGACTCACCCTCACTCCGCTCGTGTTCGTCCCTACTTACGTTTTAAGGTTTAGTATAGATTTCTCAGAGATGAGATATTTTCCCGCGATAAAAAGTATCCTATATGTTAACCCAGATAACCAGCTATCATCGTACCCATCAAAATCCCTCCAGTGGTTTTTTCGTGATGCGGTAACAGACAGACAGACAGACAGACAAAAATTCTAAAAACTAAAGATTCGGCCTCTGTATCGATTATAAAGTCTATTTCAATAAGATTTTCCAAAAAATATTTAATGTACAGATTCGGCTTAGTTACGATTTTATTATATGTATAGATATAATAATAAAATGTATGTCTGTAAGGAAAGGAATGTAAGGAACGCTCCTTAAGCAGAACTTTAGTATCGACAGAGGATTATAGCACGTGAGTCAAGTAGCATAATTTGAAGATTATTTAGCCACTCTCATTGACATATAAGTAGTTACTAAACTAGCATAAACGTTACAAAATTTTACTATCCACTTCCCGCTACACCCAGAGAGCCGGTCACGAAGAAATTACCATCTGACTCAGATGAATGCAAATACGTACGTACAGCGATACTAACGAGGCTTGTGTTTCATGTAAGACCATTATTGTACATTTTATTAACTTAACTAATCTGTAATAAATATAACGCTTGGTTGCGCAAGACAACTTATATTTTTAGATTTTGGAATTTTATAGGCAATCGTACATAAAAGAGTGATTTGGAAAATGAATGGTTATCGCTCGTAGTATTTCTTCATTAATGGTGTTAACTTTTAGGTTCTTTTATTGACGACACGTGTGGCTTAGTTTGTTGTGACCCTACTTGCTCTGCCAGCGGTCGCGGGTTCGAGTCCCGCTGGGGACATTCATTTGTGTGATGAGTACGAATGTTTGTGTTGCAGTCATGGGTGTTTATATTTACTGAGGGAAGGGTGGAACAGGTTGATAACTATGGTTAAGGCAAAAAATACCTATAGATTGTAGTGATTGCCACTCTTTATGTTCTGTTCTTTGTTCTGTGGCATATAGGCGTGCCAATTGGGCACAATTTACTTCGCCAATATCGTGTAGAATGGAGAAGACATATTAGAGATTGAGAATTGATCGGTTTAAAAAGAGATATTCATACTGATAGTTAAAAACTTTTTTGATATGAGCTTTATTACCACTAGCCTAGTATTAGTGACAACTAAAATTAAAAAAGTTATCCTTTCAAAATTTTCAATTTCCGTAACAACTTCCTCTAAAAGATCTATTCTTCGCCACAACAGCATGTCACAATACATTGAGTGCTTAGCACAGTGGATTACTTAAATGGTGAATGGGTAATATCAACAGATCAACGGAAGGACGTACAATAGGACATGTTAACGAGATGTTCGATACAAAGGAGAATAAAAAGTTTACCAAAGAGTACTACTAATCATTATGTTAATGTTTATGTACATTAACTACAAAGTTGGAACTAGAAATATATATGGAAGCTTTTTGGTTTAATAGTACTATTATTGACGTGACAAACACGCAGAGCCGCGGGAAAAAACCACTATTTCCTACATTTTAATTTTGCATATTTCCTTCAGAATTATAAAAAAAATTAATAAAATATATTTCATTTTTTAAATTGAATTAATTATAATCGTGCTATTACTAAAAATAGCAAAAACTTTGAATAATATTGCCCAAAAGCATTAAGTCGATATAAAAGTTTCATAAACAATGACAAGGTCATGTTTTATGGGCAAGTTTTTATGTTGGCTATAGCTATAGTATAGCTAAGTAATCTGAGCTATCAAGCCTTTGCTGGTTCTGCTTGATTTATCACGGAGTATGCAAACAATAATTTCATTCCAAGATTATTTTCTAACTTTGCGAGGGTAAGTGACCGGTGACTCAGCCTTCATCTGCCATACCGAAAATACGATGAGCGTATCAATGTCAACTCATAACCAACCTTACTATATTATACAATTCAAAGATGATTATCGACTGTCATTCTTTACGTGTGTTGTTTAGTGATATTGCTTGCTCTGTAGACGGCGACAGCGCCCCCCTTCCGTACGTGTCTAGTACTATTTATTCCGCTCCCCCTAATTTTAGCGGTTCATTGATCAAGTGTGCAGAGAAATTATACGTGTTAAAGCCTTTACGTTATCGATACAACAAAGTAGTTAACTAAGCAAGATATAATATTTGGCTTGATTTACTTTTAGTACTACGACTAACCTTTAAAAATATGTTACATAAACTATTTTGAAAGAACTTTTACGAGGCTTTAGGTTATGTACTTACTCTATTTAAGGCATATATGTTTGTAATAAGTATATATTATAGTGTATACAACGCGATCTCTGGAGACAGTTTATATTTAGGAAAAAAAGAGATGGACGGGAATCTGAATAATTAATATATAAAAAAATATTTTGAGATTTAAGCCGAGTCCTAATTTATATATTTTAAGTATAATTTAAAAATTGACGTCCTTCTGCCCGATTTTGGCCATGGCGTTCAATCTCCCTGAGACTAACTGAGCAGGAAATATTTGTTATGCACAAGTATCCGCACAGAGATAAGTCCAATCTCTATTTCTTTTCACTCTCAACGTCCAACGGAACGATACTTCAACACGACCGGTGGGAGTTAAGGTACAGGACCGACGGATTTAAGTGCTTTAAAAAAATTAAAACAAAATCAAAATAGAATGACTACTTAAGTAAATCCACTGGCAAAGGCTAGGTCACATAAATATACAATGTGTCATTGTTTTGCCATTCGTTTCTTGTCATGAAACATTTGAGATATAATCGTATTTGAAATTCGCAACCGATAGTATCAGACCAAATGGTCTCGATTTGTTCGTGTTATAGTAGATACAAGTGTGACAATTATGTTCATAATAAATCATTCTAGTACAACTTTTAGAAATGTCAATAGCAGAGCAGGAATATTGAATCATGAAATTGTTACATGTACACCTATATGATAGTATAGTGGCTAGCGTGTACGATTGCAGATCCGGAGGTCCTGGGTTCGAGTCCCGAGTCGGACCAAGTTTAATATACTATGATAAGATATTCTCAATAATAGCCCGGAGCTAGGAAGTTGGCGATGTTGCACCCCTCGGAGAGGGACAAGTATAGCCGTCGGTCCTGCGCCTTAACTCTCACCGGTCGTGTTGAAGTATCGTCCCATCGGGCTTTGAGAGTAAAAGGAATAGAGAGAGCACGTTGTGTCTGCACATACACCGACACGCTGCCCTATAATACATCTATCTGGCTAGTCACAACGAAATTGGCCACCGTAACCGAAATCGGTCAGGAGGACATTATTGTTAGTCTATAACAGCAATAAGTTATTCATAAAGAATATTATCGATATTAGTAGATACCTACGAGAGATTATCTCGAACGTACTCAAAAAATACAGTTTAAAATTTAAAAAATTAAAATATATTACATTTGTATACATAGATACATATATGTAAATGCCGAAGTAAATCCATTTCAATCATATCAACAGTTATTTGATGTTTGGACTGTATGTATGAAGTACTATTAACTGTTACAATTAAGCTTAAGATCAGGGTCAGTGGTTAAATTTATTATAAATATAAGATAAGCATTATCTCATTGCATTTGCATCCCATTGCATTGCAGAAGAAGGCCAGTGCGTAGCAATGAGAGGTTGAAAGCGTTTTGCTATTACATTATTAGTCTTAAACGCCAATATATTAAAGGAAGGAAAATATTTGCACTTTCTCCTGATAATAATCTGAAAACCTAAGACTTTGGTATACACATATCCGGTTTGACCATGTATGGGTATACAACACGTAAGTTATGTAATATATACATAAGTATACTGTGAGTGCACCAAAAATATAACAATCTATACCTACATAGTATAAAACAAAGTCGATTTGTGCGTCTGTCTGTTTATCCGCTTACTTCTTCTAAACCACGCAACGGAATTCGATAGGGTTTTCACTAATAGAACGATAGATGAGGGAGGTTTGTGGATATGATTTATAAATATTTTGTTCAAAATGATGAACCTAGACGTTGTTTTGTCAGAAAAAGCTGTTTTCTGACTCATCCTTTAGAGATACATCAAATCAATGTACTAGAAAATCGTAGGTCTTAAAATGGCCTACAAAAAATCCGCAATAGCATGCGTCTATCAACTAGGGTATGTTCACAATAAATTTTTTTATCCATATAGAACGTACACGAGGATGCACCCGAGCGAAGCGAGGATTAGTCGCTAGTTACCATATTTATATAACAGTGCTACAACCCTTGCAGCTTATTACAATATCCTAAAATACAACAAAAAACCCCAATACGAATGTCTAAAGTGTTCACTGTATTTTTTTATATTATAAAAGTGTCAAACAAAGATACAGACTGGCTGTTGCTGAAATAGCACGTTACCGAAGGATGTTATTGAAAAATATCGAGAAATATTATATTCGAGAGTCACCACAAAAGTTAAAATTATTGAAATACAACGTATCAAGCTGTTTAAATTTAGATGTTTGGATTTTTGGATGGATGTTTGTTTATATATATATATATATATATATATATATATATATATATATACCGAAGTCGGTGTGCTTTGTTTTGTATTGGCTGGCACCGACTTCGAAAAAATCTGATTAAGTATCTATTCTAAATGAAAACCCCCGTTTAGTTATTTTTTACTTTTCAGTGCCTGGAAGTCGGTTTTTATTTTTTTTTAAAAGTTTTTATTTTTCCATTTTTAGTGTAAACGTATCATCAATACAAATTAATCAAGCCCAAACACCAGGTAATTGCTATAAATCGTTGAGGAGTTCCCTCCACTATCTTTCGGGTCCATCATCAGATCGACTCCGGACCTTCATTAAATAGTAGTGCTTTAAAATACCTAATGAAAATGTTTACAAACGCACTAGTCGCCGCTACAATTTTCGAAAGTTCCCCTCGATTTCTCTGGGATCCCATCATCAGATCCTGGTTTCCTTATCATGGTACCACTCTTGGGATATCTCCTTTCCAACAAAAAAAGAATTATCAAAATCGGTTCATAAACGACGAAAAAATGCCCGAACAAACATAAAAAAAAAAAAAAAAAAAAAAAACATATATACGGTCGAATTGAGAACCTCCTCCTTTTTTTGGAAGTCGGTTAAAAATACAATAATTTTAAGTGTCACTACTTATTATAAAAAAAGTCACCCCACCGCGTCTGTCTGTCTGAACGCGATAAACTCAAAAACTACTGTACGAATTTTCATACGATTTTCACCAATAGACAGAGTGATTCAAGAGCAAGGTTTAGGTGTATAATATATTACGGTTTTGTGTAAATTGGCTGAAATATGACAATGATTTTTGAAGATGTCGGAAAAATCATGTCAACTAAAAGTTCATTGGCGCCACGTAAATCAATAACGTTATATGAAAACAATATATTACGGAATTATTTCTCTTAAGAGTGCACCATAAGACCGCTGTGATTTGGATTCGGAGGAGCGGGATGACAAGATAATATTCTTTTGTGAGTGAGAAGAATAAAGCGATAGATGATCCAAAACAATTTTTATTTACTATAAATTAATTGACTACTTGATATAACTATTTGAAAAATGAAATTCGGTAACTGAAGAAATATGTTTAGGCTTATTGATAAAACAAAAACGCTACAAAAAAGTGAGCTGTTTCTGAGATAAATAGCAATAATTTTTTTACATAACATGTTTTTTTTAAATATTATCGAGGAAATTTTCACTAATCATATTTTCAAATTAAGCAATTCCAGATGAAAGTCCAAAGTATCATTTTTCCTTAATATTAAAGTTGTAATTTTCAAAGATTCTGAGATAAAGATACTACAAAGAGAATAAGATATTAAGATTAATAAGATATTATGAGATAAAGATATTAAGTACAATATATACATATGTACACTCTCAAAAAGATCTATTAAACTATACCAATTCTATATTACTTATTTAGAGCACCTAAGCGAAGTGAGGTAAAATCAATAGTATTGTATGTATTCAGCCCTTTTTTAACGTCCCACTGCTGGGGGTGGGCCTCCCTTCAATACGAGGGGGATCAGGCCATAGTCCACCACGCTGGCCAAGTGCGGATTGGCGGACTTCACATGTCTTTCGAAAACTTGCTAGGTTTTCTCAGACATGCAGGTTTCCTCACGATGTTTTCCTTCACCGTAAGGCAAGTGGTAATCATGTTAGAAATGATTCGCACATAAAAATATCAGAGGTGCGAGACCCGGGATTTGAACCCGCTTCACTCGGTTTCCCAAGCGAGCGCGTTACCACTGGGCTACACAATCAATAGTATTTAAATGAAAATATTCACTAAAATATATAAATTAGAAGCTGCAACTATAATTACAATACGATAACGCGCTATCACTCATTGCCGCTATCTCCAGCACGTGCTGTAAATAATCTACAATGCGCACGCACAACGTACAATAAATAACTTTGCCGGCGTGAATAGTAAACATTAGGTTTGAATTAACTTGTAGAATTACGTCTGACTTCATCTAAGTAACCTTTGTAACGGGTAAAATTTATTTCACATTATTTAGTCGTGACATTATATAAATAATCTCGTTGGTCTAAACTCTTGTTAGAATGTACAGCTTCAAATCCTGCGGTCCTTGGTTTGAGTCCCGAGTCGGGTCAAGTATAGCTATCTATCCATATAATAAAATTGTAACTAAGCTAAATCTGTACATTAAATATTTTTTGGAAAATCTTATTGAAATAGACATTATGCAGAGACTGAATCTATAGTTTTTAGAATTTTTGTCTGTCTGACTATCTGTCTGTCTGTTACCGCATCACGGAAAAACCACTGGAGAGATTTTGATGAAATTTGGTATGATGATAGCTGGTTATCCGGGTCAACATATAGGATACTTTTTACTGCGGGAAAATATCTCATCTCTGAGAAATCTACACTAAATGTTAAAACGTAAATAGAGACGAAGTGAGTCGCTAGTTAAATATCTGAAGAAAACACCAATTGTTTAGACACTATACCTTCTAGTAGTCTCTGATGGCCGCCATGGCGAAATCGGTCAGCAAGTCATTATGTAAATATGAGTTTTAATCTATAGTAAAGATGGGAAAATGCACATAAAACTCCCATTCTCCTTACTCGCCATAAAAGTAATAAAACATGAGGTAATTAAATATTATTATTTTATACTAAATTGATGTAAGAAATGCGTAAATTATACGGCAATTATTTAACAAGCTAAAGTATTAGACCCCACTTCATTATACTGGCAAATACGACTAGTTTCACTTAACGGATAATTATTCTATTTCGCCATGATTGATATTTAAACGAAAATATGGCTTAGCTCAGAGTTAGACTTAGGGTCACATCCATCAAATATTTTATTTAATTTAAATATTTTAAATCAAATTAAGTTTGCTATACCTATTCTATGTTTTATATGACGACACGTTTGGATCAGTGTGTAGTGACTCTACTTGCTGTGCCAGCGGTCTCGGGTTCGAGTCCCGCTGGGGACATTCATTTGTATTATGATCACGAACGTTTGTACTCCAGTCATGGGTGTTAATATTTGTAATATGTATCTATTTAACGTTATATATGTATAGTGTATCAACTATCTGGTATCCACAACACAGGCCTCGTAGCTTACCATGGAACTAGATGGTGCAGTGCGTTAATGTCCCAACATATATATTTATTTAATCTTAATATATTTTTGAAACAAAAGTATTGAATACGCATAACTATTCTATGTTTTATTTGAAGTTTATTATTCTTTCTCTCGCTATACACCTGCCGAAACGGGTTCCAACACAATATCCATCCAAGGTGATATGCTACAGTAAAATGCAATATAATTTAATATTTTCATAAGCACAGAACTCATAAATGATTACAAGTGAGATAAAAAGAACTAGATAGTTTTAAATTACTCAATTTTGCTTTTGCTACAGATAATTTTCGACTTTTTGATTTTTGACCATGGGGAATATGAGCGAGTATTTTTTTTAATTTTTTATATAACAGCTAACATTTTTATATAATTGTAAAAAATATCCAGCTTCAAAAAACTAAAATTTAGTAAAAAAAAATGTTTTTTATAAATACCATACCGATACAGATACTTTAAACGCCCGCCATTTCGCGCACTTAGCGCGACGTCACAGTATCATACATGGAAAAATGACGTACGACTTTAATTTGTAGCGACAAAATCGCTAATCGCTCTGTTATTATAATACTTTGACGTCATATTCGGTTTGACCAATGGCGTGCGTATCAACTAATTTGAATTTGCCATCTATATTTGCGTTTTTTAATAATTATTTTCTTAATCAAAAAGAAATTACATTAAAAATATTGATATAGGCTTAATTCAAAACCAATAAAGATTATTAAAAAAAAAACCCTTTACTTAGAACACATGCATATTCTCTATTCTGCGTTTAAATTGGAACAAAATTATCTATTTTTTAATTTTTCTTTTTATAATAAATCGATTATTTTATAAGACAAACAGTAGTTTTACCAATCCCGCATTTACCCGTTATTTAACGATGTCGTAATTAACTCGAGATCCCATTACCCTCCAGGAAGTGGAATCTAGTGCAATCGTGAATCGGAAATCAGATTTCAAAGAACTATTGTATGACCGTTGTCGTTAGTATCGATGTTTAAATGCAGAATCTATTTTTCTACATTTCTATGCTTCATATAAATGTAGCACAGTGGTAACGTGCTCGCTTGGGTAACCGAGTGAAGCGGGTTCAAATCCCGGGTCTCGCACCCCTGATATTTTCATGTGCGAATCATTTCCAATATGATTGCCACTTATCTAACGGTGATTGAAAACGTCATGGAGAAACCTGCATGTCTGAGAGAACCTAGCAAGTTTTCGAAAGACATGTGAAGTCTACCAACCCGCACTTGGGCAGCGTGGTGGCCTGATTCCCCTCAAATTTAAGGAAGGCCCGTGCCCAGCAGTGGGAACATATTTTTATGTCACTTAATAGGACTTGTCATCGGCAATATAAAAAAGAAGCTTAAAATTATCATTATTCGAACATCAAAAATCGTGAACTTCCATACAAATTTTTATTTTACCCCTATTAAACTTCTCTGAAGGTTGAATTTTCTCACTTTCGCTGTAAAACATCTTTTGTGCAAAATTTTATGCATCTACAGTCAGTAAGTTCAGTGTGTGATGTAACTTAGTAATTATTATTATACCAGCGATTCACCCTCGCTTCGCTCACGTTCGTCCTTAGGTTGGTTTCCCATACAAACTTTCATACTCATTTTCACCTCCTTAAGGGATGATTTCCGGGATACGAAGTACCCTATGTCTTTCCCAGGGTCTCAAACTATATTTTTACGAAATTTCATCGAAATCGGTTCAGTAGATCCAAAGCTTACCCCCTACAACCTCATAAACTCATAAACTCACAAACTTTACCTCTTTATAGTATTAGTATAGATATAAAATTTATATATGACCAAAACGAAAATATTCAAAGCATTATGGGTCAGCGGTGGTCTAAACAGTTGATAACATCGGTTATCGACACAAGGAGTTCGCAAGTTCAATTTATAACTACCTTATTTTGTATGCAAGCAAACACGAATAAAGCATTATTTTTTTAAATTTAACAGTATTGACTAAAATAATAATAATAATACAGATAGCGCTTCTAAATATGATGGGACAGACCCCCATGTCTGGTGACAGGATCGAGACTGAACTTTTGGTAACTTGATATATGACATGAGTTAACCCATTCTACTCCATTCATCAAAATTTACGCTTTCTAGAAACCAATGAGACAGATAGTGTTAGGCTTCAACATAATTTCTCTTAATCTAGATAGGAAATAGTAATGAAGTATATATTCTTTGTTTTATTATCTGTCGTCAGTTTTAATTAAAAACGTTATCTAGTCGTTACGAAGATGTAATTAACGTTTAATGGCGCTAATCGCGTTTTAAACTTAGCAATTGTATGAATGTATATGTATTTATGTTTATAATTTGTACCTACACCTCGCCTTATTATATATTTTTTCTCACGCTTTAGGGTTACTGGAACAAATCTCTTAACGAGATTCATCCTTTATACACATAATATCTGATTAACGTACATAAATAATTGATAAATAATTAAATTAATAAACAAAACGTAACGTAACGTAAATAAACAAAACCTATACTTCTTTGGCATAACGAAACAAAAATAGCTAAAGATTTCATCCCGTATATTCATCATCCGTACCTACTTTCTGTTTGTAAAAGGAATGCAGCTAACTTCATCATGTCGCTGTTTGATACCGACGCGTCGGTGTGCGCGCGCATCGTAAAAATTTTACTCTCATATTTTTTTCCAAACGTGCCAAAAGAAGTATAATTTCAAAAATGTACCAAAATCATTCAATTACGTAATATAGTTAATGTTTTTAATGTTATTTTTGCACAGATGACATAACACTATACTAGAATTTGTTGCCATCTTCAAAGTCTTTCTGAAAATATATACGATCCAAAAAAAAAAAGCTTTAATTCACTTCACTACATACCAAACAAAATAAATATATATTATTTGCATACTAAAAGATCTATTACCGATCGATTAACTACCATAATTGGATTTACTTAACAAAAACTTTATTATCCCCGTTATTTTAAATACCTGGAATGTGACCGGGAAGCGGTGTCGGGTGACACGTTCTGAGAAACGAGATGGGTTGCTTACTTTGTGTAATAGACTTTACTTCAAATACGACGAAGTTACGACTAGATGTAACTAAGCCAACAACTTCTACATTCCTACACTATACATTATTCATATACATATATACTAACTAAACTTGTATGTCAGTCCTTTCGAAATATATATCACATTATCCACTATTATTTATGTTTTTTTAATTGATCTTGTAGGATGAGTTGTGAATCCCTAAAGCCTAAACTAATTTAAATAATTGTTTTTTTTTCAAATAAGTATAAAATAGCTGAAACATGATACGAGCATACGAATTGTAACAGTACCTACTACTTAATATTATTGAAGTGAATAACTTTGTGTTTCGTACTTATTTTCTTCAAAACAATATTTATAAAATTAGACCTATCTATATTATGCAATATCTATACTAATATTACAAAGCTAAAGAGTTTGTTTGTTTGGTTGAACGCGCTAATTTTAGGAACTACTAATCCGATTTGAAAAATTCTTTTTGCATTAACTGAGGAAGGCTATAAAAAAATCTGGGATGAGCTGGGAAAAGGTTCTCGTGGGATAGATTTGTTTTTGTCTAAGAACGAACCCGAAGCGAAGCGAGGGTGAGTCGCTAGTTATATTATAAACAGGCAGCGTTATTTTGTTTAAACGCACTAATCTCTGGAACTACTAATCCGATTTGAAAAATTCTTTGTGCATTAGATAAACCGTCATTGAGGAAGGCTATAGGCTATATATCATATAGTATATCGTCTATCTATTCCATACTAACTGTTAAAACGTACCTAGGGACGAACCGAGGGGCAGTCGCTGTATTTAACGTACTACAATTTATTATTTTTTTAACTATTATATTCTTATTATCTTATTTATTTCTAACTATCAGCTCTCGAAATAATTCCGGAATTCACTTAAATTCATTGAGATTATTACGAGAATTCAACTTATTAAGTTTAACTTAAACTTACTGTAGAGCACAATAGTTCGCTATTGCCTTGTAGAATGCTATAAATGCACGAGAAAAATATACAATAAAATTATAACACTACATTAGATTTCACGTAAAATTTTTTACCAGGTTTCTGATGCCGATGTTTCTTTCCCTTGCCAGTGACAGCCGTCACCAGTAGCGCCAGCACCACTACACGCCACCACATTTTACACCATCACATTCACTCTTTACACGATACTTTTTTGCGTATTAATTATTAATATATATTTTGTTAACTAACAAATTAATTAAAAGTACTAAAACTTCTTTTGTTACTGACACCAATAAATTCATTCACTTATAAATAATTTAAGATGAAGTCAATGTTTTTGTCAGTTTTATCTGTCAAAATTGGCGCCAATTTGTAATTATTTGTTACCTGTTCACTAAACCACAGAGAAGGAGACCTTAGAGCTGCTGGCCACGGCTCACTTCCCTGAGTGCCTCTTGGAGCACATTGGCAGTCAGCAGGAAAGACACCATAGACCTCGTAGTGAGGACTGGTGCAAGGCTGCCAAAGTCATAAAACCCAACGTTGTTCAGTGGGCCGTAGACTCTTTTAAGCCTTACAAGGCGAGAGGGGAAGACGGGATAACGCCAATCTTGCTTCAGCAAGGGGCGGACATCCTCCTTCCCCACCTGATCAAAATCTTCAGAGCGAGCTTCGCCTGGGGATACGTACCAGAAAAATGGACTATTGTCAAGGTTATATTTATACCCAAAACTGGTAAAAAAGACTATAGCCAGCCAAAGTCTTTTAGACCAATAAGCCTCTCTTCATTCTTGCTTAAAGCAATGGAGAAGGTATTAGATAGGTATATAAGAGATGTAGCCTTGATCAATAATCCTATTCATTTCAACCAACACGCATATCGTAAAGGGAAATCAACTGAAACTGCCCTTACAAGTCTTATAGATAAAGTAGAAAAGGCGTTAGAAGACAAAGAAATAGCACTCTGTGCATTTCTAGATATCGAAGGTGCTTTTGACAACTCTTCTACTTCACTGCTGATAAATGGGCTGACAAACAAAAATGTCGACCCAACAACTATAAGATGGGTAAAATCTATGCTCACTAGCAGAAGAGCCAAACTAGCCCTTCACGACACAACCATATACATATCCACAGCAAGAGGATGTCCGCAAGGGGGTGTCTTATCCCCATTACTGTGGACCCTTGCCGTGGATGAACTGCTTTACAAACTGGCAGAACTCCACATTGATGCGCAAGGCTATGCAGATGACTTGGTAATCATAGTGAGGGGTTTTTGCCAATCTTCACTCTCTAGTATACTACAAAAGGGACTAAATACTGTCAGCGACTGGTGCGTTAGAAGTGACCTATCAGTAAACGCAGACAAAACGGTTATTGTGCCCTTTACAAATAAGCGACGGCTAGACAAACTAGTCATGCCAAAGCTTAATGGCAAACAGATCACATTTTCCACACAAGTCAAATATTTGGGACTAACACTAGACCAAAAACTGACGTGGAACCCTCACCTAGCTACAGTTGTAAGTAAGGCTAAGATGGCATTAGGAGCGAGTGGCCGCATGCTGGGCGGTAACTGGGGTTTAAGCCCCAAAACCACCCTTTGGACATATACTGCCATTGTGAGGCCAATTATCACCTACGCATCGGTAGCCTGGTCTAATAAGACCAAACAGACAACAGTAATCAAAAAATTAGACAGCCTACAAAGAATAGCCTGTCTAATGACAACAGGAGCCATGTCTACGTGCCCTGGTCAAGCACTAAATGCACTACTCGGGTTGCCACCTCTACACCTATTTATACAGAAGGAGGCACAAGCCAGTATGTACAGAGCTAAAATCCAAGGCAGAACTCAATGGCTCTCACGGAAAATGAGGACATTACAGGACTCTCTGCAAGAGATGCCGCTACTTGGTATGACATCTGATGCCATGCAAACGCGGCACTTATTTGATAAATATTATAAAATTGAATTTCCGTCAAGGGAGGACTGGACCAATAGCCAGATATCCTATAAAAACGGATCTCTAGTCTGGTACACAGACGGTTCCAAAATAGGAGCAAAGACTGGCTGCGGGATACATGGAGAGCGACCGAGGTTCAGCAAAAGCGTACATCTCGGACAATTCGCCTCCATCTTCCAAGCAGAAGTCTATGCCATCCTAGAATGTGTAGAAGCCAATCTATGTAAGCACTACACAAATCAAACTATTTATATAAATTCGGACAGCCAAGCCGCACTACTAGCACTAGACTCAAACATAGTCTCATCGAAGCTAGTAGAACAGTGCATGGACCGATTAAACTTCTTAGCAAAAAGAAATAAAGTAGTTCTAAGATGGGTACCGGGTCATGCAGGGATAGTTGGCAACGAATGTGCCGATAAGCTTGCTAGAGAGGGAGCTCTTGGCTCGCAGCAGGGACCTGAGCCTTTCTGCGGTATACCCAAGAGCTTAGCTCAAAGAACCCTAATGTCAGCATGTCTCAAGACTGCAAAAAAGGACTGGAATGAGTCAATTGGAATGATTCACTCCAAGACACTGATTAAAGCCTATGACAAAAGGTTTAACAACCTTATGATAGCGCTAAACAGAAAAACCTTACGATTACTGGTAAGGACTTTGACTGGACACTGCTGCTTAAACAAGCACATGTTCAACATGGGACTGAGCGAAACGCGAACCTGTAGAATATGCATGGAGGCAGATGAAACGCCACTTCATCTTCTATGGGAATGCGGACCGCTCATGTACAAGCGTAGCATTCATCTAGGAAAACAGTATATAGGCCTAGATGAAATAAAAGAGTGCAAACCAAAGAAAATCCTGCAGTTTTTAAATTCTGCAGGGTTCAATGGTTCACTCTAATAAGAATGTGGCGATCACAATAGACCAGAAATGGTCGCAGTGACACCATAGCCGCAAACAAGAAATAAAAAAAAAAAAAAAAAAAAAAATACCTGTTCACTATTAGCATAAATTAAGAAAAAAGTTTTAATAGTAATAGATTAAAAATATTATTATGTATTTGCTTATAATGTAATAAAATTTATTTAGTGTTTTAGTATTTAAAACATTTCACCCGCGACGAATTCACGTAACAAAAATATTTACGCCAGCATTAAATCACCTCTTCCCGCGACGGACAGATTCCAACTGACAATGAGTAAAACAAGCTTACCGGCTTCAAAGCTTTGCCTCTCGCAAGAAAAAGCTCACATTTTTATTTCTATTATTGTAATAATTTTCAGAATCAAAATTGTATGGGAGAAGAAATTTTTATTTTTGTATTTATATTTCGCAATAATTTATAATAATAGAAATTTAATTATATTTTTAGCAGTATAAAAGCTTTTACTAAAAGCTTAGTTCATATTCAAACCACAAGTTCAGGTAATGTTCTTTTAAGTAGTTTTCTACTTTTCTCAAAGATGGCGCTGTATGTCAAAGTGACCAAATTCCTGTAGCAACTTTTATAATAGTATGTCACATTTAAAGAACAATGAAATCTCATATTTTACTCGTACTATTTACAAAATTTTACTTTTTTTTTATAAATTCAATGAATGACATAAATGTATTTTTATAAGATATACCTACCTATTAAAATAAAAATAAAACTTCAGTTCAAAATAACTTTTAAAAAAAAAAAAAAAAACCGACTTCCAGGCACTGAAAAGTCAAAAATAACTAAACGGGGGTTTTCATTTATAATAGATACTTAATCAGATATTTCCGAAGTCGGTGTGCTTTGATTTGTATTGGCTGGCACCGACTTCGAAAATATCTGATTAAGTATCTATTATAAATGAAAACCCCCGTTTAGTTATTTTTGACTTTTCAGTGCCTGGAAGTCGGTTTTTTTTTTTTTTTTTTTAAAGTTATTATTTTTCCATTTTTAGTGTAGACGTATCATCAATACAAATTAATCAAGCCCAAACACCAGGTAATTGCTGTAAATCGTTAAGGAGTTCCCTCGACTATCTTTCGGATGCATCATCAGATCGACTCCAGACCTTCATTAAATAGTAGTGCTTTAAAATACCTAATGAAAATGTTATCAAACGCACTAGTCGCCGCTACAATTTTCGAAAGTTCCCCTCGATTTCTCTGGGATCCCATCATCAGATCCTGGTTTCCTTATCATGGTACCACTCTTGGGATATCTCCTTTCCAACAAAAAAAGAATTATCAAAATCGGTTCATAAACGACGAAAAAATGCCCGAACAAACATAAAAAAAAAAAAAAAAAACATATATACGGTCGAATTGAGAACCTCCTCCTTTTTTTGGAAGTCGGTTAAAAATATCTTGTTTCTCGATCTCGTTTATCTATAGAGGTGTATTTTCAGAGAAAATGCAATTTTATATGTTTTCCGAAAAAAAAAACAAAAAAGAATCGCCGAGCGAAGTTCGATCACCCAAGTACTTGTTATTAATTGCAGAACACATCCAAAAAGACTAAAATATATTTGTTTGTTATATTTTTCTATTTTGTACCTCATTTCATTTGCAAGCATTTATACGAAGAATCTTATATACAAAGTCCTACATATTAGCTTTTATCAATTATTATTATAATATCAGTAAATCAATCAAAAAAATATAATATTAATATTTAATAACTATTTGTATTATTTAGTGATTTCTTGCATTGAGCTGAAAATATTACCACTTTTGTAAAGTTGAATAAAATAAAGTTTTTAATATTGTTGGAATTATAATGTTAAATCTGAAATTGGTGTAACAGTAAGATTTGAAATTTGTCTTATCTAAGTGTCAAAAATAAAATAAAGATAACTAGTATTTCCACTTTTACACACATACACCATTCTTTATAACTAAATCTATTGAAAATGAGAATAGTCATCTTTAAACATGTAACGATGCGCGATATTTTATTTATTAACTTGTATTCATTGAAAACGCCTGATAGAAAATAATAGTAAATAAATAATTCGGTAATAGACCAGTTGCTATCATCTACCGCAGGCACCAGTATCCACAATTCTATATAATATTTTCTTAAAGAATATATTGTAATAATAAAACTTTAAATTTAATACTGTCTTAGAGTTAAGCAAATATTTGACATTTTAAATAAAACTATCTTTTCGGATTATTTCGTGAATTTATTTTCATTTTGGATCCTGACGTTTCGAATGCTTTACAGCAATCATGACCACGGGAGAGACTAAGGTTGAAGACGTCTCAAAGGCGTTATATACTTGTTACAAACAGTGCCTACCCATAAGCTTTAACTTTACTAGGTAAGGTTGAAGGGGATAAGGGTAAGGGAATAAGGGTGCGGAAAACTTAAATAATAACACAATAACATACGAACAATAAGCCAAAAATGTTTAATGTCATATCGTTAAATTTACATTGCGTTTTTCGTAACACCAAAACCTGGACACCCACGACACGCGTGAGGCGCGGTGCGCCTTCCACATTACGAGTAAAAATTCACCTAAAAAAATCTTTGCTAAAATTAGGTATTACATATTAGAGTAGATACGTTCGGATAGATCGCTCAGCACTCGGCAGTGTGCGGCGCGGCACGACCTGCCCTCGCACGTTCGGACCTAGACCCGCACATAGTAAAAACTTCATAAAATCTGTATATAGCGTTGTAACATTAAAAGGCATTTATATTATTGTAGTACCTTACCGAATATCTAAGCGTGTTAATGGAAGTTTTTATTATTGTTTTACTTTTTCAAGCGATTATATATAAGTAGAGCCGGGTGGGATGGGGTGTGTCGGACCGCGCCGCGGGCGCCGGCATGCAGCGGGTGGGGAGAGGGGACGCCTGCGCGCTACCACCTTCTATCTCACCATCTCGCTAACTCCTTCATCAGTAATACTTTCTTAATACTTTCTTAGGTTTACGCGAATATTAGACATTTAAATAAAACTATCTTTTCGGATTTTTTCGCGGATTTATTTTGATTTTTGTTTCCCGACGTTTCGACTTTCGATTGCTTTACAGCAATCATGGTCACGGGAGAGACTAAGGTGTCAGATGTCTCAAAAGTATTATATAGTTGTTACAGACAGCCTACCCACAATTAACAAAAAATGAATTCAAAATATTGAAAATTGGCATCAAAGTACCTTACAATATTTGTAAATTTTAATTTTAAAATTAAAATTATAAAAATGTTTAAAATTAAAATTTACAAATATTGTAAGGTACTTTGATGCCAATTTTCAATATTTTGAATTCATTTTTGTTAATTGTGGGTAGGCTGTCTGTAACAACTGTAGAATGCTTTTGAGACATCTGACACCTTAGTCTCTCCCGTGACCATGATTGCTGTAAAGCAATCGAAACGTCGGGAAACAAAAATCAAAATAAATCCGCGAAAAAATCCGAAAAGATAGTTTTATTTAAATGTCCTTCATCAGTTTCTTCAACGTGACTCTCATGAATTACGAATCACATTGTAATTTACAAAATTGCGACAACTTAAAAGTAACTGATCGATACATCTATGGGATCTATTCATAATATGTATTATATGGTCCGATTACAATTTGAACGAGTATCTTCATGATAATACTTTTAAAACTTTATTTATAAAGTTTAAATTTGACTTACTTAGATACATAATATGATAACTCTTATAATAGGTTCGGTATTGAAATAAATTAGACACAAAAAATCACACGTACATATAATATCGACTAAACATTTTTAGAAATGCGGAGATATTGGAACTGCACATTCTACGCACACTACTCTGTCCAATGAACGTATACGACAACGTCACTCACGGACGTTAACTCGCTAGTGGTTACGGTTGCATTGGATAGAGTATGTTGAATATCATTCATATAATATATACTTAAGTCTACCGAAACGCGTACATTCAAACAAGTGAGATTCTGAACGATCCGCGATTAACACGCGCGAGCGACAACACGAGCGAGTGGCTCGCGCGTGTAATCGCGGCTTAAGTCTTAGTCAACCGCGCGAGTAACTGTGCCATGTATCGCTTACTGTCATGGGCTAGTTACTCGCGCGAGTGGCTCGTACGTACAGCACGAGGAAGTAGCTCGAGCGAGCAGGCGCCGCCCAGTCGCGGCGCGACCGAGAAGCCGCCGCACATTCGATTATATATTATACTATAGATTGTTATTGTTGCGTTTGTATATTTCATCTTATATATGTATTGATATGGATATGTCGACATTTTATGATCTTACCGCTAATTTAATATATATGATGGTGTAAAGGAAAATATTTTTGTTCGCGGCCGTATAAATTGTATTTGCTACTTTGATATGATGAGATTTATTAGTAGTTTATACCAACCGCGAAAGATTACGTCTATTATTGCAATGTTATAGCGTATATGTTTGTTCGATATGTGAGCATCAGTCGCGTCCAGTGCAGTAAGTAGATGACAGTGTAGGTGGGAGTAGGGGGTCGGTACGGCGCCCCCGCCCTGCGGGCCCGACCGGGCCGCCTCAGACGAACCACTCGTCCTTGTGCGGGGCGCCGCTCAGCGCTGCGCCCGCGCCCGCAGGCGGCCCGGGCGCGCCGCCCTGTACCTGTAGGCATCCACACCTATTATTATAGTAACGTTAAATCATAGACATAGAGTGGACTGAGTGTTTCTTTGCCATCCGTCAGCTAAATGACTGAAAGGCGCAACAAAAACAAACGAATGTGCGGCCAGAAGTCTTCTGTATTCATCGAAATACGATTAATGATTATAGATATTTATAACCATTTTACATTCCATTATAATATTACAATACTTTTTTTGCACTCCATTTATAAATTTAACAAGAGAAGGATATTGGTCGCACGTTCGCTTTCTCTCTTTCTAGAGAGTGGTTAATTTCATGACAATATAGCTCAGTTCATTATCTAAGTCTATGCGTTAAATAAACTAGTTGACAGTACATTATAAAGTAAAATACTCATTGCGTAGTTCTTCTACACATGCACATGCAATTTATAAGCAACCATAAATAAAAATAGAAAATATATTTAATTTGATTTGTATAAATTGATTATCTTCATTTTATCAATACTACTACTTACTTAGAAAGTAGTCCCTAGTTTCCTAACAGGTAGCCTCTGTCTTACTCCAGGTCCAAAGTCTATCTGTGTGCTAAATTCCATCTAAATCTGTTTAGCCGTTTTAGCGCTAAGGAGTTACCAACATACATACACATACAAAGTTTCACATATATAATAGTAGACATTTTGCGCATACGCATGCACTTTATAAGCAAACAAAAAAAACGGTATAATTATCTTATACTTTACCTGTACAAACCGATCCTCTTCATTTTATCAATATTGGGTAAAATAAATACTTTTTACCTTGTAAATCCATGACTTGACATTTTAACTTGTAGAAGTTATTAAACTTAACATAGATGAGTTATCATCTAACTATTGCTATACCCTTCATGGTAAGCATTTTTTAGATTTTTTCTTTACTTTTTGACTTTATATCTTCAAGGACTACACAAAACTTTTATTGTTTAGTTGCTAAAATATTTTAATACTACAATTTTTCCTAAGCATTTTCATTGCATATTTATTCCTAATTGAATTTTTTAATAAGGAATTGTGTAAGACCTAAGAAGCACGTGACAAAAGATGTAGATAACCAAAGATTTACATTGTAAAAGACTATAAAAAAAAGAAAAAAGGATAAGAAAAAAAAATGTAATGCACATAAACATTAATAAAATAGCGAAGCCAAATAATTACAGCTACTAAGGAGTGTCCTAAGAACTATTACTATATTATTTACTGCTCAATGAATTATTGTTATAAAAATCAATGAATTTTTATAAATTTTTGGGATCCATATAAACATGACAAAACAAATTAATTTTATTAGCAATCTTCTGAGAGTACTCATACATACATGTATTAATATCTCCTTCTCCCACCCTCGGATAAGATCGATGGTGTCAAATTATTGTGTTACACTCCAGATTATAAAAATTTATCAAAGTTCAAATCGATTTGTTAGAAATAGTTTAAAATTAACAGAAATAGATTAATTACGGATGAAGCTAGTAAAAACGTTTTCTAAATTAGGCAACGTTTACAATTTTGTGTATATTTTTAGGACACCCCAACTTATCAAAAATAAAGGATAAAGATACATAACAAAAAAAAATTATTAAGAAACAAAAGCACTACACAAAACAACGTAGCAAAAACACCGATAAAATATATTTAAATTAGTAAAAAAAGTAAGTAAATCTATTTCATCATTCTACTCTACATATTCGTAAGCGAAAACTACATCAAAATGGGTCAAGCGTCAACAGTGGTCGTGGTACTGTTGGTTTCATACCCGCGCGGGCCCCCGCAGGGTGCGCCCAGTTTCCCAACAGAATGTTTCGATCGTTCGAATCATTTTATATCTGAACGTCGTCATTAGAATTAAATATGAAAATATAAGCATTTTAAACCGGACTACTATTATAAATATTATTTAAACTAAAACGTCTAGATAGATTTATATAAAATTTAGTACTAGATTCTAGAGTTTTGACTTTGAACTAAAACATAAAATTAGAAAGGGATAATTGTTTGTTTACAGAGTGTCGAGATATAGCAGTGAGTTATAGTAGTGAATATAACGAGCGGAGCACTGACGGCGGCGACGGCGTCGTCGGCGCGGTCGGCCTTGAGCGCGTCGGCGCGCCGCAGCTCGCGGTCGATGTCCTGGCGCTGCTTGGCCTCGGCCTGGCGGTGCACGTCCAGCTCGTCCTCGCCGTCCTGCACCGTGCGCTCCCACCGCGTCACGTTCTCTGCGGACCACGCGCGTACATATCATGCTAAGCTTGTGTTACTTGATACACTACACAAATACAACTTTAAATACATATAATAAAACTGTAGAGGTCGAATGTCTGTACTTAGATAAAAATACCAAAAACTGAGTCAGGGGAGTGTAAGAAAAAAAATAGAACAAATCCAAATTTTTTAATTTTTTTGTTTCTCTGTCTATTTGTCTGTTTGTACGGGCTAATCTCCGAAACTGTTGGACCTATTCGAATGAATTTTTGCATGATGGTACCTTATATCCCCGGTCAACATTTTAAATACTTCACTCAATCCCAAAAAAATTAAAGAGTTCCCGTGGGATAGTTAAAAAACTATAGTAACTTATACAGCTTAGTACACAAAAACTACTGGTGGGATTTTAATGAAACTTTACAATAATATAGTCCATACATCAGAATAACAAATAGGCTACTTTTCTTCCCGAAAAAATTTACGGTTCCCGTGGGATAGATTTGTTTCTGTTTGTCTAGAGGCGAAGCCGAGCCGCTAGCTATAAATATAAACAGCCATGACTGGAGTGCAAGCAGGCGCACTCACTCTGCGTGTCGCGCGAGCGCTCGAACTCGAGGTTGGAGGCGATGCGGTCGATCTGCGCCTCGAACTCCATGCGGCGCTTGGCGCGCTCCTGCTGCGCGCGCAGCTCGCGCTCCTCGTACTGTCTGCCGTACAGGAGTAAGGCATACATATACATATACGTCTAACTATACGTATACAAATGGATATTTATATATTATTTATATAATATATAATTATTTAGATATTAATGTCAAAATTGCCCGTGGGTTTCATCTATATATTTTTAATCAGTAAAAAATCTAAAAAATTAAAATTACAAAACTGTTTGATTTTGGCTTTTTTTTCATTATAATCATACATATGTGTGTTGTGATGTCACAAGCACACGTTTCAAAAAGACTATATATATTATATTCCCAAAACTTAAAATTGTATTTAGCTATTTGTCACACTGATATAACTATGAAATTATTATTCGAAACATTCATATAAATTATTTCTTCTAACTTCTACACTGTACGTTGTATGTATGTATGTATGTATGTGTGCCGCCGGTACCTGATGTTGGCGACGCCGATGTCCCGGCAGAAGCCGCGGAACACGACGTCCTCCACGTTGTTCATGTTCTCCTTGATCTCCTGTATCTTGGCGTCGCGCGCGCGGATCGTGTGCTCGATCTCCTCGATCTGGGGCTGCAGGGGACCACACATCATACAATTATACATCATAATATTACATTATTATCTATCTCGTGAATAACTATTAAATATGGTATTTTTATATATTTTAGTATGAGTATATTATATTTGGTAGAATAAACTCACCCCAAACATTTCCATCTTGCGCTCCAATTCAGCGATCTCGGCGTCGAGTTGTTTTATTTGCTTCAGCTACAAAGAAACATGGAAGACAATATCAATTTTTCATCAATAATATTTTAACGTAAAGTTATACAAAATTCATTAAATAATTAAGATTTTAGTGAATCCCTATTACATTGTAATAGTTATGTATTAAAACATCCTAATAATAATGTCTTTTAAAAGATTTCGTTTATGGCAGCCAATCCCACAAAAGATAGTCATCTGCGCGGGATTAGAAAAATGGGATTACAAAAACAACGTGCACTATATATTACTGTCATTCTCATATTCCAATGAGAAGACAATTTGACACTGTCAGAAATGAACTCAGGACCGACAGCTTTGCGTGCTCTACCTTGGCACGGGAGTGAAACACCGTCCTAACTCCGGGCTGTTACTGAGGATTTCTTTACTGAAAATTCCAATGTATATACTCTAGACTCGAACCCAGGACTTCCGGATCTGCAGTCGCACATGCTAATCAGACCACGTCCGACTCACCGTAGTGTCCCTGTCGGTGAGCGCGTACTTGAGGCGCGACTCCAGCCCCCGGATCTGCGAGTCCACGGTGGTCAGCTCCGACTCCTTGCGCGACTTCTTCATGGACTCGCGCAGTTCTTCTGTCAACTTCTCCTGTTGGAGAAAAAAATGTATAAATAAAAACATACCGTTTGACTTAAAATAAGTTACACAACTTTTTTGATATTTCTTCAGTTTTGCTTAAATTTTTAATCCTCGACATTCCGAATGCTTTACAGCAAAAACAGTCAGGAGACCATTTTCGCTGTAAAGCATTTATAAAAAATGACAAATATTCGCGTAAGAAAGTATCAAACAGTTTGAATTGGTAGTTTCTTTCTTTATGTGATTAGTTAAAAAAAATTTTTACATAATGGTTTATCACATATAATTTCTCATACGAGACTTGTGTTCTTACGTCATTCCTAGCAAAACAGTTGTCCAACATTGATCATATTTTCCTCTCAACTGAAATGGAGAAGTGAATGGGGGGGAGGGGGGTACCTTCTTGGCCTTGAGCTGCGAGAGGTGCTTCTCGTCCCAGCGCTTGGCCTTGCGCGCCAGGTCCAGCGAGCCGCCCGAGATGATGCCCGACTTCTGGTAGAACGTGCCGTCCAGCGCGAGCGCCTGCGGACGTCGGGGAATGTATTAATATATAGGATTCTTTAGTTCACACGAGCGGTAAGTCTACAAAAATCTGTGAATCAAAATTTACTACAATTTATTAAGCCGTTGCAGAATTTATAATATTAATATGATTAATAACACATTCTTGAGTTAATGCAATAATTGCGAAAATGTGGTGTTTTTTTGTCCAATTTTCTTGTATACAAAAACCGATCGACGTTGATTTTTTGCATAAATATACATAATTTTTACAGTAGAAAATGACATAAGCTACATTTAATTTTGGTAAAACAATAGCTTCCGGCAGTTTCTATACTCTATTGCAGAATTAGTGAAGAACGCCATATAAGAATATGTAACTTGACTAATAAATATTCATAGAATTTATCAAAATGTATGAATATTCTGCTTGTGACGAGTGTGGGAGGAGTGTGGGAGGTGTGCGGGAGGAGTGCGGGAGGCGTGTGGTGGAGCGCACGCACGTCGTAGCGGCTGTTCTTGTTGCGGTCGAGGTCGTAGGCGACGCGCGAGGCGTCCTCGGGCGTCTCGCACACCAGCGCGTTGTTGGTGACGAACAGCACGGCGCGGTGGATGGCGGGCGGCTCGAAGCGCAGCACGTCGAACAGCAGCTTCACGTTCTTCGGCTCCTTGATGTCCCTGCACACAGACACACACACACATACACTTTATTCTTCCATCATATAGCGATCTATTAGCTTTTGAAGTTTTTCTTTAGAACCGTTGTGATTTAAAACTCGATGAAATGAAAATACGTCATGACAAAGAGACAAACACATAAATATATATAATTAAACTAATGAGAGACAGGAACACAGGAACACTGGAAGTGAAAAATAGTATTGAATAATATTTAATGTAATATACAAATGTACATGTTAAATAAAATGTAAAATATCTTTGAAATTTGGTAAAAATATAATAAAAAAAAGTAAACCTTACAATTATCCTACTTCTGTTACTCTATATTCATCTTATTCTCTCGTAGGTTACTTTTCTGAAGTTTCACTTGTACTGTATGTGAATTGCATACGCACTTTTATATTATTGCAAAACATTATTAGTCCTTATTAGCGACACTATCGAATGGTGTAATGATACAGGGAGTGTGTTTTTTTTTTCAAAATCAACAGGTTCGATTCCTGGCTAGGAAAATTGATTTTTCAAAAATCCAATGATGCAGTTTTAGTTTTCATCAAAATCGGGTCCGAGACCCCTTTGAGTACTTTTCGCTATTCCTCATAGTTTCGGATTTAGCCATGCACGCCCACTTGAAAAATTCACCCTGTATATATATATATATGTATATATATATATATATATATATATATATATATATATATATATATATATATATATATATATATATATATATATATAATCATGCTATCAACAAAATAAATGTAAAATAATTTGAAATCTGTAAACCAAATTACCTAAGCCTCTCCCTCAAGGGCTTGGCCTGGATGTAGTCCAGGGGCAGGAAGGTCTCGGGCTCCAGCATCCTCTCCTTGAGCACCTGTATGCAGCGGCGCGCCGTCTTCTCCGTGTCCACCACGATGGCCTCCATGTACTTGCCCAGCACCTTGGTGATGGCCACGTTGTAGCGCTTGTGCGTGGGCTGGCACATGTTGATCATGCGGTCGAACTGCGGGGGTTGGGGGTGATGGCTTATACAGTGTCATTAAATTTATTATTATTATAGTAGTTTGTCATTTTAGCCTATTTTATTTTAATTTATTCTATTCTATTCTTTCTTCTATTAAAGGCAACCAAAAGATTGACATTGTCTTTCATCAAAATCTGTTTAACGGTTTAGATCTGAGCAAGAAAAGGTAACAAACAGAAGAGACACATTTATTTTCATATTCCTAATATTAATATGGATTTTTCTTGAGTATATAAATATTAATTAAAAACACGTTGCATTGTCATGTTTAAATATAAAAAAAAACAATATTCCGTTTTAACAAGTCTTATTTTTTTGTAACGATTGACCCCTTAGAAAAAAATAAATCTTGTTAAAAACAAGTCAACTCTCGTGTCGTAATAATGATTGTATGCATTAGGGCGTGGGGGAGTATGGGGGTGTGGGGGAGCGTGTGGGGGGCACGCACCACGCCGGGGATCTCCCGCTTGAAGCTCTCGACGATCTCCTGCTTCTTGCGGCGGCGCGCCTCCTCGTGCTTGTCGACGCGCGCGTCGCCGAGCTGCGCCGCCACCTCCTCCAGCGCCGCCTGCAGCGCCGCCGCCGCGCCGCGGCACGACCCCACGTCCGCCTGCGACCATGCAACAGAATAAAAAAAGGAATGTGTACGTTGTGTATTTCAAAATAATATGTTTATTATAATGATATGATGTAAATCCATTATATATTGTATATGATGCATTCCCCGCATACTGTCCTTGCTGACCTCACTTGTCGCACCCAATTTTTAACACGTTTATATCTATACAATCTACACTTACCAGTCGGGTGAGACAAATTTACAACAATAGGGAATATGCATGTTTTTTTTTTATAGAATAGCTCACACCGTTATATAATTTTAAAAAAATATCCAGCTCCAAAAAACTAAAATTTTGTATATTTTTTTAAATATCATACTGTTATGGATACTATAAACGATTACCATTTCGCGCGCTTGGCGTGACGTCACAGTATGATATACATAGAGAAATGACGACTCAATTTGTAGAGACAAAATTGCTAATTGTTCTGTTATGGTATACTCTAACGTTATATTCGGTCTGACCAATGGCGTTACGTTTCATCTACTTTGAATTTCCCACATACATTTGCACTTTTTAATAATTATTTTCTTAATCAAAAAATATTACATTAAAAATATTGATATAAGCTTAATTCAAAAGGAATAACAATTAAAAAATAAATAATCTTTATTTAAATCACACGCATTTCGCTATTGTAGAAAACAATCATGTGCAATGCTTTGCCAAAAACTTGCCAATTTTAACAAACTAAATATACTACTAAGAATTTCTTAACTAAAATACCCAATAACAATCATGATCCTACCCAAAATTCGAATCTAGAGGATCCAGGGGAATCCACACATTAAATAAAATTGTCAAACAAAACAACAAATTTCAATAAATAAATTCCTTTTTCTTTAAAAGTTATGCAAACTTAAAAATATTGCACAATTATTATTTATTTTTAATTCTGAAAAATGATCATGAAACTTAAAGCATAACAATCGACAATATTACAGAATTATTTAATATATAGAAATGGGCTAAAATTAAAACTAAATGATATCTCACCTGCAACTCAGCTCGCAGCCTCCTTTGCTCTTCTAGAGCTTGCTCCGAGCTCTTGATGTGCTCATTTAGTTTCTCCACGCGCTTCATGGCCTCGTTTCTTTCATGTCCCTGTTAGGGAAATCAAAATAAAATGACTAATTACACGCATGAATTTGTGGATGTTATAAGAACAACATACAGTTTCCGAGTAATATTATCTATACAGATAAAAAAAATTGGAGTGTCTGTTTGTAATATTAAAATAACCGCTTTTTAATAAATGCATGTGGATGTGTAGGTGACTTATAACGTAATATATTTAATTTATCATATTTATATATTAAACTTTCTATTTCATAATATTTATATTTATATTATATTTAATTTACGTATTATATTATATTACACACACACTTACATACACACAACACACAAACATAATTATTTATATTTATTAAATAATATTTATTCATATTTATTTAATTCATAAGCATAGCCGCGCGAAACCCGTAGTATACGGCAGAACGGAATTTGTTTGTCACCTACCGGCCACTTATGATTTTTATAAAGCAGACAGTCGATGATTTGCAATCTGACGCTAATTACTTGTTCTATATTATTTAATCGTTTTTCGTGGATTTTTATATGTGGACTTCTTGTGTTTGTACTGAAACGTTTTTGTGTTATTGTGTATCTCCCTAACTGTTCCTTCTGTACTGTTTTTACGTGTGTGTTGACTTTATGTATTATCATTTAATTAGTGACGTAACATAGACTTTTATTTGTGTTTACTCGTCTCGCAACCACCACCAAACTGGTGACCCCGCACAGAACACCAGGGAGAATAATGTCCATGCACTCAGCAAGTCAGGGATCGAGCGGATCGGAGGCGGAAAAATCGCAGAGTCACGTTACATTGCGTCAACGTCGACCGCGCCCCAAAATGGCGACGCCCGCTAAATGTGTTCCATCTTCACAGTTACCTCCGCAGATCAGGATACCACCGTTTTGGCCTGAAAAACCAGCGATATGGTTCGCGCAGGTTGAAGGACAATTCGCAATTATGCAAGTGACCGACGACACGACAAAATTTTACCACATTTTGGCTACGCTCGACAGACAATATGCCACCGAGGTTGAGGACATTCTCACCGGACCCCCAGACTACCAACGATTAAAGGACGAGCTTATCAATCGACTATCAGCATCCCATGACAATAAGGTTAAGCAGCTGTTAACGCACGAGCAGCTAGGCACTCGTAAACCATCACAGTTTCTGCGCCACCTACAACATCTTGCTGGACCCGAGACACCCGAGGAATTCGTGAGAACCATTTGGACCAGCCGACTGCCTATATCCATGCAGCCGATTCTTGCATCGCAGGCGACGCTACCTCTGGACGCAATCGCCGACCTGGCCGACCGCGTCCACGATATCGCGGCGCCGACGTACCACGTTGAAGCGGCCGCGACCACGTCATCAGCAGCAGTGTCACCGATTGACCAGCTGGCACGTCAGGTATCAGAGCTGACAAGGCAGGTGAGTGCTTTGACTATGCAGTCTCAACGCCGTTCGCGACCGACTGAACGTCGCAGAGATGAAAGTCGACGCGGGCGTTCAACATGCCGTTTAGCTCAGAAACGCTCAGAGCCGTTGGTAATGACGACCAACGACTGTCACAGTTGCAGCACGGGTCGTCTTTTCATTAAGGACCGCAGCACCGATATACAGTATTTAATTGACACTGGTAGTGATATTTGTGTGTACCCACTTTCCGCGCTTCGTGAGCGCAGGTGTAAAACATCATATCAGCTCAGTGCTGCCAATGGTTCTGCTATCGATACATACGGCTACATACAGCTAAATCTTAATTTAGGCTTACGTCGGAACTTTCCGTGGCAATTTGTCGTAGCTGACGTCACAAAAGCTATTATAGGTGTAGATTTTCTATCACATTACCGCCTCATCGTCGATGTCAGCCAACAAAAACTTATTGATAGCCTAACTAATGTCAGTACTGTAGCATGTTTAGATATAAGTAACAATGTATCTAGTGTTAAGGTAACAACGGGTGGTGATAGTATTTATCATAAAATCTTAGCCGAATTTCCGGAAATAACACGCCCTGCTGGTACTCCGGGAATTGCAAAGCATCACACTACACACCACATACGTACTACACCAGGTCCACCTGTATCATGCACCCCTAGACGTCTCGCCCCCGACAAACTAAAAATCGCAAAAGATGAATTCGATGTCATGTTAGCGAATGGGACCGCACGTCCGTCTGACAGTCCATGGGCTTCACCTCTTCACCTTGTATCTAAAAAAGACAACGGCTGGCGTCCTTGCGGCGATTATCGCCAACTTAACGCGCGAACAATACCGGACCAGTACCCAATTCGTCATATTCACGATTTTTCACACAATTTGTCTGGTTGTACGGTATTCTCGGTTATAGATTTAGTTAAGGCCTACAACCAAATCCCTGTCGCAAAAGAGGATATTCCCAAGACCGCCATTACCACACCTTTCGGTCTATATGAGTTCCCTTATATGACGTTTGGACTTAGGAATGCCGGTCAAACTTTTCAGAGATTTGTAGACGAGTTAACTCGCGGACTCGATTTTTGTTACCCATACTTAGACGATTTTTTAATATTCAGTAAAACTGCACGCGAACACGAAGACCATCTACGTCAACTTTTCGAGCGTATGCGCAATTATGGCGTACTTATTAATACTACCAAGTGTGTTTTCGGCGCGTCTGAGGTAACGTTTCTTGGGTATCAAATCTCTGAAAGGGGCACTAAACCTCTGGACAGCAAGGTACAGGCCATATCACAGTTCCCACCTCCAAAAACCGTCCGTGAACTCCGACGATTTTTGGGGATGGTGAATTTTTACAGGCGATTTTTGCCTAACGCCGCTCAAATCCAAGCGCCATTAAATGCCTTGCTGACCGGATCGGTCAAAGCTTCCCATCCAGTTGTCATAGAGGGGGATTCACTGCGTGCATTTGAGGCTTGCAAGAAGAGTCTTTGTGATGCTGCCCTTTTAGCCCATCCAGACTCACAAGCTAAGCTGGGACTGGTCACTGACGCCTCTGATACGGCGATAGGTGCAGTCTTGCAGCAGCTGAA
Source organism: Argynnis bischoffii washingtonia (assembly GCA_033884665.1). NCBI lineage: Eukaryota > Metazoa > Arthropoda > Insecta > Lepidoptera > Nymphalidae > Argynnis > Argynnis bischoffii. The sequence continues at coordinate 271,045 of JAEMGE010000032.1, forward strand.
GGATGGAGATTGGCAGCCGTTAGCATTTTTCTCTCGCAAGTTGAGCCCATCGCAAGTAAAATATTCTCCGTATGATAGAGAGCTCCTTGCTATATATGAGAGCATAAAATACTTTCGGCACATGCTAGAAGCCACTCACTTCACGGTCTATACTGACCATAGGCCAATATGTTACGCTTTCCATGAACGGAAAAGTAACTGTTCGCCACGTCAGTATAGACATCTTGACTTCATCTCGCAGTTCACCACCGATATCGTCCACATTGCTGGAAAAGACAACTTGGTCGCCGACACTTTGTCGCGCGTTAATGAACTGCAGATGCCTGTCGATCTTGAAGTGATGGCCAAACTCCAAGCCACAGATCCAGAGCTGGCAGACCATCTCAAAGGCGATTCTTCACTTCGCCTTACAAAAACGACCATACCTGGGAGTCGTACTGTCTTGTACTGCGACGTCAGTACACCGACACCCAGACCTTTCGTTCCCCAACAACTGCGTCAGCAGGTATTTAACTGCCTTCACTCACTCAGTCATCCTGGCGCCAATGCCACAGCCAAACTCGTTTCCCAACGTTTCGTCTGGCCACTGATGCGGAAAAACTGCCGTGAATGGGCTAAGGCGTGTTTGTCTTGCCAACGCTCGAAGGTAACTAGACACGTTGCCTCACCTTTAGGTACGCACGATTTACCTTCAGCGCGTTTCAAACACGTCCACATAGACCTTATCGGCCCGCTACCGCCTGCTGGTGATTATCGGTATTGCCTCACAGCCGTCGATCGCTTTACGCGATGGCCGGAAGCTGTGCCTATTACCGATATCACCGCCGAAACAGTGGCCAAAGCGTTCATTTCCTGTTGGGTGGCCCGATATGGTTGTCCTACCGAGATCGTAACCGATCGAGGCAGGCAATTCCAGTCGGCCTTATTCCAACAGCTGTCTAGATCCATCGGTTTCGATCACCGTAGGACGACAGCTTACCACCCACAGTGTAACGGTTTGGTGGAGCGATTCCACCGGCAGTTGAAGGCAGCAATTACCTGTCACGCTGACGCGAACTGGACCGAGTCACTTCCACTCGTGCTGCTCGGCATCAGGAGTGCCTTCAAAGAAGACCTCCAGGCTTCATCGGCTGAGTTGGTGTACGGCGAGCCACTGCGCCTACCTGGCGAATTTTTAGGCCATGACGTCGTGCACAACACCACCGACATCACGGATTTCTCAGCCCGTATGAAGTCATTTGCCGACCGCATACGTCCAGTTCCACCTCAGCACCACTCCAAATCTCGCAGAGCCTTCGTTTTCAAGGACTTAGCCCACTGTAGTCACGTATTCCTTAGGGATGAAGTGCTACGTGGCTCACTTCAGCCCGCTTACACTGGGCCATACGAAGTGCTCAAGAGAGGTGCTAAAACCTTTACAATACGCGTGGGAAATAAAGATGAGACAGTATCCATAGACCGCCTCAAACCGGCCTATATACTGTCATCTGACTCATCCTCACCCCGACAGGACAATATTTTACCTGATAAGGAATGTCCCGTGAAAACAACACGTTCGGGACGCAGAGTACACTTCCCTGATTTTTATCGTCCGTAGACACGGCCTCTGGAGGGGAGTGATGTAGGTGACTTATAACGTAATATATTTAATTTATCATATTTATATATTAAACTTTCTATTTCATAATATTTATATTTATATTATATTTAATTTACGTATTATATTATATTACACACACACTTACATACACACAACACACAAACATAATTATTTATATTTATTAAATAATATTTATTCATATTTATTTAATTCATAAGCATAGCCGCGCGAAACCCGTAGTATACGGCAGAACGGAATTTGTTTGTCACCTACCGGCCACTTATGATTTTTATAAAGCAGACAGTCGATGATTTGCAATCTGACGCTAATTACTTGTTCTATATTATTTAATCGTTTTTCGTGGATTTTTATATGTGGACTTCTTGTGTTTGTACTGAAACGTTTTTGTGTTATTGTGTATCTCCCTAACTGTTCCTTCTGTACTGTTTTTACGTGTGTGTTGACTTTATGTATTATCATTTAATTAGTGACGTAACATAGACTTTTATTTGTGTTTACTCGTCTCGCAACAACCACCAAAGATGTATACACGGTACAGTATATGTATGGTATCCAAAACAACATTTTTTACAATTTTTGTCTGTCTGTCTGTTTGTTCCAGCTAATCTCTGAAATGGCTGGATCGATTTTGACGGGACTTTCACTGGCAGATAGCTGATGTAATAAGGAGTAACTTAGGCTACTTTTATTTTAGAAAATATAAATAGGATCCTATGAAAAAAATTAAAACCAAATTAATTAATTTTGTTATGGGAAGCAACCTAGGGACGAACCTGAGCGAAGCGAGGGTGAGTCGCACTAATTTACAATAAAGAGCTTATGCACACCAAGTTTTACAAATACACTGATGACACGCGTATTATAAACATATAACTTATGCCCATATTAGTGCTTATAAATTAAAAAAAATATGTGTGTGTACTTATGTATGTAAGTTCTTTGGCGTAATAGAACAAAAATAGTTAAAGATTTCATCACGTATAATCATAACTCTCTGTTTGTAAAACGAACGCAGCTAACTTTATCATGTCGCTTTCAGCTAACTTCATCATGTCGCTTTTTGGCTGTCGGTGTGCGCGCGCATCGTAAAAATTTTACTCTCACAATTTTTTCCAAACGTGTCATTGCCACGTACTTCCATTCGTAACAATAAAAACTAAAAAGCGTGCGTTTGTTCACTACGCCTCGCAGGGCGTTCAAAAGTCGTCGTGTGTACAACCGCAAAAAGGGTAAAAGGCAGTGCAAAGTGTATGTGTACCTTCTGCCGGTGCTTGTTCTCGAGCTCGCCCTTGCGGCGCAGCTCGTTGTCGAGGCGGTCCTGGTCCGCCTTCTGCTCGCGGTTGACGGAGTCCAGCTCCTGCAGGTAGCGCGCCGCCTGCCGCGACGCCTCCATCTTCAGCTCCTCGTACTCCCGGATCTGCACACACATATATATACAGTATACACATATAGCACTATTATATTACACTACAAAGATCCATCCAATATGCGATCGCCCATGGATTTTAAAGGAAATGCTGTCAAACGCAAGGGTTTTCAAAAATATCAATTTTCATGGTGAACAATTCCTAAGTTAAAGCGCTATAGTGCTAATTGGTGGCAGTTATAGTTATACCCGTCAACCCCAAAGGCGTTTCCCAACTGTCTTAATATTAAACAATATTAACGCGTCTAGACACCTTTGTTTGAAGACTATATGAATGAACGGATTAGTAGATTGTGGTTTTATCATCATAAGAATGTTGTACAAAACAAAAGCTTCCATAAGGACACTTAGCAGTAATAAAAACTAAATGTGCAGCTGACCTGAGCCTCCTCGAGGTGCACGTCGGCGCGCGATTGGCTGGTGCCGAGGATGGAGGCCTCCCACGTCGCCTTCTGCTCCTCGATCTGACGCAGCTCCTCCTCCAACTTCCTGTATTACCAAAAAAAAAAATATTATTTAGACAGCAAGAGAGAATATAAAAATATTAACATTTTCATTATTGATTTTCTGCCTTTTTTTAATTTGAAATTGATCCTTCGTTAGAATTAGATATCCTAACGAAATTTGCTAGATGAACCTGAGCGTCTTTCTTAGTGATACCCGTGATTCTTATATAACTCATCCCAGATTTCAATTTCCTTTGTATATTAATATTTTTGTGCAGATTCGGTCATCCGATGTCTTTTTCATGCTGTTTCATTATTTTCTTAATAAAGCTAACTCTTAAGGTTTTTATTTCGATTTTTGGTTCCCGACGTTCCGAATGCTTTACAACAGCAGTCATAGTCACGGGAGAGTAAGTTTTTAGACGTCTCAAAGGTGTGGCAGCGAGTTACGAACATTGAAATTTATTACATTATATTTTTAGTTTTATTTAAAATGTCAAATACTCATAAATTTTCTAAGTAATATAATTTTTCAAACGTTTAACACTCATGAACCTAATTTTTAGTTGAGATTCAAATCATATATTTAAGAACAATTTCCTTACTCATTACTAAACAAAATAATCAAAAAATGAACTAGCGATGTACCTAATATCAGCCTGGTGCGCCTCGTGCGCCTTGCGCGCCTGCTCCAGCGTCTTTATGGCGCTCTCCAGCTTCTTCTGCGTGTGCGTCACGCGCTCCTTCGCCTTGATGAACGTCGGACGCTTTTTCGATATCTCCGCTTCCTGCACACACAATATCGCACTGAACACAACAACTGTAGAATGTACACTCAGTGTGAGCAGTTGCATCAGTCTTTCAGGTAAGAATAAGTCTCTAGTATATTAAAAAAAATATGTTTCTTGGTCAAAACACTTGACAAGACAAAAACTGAACGTCAAATATAATAACGTGCCATAAATATAAACTGCTTTCTAAGTTAACATAGGACTTTTATTACAAATGGTTGGAAACGTTCACTTAAGAATAATATTGCAAAGTAGAAACAAAGCATTACAAGTAATAATTTTAAATACTACCAAGATCGCAAGCGATTCTCACACGTATATATTTGGCTTAATGCTCACTCTAGCATCAACATCTGTTTCACCGTTGAAAGTAACGCAATGGCCGTCGTTGCGTGCACCTGATTGGTCCACTCCGTATCGTCGGACCGCGCCCGCGCCCCGCTGTACACTTAAGCACATAAAACAGGCTCTTATTTACATAATTTTGTATTATAATATTTTACTTATTTATTTTTTATTTAAATTAATAAACATATATTAGTCTTAACATAAAGAGTAATGGACGTGTGTAGATGTAAATACATATGTAGATATGTGTTTTATTTATAACCGTAAAACGCACCTAGGGACGAACGCGAGCGAAGCGAGCGTGAGTCGCTATTAACTATTAATACTATAAAATTAAAGTGACTCCCAAAATGGTATAAAAAATATCTAAAAGACTAGTTTACCTTGGGAAAGAGAATTCTGAAAAGTGCGTGTTATTTACAGAAATGTTTATTAAAACATTTCTCTGGTATGGATGTTTTATTTTGTAGTAAATCGATATCCACTTAAAATACTTTTTAAAGCGCCTTCACACAGCTCCATTTTAGAAGATCATAAGACCCATAAGTGTTAAACAATTGTATTAATAACCATTATAATTTCAAGACGAGGAAATTAAGAACACAGTAAATCAATATAATAAGCTTTATTTTATCACTCTTTTACTTTAAACGTTTTATAATGTTACTTCAACTTTCGTATTTCCCTTTAATACAACAAAATTCAATGTCATTTTAACGATTACTTTATGTCACTACTATTAACTAATCACAGGAAAGCGCTTTATTTTCTATTTACACATAAGTTCAACACTATTTTGATCAATAAGTTTGCCAACATAAATTTAGTATTATTTTACCAACTAATACTTATCTGGTCTGTCGTAATGAACGTCTTCCCCAAAAACTGCCCTCCAACGGTTAACCCACGCCTTTTATATCAATCAGCCGGAAGTTTTTATTAAATAGCACAACCGTATTTCAGAATTTTTAAATGCAATAATATAACTTGATAGACATTCCATATTAATTTAAAAGTAGTCAAATTATCGCCCATTAATTATATAAATGTATCAATGACTTTTAATTAAAATATTATTATTTATGATTCTCAATTATGTATAATATTTTATTATGTACAATCTTACGACTCCGTGTAAGCCAGTTTAACATAAGATAATGATCCATTCGGTGACTTGTTATATTTTCATGAAAACGCCAAATAATATGTGTACTTCATTGTTTTTTTATTTTATTTACTTCAAATTTGTTTTTATGTATGATTAATTAAATTAATTTAAATATTGTATTTTAAATATTATATTGTATAGATAAAGACGAGTATTAGTTTAATGAATTAATAAAAATTGGAAACAGTTAGTTTTTCATATAGATAAATAACAAAGAAACAACTTAGTATTATTAATTATAAATTTTCAATAATAGTACTGCTAGAAAAATAATACTAGATATTTAAATTAATATTTACCGAATATTTTATTTCGCATGTGCGTATTTGCACGACTGTACTTGCCGCTCTTCACTGAACGTTTTTTCTATTTTCAAAATTCAAATTGGACTCAGTGGCCAGCCAGTGGCCAGTGCCGGTTTGAATCTGGCGGAGGCGTGTCGTGTCTCCCTAGATCTGTATTGCGAGTGTCTACGCCTGAGTATGTGAGTAACATTACTTTATAATTTATATACTTTACTCTATAATTATTAGTAAATAAGTCAATTTTTTAATTTCTAATATTCTTTAATTTCGTTTTAATTTGACGCTAGGCGCAAATACTAAATTTAATAGTTATATACATTACTGTAAACGGTTTCTTGATATTATTATTATTACGATTTATAATATTATCGATATATAATAATTATAGTTATTTGATTTAAAACAAAACATTATTTTTGTTGTTTAGGTATGTGTGTAATGTGTATGGTATATTATTAGTAGTTTTCTCACGGACTGACTATACTGACGCTCTTCAAATTGACGATTCAAAAGCGTTTATAATAAGACTATTTGAAAGTGAAATTTCATTTTAGTTCATTGTTATTATTATTTTACCTTATATTTTTTTAGACAGTAAGCAAATGGTGAAAATAACATTTTGAAATATACACGTGGGCTCGTCTTATATAGGTACGGGATGTGCAGTAGATACTTTATTTTCTTTTGTGCAAAGTACTCATTATCTTGAGTAATACCACAAAGTTTAAAGTTTAGTAAATTTATACTCTGAAATAAAAAATACCGAAGTTTGGTTAAATATAACCTCAATTTTGCATTATTTTATTGCTATTATAATTTACGTTGGTACGTAATTTTGACAGCAGTGTTGCTATTTTAGGGAGTTTAAACTTTAATTTATGCGTTTCTGTTTTTGCTAAAACAGAAGTGTTGCCATTTTATGGAGTTTTAATTATGCGTTTTAATTTTGTAAATTACTACATAATAAGTTGACGCGCATTTTTATTTTTATTTGAAAAGTCACATTATTTTATTTGCTTAACAATTTCACAGTGATTTCAGTTTTTTTTTGGGTGAATGTTTAAGAAAATTTTGATTTTATGACATTCTATTATTTTTATTCTGTATTCTAGTTTCTGCTAAAGGTAAAACGAATCGTTAGAAGGGGATGGCAGATGACTCCATCCCCTATCCCCTTCGTGGTTAGGTCCGGAATTAGGTTACTGTCGTCAGGTCTAGGTTAGGTTAGAACAGTGATCAAGTGGTAGCGGCCGGTGAGTGCCAACGACTAGAAAACTAGAATAATCGATTTTCACGCAGTATCTAAATAAAAACTTGACAAATCATAACCTCAAAATAAGATTTTTGAAAATTCATAAAAAAAATATGCATTTTATAAACTTCTATTATGCGAGGGGGTGATGTCCATCTTCCTCTCCACCTCCTCCACCCCTCAAATATATAGATATATATGTACGCTTATATAAAAGTCCTTCCTACACGTAATATTATACATATTTTTTTTAGGGATTATTTATTAAATAATGTATGCATTACTTAATTGCATTTGTCTCTGTTCTGCAAGTCGATCGGTTCTTAACTATTATTATACACCTATTTACAGCTAGCGCCATCTGTTTATGAGCGGTGGCTACTATAAACTATTCCAAATATATTGTTCAAGATAAATATGGCAGAAAAATGAAATTTATTTTTTGTTACCTGATATTAATCATTAATGAATGTATTACAGATTTTACTTTTTATTGTTGAACGAAAAAATATTAAATTATTATTGAATTTAATATTGAGGAATAAAATATATTATGGACTTAGTTTGTTAAACGGTAATACTAGCGCCATCTGTTGGTAAGAAGTAAAAGTAGTCAAAAGTGGTTTTTTAAGTCTACTTGAATAAAGTTAATTTGAATTTCAAAGTTATAATATCGCTTAAAATACTAAATAGAGACTATATTAAGACGGTTTTCAAGTAATATTACATATTTAACCCAAATGTAACTGAGGATTTTATGGTATTTACAGATTTTTAAAATTTTGCAATACACAACTTACATACTATATTATAATGGTTGTGAACTATTTACTTTATTAGCAATATTTATTATAATACCTATACTTTATATTTATAAATATCCTTTATTAAATAATTTAAAGACACTGGGAATGTAGTAAAACTTTTTCTATTTTCTAATTATGCACATAATTAGTGATTTAACAACAAGAAAAACAATTATATTCTATACATATACTGTACATTATATATTTTTTGGAAAATCTTATTGTAATATTTAGTCATTATTATCGATACAAAGGCCAAATCCATAGTTTTTAGAATTTATGTCTGTCTGTCTGTTTAGGAAAGCATCACGAGAAAACCACTGGATAGATTTTGATGATGATAGCTGGTTATCCGGGTCAACATATAGTATATTTTTTACTGCAGGAAAATATCTCGTCTCTGAGAAATCTATACTAACCCTTATAACGTATCTAGGGATGAACCCGAGCGGAGCGAGGGCCATTAGTTATTTGCTTTTTACAATTTCTCAAATTTCGAATACTAAAATGAATATTAAAATGATTTAATATGCATACATGAAACGATGTCAATTTTGACTACGGCTGGATTGTATATAAAATTATCACTATCTCTTTTCATTAACAGATGGCGCTTGATGCAATTACTTCTAGCACAATATTATGATTAAATATGTAATAAAAAAAACAGCATTTTGAATTAGTGTAGGTCAAATTAATTATATTAATAACTCAATATCATTAGGATTATTGTAGGTATTTTAATAAGGGTTGTGTAATTAGCAAACGTTGGAAATTTGAAGATTATGTAAAGACATGTTTCGAACAAGAGATGGCGCTGTTTTCTATTGGCTTTAAACTACTTTTTGTCTTTAAACACTAGTCATCTATACAGTTAAATAAAATTGGAGTGTCTGTTTGTAAGATTAAAATAACCGCTTTTGACTAAATGCATATGGATATACACGGTACATATACCAAAACATCATTTTTTTACAATTTTTGTCTGTCTGTCTGTCTGTTTGTTCCGGCTAATCTCCGGAACCGCTGGACCGATTTTGACGGGACTTTCACTGGCAGATAGCTGATGTTATAAGGAGTAACTTAGGTTACTTTTATTTTAGAAAAAGAATCGGGGTTCCGCGAAAAAAAATTAAAACCCATGAAATTGTGAACAAAATCCGCGTACGGCATACGCACCTGAGCAAAACGAGGGTAAATCGCTATATAATTTAAATGAATATCTTAGGAATAGCAAGCTACTATTTATGTATACCTAAACATAGCTAACCGTGAAAACGTACATACTCACGCTCGCTTCGCTCGCGTTCGTCCCTAGTCTATGCATATAATAAAATTGTAACTAAGCAGAATCTGTACATTAAATATTTTTTAAAAAATCTTATTGAAATTATTATCGATACAGAGGCCGAATCTATAGTTTTTAGAATTTTTGTCTGTCTGTCTGTTACCGCACTGGAGGGATTTTGATGAAATTTGGTATGATGATAGCTGGTTATCCAGGTCAACATATAGGATATTTTCTACTGCGTGAAAATATGTAATTTCTGAGAAATCTATACTAAACGTTAAAACGTTAGTAGGGACGAACCCGAGCGAAGCGAGGTTGAGTATTTACTTAAATAGGCAAAAACACAGCACATAACTTTTTTCGTTCGTAAACCGATTGTATTTTTTTTGTTCAGTAGCTATTGAAGAGCTCAGTGTTATCAATAAAAACATTTTCAATTAAGATTTTGGTCTAGTTTCGACCACTAGTTACTCTAAATGTTAAGCTTGTTTTAAGAGACAAGAATTTTATTTTACGGCTTCCACTTATTATTTTATTGGTTTTTTCGTAAATGATTTTAATAATGAAATTTTTAAGTCTTAAAACAGATTTTTAACCCCCGACGCTATAAGAGGAGGGGTGTGTATCTGTCTGTGTCATCGTAGCTCTCAAACGGATGGACCGATTACGATGCGGTTTTTTTCATTTGAAAGCCAGTTTCCTTGCGGTTGTTCTTAGCTATATTTGGTTAATATCAGTCCAGCAGTGTAAGAGTATCAGCTCTTTTCTAAAATTATTTACTTTTTAAGGGTTGTACCTACCTTAAACTATAAGTATTTTTTGCGTAGGGGACTTTTAAATTTTTAATTTAATTTTATGATAACTTATTAGAAGTACTCATAAAAAGACAATATTAATAAACTTAAATAAAAAACGTAAAAGTTTATTTATTTATTTTAATGATTAAAGTTCTATTCTTTTTTCTTTAAAGATTTATTAAAAAAAAGAAATAATTTAAATAATAACAATGCATTTGTCACTATCTCCAGTTCAACCAATAGTGCGGTCATCACGGTTAGAAATAAATATTATCTGAAGAAATATACAGTTTTGTAAAAGTTGAGAGCCACTACTGTTATCCATACTAATATTTAAATGTGAAAGTGTGTGAATATGTATGTATAAATGTTTGTTACTCTTTCACGCCAGAACGGCTGAACGGATCTGGAGGAAATTTGGCACAGAGATAGATTATAGTCTGGAAAAGCACATAGGTTACTTTTTATCCTGGAAAAATGATTTTTTTCCGTGAGACTGCATTAGGGACGAACCCGAAGCGAACCGAGGGTGAGCCCCCTAAGTATTTTATATTTGTTTTTAAACGAACTTAAAAAAAAGGTACTCCATTCAATTGTATGTTTTTGTTCTTGCACTTAGTTACTCGATATTTTTGCTAATTGTGATTCGAATATCATGTTCTCGTGATCCGTAAGGAATTTCCCATGTAAATTTTAATAAAACATCGATTTAGAAGTCGGTACACGTTTTTATGTTAATGTTGATCGAGCTGGTGCGCGCGCGCCACATCAGCTAATTAATATATTTTGTTAGTCTTGTCTGTACTGTTCATATTGTAATTCTTACATTACGTTATTATTACATAATGTTAATAACATAATCTTTTTTAAATATCATTACTAAAATTTGTGTTTTTAATCTATTCATATTCTATAGGTACCTACATCTTTATCTATACAGATACATAAAATGGGAGTGTCTGTTTGTAATATTAAAATCGCTTTTTACTAAATGTATATGGATGTAGTATACAGCGGTACATATACCAAAACAACATTTTTAAATTTTTTGTCTGTTTGTCTGTTTGTTCCGGCTTATCTCCAGAACGGCTGGACTGATTTTGACGGGACTTTCACTGGCAGATAGCTGATGTTATAAGGAGTAAGTTAGGCTTAGTACTTTTATTTTAGAAAAAGAATTAGGATTCCGCGAAAAAAAATTAAAACCCATGAAATTGTGAACAAAATACGCGTACGGCATACGCACCCGAGCAAAACGAGGGTAAATCGCTATATAATTTAAATGAATATCTTAGGAGTAGCAGGCTACTATTTATCATGCAGCTCATATTTATCATCATAATATGGTAAGAATCGAGCGGAGCGAGGGTGAGTTAGTTATAATAATATTATATGTATTATGGAAATTATATTAAATTATTATTTATAAGGTATAAGTTACTATTATTTATTAGTTTTATGTTTACGTGTGCGTCTATCAACATACCTACTTTAGTGCTTCTAGGTTTTTTCGTATCGCCAAAATAAAAATAAAATAGTATGGAGTTGAGAAGTAATATTTCAAAAGATGAATTGAAAATGAACAATAAATTATGTATCAAATTTATTAAGCGATATCATTACGAAACAAATGTTTCTGTACTCACTTTCCCCAGTGGATATACAGCTAATATAAAATTCTTAAACGCCGTTCGTTAAATCAAATTGTTCAAGAACAAAGATTTTGCTTCTACTTGTTTTGTATTAAAATACACTTAATCCAAAACTTTTTTATATTTACGCGAATATTTGACATTATAAATAAAACTATCTTTTCGGATTTTTTCGCGGATTTATTTTTATTTTTGGTTCCCGACCAAACCAACCAAACCCAAACCGTTTTGGGAATCAAAAATCAAAATAAATCCGTGAAAACATCCGGAAAAATAGTTTTATTTATAACACACTAAATCTTTTGACGTTTCGATTTCCCTATAGCAGTTAATTCCTGCACATAAAAAAATGTAACGTATATAGGTAAATAACTAATAATTTCTTATATTTACGCGATTATTTAACTTTTAAAACAAAACAACCTTTTTGGATTTTCACAGAATAATTTTGACTTTTGGTTCCCGACGTTTCGAATGCTTTACAGCAATCATGGTCACGGGAAAGACTAAGGTTTTAGACGTTTCAAAAGTTATATATCTGTTACAGACTATACCCACAAAATTAAACAATATTTTTTTTATCAATACTATACATATATTAATATCTACATAATATGTCATGAGCTATGAGAATATAGGCAAAAAATCTTCTTCCCAAAAAAAACCGCATACATAAAAATAGGTTTATGATATTATATAAAATTAATTCTTACGAGGGCAAATTTTTTAAATTAAAAATGATGATTGCTCATAAATTAGCCCTGAAGAGGATGAAAAACGATTTTCACCGAATTCAAGTGAGATATTTTCATTTCTGTTTCTTTAAGATTATTTTTCTTTTAATAAGAATTAGTATAAAAATATCTAAACGTATAATAAAATTATAACAGTCGAATGAATCTGTACATTAAATATTTTTTGGAAAATCTTTTTGAAATAGTTATTATTATCGATACAGAGGTCAAATCTATAGTTATTAGTATTTTTGTCTGTTTATCTGTCTATCTAGGAACGTATCACGAACCACTAAACAGATTTTATTGAAATTTGGTACGATGATAACTCGTTATCTGGGTCAACATATACAATCCTTTTTTTTTTATTCTATAAAGCTTTTTTTTTTCTATAAAGCTTTAGCTACAATAAATATCAATATTATTACAATAAGGCACAACCACAAAGATAAGCTGACTTTAAGAAAAAAAATCCAACCTATATGGCTAAACTAGGGTTCAAACCCAAGACTTTAAAATTTTCAATCATATAAACTAAATGCTCTATTATAGACAGAAATCATATATTATCCATCTAATTGCACTATAATTGCGAGAAAGTCACCATAAATTCGATTTCTTACACTTTTAAAACAATTTTAATTACACCCCATAAATTCCTAAGAGCTAATATCTTTCAATTTGGCGCGTTCCGTAATCTTGACGATTAATCTAATGGGGAAGTAACTGCAGTAGTAATCAGCCATGGCAAATTGTGAATTATCGTCTGACTTTAGCGTTGGAATGCATTTAGCAACTCATGCAAAAAAGCTAAAAATAGTTATAAATATGTTGGGACGTTAACAAACGGTACCATCTCGTTTCATGGTAAGCTACGAGGCTTGTGTTATGGATACCAGATAGTTCATACACTATACATATGTATATTATAACTTTAAATACATACATATTATGAATATAAACACCCATGACTGGAGAACAAACATTCGTGCTCATCACACAAATGAATGCCCCCAGAGGAACTCGAACCCGCGACTGTTGGCACAGCAAGTAGGGTCACTACAAACTGAGCCAAACCTGTCGTCAAATCGTATAAATCGTCGTATTGCGTGTTATTTTATTATCTATTTTTAACAATATTTATACTTACTTTATTTTGTTAAATTAATAATAACTAATAAGTGACGCAGTTTTTGTTAAACCAATATATTTTGTGGCGATATATTTATATTAAAAATATTTAATACATAATTTATGGTCTCTGGTAATTTTTTAAACTGTAGGTATAGTTTGTGCCATCCACGAAGACGCGCCCCTCCCTTTTTTGACAGTTGAAATGGCGCGCCTTCGTGGATGGCACTATCTATAAAGAACTATCAGGTATATATATTTAATATATGAAAACTGTATATATGTACATATATAATAATCCATGAGTTTAAACATTCTCATCATATATGCGGAACGTTTACAAGATGCTGATCGTTTATGAGTGAAGATAACATGGATCTGTGTCACACTGTATTGTGATGCACTCTAGATAAGAGATGAACTAGCACATAATAGTTCTTGTAAATGCGCGTATGCTTAAGCTTGTAAAGTTAGATAAGGGGCTATCCTCATATGACTTATCATTTATTAAAAAGGCGACTACGACGCGCTTTATAGTTTAATTTATTGTAGTTATACTTTTTTATATATCCGATATTTTATATATTTATATAAACCGAATCTGTACATTAAATATTTTTGGACAATCTTATTGAAATAGACATTATTATCGATACAGAGTCGAATCTATAATTTATAAAAAAAAATTGTCTGTCTTTCTATGACCGCATCATGGAAAAACCATTGGAGGGATTTGATGGTAAATTTAGTATGATGATAGCTGGTTATCCGGATCAACATATAGAATACTTTTTACTGTGAGAAAATATCTCATCTCTAAGAAATCTATACTAAACGTTAAAACGTATTATATATTGCTAGTAATGTGTTTATATGGATTCTACATAATATAAGAAACCTTCTGAAATCATATTTTTATTATATATTTTTTCTAAGGAGTATAGAAATTAAACATTTATTCAACGTCCTCTATAATTTAAGAGTTCTTTTGATCTTAAAATTATTTTGTCATAATACATTTTTATATTAATAAAAATACTTGTTTGATGTAGATAGATACAGGAATATTTTTCTTATTCGAGAATTTCTTGTAACAGATCACTCCGATAACTTATTTATTCTGGAACAGAATTCCACTAGATTAACGAAATACGGATCTGACAATCACAATTACATAAAAAAGTTTTCTTCAAAATAGTGTTATAATTAGAAAATAATGTACCTAATGCTTCACATGCCGTAGGTTGTTTTAAAATCAGTAGATCTGACATACATTATGAGAATCCATTCGTCTTTTTAAATGCAGTCGATGGCACGATGGTATGCGTTAATGTCTAAACAATTTTAAAATATGTAATGCTTAATAAAGCTTATAGTTGAGTATTTAGTATTTTTAAATTTATTCATTGATATGAATGGTTCTTTTTTTTAAAGTAAATATTCCCTTAATCTTATGAGATTAATTGATAATATTATGATATTATTTCGGAAAGTGTAAAAATAAATAAATATAAATATGTTGGGACATTGACACACAGCACCATCTAGTTCCATGGTAAGCTACGAGGCTTGTGTTATGGATACCAGATAGTTGATACACTACACATATATAACTTTAAATACATACATATTATAAATATATATAAACACCCATGACTGGAGTACAAACATTCGTGCTCATAAATGAATGCCCCCAGCGGGACTCGAACCCGCGACCTCTGGCACAGCAAGTAGGGTCACTACAAACTGAGCCAAACGTGTCGTCGAAATGTGTAAATAAAATTAACATTGTCATTATAATTAACTTCTTCGTTAACTTAAGCAAGTTCTTAAATATTTATTTTTTCTAGAGTATAATTTCACAAAGTACACGAATTAAAAACACCAGTTGCTTAAATAAAATCAAATTCAATTGTTTATTCTATATTTAGTCGTATATTTTAATAAAGTTGACGCATAATTTGAATAATTAATACAAAATTCAAAACAAACCTCAATCAACTTGTGATATTTTCGTAGATGTTTATGACGACTATAAGTTTAGAATTGTACAATACCGCTCACAAATAACAAACGAATACTTTCATTATCTATTGACGTCACAACTTTGCCCGTTTTTTCTGATGTTAAAATTGCAGAAACTAATTTTTTTCCATCATTCTTGCTTATTAGGTCACTGATATAATGCCACGATGTAATATTTTCTGTTATTGAAGTACTAATAAAATGTATCATATTACCATCTCGTATTATGTAAAATGATACCTAACAATTATTTCCATTTTTAAAGTCCCATTTCATCATACTATTACTTTAAGCTTATATTATACCGTATTTTTGTTCTATCGCGTATAAAAACAAATAAATTCAAGGTAAACATAGCTTTGACGGATTTTTCCAGAAGCCTCATACATTTAGTTTGATAATATTTAATAGTAGGTACCTACTGATCCAAAAAGATAATGTTTAGTCTAGACTCGGTTAGTAGTTTTCCTATTATGTGTCACCTTGCGCATGGCAGCGAAACATCATAAAGTCAAGATGTTGGATTGATGTTACACTGTCTAGTGTAGAAGATTGATGCGACATTGGTAGAAGTTGTTACGTCGTATATTGGTCAATAGTGTTGGTTTCAGGCGTGACGTAAATGTGCGCGCGCATGTTCTATCTCGTTCATGCTCCTTTGACCTTTAAAACAACTCTCTGCTAAGCAAATCTTTTGAAAAATATACAGGTTATTTCAGTATGGAAGTTTTTGTAACATGAGAAAAACTAGATGGAACGCATGTTAGATTATAATGTTATTATTAGATTTCACATAAACCGGACAGAAATTGATAGAAAATATTTCCCGTGTATTACAAAAATATATTTGTACTATTAATCACTGCAATTCATTTTATTCTTAATTCTTAAAATTGGTAGATTTATAAGGAATGCCAGTAAAACACAACTTAATATGCCATTGTAATGTACAAATTATACTAGAAAAAGAGTCAAGAATATATTAAACAACATCCATGAATGATTTCATTCGTTTGATTGTAAATATGTTTACCCGAAGAGATATTTACAGAGGTTGCGTGTTATTTGTATTTTGTCAGTTATTTTAGAAATGTCTTGATCATTAATCTAATCTTATATATTTAAACGAGCAATTCTTGTATATTTATTTATTTATACCGGCGATCTCGAAAACGGCTCTAATGATTTTGCTGAAATTTGATATGTGAGGGTTTTCGGGGACGAAAAATATCGATCTAGATTAGTCTTAGTCTGGGAAAACGCGTGTTTTCGAGTTTTCATGCGGTTTTCTTTCGCATTATTCCACGCAAAATATGGTCGATAATTTCTTACGTTCGGGTGGTCAAGCGGTCAAGGTGCAAATTTAACAATCACAGGTGTCCGTGTTTTACTTTTGTTTTTTTTTATATTTATTTAATTTTTTTGTTGTTTTTTTATCTAAAAAATACGATATAACAAAAAAGAACTCCGGGCGAAGCTCGCTCGCCCAGGTACTATGTAATAAAACCAGTAGGTATCACGTAGTAATATGGTATTTTATACAAAATGTTTGAATGTAACCGTATTTGTGAGCGATCTGTATTTCACAATTTTTATTACTGAGAGTGCAAAAAGATAAATATTTTATAAGCTTCTTAATTAAATGTATTACAACCCTTATATATTTAAATAAAACTATTTTCGGATTTTCCAAGATAGTTTTATTTAAATGTCTAATATTCGCGTAAATCTAAGAAAGTATTAACCCTTATATATCTTTCCAGAGACAGTCATCAACTAGACTTGCCGCAATTTGGGCAATATGCAACTGGTATTTTCTTCCTCGATAAGCTTCATCATCAGGACATCGAGAAGAAGTTCCAAGAACTCGCCGAGAGCCTTGGCCTTCGCGTGATTTGCTGGAGAACTGTACCAACTAATAACTCTAGCATTGGTGAGCCATTGAGGATATCCCATCTTACATTTGTTTAATGTTGACTAGAAATAGATGAAGCAAAATTTAGAAACATTTAATACTAAAGCCAATACCAATTTCATGAAATTCTTCATTTTGCATTAAGATGTTAACAGTTGAATTACTCTAATAATAAAATCTTGTAGAGCTATCATATTTTCCGTTAAACTTATTTAAATGATATGCAATATTTTTATGAGTTTCTTTCACGTTATCAAGTTAAAACTTAATTAATTTAAATCATTTTTTTTAATATATAATTGACTATTTCATTTATATGGTAATGAAAGCAGCTCTTAATGTATAATTATTGTCATTTTATTTTGTCAATCAAACGTTTCGATCACCATCATCGAACATTTGTCCAGCTTGTTTGTGCATACGGGCAGTTTGCGATTTGCGACTATCATTCCAGGTCGTACACGTAGTCTAAGTCGGTTGGGTCGTTAACGCGGCCGAGCGGTCTTGCGATGCTTGACCATACGGTTTGTTTAATTTAAAAATATGAAACGGCAGGGGAAACTCGTTCGATTCCCGATTCTCTCTCGATTTAAGCTGCAGAAAATAACAGTTAGCACTATAACCGTTTTATAAAATAATATAACCAAGAGTAAAGCTAGATTTTAATTGCAATATTTTAAAGGACCATATATTGATGTTGAATTCGAATATCAGTGCAACCAGTTATTTCGAATATTGGTATTTTATTTAGATCGAGAATCGATCGAGTTTTTCTTGCTATATTTGGAAGAAATCTCTATTAATTTGCACCAAATGTAAACACGCGTTCTAGTTAGACAACTAGACAAGTTTTTTGCGATGCAAATTGATGGAAATATTGCTTGTTTATTGAGGTGCCATGGCGCGGACTCTTTTAACTTCTTGATCATTATTGATATATGTATTACATATTATTATACATACATATTATTATACATTATAAAACAAATACGAGTCATATCCGTTGAAGTACGAGTTCGTGCCAAGAGATTTAAGAAGTGATTTCAATTTTTGTGATTAGCTTGAGATGTGTTTTATAAAATTTTAAAATGTATATATATAATTTACTATGTATTACAAACAAAATACAATAATTAAAATCTCAAGTTGAATAAATGATTTGGATTTTCTACGCTTAGATGGTAAATAAAACGAATAATGTGATTTAAATTAATTGTAAATGTACATAAACTATTGGAACAAGTTTAAGATATTTTTTAATGAGTCAATTTAAAAAGGCAATTGTAAAATTACAGCTTCTGTAACAAACATTGTGAATACATTTTTATGATTACCATCAGAGCGCGTTACCTTATAGTATCATTTAGCCTTTAGGTTTTCATAGTTTAAAAAATGGTAGGGGCGATGGAAAGATCAGTCAGTAATGGCCTTATTTGGCTCGCTTTCAGGTCAGGTGGCTCGTAACTCGGAGCCATATATGCGTCAAGTGTTTGTTACCGGAGATATCAGCGACGAAAACCAACTCGCACGACAGGTAAGACATGGACGGGATATGTCTAAATCGCAACGACTAATGTTAACAAACCTGAGTATGAACTCGCAATAGTACCGTAAATTGCGATTTCAAACTCGTTATTAATATTTTCTCTAGGACCCAAAGCACTTTTGAAGCATTTTTTTCAGATCGTTGTGTCGCGCCAGCGCTCCGAGGAACTTCGCTCGTCGTTGAAAACGTAAATTTAAACGTACCGTATATATGTATATTGCAAATTATTTCGTGTGTTACTTTTGTGCTTCGATTTGTGGAATGGTATTACGCTGTTCGCAGATTTTCGTGTTGCGTAAACGAGCGTCTCATGAGCTAGTGGTGCCGGGAGCACGCTTCTACATTTGCAGCTTGTCTTTGAAGACTGTCGTATACAAGGGTCTTCTCACTTCAAACCAACTATGGGTAGGTTTAAATTAACTGCATAAAAATTAAATTTACCTATAAGAATGTAAAATTTTATATTTTACTAATGTTTTTTTTTTTTTTTGGTATTTATAGGAATATTTCAAGGATTTGAACAACCCAGCTTTTACCACCTATTTAGCCTTAGTGCATACTCGTTTCTCGACCAATACTTTCCCCAGTTGGGAACGTGCGCACCCTTTGAGGTAACATTACTGACAAAATGAAAATCAATTCAAGATAAATGAATACGGTACAATTATTTCATGTTTGTTTTCAGAGTTCTTGCCCACAATGGCGAAATAAATACGTTACGAGGTAACGTAAACTTGATGAAGGCTCGTGAAGGAGTTATGAAAAGTGATTTGTTCGGAGATGGTAAGTAAATTTTCTTATGCACAATTACATTTGTAAAAAAATATCAATTTCAAACGAACGTATAAATTTCATAATTGCAATTTCATTTCAGATCTCAAAAAGCTGTATCCCGTAGTGGAACCAAACCTTTCCGATTCGGGTTCAGCAGATTGCGTCCTCGAGTTCCTCGTGCATTGTGGCAACAGAACTCTCCCGGAGGCTGTGATGACGATGGTCCCTGAGGCCTGGCATAATGACCCGACTATGCCTAAAGAAAAGAGGGATTACTACCAATGGGCCTCATGTGCTATGGAGCCCTGGGACGGACCCGCCCTCGTGTCCTTTACTGACGGACGGTATATCGGTAAGTTTGGTAACAAAGATGCTTTTACGATCATATTAATGAATTTGAATCGCGTCTCAATTATTTTGTTTTTATCCACCACGATAGAAAATGTCTTCGAGTGATAGAAATTTGCGATTTACAACATATGACGTGTAATTCATGCAATAAATTCGAATATATTATTAAACGTAAAATTATTTCTATATAATAAAAATGAAATGCTGTTCATTGGTAAGTGTATCACTTTAGAACGGCTGGACTGATTTTGCATTTTTTAAGTGTTAGAGTTCGAAAGTTTCTTGGTGAAAAAATTTAGAAAACTTTGTCCCGAAAATTGGAAAATTCGCACTAAACTTAGTTCTTTTCTCTACGATTTTATTTCATCTCGGATCATGAATAAAATTGAAACATGACAATGTCTGTCGTGACAATAAGTAACAACCTCTGTAAACTAAAGACTTAGCGTTACTTGGCCATTGGGAACATTCTCATAATTTATCATGGTAAAATAAAAGATGGTTTTAATCAAATATTATAATTTTGTGACAGGCGCTATATTGGATAGAAACGGTCTGCGACCGTCTCGTTTCTACGTGACGGACGAGAACGTACTCGTGATGGCGTCTGAAGTCGGCGTCTATGACGTCGACCCTGAGAAGGTCATACACAAGGTCAGCGCTAACTATTTTCCATTGAATGTTGAATGAATTATGTTTGTTTTAAAATTTCTTTTTTATATCTTTTTGATTTGTTTACATCTTTTTTTTTTAATTATATGTACATATATTAATATACTCGTAGATAACTTACTACATTAATTTTTGTATCAACATGTTTTTATAATACGCTAAATATGTATGTTGCTGTTAAATAAATATTATATAAAAAATACACTATTATGATTTTAAAAAGGTAAGCGATATTTTTACGGTGAACATAAAGTAATAGTTAAATTTGGAAAAAATCACAGAAGAAATAATTGTAATTGTTGCACGAAATATTGTAGATACATATAATATATAAATATGTTGGAACATTAACGCACAGCACCATCTAGTTCCATGGTAAGCTACGAGGCTTGTGTTATGGATACCAGGTGGTTGATATACTACACATATATGTAACTTTAAGTTCATACATACAAATTATAAATATAAACCCATGACTGGAGTACAAACATTCGTGCTCATCACACGAATGAATGCCCCCAGTGGGACTCGAACCCACGAACGCTGGCACAGCAAGTAGAGTCACTACAAATTGAGCCGAACGTGTCGTGAAATGTTTAAAATTAAAATAAATATTTAATTATTTACTTAAAATTCAGATTCGAAGACCGTTTTTGCGGAGTAGGCTAAAAGATTGGCATTGCCTACTGGGCGATAGCGTTCAAACTTATGTTGATCACAACTATGAAGGTTAACTTTAATATAGAATGATGATAAGTATCATCGCTCAACGGTGAAATCAAGAGTGTCGTGACTTTGATATAATAATATGAGATGACCAAAATGTTATTTGTACCAACAGAGTCGTCTAAAACCCGGCCGTATGTTGTTGGTGGATACACAAGATAAGAAAATTATTCAAGATGTAGAACTCAAGCTGACAATTGCTCAAAGCAGACCTCACTCCCAATGGCTAAAGGAACAGGTATATTATAATATATTTACTTTTAAATATAATACTTTGACCACTTGAATACTATTTTTACAGGGTTTTTTTTTCGCGTTTTTTATTTTCAATAGAGAAATTTAAAAATCAGAATAAAACGTGAAAATGACTAAAAATAGTATTATTACAGTATTAAGTATGTTTTTATATAAATTACATACTTAAAAATTATTTCCATGCTGCGTTTATTGGGATGTTTTTTTTCTTAATCACCTAACAGATGGTGAGTAGAACAATGAAATATAATAATATATATTTCTAAATAAGCTTATATACACATATATACATATGTTAGATGACAAAAACTGATTTTTTTACCTATGAAATAAAATAATAAAATACAACTAGCACGAAGAGATTTTCCAGAGATGAGAGATAGACATAATGAACAGACTGTTAAACATTAATATTTCAATGGGTTAAATTGAAGATCAACTTCTATTTAACTCCTTTGGGGAATGAATTAAAAAAAAATCTTTCTTAGTTGCTACCTTCGCTATATATAAGAAATATTAATTTTATTTCATTAATTATTAAGATTTATTTTTTTATTATGACACTGTACTTTTCATATCTTCAATAACCGCAATATATAATGTAATGTAAGGTGGATTCAATTTTACACACTTAAACTCTAAATTGGTCCTTTATGCATCTTGAATCCTGGCTAACCTAGCCAGCCTAACTCCGCCCAGAAGCGCAGAAGTTTCCTGGGAGCACAGGCTTCGCGGAGTGACCTCACTGATCCAAGGATTTCAACATCATCAAGCTCTATCCATGACTCCTAAAATCCTCTCTTCTCTCATTAAATAACCTCGCACACACTAACTCCATTTGGGTGGACTCGTAAAGCCCACCCGATCCCACAGCTTTGTTCAAATTTTCTTTTTATTCGCAACATTTTTTGGTTCTGAAATTGTACACGCACGAATACATCTCAGATAAAATAAAATAAAAATAACAACAAAAAATAAAAGTAGCTCAAAAAAGGCACGGACGTATATCTGTACATCTTTTTGTTGTTTCAGTTTTTATAAAATAGTCTAAATATTGTACGGAGGCGGGCGTTGATATCTGCAACGCAGTTTATACTTTTGCAGTATCATCGTAGCCATAGTTTTTACTGTATTTATAAGAATTGTTACTAAATAAATAAATTTCATTTCAATTTCATTTCATTTCATCTGTGGGTATTAAGACTCGAATATAAAAAAAAAAGATCCGAGGATTTCTTTGCGTTCATGAGCCACTGCCTCGCAATCCCGCAATAACCGCAATATATTTACCCATTAAAAACAGATAACCATGGAGGACATCCACAAATCACTGCCGTCGTCGGAGGTCGCGGCTAACGGCAACAACACGGCGGTGTCCGGCCTCAGCGACCCGCGGCTCGGCCTCTTCGGGTACACCATCGAGTCCATCAACATGCTGCTGCTGCCAATGATACAGCATAAGTTGGTTTTGTTTTTGACTTAAAATAATACACTTTTGATCAATTTTACAATTGTTTGATACTCGTCATAATGTGTCGAAAAATTGAAAAAATATTCGTTGCTAATTACATTTTTCCATTTGGCAAGTTTGAAGTTCTTTAAATGATATTTCTTAAGGATTTGATTGTTTGTTTGTTTGCACCGAATAGGCTCCGAATTTGCTGAACCGATTAAGATGAAATTTAGTAAGAAGATAGTTTGAGACTCTGGGAAGGATATAGGATAGTTTTTATCCCGGAAATCATCCCTTATGGGAGTGAAAATGGGGATGAAAGATATAAAGGGAGTAGTACAAACCATTGGCTATATAGGCTGCGCGATTTTAAATGTTACATATGTAAAACTAATGGTTGTATTGTTTATAACTAAGAAAATGTTATTTGGAGAATTATGTGAATGTTAAAGCTCAATTCAAATGTATGTTTCCAACAGGAAAGAGGCGCTAGGCAGTATGGGCAACGACGCGCCCCTCGCGTGCCTGTCGCGCTACCAGCCGCTGCCCTACGACTACTTCAAGCAGCTGTTCGCGCAGGTCACCAACCCGCCCATAGACCCCTTCCGGTAAATATACATCACTACCTTTTGCCCTCGACCCCTTCCGGTAATTATACATCACTACCTTGGGCTCTCGACCCTTTCCGGTAATTATACATCACTACCTTGGGCCCTCGATCCCTTCCGGTAATTAAACATCACTAACTTGTGCCCTCGACCCCTTCCGGCAAATATACTTCACTAGTTTGTGCCCTCGGCCCTTCTCGTGGTACCTACTACGAGCTTCGATGAGAAATAGTTTGTATATATGCCTCAGGGTATAAAATATCTTTAGAATTTGACTCGAAACTTTTGAGGTGCTTAGCGTGAAAAAGTAACACATGTTTGTTTATGTACTAAGGCTTATTTAATTTTATTTTTTTGAGAAAGTTGATTTTTTTATATGCCCTCATAAATAAAATAACACACGAAGATTTTCATTTATATTTTTAATAATTATGTCAAATTACACCTTGACCATAACGCTTGTAAAAGCGCCGAATATTCGAGAGCTCTCTAAGTGATAAAAATGATAAATACTCCGTTTTACATCATAATTATATATTTTACAACTACTATAGTACCTCGAATATTATATATATACATTTTTAATTTTCAGTGAAAAAATAGTGATGTCGTTGATGTGCCCCATCGGCCCCGCCGCCAACATCTTGGAACCGGGCGCGGACTTCGTGCACCGCATCTTCCTGCCGCAGCCGATACTCTCCATACCCGACCTGGAGGCGTTGAAGCGCACCTCATATCGCGGGGGTGGAGGGTACGGATGAAATCTATATTTTTTTAACTTTTAATCTCAAATACAAGCAAGAGATTTTTAAATTTATACTTCTTTTGGGACGTTTTGAAATAATTATGAGAGTAAAATTTTTACGATGCGCGCGCGCACACCGACTGCCAAAAAGTGACATGAAGTTAACTGGTTGTTGCCATGGTAATCTTTGGCTATTTTAGTTCTGTTACTACAAAGAATAACTTCGTACTTGCGTACATATGTACACACACACGTTTTTTTTTGTTTTCATTTAATGTTTATTGAAGGAGATTGCAAATCATAACGCATTCATAAACTTTTAATAATACTTCAAAAGCATTGTATTGGTTAACATTTATGGTTACAGATTTGCTAAAAAAATGAAGTATGTGTTTTTGTTCTAACAGTTTTATAGGTCACGAAATTCACTTGATGGACTGTAAGTAGTCTACGTCTGGCCCATAATGTCTATACAAAAATTCTCGTCTATCGATGATATAAAAATAATTAGATTTGAATAAAATAGTTACTTTTTATAAACCAAGCTCAATAAAGGTTTATATAATTATGTATGCTATAATAAGTCGTAGTAATGTATAATAAGT
Organism: Argynnis bischoffii washingtonia; assembly: GCA_033884665.1. NCBI lineage: Eukaryota > Metazoa > Arthropoda > Insecta > Lepidoptera > Nymphalidae > Argynnis > Argynnis bischoffii. The sequence continues at coordinate 296,488 of JAEMGE010000032.1, forward strand.
AGTATAATTATTAATCGTTTTAATTATTGAATAAATTTAATGTCGTGATTGCTTTTCATAGTACATTCATTAATATTGATATTTATGTATCCCTTAAGTAATAATTCACTGAGGAGTATTTGTGTCCATCCATCTATTTACATATGTATGAAACAAGATATATTCCAGTTTGTTATATTGCGCACTATCAGAAAGCAATGAATAAATTGACCGTAATAGAGACGATTCTTTTTATATTTATATAACACAAGTCTATTCGCTCAGTTTGCAGTGACCCTACTTGCTATGCCAGCAGTCGCGGGTTCGAGTCCCGCTGGGGGCATTGTGTGATGAGCACAAATATTTGTACTCCAGTCATGGGTGTTTATATGTATAATATATATGTATTTAAAGTTATATATGTGTAGTGTATCAACTATCTGGTATCCATAACACAGGCCTCGTAGCTTAATATGGAACTAGACGGTGCTGTGTGTTAATGTCCCAACATATTTATTTATTATTATTATATTTCAATGAATTTGTTAGTGATCTTTTAGTTCATTCATTTTGAAAAATAAATTGATCAAATCAGTCCCAGCAAGTTTTCTTAAGTAATGTGGTTACAACGATCAGTATTTGGTTTTTATTTATATAGGTTTTATCTAAAAGATAAATTCGTTTTGTAATAGGCTACAAAAAGTAACTAATAACATAAACTTAAATGCTGTTTGTTAGTGAGTTCTTCTCTGGGGAACGGCTGGGCAGGCTTGGTTAATTACTAAAATTCGTAATAGTTTGAATAAGAACTTTAGGGAAAAGATTGGTAAATTTAGAAGAAACTGTTTCTTTCCATAGATTTTTTTGCGTTTATTTTTTTTTATTTACTTTTTTTTTTGAAATTGGGACAAAATAATATGTGCTCGCTAGCTGTTAGGAACAGAAATTTATCTTTATAATAATAATAATATCATTATTGACTACATGCAGGTTACATGACATATTTCTTAAAGGCACACTAACATCTGAACTAGGCCGAGCCTTAATACTTTCTTAGGTTTACGCGAATATTAGACATTTAAATAAAACTATCTTTTCGGATTTTTTCGCGGATTTATTTTGATTTTTGTTTCCCGACGTTCAGCAGTCTCTCCCGTGACCATGATTGCTGTAAAGCAATCGAAACGTCGGGAAACAAAAATCAAAATAAATCCGCGAAAAAATCCGAAAAGATAGTTTTATTTAGGCCGAGCCTTATCTCAGACGCTGGCCTCTCTCTGTTACACAATTAAATATTTATTAAGCTGATAACTAGAGTGATATACATAATACAAAAAAAAAGTACTTTCTAGGATATATAGAATTTGAATGATGTGTGTGCAGACGCAAATAATAGACTGCACGTTCCCGACGTCGGCGGGCCCGCACGGGCTGGAGGCGGGGCTGTCGCGCGTGGCGGCCGAGGCGGAGGCGGCGGCGCGCGGCGGCGCGCAGCTGCTCGTGCTGTCCGACCGCGACGCGGGCCCGGCGCGCGTGCCCATGTCCTCGCTGCTCGCGCTCGGTCTGACATACACATATGTTCAAATAGATAAATTCAAATTCAAATTATTTTATTCACCATTAAATTATTACAATTTTTTACTGAACGTCATGAGTCTCTTGTTTATGGAAATTTGTGCAATTGAAATACATTGACTGATATATTATGCAGATTAGATAGAATGTTATATTAAATTTAGCGACTCACCTTCGCTTCGCTATATATAGATTTCTCAGAGATGAGATATTTTCCTGCAGTAAAAAGTCATCATTCCAAAGCTATCATCGTACCAAATTTCATCAAAATCTGACCAGTGGTTTACTCGTGATGCGGTCACAGACAGACAGGCAAAAACTCTAAATACTATATTATGATCCGGCATCCAATAAGATTTTCCAAAAAATATGTAATCTACAGAATCGACTCAGAATTTTATTAAATGTATAGATGTAATTCAATAATATTTAAAAGAGCAACTGTCGGCTTTTCCCAGCAAAACTGCTTTCCGAGACGGTGGTAGCTTCCTCACGGACTGACGACACTGACTCGGTTTAATTTAAATTGTCAATTCAAAAATGCTTGAATAAATCTACTTAATCAAGTTTTTATATCATTTCACGCATGGTGGTACATACAGGTACACACGCGTGCTTAAACGCTTTAAATAATTTATTTAAACTATTTAATAACCTAAACTATTAACTCTAAAATAACAAAAAAAAAAACAAAATAATTCAATAGTATATTTTATGTATTTATGCTAAGATGTCTTTAACGAAAGATTTTTTTCTAATTTTTTTTTTTATAAAAACTTTCATTAAAATCTGTGTAGTATAATTTGTAAATTAGAAAAAAGAATTATCAAGAAAAGTAGTTTTGTAAATAATAATCAATAAACATTACAATTTGTATATTCTTTTAGGTGCTATCCACCACCACTTGATTGAAACGCGTCAGCGTATGAAAGTTGGGCTTCTAGTGGAAACTGCCGACGCGAGAGAAGTTCATCACATGTGCGTGTTGCTCGGTGAGTACATTTGATCTCGTACATAATATTAAAAACTAGTGATTCACCCCCGCTTCGCTCGGGTTCATTTCCAGGTGCGTTGTAACAGTTAGTATGGAATAAACAAACTAACAGTACAAAATAAACAGTTCTGAACTTTTCGATTTTTCAGCTGTATTTTTTTTTTTTTTTTTGGTGTTTCCCCTAATTTTTTATACTTAAACCACCCCCAACAAAATAAAAATAAAGAATTATTCAAATCGGTCCAGCCGTTTGAGTTTTAGCAGACTAACGAACGGCAATAGATTTTTATATAGATAAATAAATAAAATAATACTATCATTTTAATAAATAACCAAAAATATGTAAAAAAATATTACATAATAACTGACTTATTTTATACCCTTTAAGAAAATAAATGAAAGTTACGCTCGCTCCTGTTGTCTTTTTTTTTTTAAATTTATTTAACTTTTTTGTTTTACTGTTTTTGATGGGTTCACCAAAATGTAAAATAATTTAAATGTACCATTATATTTTATCCCGAGTGAATTTTATTCTCGAGAAGAAGGATAGTAAAGATATTAAAAATATGTAACTTTTAATAGGTTACGGCGCAGACGCAATCTGCCCATACTTGGCGTTCGAGCTGGCCTTCTCCCTCCGCAACGACAATCTAATAGATCCCAATTTAACCGACGAAGAGATTTACTTGGCGTACCAGAAGGCCATCGAGACCGGCCTCGCCAAGGTCATGGCCAAGATGGGCATCAGTATGCTACAGTCGTACAAGAGTGCCCAGATATTTGAGGCGGTCGGTCTGAGTGAGGAGGTCATTGATAAGTGCTTTAAAGGCACTCAATCTAGAATTGGTAAGTAAATTATCTAATTATGTTCTAAAAATTTTATATCTAGATTTTTTCTTAAATTTTAGGTCTATTTTTACAGGTGGTGTCACTTTCGAGATTTTATCAAAAGAGACGTTTGACAGACATGCATTAACTTACGGTGAATGTAAAGATATGCTAGTGCTGAGGTAAACATATTCATATAATGATTTAGAACTAGTTATGTCGGGTAGTTTGTTTTCAATGAACACCCGAAAAATGTTGTATTCCAATGAAAAATCTCCATGAAAACATGAAGATTGTATTCAATATAGAACCACCAAGTTTTCATTAAATAAAAGAATCACAGGAACGGGTATCCCAGACTGCATCATGGTCTTATTTCATCCAATTTACACAAAACCATAATGAATATATAATACACACCTAAGCCTTACTCACGAATCACTCTGGTTCATTGGTGAAAACCGTATGAAATTCCGTTTGGTATTTTTTGAGTTTATCGCGTTCAAATTGACAGACAGACGCGCAAGGGGAACTTTGATTTATCATTTTATATGTATATTGTGTCAGGAACCCCGGCAACTACCACTGGCGCGCGGGCGGCGAGAAGCACATCAACGACCCCATGTCCATCGCCAACCTGCAGGAGGCCACGCTCGCCAACAGCGCCTCCGCGTACGACCGATACAAGTATGTGGACCCTGTTGACTTTGTTATACTAGTTTGTACACTTGGTTTTGCTTATAATTAGTCAAACTTTCGCATTTACAGTAGTGGAATCTCATATATAATCTATACTGATATTATAAAGAGGTAAAGTTTGTGAGCTTGTGAATTTGTGAGAGTTTGTGACGTTGTCGGGGGTAATCTCTGGCTCTACTGAACTGATTTAGATGAAATTTGGTAAGAAGATAGTTTGAGACCCTGGGAAGGACATAGGATACTTTTTATCCCGGAAATCATCCCTTACGGGGGTGAAAATGGGGATGAAAGTTTGTATGGGGAATCAAGCTAGAGATGAACCCGAGTGAAGCGAGAGTGAGTCGCTAGTTTGAAAATAAAAAGCTTATGTTATTATTTTAATTTATTTTTATTAGTTTTGACTTGTAGCTAGAATAAAAAATCACAATTGATTTTGAGTTCAATATCTCCATAATATCTCCATGTTTCATCATGTGCTAAGTCGGAGTCATAAGCTAGTTTCTTTATATAATATGTAAACATGTGCTATACAGATAATAAAATATTTAAAAACAACGCTATCACATTAGGATTATTCTGTAATTAGTGCCGTACTATGTCATTTGTTTACGCATATGTATACATATGTGAACATTAATATAATATTATGTATATGTATATATAATAAAAATATATATGGTAAAATTAGTATTTTATGTATATAGATTTTATGTATGCTTATACATTAAATGTATATACATAAAATACTAATATGCTTTATATTAAGTTTTAATGACTTGCACTTTATGCACTTCTCTCGCTCATTTTCTTGTATCCTTTTCTAACGGGTTCCTGTAAGAGATCACTTTAAGTGATAAGGCCCGCCTTTGCATATTTGTATTTCTATTATTACTAATTGTATTTCTATAATGTACCATTTACGTGTGCAATAAAGTGATATAAATAAATAAGAAATAAATAAAATATTTAACAACAGGGAGAGCGCCTTAGAATCAGTCCGCGCCTGCACACTTCGTGGTCAACTTGAACTTGTCAAATTGGACGAGCCCTTACCACTGTCGGAAATCGAACCAGCGTCTGAAATCGTCAAGCGGTTCGCTACTGGTAAGTTATATTAATAATTAATCTGTATGTAACCAACCAAATCTTTCTCTAACAACAAAAGCATAGAACTTTCTCGTTTAAAATGACGGTAGTCTTTAGATTCCTTTAATTGCAAAGTTCGTTCTTAACTGATATCTTCCCACTAAAAACTACTTAGTCCTCTCAATTTTCAGCTGCATAGATTTTGTGTGTACTCAGAGAATGATAGCTTTTCTCCTTAAACTTTCGCTTTAATACATATAACTAGCGACTCACACTAGCTTCGCTTCGGGTTCGTCCCTAGACAAAAAGAAATCTATCGCAGGAACCGTACATTTTTCCGGGATGATATATAACCTATAGCCTATCTCAGTTAACGGGCTATCTAATGCAAAAATAATTTTTCAAATCGGATGAGTAGTTCCTGAAATTAGCGCGTTCAACCAAACAAACAAACTCTTCAGCTTTATAATATTAGTATAGATATTATTATTGTATCAGTGTTGTACCAAAACATGCTAATGTGTGCGTCTGCTGAATTACACAGTTTGTATAAACTAGTAAATAAATACCGACTTCGTTTCTTTCAGGTGCCATGTCGTTCGGGTCGATCTCAATGGAAGCGCACACCACACTCGCGATCGCCATGAACCGTGTGGGCGGCAAGTCTAACACTGGGGAGGGAGGGGAGAACGCGGACCGGTATCTCAATCAAGTAAGCCATTTTAAATAATAATATAACTTAAGTATAGTAAATATTGCTAAAAAAATAATGTATGTGAATCATTTTTGTATATTTTCTATTTTTCTCAAAAGAGAGAAAAATAGCATTATTTTTGTTTCCTATATTTAATTTTATTGCCATCGTAAGTACTTTTTATTTGATACTAGCGACTTACCCTCATCTCGCTAGGGTGTGTCCCTATGTGCCTAATATTAGCCTATATGTTAACTATTAATTCGCGTCGTAATCTGTGAAGTAAATTTCATCCAAATCCGTTCGGCTGTGTCAGCGTAAAGGAGTAAAAAACAACAGGAGGGCAAACTTTCGCATATATAAGTAAACCGATAAAAAAAAATTCTAATTTACAATAACACAAATTGCTACATTTTAAATATAGCGAATATTCAACAGCCCTTATATATTAATAAAACAAGTGTAATTTATTAAAATATATGAATACATAAAAGGACCCAGAATTCAACAAGCGCTCGGCCATTAAGCAAGTAGCGTCGGGTCGGTTCGGCGTGACGGCGTCGTACCTCGCGCACGCGGACGACTTGCAGATCAAGATGGCGCAGGGCGCCAAGCCGGGGGAGGGCGGGGAGCTGCCTGGTATGTGCATCGCAGACATTTAATTACACAATATGTAATACATACTTTGGTAGTAAAAGGCTTAGTTAGAAAGTAAAATTAAGTGAATAGTAACTCTTGTTAGACGCAATAGAATTGAGTTCAGCTCGCACAGCTTCTAATTCCTAGCACTATTTTCCCCTTCAAAGTGATTCTTTTTAAATTGCGTAAATTTTATCTTTTTTATCACGGCTTATTACTTTAGGGTTGTTTATTTTCGGCGATTAATGAGTAATAAGTAGCACACAAATATGGAACCCGAGATGCAAACAGCAATCTCACTGAATAGGATCGATGATTCACTTGTCAGTTTTAAATAAAGTTTTGAGTTCTTACTAGCAAGTTGTAAATAGACGTGTAATATATGTGTGTATGTATACATATATTATTCGATATTATTAAATGTAAAATCTCAACAATATCAATATGTAAAAAAAGTAAAGTATTGCATGTTATAAAATCTTCTACTTGTAACTAAAATAGAACAAAAATTAAATAATTCTCATGAACCATAAACCAATTTATAGGATTTAATACTAATATTTAATTTTTTTTTCGTTAATTTTAGGCTACAAAGTGACAGAAGAAATCGCCAAGACTCGTTGCTCAGTGCCGGGCGTAGGGCTGATCTCGCCGCCGCCGCACCACGATATCTATTCCATAGAAGACTTGGCTGAACTAATCTATGACCTGAAGTGTGCCAACCCTAAAGCCCGGATATCCGTCAAGTTGGTGTCGGAAGTGGGCGTCGGTGTAGTCGCTTCCGGTGTTGCCAAGGTGACAATTATTTATTTACGAGTTTTTGCAAAATTAATATGTTATAATTTAGAAATTTTACGATGATGTATATTGTAATATTGATGTAATTGACGAAATTTGTATATTGTTATTTCATGATGAAACAGGAGTAAATAATATTTTAGGTATCAATAGAAATTGAAATAAAAAAATTCTTCATATTTTTAATTATATTTTAAAAAATTTTGATTGAATTAATTATTTTCATTTTTATTTTATATATACTTACCTTAATCTTACTGCTTTAATTCTTAGGTGATCTAGATAATTTTATCTCTGCCAACCCTTCAATATCATCAATTCTTAGATATAGTCTGATGTTTAAGATATAGGGTGATCGAAAACGTAGTATAAAAAATATTTTTTAATTAAATTTCGTGTACAAAATTAATGAGTTATTGCCAAAAGATAATTACACTAAAAATCAAAATAATGTTATTAATGTTTTTAAACCAATATGAAACATGCAGGGCAAGGCCGAGCACATCGTGATCTCCGGCCACGACGGCGGCACGGGCGCCAGCTCGTGGACGGGCATCAAGAGCGCCGGCTTGCCGTGGGAGCTGGGCGTGGCGGAGACGCACCAGGTGCTCGTGCTCAACGACCTGCGCTCCAGGTAATGACATTTATTTATTTCCTGAGATACCTATATAACTATATAACATATAAATATACTATATAACATATAAATATGTTGGGACATTAACATAGAACACCATCTAGTTCTTACTTGACTGTATCTTTTGAGGCCTGAAAGTAACCTATGTGTTAGTTACTTCAGTTCATAGTCTATACTTTATATTTGTACTAAACATCCGAATCCGTCCACCCATTTCAACAATAAGAATTAACAAACTTACACAGACATACTTACGGGTATATAGTACTAGACCAATTTCAACGTTTTAGCATAATAATTGCACACAACGAAAGAGGAAAATTAGTACGTGGTTTTTAATAAATATACTAAATATATTAATTTTTTTTAATATTTTAGTACGTATTTAACAAAATGTATTATTTTCAGAGTGGTGGTACAAGCGGACGGTCAGATCCGTACGGGCTTTGACGTGATGGTCGCTGCTTTGCTCGGAGCCGATGAGTTTGGATTCAGTACCGCGCCGCTTATTGCTTTAGGTAAGACGATTTACGTATAGAAGATGAAGTTGGATTTAAATTTTTGTATGAATATTCAATAATACAGTTATCGAATCTTTTAAGTAATATGGTGTTATATAATTTTAAAAGAAAATAATTTTCATATATGTGTAATGTACCATGATTTCGTTTTTGAAACTGGCAAAATAATAATAAACTAGAAAAATAATAAGTGTTTTGGTTAATGATTAGTTGAATCAAGCCATAAGTTCGGACTTACGGTTAGTTTGATTCATATAATTAATAAGGTAATTTCATCGGTGAAATTACCCATCGGCAGAATAAACATAAGGTTGAACAATTTCTGTATTCTCAGCTTCAAAAATGACGAACTTACCATATAAAATTTCATCCCTTATACGTAAACAATTGTAGGGGACGTTTCTTCATTCCTTAGTTTATTTTAAAAGGTGTCTTGTTTAGAAAGAACTTTTTTTTAAATTAATTACCACATACAAAGGGTTAAAAGTTTATTACAACGAGTTAATACATTAAGTATTATATATATAAATTTGTATGGCATTTTGTATAAATATTTATAGGATAGTTAAGAGCAACACGGCCATAGGTATCAAGAAAAACTAAAATTTACTTATAATTATATAATTAAAACTATACTTAAAATTACATTATAATTAATATATCTAATGCTACGCGATTTAACAATTAGAATATCTATATAAAATAATTTTAATATTAATTTTAACTTCTATTGGAAAAACAAAAGTGTAAAATTACATTATAACGCAAATGAACGTGGGAATGCTGACTCCGCTCCGCGCGTCGATGGCGTACGGCGCGAGGTCAGTGTTCCAGCTATAGTTATGGGCTGCACTATAACAGGATGCACATTGCATTATGCATTATGTATAAAATATTAACTGACTTGGTGGTGTAGTGGTTAGCATGTACGGCTGCGCATCCTGAGGTCCTGGATTCGAGTCCCGGGTCGGGCCAAGTTTAGTTATTGAGTCTGTCTGTATAGTAAGCCTCAGTAACAGCCCGGAGTTGAGAAGTTGGCGGTGTGTCACCCCCGTGCCTTGGCTCTCCTGCGCCGACACTCTCGCCGGTCGTGTCTCGTGTCGTCCCACCGGAGTATGAGGGTGACAGGAATAGAGAGTGCACTTGTGTCTGCGCGCACACGCGCTGCACTATAATATCTCCTGCGCAGTTGGCTAGTCTCAATGAGATTGGCCGCCGTGGCCGGAATCGGTCAGGAGGACATTATTATTAAATATTTATAGGATGCACTATGATGAGGAAGTGTCACTTGAACACGTGCCCGGTGGGTATCGCCACGCAAGACCCAGTCCTGCGCAAGAAGTTCACCGGCAAGCCCGAGCACGTCATCAACTATCTGTTTATGTTGGCTGAAGAGGTCAGTATTCAATGATTTTTAATAACAGTGTTCATTTATTCATTGACTATATTAGTTATTTCTTTTATTAAGAAGGATATTTTTATTAAATCAAATTATACAACCCCCTTTTTAATGAGTTCTTTAATACATGCACAAAATACACTTATATATAACAATTTAGTTATTTAACTCTGTACAGTCATGTTGAGTTTTATTTCATATTGTAAATTGATATTAAATTATACTAAATATTTATTTTATAAGTTAAAAATTTTGAAATGAAATTACGAATTGTATTTATATGAATAGCATAAATATAATTTATTACAATATTTTCGTAAAAATGTACATAAAACTTATTTTTTAAAGTTAAATATCTCAAAAATATCATTTTCCTATATACAGGTCCGCGTGCACATGTCGGAGGTGGGCGTACGTCGTTTCGGAGACCTAGTGGGGCGCACGGACTTGCTGAAGGTGCGGGAGAACAACGACAACCCTAAGGCGAGGCTGCTCAACCTGTCGCTCATACTGAAGAACGCGCTCCACATGAGACCAGGAGTCAATATTGTCGGAGGATCTAAAGCGCAGGTCAGTATTTGATACACATCCATATATATAATAAAATTGTAACTAAGCCGAATCTGTACATTAAATATTTTTTTTTATTATTGATACAGAGGCCGAATCTATAGTTTTTAGAATTTTTGTCTGTCTGGCTGTGACCGTATCACGGAAAAACCCCTGGAGGGATTTTAATGAAATTTGGTATGATGATAGTTGGTTATCCGGGTCAACATATAGGATACTTTTTACTACGGAAAAATATCTCATCCCTGAGAAATCTATACTAAAAGTTAAAATGTAAGTAGGGACGAACCCGAGAGGAGCGAGGGTGAGTCATTAATATTAGTATAACTTTTGGATATAAGACAAGCATGTTTAATATTCATCTATGCTAATATAGTATTAGCATATGTATGCTATTTTACACAAAAAAATCGATCCACCCTAAATCGGACTATCTTGTTTATATTGCCTTAATAATCAATACTTTAGAGATAGAATATCTGACATTTTATGTAAGACTTTGTTTTCTAGACTCCTGTGAACGTCCGTCGGAAACCAAAAAACCAATTTACTAAATCTACGAAAAGAGATGTGTAATATAGACAAAAAGAAAACAAAATTTTTCAATTTCTTTCTTGTTTTGTTCTTCTTGTTTGGAGTATAGCATGAAATAATTTACAGGACTTCCAACTAGAGAAGCGTTTGGACAATGCTCTCATACAACAGTGCAGTGGCATTCTGGACGGTAGTCAGCAGTGTATTGACATCAATATGAAGATTACCAATGAAGACCGCGCTTTTACTTCTACACTGTCTTATCACATTGCCTTGTAAGTATGATACTTAATTGATTTTATTATTTTCAACAATAATCATTTACTATGCATATAAATATGTTGTGACATTAACACACGGCACCATCTAGTTCCATGGTAAGCTACGAGGCTTGTATTATGGATACCAGATACTTGTTATACTACACATATAAAACTTTAAATATATACATACATATTATAAATATAAACACCCATGACTGGAGTTCAAACATTCGTGCTCATCACACAAATGAATGCCCCCAGCGGGACTCGAACCCGCGACCGCTGGCACAGCAAGTAGGTCACTACAAACTGAGCCAAACGTATGGGGTTAAAGACTGTTTATTTTGATAGCATTTGTTTAAGACTGTCTAGTTTCGAAGCTATTTCGGTCTATATCATGATACTATAGTAGAAAATGGTGTATTTTTTTTTTTTCAAATAAAAAAAAAGCTATAATTTCGTTCAATTGAAGTACTTTATCTCTTTAGGGTAGTCTCTCTCTCAAGTTATGTCCATGTTATTAACGTATTTGAATTGTTTTATGACAGGAAGTATGGCGACGAGGGCCTCCCCGACGGCACCTCCATCAACATATCGCTGACGGGTTCCGCGGGGCAGAGCTTCTGCGCGTTCCTGTCTAAGGGCATCACTGTCACCTTGGAGGGAGACGCTAATGATTATGTCGGTTAGTTGTATTATATTGTATAACAATATATTTCCTGGATTTGTTATTGTGTCTATAATGTTGTATAATATATATAAACTGTAAATTTTTCCGGGATAAAAAGTAACCTATGTGCTATTTTACGCTATAATCTATCTCTGTGCCAAATTTCATCCAGATACGTTCAGCTGTTCTGACGTGATTGATTAACAAACATCCATCCATCCAAACTTTCGTATTTATAATATTGATTGATGGATATACTTAATACTTTCCTTCAAATAGCTCTGAAATTGTTTGTTAAAATGATATAAACAAAAATTATATGATAGTAGAAAATGTTACACACAATGTTGACAGGTTACTCAATTCTAAAAACCGGATATCCAATAGAATCTTTTTATAATAGTATAATTTATTTAATGTAAAATGTAATAAAAAAAATTCTGTCATTTTGAAGAACGAAATGTTCTTCCGTGTCATATATAGTTTTATATTTATTATTATATATTAATCTGTATATAACATAGTAATATGCTTGCCCGCGGCTCCGCTCGCATATTTAAAATATATTGTTAATCACAGGAAAAGGCCTGTCTGGTGGTAAAGTGATCATCTATCCACCGAGGAACTCTCCGTTCGAGTCGCACTTGAACGTGATCGCGGGTAACGTGTGCCTGTACGGCGCTACGTCCGGCAGAGCGTACTTCAGGTATGACTTATAGGTCTTAGGTGCTTAAGATGTTGTGTACTAAGCTGTATAAGTTACTATAGTTTTTTAACTATCCCACGGGAACACTTTTATTTTCCGGGATGAAAAGTATCTAAAATTTCAATCGGGGATATAAGGTTCCACCATGCAAAATTTCATTTAAATCCATCCAACAGTTTCGGAGATTAGCCCGTACAAACAGACGAACAGACAGAGAAACAAAGAAATTAATGAAATAAAAAGATATTTCTCTTCTTACATCCTCCTGACTCGGTTTTTAGCATTTTTTTTTCTATGTATAGACATTCGATCTGTACAGGTTTATTACATGTATAAATAATTGCCTTGGTGGTGTATAGGCTAGCATATGCAGCTGCACACCTGGAGGTCCTGGGTTCGAGTCCCGGAGAAACAACCTGGAATCTAGAAGTTTGCGTTTAGCCCCCTTGCCTTAGGAGCATTAAAGCCGTCGGTCCTGCATCTGAATCTCTCGCCACACATGTCGATTCATTATCCCATCGGAATTTGAGAGTGCATGAAATAAAAAGAGCGCTGCATTATTATATCTCCTGCGCAGTTAGCTTACTTTAGTGAGATTAGAAGCATATCATCGTGTATAAATTTAGAAATTATTACTATATGTTTAATAAATTGACTTCATTATTTAGGTTAGGTTTTATGTGTTATATATTTTAAATTTAATATATGTATATTGTTTTACAAAAAATACTTTTATCTTGTAAGCATATAAATTATAGATGAAGAACGACTTTATTTCAGATCTACTATTTTGGGTTTATAGTTTTAGTTTTTTTTCTCTAGTAAAAACTATATATCATTTACATACTGTAGTTATAATTCAGACCAGTATTTATAATTCACTTAATAAATTCAATGTTTAGATGCATAAGAATGGAAATTGAATTTAAAAATGTATTATAAGTTGATTATTATAAAATGAACATAACATGTGTGTGGGGCACAGGGGCATCGCGTCGGAGCGGTTCTGCGTGCGCAACTCGGGCTGCGTGGCGGTGGCGGAGGGCGCGGGCGACCACGCCTGCGAGTACATGACGGCCGGCACCGTGCTCGTGCTCGGCCTCGTCGGCCGCAACTTCGCGGCCGACATGAGCGGTACGCACGCACACACGGACACGCACGCACACACACGAGCGCACAGACTATAGACGCACACACACAATAGACGCACACACAGACAATAGATAGCACACATAGATAGACTTAAATGCGACGACTAATCATTAAAATCTCTAGCAAAATTTAGACGTTATTTAGGAACATTTTTTGGTTTTATTTTTTTAAGATGTCGGAAGTTATAAATAATATTTTTTTTTTCTAATAAATAATATTATAGTTAATATAATAATTTCGCTGCAAGTGTTCCAAATATCAACTTGCAAGTTTTTTTATTTCTCCTGTTTATTCATTTTCATTCAGTCAACACTTCAAACTTAATTTCCCAACAAACTCGTAATACAGCAATAAACTCTAAGAATACATCGAATGCATTTATTAGTCAAATCTTACAAGTATATATTTTTTCTTACCGTTATAGGCGTTGATTTTTAAACATGTAATAAATTATGTTTAACAGGTGGTATCGCTTACGTGTACGATATTGACGGCTCGTTCAAGGTCAAATGTAATCTCGAAATGGTTGAATTGCTGCCTTTGGAAAAGCAAGACGATCTGGATGTAGTGCAGACACTTCTAGAAGAATTTGTCGAATATACTGGGTAAGATTTAATTAATGATTTGTTTATTATTATATTATTTTTATGGTTTTATATTATCCTTTAAAAAGATAATTTTCTTAAGGCATTTATAGTTTTTACTGATTCTATTTTATTGTAATGTTAAAAATTACATTTATATAATATCATTCAATATTTAAATATTTTCGATAAGAAATGTTGTTATAAAACATCACAATTATTACTTTTTATTACAGTTCAATAATCGCCAAGAACCTTCTCGAAACATGGCCGGAGCCAGCTAAGATGTTTATCAAAGTGTTCCCATACGAATATCAACGAGCTCTCAAGGCTCTGGCTCTTAAAAAGTCCACTCCTAAAGTGGAGACCAACGGACAAGTGGAAGAGAACGGCGTTGTCGACATCGAAGAGGCCGTGAGGAATGTCGAACTTGATAAGAAGAATTTGGAGAAGGTTCTAGATAAAACTAGGTGAGTTTACTTCTTTGTTTATCAAACACTAGTGTTTGAATTAATGAAAAATTAACAAACATACGGTATGCATTATATTAGTTCATTATAAAAATCCATACAGTAGGCGATCGCTTAACGTTTTTAGTGGAGATGCTATCAAATGCAAGGGTTGTCAAAAATACTAATTTTGGCAAATGGTTTCGAAGTTGTACTGTAGTGTCATCTGGTAATTTACGCGTACAATTTTAAAGACATTTCCCGACTTGTCTTATATTTTAATTATATTTCATATCCTTCATCAATATATTTTATAATATATGTAGTTGAAAAATTATAAAAATATGATTAAATAATACAAAATATCTGACCTGTCCAATTTTGTTGTAAGTTTGATGTAATTGCAAATTTGCACCAATTTTTTTGTTTAATTATCTATATAGCAGTTCGTAAAAGCAAAAACTTAAAAAAATTAATATTCATGAGCCTGTAACTTTGATGTTATTGATGATATGAAAAAGTTGACAAAGACTTTTTATAGGATTTTAAATTTACAACAAATTTGCCATTTAACATTTTCCTCTAATTATTAAATTTGAACTTCAAAGCTATATAACAAATTAAATAATGAAGATAGAAATTTGACTTATTGGAACTTTTTGTACTAAATTTAATATTAAAAAAGGTCCATTCATTCATTTTCTTGAAAAATATTTTTTGCGCTCCACTTTTAACAGGAGCTTTGTTGAGACATTTTCTAAGATATTTTGGGGTGATAGGAAAGAAAAAAAATATCGTCGTTTTTTGGCACACCCTAATAAACATCCATGACTGGAGTACAAACATTCGTGCTCGTCACACAAATGAATGTGACTCGAACTCGCGATAGCTGGCACAGCAAGTAAGGTCACTAAAAAATGAGCCAAACGTGTCGTCGAAACAAAATATATAACACATCATCAAATACAAAAAATAATTACTATTACAATAATAAAGTGTAACGCAATGGTGACAGGGGCTTCATAAAGTACCCGCGCGAGACGTCGCTGTACCGGCCGGCGGAGAAGCGGCTGCGCGACTGGGACGAGATCTACAACTTAACTATATTTTAATAAGTATTAACTTTATTAATGAAAGTTCATATAGATACTATATACCATGGGGTCTCATCACGCACAAAGAAAAATTAGTTCATATAAATCTCAATAGATAACGGTACATGTATCGATTTGTCATTAAATTATTAAAGTTGTTTTAAATTAACAAAAAAAATAAATAGATCCCAAAAAGGTATATTATGGTTTTAACGTGAAACGTAATAATGTAAACCAAAGCATAATTTTACTGATCATTGAAATATCAACAAACAGATGATGGGTTTGTAGTGCATATTCATAGATGGTGCGATTAACGGGTTAAAAATGGCTAAAATCAATTTTTTTTATTCGAGTGCAGGATGAATTGTAATACAATTCTTACCATACGTTACCTTGCAAATATTTATAAAATAAAACACTAACTATTTGTGTATCAACGATATTTATTAACTACTAGCGACTCGCTTTGGGTTCGTCTCTAGACAAAACAAATCTATCCCACGGGAACCGTACATTTTTCCGGGATAATATATAGCCTATAGCCTTAATACTTTCTTAGATTTACGCGAATATTACACATTTAAATAAAACTATCTTTTCGGATTTTTTCGCGGATTTATTTTGATTTTTGTTTCCCGACGTTTCGATTGCTTTACAGCAATCATGGTCACGGGAGAGACTAAGGTGTCAGATGTCTCAAAAGCATTATACAGTTGTTACAGACAGCCTACCCACAATTAACAAAAATGAATTCAAAATTTTGAAAATTAGCATCAATGTACCTTACAATATTTGTTAATTTTAATTTTAAACATTTTATAATTTTAATTTTAAACTTGAAATATGGAATATTATTTATATAATTTTAGCTATTATCATTATAATTATTTCAATTTTTTAGAAAACTTATTATTATATTATTGTTTAATAGTCTATATTTTTAGTGTTACCATTATTATATTCTATGTCTACTTTAGAAAATTAAAATTAATAAAAAATTACATTTACAATTGTAAAATATTAATTTGAAATACTGTTATTTTGATCTACACAGTAAGAACTTACTACATCTAACTGTCTGTTATGTTTAATTTTATTATTAGATTTTATAATATTAATAACAGGATCCCACGACGATGGTAGTACCCAGCCATCTTCCCTATTGAAATTTGGATGTTTTTTAATTTCTATGGCTTCCCGAATCATTCTAGGGCGATATCGATTTTCTTTCGCGAGGATTTGGGGTCTATCGAAGCGAATATAATGGCTTGGGCGGTCCTGACTATGTTTGCAGACAGCAGATGTTGTATTACGGCGGTGTTTCACGTCAGCTATGTGTTCTTTGACCCGAGTTCTAATGGATCGCTTTGTTTTTCCGATGTAAGAGAGTCCACAATCACAATCAAGTTTGTAAACTCCTGCATCTTGTAGAGGGATGTGGCACTTGACAGGTGGTAAGAATTGACTAATTTTCTTTGGCGGCTTGAAGTAAGTTTTAATTGAAGCTCGCTTTAGGATGTAGCCAATCTTGTCAGTGACTCCTCTCATGTAAGGTAGGACTGCAGGGACGCGCTCGACTGTGGCTGGTTTCACACGGTCCCTGTGACGTAGGCGCGGCACTTGCAGCTTGTTGTCTCGCAGAACTTGCTTGACATGTTGCAGCTCTCCGGCCAGGTGTTGCTCGTCACAGATCCCTTGTGCTCTCTGAAACAAAGATTTTCCCACGGTAGCTAACTGTGAAGGGTGGTGGTGAGATTCACCATTCAAGTACCTATCTGTATGGGTCTTCTTTCGATACACATTTATTTTATATTAAAATTATAAAATGTTTAAAATTAAAATTAACAAATATTGTAAGGTACATTGATGCTAATTTTCAAAATTTTGAATTCATTTTTGTTAATTGTGGGTAGGCTGTCTGTAACAACTATATAATGCTTTGTGACATCTAACATCTTAGTCTCTCCCGTGACCATGATTGCTGTAAAGCAATCGAAACGTCGGGAAACAAAAATCAAAATAAATCCGCGAAAAAATCCGAAAAGATAGTTTTATTTAAAAGCCTATAGCCTTCCTCAGTTAACTGGCTATCTAATGCAAAAAGAATTTTTCAAATCGGATTAGTAGTTCCTGAGATTAGCGCGTTCAACCAAACAAACAAACAAACAAACTCTTCAGCTTTATCTATACTAATATTATAAAGCTGAAGAGTTTGTTTGTTTGTTTGTTTGGTTGAACGCGCTAATCTCAGGAACTACTGGTTGGAATTGAAAAATTCTTATTGTGTTGGATAGTCCATTTATCGAGGAAGGCTTTAGGCTATATAACATCACGCTACGACCAATAGGAGCGGAGCATAAATGAAAAATGTTGAAAAAACGGGAAAAATTAATTCCTTTTGAGAGCTTCCGTTGCGTGCGCTGCGTAAACGGTTAAAGTTACGCAAAAATTATGTATGACGGAATTGTTCCCCTTTAAAAGTTCTAAAAAAAAGTCCGCGACAGTATATTATGTCTATCTTTTAAGGCTGACTCAATATAACCATTTTTATGGTAATCAAATTTGTTCTAAAATAATGCTATACTTTCGAAGATGTTTTTCAAAATATGATATTAATCCTTACCCAAATAAATACGTTATACATCACAAGTATTTAATTTTGAATAAAATTGCCCTTGACATCATTTGATTTCAATGAATATCTTAGGAGATATTATAGTTTTAAAATATACATATTTATCTTTACCAATCCCGACTCGTGGTCACACCAGTGTGACGACGAGTATTTTTTTTCCTCGTCTTCACACCACTGGTTTTACTACACCTTTTATATCTTAACGTTAGTGTTGTGATAAGTACAATTTATCATAAAAATTAAATAAAAAATTAAAAAAACCCCTACGCAAAAAATACTTATAGTTTAAGGAACAACTCTTAAAAAGTAAAAAATAATCGTCCTTTATCAGTTGTTAGAAAATACCTAGATTTTTACCGAAATATACCTAGATTTTTTTGTAGTGATTTAAAGTCGCGGCGGGGTATTGCTATGTAACAAACTTTAAATATCGATTCTTCTTCTATCGCATCGGCGGCATATCAGTTTTCAAAGTTGTCCAGTACGCTGCCTCCTTGACTGCGTTCTTAGAGGCGCTCATGAGCTCCTCTGGTGTACATATATGTGGACAAGCAACAATATCGATTCTGAACTTGCACTAGTTCAGAACTAATTTTTTATAAATATAATACGCGAAAATACATATGCTGGGAGTACCTCCGAGCGGTGAAGGCGGTAAAAATGATAGGTAGGTACATTACATTTTTACATTACATTACGGTATTTTTGCGATGCTACTTTCAAGAGTGTGCAACCTCCTTTCGCTCAATTATTTTCAATCCACGGTGATGACGGGACCACATCCAATAAGTGGTAGGACTTTGTCAAGCCTGAGGAGTCCGACTGGATGGGTACCACCCCCATATCTATTTCTGCCGCCAAGCAACAATGATTGCATTGTTGTGCTCCGGTTTGAAGGATAAGGTAGCCAGCGCAATTACAGGCAAGAGGCATATCATCTTAGTCCTCACAGTGACAACGCACCTGTGGTTCTGCATTTTTGTTACTTAAAACCTAAGTGCATGAACCGTAGCTGTTATGGGCGACAGGTACTGCTTTCCATCAGGTGGTCTGTCTGCTCGTTTGTCATTGAATCGCATAAAAAAAAACAAGACTCAAGTAGTGCCCTTGATTCATGTTCTCATGAGTAATAAAAATGAAGGGTCGTATATAACGTTGTTCGACATTATCAAAAGTATTTTTCCCACTTGGTGTCCTAAAAAGTTCCACGCAGATTTTGAGGTTGGCGTCACTAACGCTTTAAAAAGTATATTCTCTAGTGTAGTCATAAAAAAATGCAACTATCATTTCTGTAATTATTTTGTATAAATAGTAAGTAATTACACAGCCGAGTTGTTGGTTTATTTACCTCTCGTGCCTCCAGAATTTATCGCTAAAGGATGGTATTATATAAAAAATGAAGCTAATGATCTGGGTGCTTCGAGAGGCAAAGTATCAGATTTTTTAACGTACATGGAGAAATACTGGCTCAAAAATGAAGGTTTCATTGCAGAATGGAACGCATATGGAGAAAGACATAGAACTAATAATGTTTGCGAAAGTTGGCACTCTTCACTAAATAAAATTATAAACAAAAATTATGTGACAGTAAATAAATTATTAACTGTCTTAAATAAGACATAGAAATTGACAATAAAAAATATGGACAATAAAAAATATGTGGACGCAATGGTCGAAAGCGGAAAGTTTGACTTAGTTGGACTAGTTAAGAAACAAGCATATACATAAAATACATAAAAGTTCTGACACCTCTAATCTAAGCGATAATAAGGGGGCCACAATTTCGTCCACAACCATTCATTATCTAAACTATCGAGAATGTCGAGATGCTGAGAATAGAAATTGATACTAATGTTAATTACAGGATGTACAAAAACCGATGGTGTGAAGACGAGGAAAAAAAATACTCATCGTCACACTGGTGTTACAAACTGGTGTGACCACGAGTCGGGACAGAACTTTACGCGGTCTATGGGTAAGGTGAGGTAAGGCGAGTGCGGGGCGATCGTGAGGGGGGAGGGCGCTGGCCGCCGCGCCGCCGGTAGCTCTGCGAGCAGTCACTAATCCACGCGGACGAAGTCGCGGGAAAAGCTAGTAATATTATATTAGTATAGATTCAAGCAAACAAAATAGCCCGGATTAACGCTGCCCGATTTCTTTGTATGGGAGGATCTGTACTAGTATAGTATGTAATACATTATACACTATGTCACTCAGTTGTTTTAACACATTCAATGTTGTTTTATAAAAATATATCTAATTTATTATTAAGTTTAAAATTGCGAAAAAATGAGTATAGATAATTTTATGCCAGAGAGAGAGGAAAGAGTGGCAAAATTGAATAGAAAAAGCCTTGGTTATAACTTACATACTCGTACATGCTAAATAAAGTTTCTTAAGGAATTGGTCTGATTTTCTTGTCCTTTTTAAAGTACGTTCAAATTCCGGCAAAATAAGTAATTAGTAATATTTTCATATAGTCTTTGAAAAATATAACGACTACCTATATGAAATTAGTCGATAAAATAAGTCAATTAATCCGTCATGCTATAACGCTACTGTTGAGAATAAAATTTGCCAAAAGGTCTTTACTTGCGACTTACCCTCGCTTCGCTCGGGTGCGTTCTTAGTTACGTTTTAATTTTTTTGAGCGAAACCCTAATTCTTTTTCTAAAATAAAAGTAACCTAAGTTACTCCTTATAATATCAGCTATCTGCCAGTGAAAGTCACGTTAAAATTGGTCCAGCAGTTTCGGAGATTAACCGAAACAAACAGACAGACAGAGCGACAAAAATTTTAAAAATTATGTTTATCTTATAAATACCGTGTATAATTATATATGCATTTATTTTTAATCTTAAGTTTATTAGAAAATATGAAGGAGTTTGATCTATTGTTATTCTCTCTACCTTTGATTGTGATGTATTTTTATTTTGTTTGTAACTTTAGTAGAACTAAGTGATGTTGATGTAATAATTTAGGCATTGATTTTAAAAGTCAACAATATCTCGCCTTTTGTATTTATAATATTACTAGCGATTCACTCTCGCTCCGCTCGGGTTCGTCCCTAGGTACGTTTTAACGGTTAGCATAGATTTCCCGGAGTTGAGATATTTTCTCGCAGTAAAAAGTATCCTATACGTTGACCCGGATAACCAGCCATCATCATATCAAATTTTATCAAAATCTGTCCAGTGGTTTTCTTGTGATAGGTTTCCAGACAGACAGACAGACAAAAATTCTAAAAACTATAAATTTAGCCTCTGTATCGATAATAATGACTATTTCAATAAGATTTTCCAAAAAATATTTAATGTACAGATTCAACTCAGAATTTTATTATATGTATAGATAGAAGATATGTAGGCAGTCCCAACTTTTGACAATTTTTTAATGCTATTATGAACGTTTAAAAAAGTACTTAGTCTATGTGTTACTCCAGTACCTACATTGTTTACTTTTCTACTTTCCTTTCAAATTTGTCACGACTTTTCGCATTTATGTAAACAGATTAAATGATTCTGTAAGTAAAACAATAAAATACTCAGAATTTACATATAAAATAAATTAAATATTATACAAAATTTACATGAAATTGTTGAATAATGCGCGGGAACGATTTGTGTGAGTCAACTTGTTTATTACGCCTGAAGAAATAATACGTGCATAGATGTTAATGTAACTTGGAACGTGCAGAACAAACAGCTCAATCGTGTATCTTTAAAGAAACGATATGATGTATGGATATACAGACAAAAATTGAAGAAACCACTGATTTTGATTTTAGTTTTATTACATAACAAAAAAAATCATAATCGGTGAGTTGGTCAGAAAGAAAAATATATATTAATAGTTGAAACAATCTTCTCATACAACCCACACCAAACAAATGTATAACATAAATTAGCCATAACTGAGTATCGAACCGAATACTTCCAACATTACAAAGTACAATTACTCAACCTCTAAATCATTTCTAACATAACAAAAGTGTATAACTAAATTAGCGATATATTATCTAACTTGTATGTTATACATTTGTCTATAATAATAATTAATTAAACATTTAAAAAAAATCTTGATATGTAATTGCTAGCAACTTACCCACGTTTCGCTCGAGTGCTTTCTTAGATGTCTATCAGTAGCCTATATCTTAATCCAGATGATAGTTTATCTGTATACTAAATTTCATCCAAATCAGTCCAGCCGTTTCCCTATGAAGGAATAACATACAACCTTTCGTATCTATACAGATAAATAAAATTGAAGTGTCTGTTTCTAATGTCAAAATAACAGCTTTATACTAAATGCATATGAAAATATATACGGCAGACATTAATAAGAAAAAAACAGATTTTAAAATGTTTGTCTGTCTGTCTGTTTGTTCCGGTTAATCTCCGCAACGGCTGGACTGATTTTGACAGGACTTTCACTAGCTGATGTTATAAGGAATAACTTAGGCTACTTTTATTTTAGTAAGAGAATCAGGGTTCCGCGCAAAAAAATTAAAATCCATATGACACCCGAGCGAAGCGAGGGTAAGTCGCTAGTTTATAATAGGTAATTGTAGTTTGATATAATCTTTGTTATTTACAAAAAAAGTATATAAATGAGTAAATAAATATAAATAAAAGAGTAGAGCAGTGCGTATATATAATAAATATAAATAGAAATATATAATAATTATAAATAAAAGAGTAAAACAGTGTGTAGGTCCTCTAATGTAAATTAGAAATGCTAAGCGGGCTATTCCAGTCACCTACATTACCCCGCGATGTTGCCGCAGGTCAGGCAATGTGACATCTATAAGAAAGAGTAGGTACGTTTTTTACTGCGGAAAAATTATGTCATCTCTGAGAAATTTATATTAAACGTTCAAACGTAACTAACATAACTAACTAGTCGGCTATTAATTAATCGAAAAAGTATTTCCTTTGTTGACTTTACATGAGTACATAAGTACTGTACTATACTGTACATAAGCAGAGTAACCAGTGACGACTAAATTACAAATTTATTGCTTTTATGAGAAGGGTCCGGGAGGAGCCGGCCAGGCAGCCTCGGAGTTTGCGATCCGTAGGGTGCGTTTGTATTATTAACGAAGCTTATAATGTTCTGTGAAGGCTTACAACTTATTCGGTTACTTGGTTACTTAGGCAACTTCATGCGTATATAAACGGTTGAATGCTTATATATTTTATGTAAAATTGAAGGTATCTTTAATTTAATTAAGTTAAGACGTTGTAAAGCGTAATAGCGTATAGTTTTCTAAATAAGAAACTATTTTGTATGTATACTATAGGCAGTGCAGAAATTATATTAAGTAATTTAAGAATTATTCGTTTGTGTATAGTGAACATAATATAGTTATAAGGGTAGTTAGAGCTAAGGGGAAACTAGGACGTGTCGTTAGTTGTCAATGGAAATGAGGTATCAGACCTCATAAAATCACTTCATAAAATAAATGAACCTACTAGCGGAATATTTAAAAGCTTTGTACTTTCGACGTATTTTGTTGTAGCTATATCTATTTTATATAGCTACTTTTGTACAACTACTTTTTCAATTTCAACTAAGCGGAAATTAGAAGGCGCTATATAATGGAGCGCGGTAGAAAAGTGTTTCTCACGTACTCGAATAGTTATTTCGTTACATTACAAAAATCATGACTTACCGTGGTACCGGTGGTACTCTGTTTACCGGTGGTAGGACTCTGTCAAGCCTGAGGAGTCCGACTGAATGGGTACCACCCCCTTATCTATTTCTGCCGCCAAGCAACAATGATTGCATTGTTGTGTTCCGGTTTGAAGGATAAGGTAGCCACTAGCCAGTGCAATTACAGGCGAGAGGCATATCATCTTAGTCCTCACAGTGCTAAAAGTATAATATTTAAGTTGATAAGTTTTTACATAAATCATGATGATCACGTGAAGGATTTATTATATAATTATATACCTACTTGAATACTTGCATCACAGAAGTAGGTAATTCTTATATGAATGATTATTATAGAATTATGAAATCGATTTGAAATGTTATAGTCCGTATACAATATGAAATATCGCTGGTCATATAATGCGGTAGATATAAATTGTACAGTAATTAAATACAAAGCTTCAATAGTATAATAAAAAGAAAAAGGCAGAAAGATTATCCTGTCGAGAGTCGCGGGCACACCGGTGTGCCAGTTAACAATTGATTTCGAATTAACCAGGAGGTGGTAAATAAAATCTATTTTAATTTGACAAAACAGACAGATGTATAACAAAATGATAGATTTTGTCATATCGCTTCACTTTACCACAGATTATTAGTATGTTTTATAATAGTACGAAGTAGGTATATAAAAACCAAAAAAGAAAAAGAAGTTTAAAATCTGTATTATTAATAGGATATTTTATAATTAAGTTTCAGACTAATTTGAATTGGTGCTAAACTGCTAATTTTAGTATTTCGATATACCGTTAATATGCTGAATTTGGAATATAAAAAGGTATTTTAAAGATTTGGAGTAATATTAAGTGCTTTATAATTTATAAATATATATAACTCTATTAAAGTATAGATATATATATATTGACCAAATCTAGATGTACGTATGATTAGTGGAACTGGATAATGATGATATACCCTTAAAATGTTGTTGGTTGATGTATTGATTAATAAGTACCGATAATGTCATTTTTATTAATTTATTATTATTGAAATTTGCAATAATTTAAAATTATATTTATATCGTTCATTGAATCCGTTAATCTCTTATCTTCAGAAATGTTAGTTCTAGAAATGGATTTTTAATTTAATAATTTTGTATGACGCGGACTTAATCATAGATACCTATAAAGATTTCAAGTAAAAAAATAATAATTATTAAATGAATAAGTAAATAACAATAGGTAATAAAAAAAATAATAGTTATAAAATCTAATTACTGAATCACGGTATTTTAGATAGAAAAGATAATTTGGTTTAAATATAGTAATTATTTTGTTCTTAAATTAAAATTAATTTAAAAACACAATACCTAGATGATTTAAATAAATATTATAATTTATTTTAAACAATGAGCCTTATCATTTATTTCAAAGGATATTAAAATCTCTTCACTTCGGGAATAAGATTTATTTATAGGATAATTATTTATTTTCTTTTCTCGTCTTTCTATTTATTAACCTTAATATTTATTATTTTATGTTTACTCTCTGTGTGAGAGCTCCTCGACGAGAACGCTCGCGTTGCGGGCGCAGTCAAGTCGGTATTCGCCAGAGAAGTAGAAGCAGGAGTAACAGCTACTGCCTGCTGGATAAGGAACAGGCGCTGATGCGAGAATAGAAGCGTGTTCGTCGAATCGAGATAGACCTATAAGAGGAACGTAACCATGAACAACGTCGACGCAATGAACGTCGAGGCTCACCGGCCCCTGGGAGGAGCTACCAGTGACGCAGCCGCAGCAGACATCGATGTCATAATGGGCTGCCGGGTTGTCACTGCAGGAAGGAGAAAGCCTCCACGAGTCCAGAGCATCTTAACAAAGGTCATGTAGTCTTACCTTTTCTTCTAGAGATTTAATTTTTTTTAAAAAAATCAATCTATTAAAGATGTCTTACCATCGCAGCCTGTATACCAAAACGTAATACTCCATACTATAGAAACATTATTTCCAAAATTAATCTATCGAAAAAGAGTCAACGTATAGTTCAAATATGGTTCAAAAGGTGAATAAATATGCAAATGTTTACGGCTGTGATGAGTACTCAGTTAGTACATTTTGCCATGCAAAAGGTTATCGATTTGGGAGCCGAATGGAATAACGTTATTAGTTGTTAGGAATCTTTGGATGGATAATAGGGCTATGCTTTTAAGTTAGCGGTTTTAAATTATTTTTCACTTTAAATATTTAATAGTTATTTATGAATATTATATAGATAAATTAATTTTCTGTTATTTAAAGGAATTTATGTTTTATTGCACTTTTTATTATGACATAATTTCATACAATAAAATGTTTAGAACATTATTAGGAATTATTATGTATTGTTAACTTGTCTATTTTTATTATGTATATTGTATATATCTCTTATCATCTTCCTTTGAAAAAAGTACACTATTTTTGAATATAAATTTTATAAAATATCTTGAGCACAATTTAAAATAATTACGCTGCTACGTTTAAAGAAATGACAGTCAAAGCACTTTGCACAAATGATGTTGAGTTCTGTCAATTTAATAGTTTCCCTTGAAGGTTTATTTTATAGGTTATATTACTGTAAAAAATAATGGTTTTTGATGTGCTTAAAAATAATTGTCTTATAAGCATTTGTTATGAGTTGGTTTTTAAATTATTTTATAATAATCATTATAAAATAACTTTTAATTCAGATTTCAATTAAACAGTAAATTATTTTACTTTTAATACAACAGACTGGAAATATAAACTTAACTAGACTAATTTACGTTATTTATTCATTTATTTTTTTAAAAAAAGACCATTTTATCTATATAAATAAATACATTTGTTTTTTAAAAATACCAGCTTTTTACTAAATGCTTATGAGGGTATTACGGTACCTACTTATAATAAAAAAACATTCCTTTTTAATTTTGTCTGTCTGTTTGTTCCACCTAATCTCAAAACGATTGGACCGATTTTGATGGGACTTTCACTAGCAGATAGCTGATATTATAATGAATAAATTAAACTACTTTTATTTTAGAAAAAGGATTAATGTTTCGCACAAAAAAATTAAAACTCATGAATTTGTGAACCGCTAGTAAATTAATAAAATAATACTTAATATTAATAGAAAAAATAAATTTAGTTTTCTTCATAAGGTCTATTACAATGTCTCGTTAAATAATAGATATTTAATTATCACGTAAATACAGTAGCTTAAAAAGGATAGGAAGCAAGAAAAAAAATGAAATAAATCATGAGGGTAAATTGTCTTTGCTAACAAGCCTCGGCCCGTTATGTGATGAAGAAAGATAATGTTTGACCGCAACATGACGGTGCCACTAAACAAGCTTCACCGCAAACTACGTATCAACGGATGAAATTATCCTCTTATCTCGTATTAGAGATAATTAAATAGTAAATTGCTTTGAGATTTGTATTAAGTTTAATTGTAAATGGTAATTATTTTTCGACGCTTTTGTTCTACAATTCAAGGACACTATAGCTGACGATTGGTTTAATTTACAAAGTTTAAAACATAATTTTGTTTGCCAGTAAATTCGTTTTAGTACTAGTATAATATTATGTGATCTGTGGTTTTAGATGCAAATATGTCCTGAACAATATTCTTATTTTATTATTTAAATATGTATGTTTTTGTGTGTATGTATGTACCTACTCAATATGTATTCAATTGTGAAATCTCTTTTTGATTGATTACATGCCTTCCTTCTCTCTTACTTTCCCTCTGTCCAAATGGATCGCTCTCTAACGACAAGCTCTGTTGTACTGTTTCTGCTTTGATTTGTTTATATTATATAACTAGCGACTCACCCTGGTTGCGCTCGCTTTCATCTATAGGAGGTTTTAATGGTTAGTATGAATTACAAATCTTTGAATTTCTCGGCTTTTCTGTACTATAATATTTATAAACATATAAACACTCCTCTTGAATCAATCTATCTATCTATTAAAAAAAATCGTATCAAAATCCGTTGCGTAGTTTTGAAGATCTAAGCATACATATGGACAGACAGACAGCGGGAAGCGACTTTGTTTTATACTATATAGTGATGTAAAAAATGGTGTATAATAAAAAATATTTGTATTTGTACTGTATGTTTTAGTATGTAATAGATAGAAATCGATACATACGTACATAGCAGACTTTTTTATTCTCCCAAAAAATATTGTTAATTAGACATTTAAAATACAAACTGACAAGATGTCTGCAGTTGAATTTTAAAAAGCATGCCAGCTCGAAGATTGATCAAGATTTTTCGCACGGTATGTATTACAAAGTACAGAAGTAAGGAGTCGTTATTAGTGACATTTAAGTTTTTATTAGATAAAAGTATATTACCAAAATAAAAATTATCCAATATGTTAATCTAAGAATAATCTATCGATATATTAAGCCAACTAAGCCTTTCATACAAAGTCATTCTGTCATTTGGCGTGATTAATTAACAATTTTAAAGTAATTTGACAAGCTTTCACGTAATATCAAACTAGCTCCACTCTGGTGTTGTTTGTCTCTGTTAATATACTAAATTTCATCTTGAGGGCTGAGCCGTAAGTATTCCGTTGGACGGATTGCTTGCCAACACTGTTCGCTTGAGTAAAAACAATATGAAGAACGAATATGTATGCTAAAGTGAATAAAAATTTGGTTAAACATCATTGAATCTAGGTTAGTGCTTATTGAGCCGTTGGTATCAATTTACATGAACATTGTACTTAAATGTGAGTAATAGTTATGCTGGCACGAGTGCAAAGTAATTTTTGTATTGCACATAAATACTTTGCCGTGTAGTTCTGCCAATCGTATCTAATTATTTTACCGTTTACTCTTTCTTTTTTTGGATATTTTCAAAATATATGCCCTTCTTTAGTCATTTTGTCATTCCATTAATTTGTCCAACTTATATCAGAATGAATAAAAATAAATGTCATTGTTCTAAAATTAAACAAAGTTTATTTTATTTTTTTCAGGTATGGCAATGTCTTCTATACGGGTGACATCTTTTTCAAAGCGGAGGTATGTGTTAGGTATCCATCAAAAAATCTTCAAATATCAATCACTGAGTAGTGAGTAGTAGGTCACGGCGGACTACGTGCCACATATTTAATCATAACTCTAAAAACTAACGCTTTTAGTGAGCGTCGAATTTGCCGACGTTGGTGTTGAAGACTCTTTAAATCCCTACATGAACCTGCCCTCGCTCTGGACAAACATTGGCGGTCATCCACCTCGTGTATGGTTACTTAATGTCCAACAAATTAGTCATGAGCTAAAACGAGCCTGCGGCGACTTCATATTTTTAAATTGTATGCATTCAAACAGCTGATGTTTTGTTTCACATAGCGGGCAGCGGGCGATACTAGCCGTAACCGGTTTATTGCTTGCTAGTTGCTACAAATGACTTTGATGTACTTACTTAGAGCGTTGCGGCTGCGTGTGGTGAGCTTTTTTATCCACTGCGAACGTTCCTCGATGGTCGAGCAGACTATTGCTGCATCATCCCCACGGTCACAGTGCTCGAATCTTACCTGTCCAGTAATAACGGTTTTGACTAAAACAAATGTATTAGCAGCCACAATCTATTATTATGCTAATAGGTATTAAAAAAGCGGGCTCCACATTGAAAAATAGTATGGTTAGTCAAACTTTTTATTTTTTATTACTTTCGAATGTCTAAAACAAATCTAAATGGAACTGTTTTATTTTGAGATGTGACAATAATGACATTTTTAGGCAATAGGTACTTACAGTAAAGGCACGGTTGGCTTCATTGTAGTATTGCTTAGTTAATTTTTACAAATCAAATAAAAATGTAATTTGCATAAAATTGCTTTTTTTTCATTAAATATTTTCTTGCTGTGCCAGCAGTCGCGGATTCGAGTCCCGCTGAGGGCATTAATTTGTGTGATGAACACGAATATTTGTACTCCAGTCATGGGTGTTTGTGTATTTAAAGTTATATAATTATAGTGTATTAACTATCTGGTATCCATAACACTAGTCTCATAGCTTACCATGGAACTAGATAGTGCTGTGTAATATCCCAACATATTTATATTTATTTATTTATTTATATTATAAAAAAACCACACATGCTCTAAAATATGACACCATGGCGATTTCAATTTGAAACATGTATTAACCAACTTAATGGGAATAAAGCAGAAAGAAAAATGATTTGAAATAATTATATCAATAGTTGGTGTAACATGTACAGAATTTTATTAAAGACTAGCGACTCACCCTTAATGGTGATGGAGCGGCTGGCGGACTTCGTCAGCAAATCGCTGGAAGGGGGCGAAGCACCCGCGACACCTCCGGAGCCCGGTGACCATGATGATGTGGATGAAGAGGTGGATATCACTGCATTGGAAGAAAAGGCGCCACCAGCGAAAAGGCCAAGAAACTGGCTCCTATCCCCTGTACCCGTGCAAAACTATAAGAGAGAGGAGGACGACGATGATCATAAACACGGTTTGTATTTATGGTGTCTTTACTTTGCGTTTTCTCTAATGTAAGTAAATGTTTAATTTATTACATTTTAATGAATTATTATTGTTGTTATAGGTAAATTGATATTAAGCTTTTGACTTATATAGGATATAGCCAATTAAGTATTTAAAACGAATGTCTGCGCAACCTTGTATTTACATATACATATGTGAAAATTTAGTTTGTGTACACAAATCTTTGCTTTTTAAGCAAATAAAAGTTGATTAATGTTTATATTATTAACTTATTTTAAAAGACTAGTCAATATCTCAACAAATCATTTAAAATGATAAAATGGCATACGGGTCGCTATGACTACGCGATCATTATTCTACTACTAATCAGTTTTAGAACCCAAACCATTAACAGACTGCTTTGATGCATTATTTACTTCAATACAAACAAAACATTATTTTTAACATCTAAGGACACCCAGAGACTAATAGTACTTACAATATAATCTGTTTCTGCTGTTTACATTTCATGTTAACAAAGAAAATATATTTTTTTTATAATATATTTGATTTCAACATGTATTTTGTGTATCATTAAAAAAAGTAAAAAATATTGCACATAGTCACTTTACACATCATTCTTTAGTTTTTGTGTCAATTCTTGTATTTCGTTTGTATAAAAATATTTTGTATAATGAATGTCTGTTAATGTATTGAGTATCTAAAATATAATAAACGCAATTTTGTGATGTTTATAAATTAAATAAATTTCATACAGATATAAATTTCCGCGTGTCAAACAATTTCTAGAAACTTCCACACGGGACCACACCATCCATTACATTATACCAGTTGGGTTATATATTTTATAATGGAAGTATTGGCAAGATGGACAAAGTAATTGCGGTCTACAAGTTACCAATCTATACATATAATAAAACTGTAGAGATCTAATATCTGTACATAGAAAAAAATGTTAAAAACAGAGTCAGGGGGATGTAAGAAGAGAAATAGAACAAATCTGTGATATGAACCCATACCTACGTTATTTAATAATTTAGCTAATATAAAGACTGATGACTATGTAGACTTAGCTCCGGAATTCTTACCATCATTTTTAACGAATCTTTACATACTCGTCACACGACCAAGCTTTGTCTGGATATTTTTTTTAATTAGATACTCTCCTTAACTATAATTATTACTGCGCTTCATATGAAGTGCAACACTTATATAATAAGTTTTTAAGTGTTTTTTATAGATTGACCAATGATACTCGTATATATAATACGAATAAATCATATAACAATATCATGAAATCTGAACGTATGTTTTTATCAGACCTTTTTAACGTCCCACTGCTGGGCACGGGCCTCCCTTTAATACGAGGGGAATCAGGCCATAGTCCACCACGCTGGCCAAATGCGGGTTGGCGGACTTCACATGTCTTTTGAAAACTTGCTAGTTCTCTCAGACATGCAGGTTTCCTCACGATGTTTTCCTTCACCGTAAGGCAAGTGGTAATCATGTTAGAAATGATTCGCACATGAAAATATCAGAGGTGCGAGACCCGGGATTTGAACCCGCTTCATTCGGTTTCCCAAGCGAGCGTGTTACCACTGTGTTACATTACCACTGATTAATATCCCACTGCCCTATTAGGGCAGTGGGATATTAATCAGGCCAAGTCCGCTAGCCAAGTGCATTGGCGGATCTCAACAAAAACTACCGGTCCATATTACATATACTGAGAATTCATATTTTTTACTTTTAAAAGCTGGTTGAAAAGTTGATCTGGCGACATTTTTGATCTTGACTCCTGGCTCTCCATTGTATTTTGAAACGCTCTTAAGGGCGCATTTAATGGCATTGGTAAGGGCTTTCCGCTTTTTACCGGAGCTAAAACTGAACACAATATAAATATTTCGTTACTGAAAGCAACTTTTGTATTTATTTAATATTTATCAAAATAATTTTTACCTTTGTCTTCCATCTTATTACTTTCTCCACGTTGATTTGCAATAAATATTTTAAATAACTCTTTAGCAACATCCATATTCCCAATTTTCAAAATTTGAATTCATTTTGTTATTTTGTGGGTAGGCTATCTGTAACAACTATATAATGCTTTTGAGACATCTAACACCTTAGTCTTTCCCGTGACCATGATTGCTGTAAAGCAATCGAAACGTCGGGAACCAAAAATCAAAATAAATCCGAGAAAAAATCCGAAAAGATAGTTTTATTTAAAAATCTTCAGTGGTTTTTCTGTGATGCAGTCACTGACAGACAGACAGACAGACAGATAAAAATTTAAAAAACTGTAGATTCGGCCTCTTTGTCGATAATAATATGTATTTCGATAAGATTTTCCAAAAAATATTTAATGTACAGATTAAGTATTAGTACAGACTAAGTACAGCTTAGTTACAATTTTAATATATCTATAGATGTAACTAATTTATAAAGTCAAAAAGATTGTTTATTAATAATTTGAACACGGGTGGGGCCGCGGGTAAATTAGTAGTAATCTAAGTCTAATTTATGCATAAAATTTTTTGGAATTAAAACTACGTATTTTAAAAACACATGGCGACATCTATTGCCGAACTCGAACCCAGGACCTTCAGATCTGCAGCCACTAGACCAACGATATGTCGTTTATATAAAAATATTAGAACAACATACTTATTACTTTCTTAGCTTTACGCGAATATTTTATATTGTAAATAGAATTATCTTTTCGGATTTTTTTTTCAGAATTTATTTCATACAAAATTACAAAATGATTTCAAAAAATACAAAAACAACAACAACAACAACAACAAACAACAACTATATAACGACCTTTGAAGCGTTTGAACTTTAGTTTCTCCTGTGACCGTGACTGCTGTAAAACATTTGAAACCACACAAAAGGTCGAAAAGATATTAAAGCAAGCATTAAGATTTTATTAAGCAATATCCCAGTGGTAGCCTATTGAAGCGGGTTCGAATCCCGGGTCTGGCACTGATATTTTCATGTGCGAATCATTCCTTGCCTTACAGTGAAGGAAAACATCGTGAGGAAACCTGCATGTCTGAGAGAATCTAATAGGGCAAAGAAAATTCGAATGTGAACAAAACATTTATATTACTTCAAGGAATCAAACTATTATGTATTAAAAAAGTAAATTTAATTTTAAGTGTACTATATTTGTTATTTTGGGATGAATTTTAATGAAATTTCGTACAAAGATAGATTAATGCTTTCTTAGATTTAACAATTAAATTTATAACCTTTGATGTGTCTAAAAACTTCGCTTTCGTAACATACCGTCTTGGAATAACGCGCTGGCTACTGTTAGAAATAAAGTTTGTATTAAGGTGTCTATAATATTATAAAGATAAGAGGCATTGAATAATATTTTACTCATTTACACAATTGAAAAGAGATTTGTTTTTTTGTTATTTAATATTAGATTTAATTTCATATAGCTTATATTCTTTTTAATGGCTTACATTGATAATTTTACTATAACGGTAAAATAAAAACACATTTTTGTAACAGATTATTTAATTTTCTAATACATATATTCTACTTTTTTGGTCCTTTAGGTTAGTGTGATGGGAGACAAAAGTGTTTGTCTGTTCGTGTGTTCGCGTGTGCCTGTATGTATATATGTATATGGGTATATGTGTGTGCGCATGTGTATTGAGTGGTTACATACATACATATGCGTGAATATAAGCTATACGTGTTAAGGTGTACAGTGGGTTCTCGAAAGACATGCTCAGTCCGTTTCGCACTTGGCCAGTGTGGTGGATAAGGATCTGATCGTCTCCGTGTTTAGGGATCCATTCCCAGCAGTGGGATGTTAAGAAAGAGCTGAATTATAACATTCTCTGGGGTATAGGCTTTAGGGGTTCTAGTTAGTTTGTAGTGTCTATTTACTGTGCCAGCGGTCGCAGGTTCGAGTCCCGCTGGGGACATTTATTTGTGTGATGACCACGAATGTTTGTACTCCAGTCGTGGGTGTTTATATTTATAATATGTATGTATTTAAAGTTATATATGTGTAGTGTATCAACTATCTGGTATCCATAACACAGGCCTCGTAGCTTACCATGGAACTAGATGGTGATGTGTGTTAATGTACCAACATATTTATGAATATATAAGCAGGTAGTGCGGTGGAAAGTGATCGGGTGTATGTCTCTGTGTCTGTGTGTGGTGTGTGGTGTATGTGTGTACGTCACCTTGTAGTGCACCTCGCGCACGTGTCGGTAGAGCGAGGAGTACCAGCCGAAGGCGGCGCCGCAGTGCGCGCAGGCGTAGGGCGTCTCGCGCGTGTGCATCGCCACGATGTGGTACTTCAGGTACACAAATACATTAGAATCTGGAGTAACATATAGCCTACTGTGTCCTTGAATTTGTATTGCTATATAATTAGTGTTTATTTTTTTTCATTTTAATGATATATCAATCGTACGTAATCTTGTTAATTTGAATATTTTAGGCTGACATATATTTATTAGATGATCCATTATCAGCTGTCGACGCTAACGTTGGCCGTCAGTTATTCGAAGGATGTATACAAACGTACTTGAGAGGACGAACACGCATTTTAGTTACCTACGCATCAAGTACATTTCCTGAAGGCCGCAGACTTTATTATAGTTTTGAATGAGGTATTGGAATGCTTTTACCTTTAAATTGTCTGTATTTGAATTATAGGAAAATAATGATGACTTACTGTTTATAGGGTTCGATTAAAAATATGGGTTCGTATGAGGACTTGGTAAAATCAGAGATAGAGTTTTCTTCTTTGGTATTGGATAAAAAAGAGGTCAGTGATGAAGGAAATGCCTTAAAAGTAAGTTTAACACTAATTAACCTTGAAATATATAAAATAATGACGATACGTTAAAAGTGAAATAATAATATATTTACTCATCTATTAATAATAATATATTCATCTTATTAACGGCATAACAAAACAACATGTATTTGATATAAATATTCATATGAGAAACAAAGTTTACTTCGCGACCGATCTCGTTAAGAGAAAATATTCCATTGTAAATAGGTAGGCGGTAGGTATATAAATATTGAAAATAATTAAATATATATATGTATACTTTAAATATTCATATCTAAATTTTAAATATTAGCAAAGCTTATTATTATAACTAATTTTGTCTTAGGATAACAGCCGGTGGCATTTAAAACATGATGAAGGTATGATAATACGCCGTTGTGTAAACTGCGAGCCGTGCGAAACCGACTCCCGTTATAATTGAACAATTTCGCTCTAAAAATGTATTTTGACTACACTTTATGTATAATGTTATTATATAATTAAATTTTAAATATTAAAAAGAAGAGAATTTTTAGTTTGCTTCTATGAGTTCTATAAGTTTTCTTCTATTACCCACGTTTAAAAAAGGCAAGAATTATTATCTACTCAAATGTGAATATTAAAAAAGTATTTATCATAATAAGAAAAAACGAACTTAAACATGTGATATTTAGTTAAAATAAAAAAAAAAAACTTGTAAAAAATTCTTGGGTTTTGAATTCAGTGCCAACTTAGCTATTGAAATAACTAGTTATTTTTAAAGAAAAAATATAATCGATTTATTAATTACTTAAAAATATCCACTCTTAGTGGAATTTTCAGATTCATAATAAAGCATTGTTGATGTAAAATCAATTCATTACAAAATATAAAAACCGATTTACAATTTAGCGAAATCGAGTAACACACAAAAAAAAATACACAATTGAGTAACTAATTCTTGCAGTCGGTGATTACTATACCTAATTTTAAATTTAAACAAGTGTTTGAAAACCACAATATGATTTAAAACAAATGTAAATCATTGGATTGATAACATCTTCGCCTAGAATCTATACATATAATAAAATTGTAACTAAGCCGAATCTGTACATAAAATATTTTTTTGGAAAATCTTATTGAAATATAGTTTTAATGATTTTTATATGTCTGTCTGTTTGTCTGTTACCTCATCATGGAAAAACCACTGGAGGGATTTCGATCAAATTTGGTATGATGATAGCTGATTATCCAGGTCAACATATAGGATACTTTTTACTGCGGGAAAATATCTCATCTCTGAAAAATCTATACTAAACTTTAAAACGTAAGTAGGGACGGAACCGGAGCGAGGGTGAGTCGCTAGTCCAATATAAAATAGCGTTAGGGATCGTGTGAGAATACCTTTATGCTGTTATTTAAGCTTATTACTAGTTTTTCAATAAATATTGTTCACGAACAACAATTACATAAAACCTAGCCACGTACGAGTTATTTATACGTTAAGATAATGTGCAATTTTAATTCAATATATTGTACAGAGATTATATGAACGGAAAGATGACATCAGAGATCAAGAATAGATGTCCTATTTGGAACAGTTGAATGGTGTATAAAGCCTTGAAACAATTTGCTATAGGTAAGTATAGTGCATTGACAGGATTTAAACTTTTTAATTTACGCAGATTTTTCATGTTTTAGCGCCTTCACTGTGCTTAGATCGCAATTACATTCTACATATACGAGTATACATATATACCTACATGTATATATACCTATATACATATAAGCGCTGTCCCCACATTATTTTCATGAATTCAAATTTTTACCAAATGAAGTAAACAGTGAATAGATATGTAGATAGCGTATTTCCATATAGTTCTTGAATAGACATTTTGAGCTATAAGCGCATAAACGCACAGACAGATAAATAAACAGTCTTTTGTAATATGTAATTTTCCAGTTTAGAGTCAGGGTGGGTAAAAAACACATTTATACTGATATAAGAAAAAAATTATACTGATATAAAAAACAATGAAAACTTACAAATATCATTATGTAAGTATTTTAGTGAGAAGATATATTCCTTACTGAAAATATATAACAAATGGACACAAAGACGTAATACTTAAATATATATATTTTACTGGAAGATATTTTCAAAAATACGGCTATAAGTATTAAAACAAAAGGATAAGCATGAAGCATTGGCTAAAGAACGTAAATTTTAATTTTCACTACCCTTATTAAAAATAGGGTAGTAACATATATTTTAGGGGTAGTAACATATATTTTCCTTACATTAACATAAGAGTAAGTTGAAGAATTGAAGAGTTTATTAGGAACTAGCCAACTTAAAAAATCATCTCCACGACACAAAAATAAAATAAATATTTTTATTTACTGTGTGATTCACTGTCTATACTTTTTTAATCGCGGTGCGTTTTCATTTGTATTTGTATGCCATTTGATTATATTACGCTCTAAAAATGTCAGTGACTCAGTTTTAATATAGCCACTTTAAATTTAGTTCCGAGGTATGTCAAAAGATGGCGTTGCTACGAAATTCAATTATGTTATTTATTTTTTATGGTGTAGTGGGATATCTGACATTGTTCACAAATTTGATTTCTGTTCAAGTAAATGTTTTAAATTATATTACATTTGTTCTACATAAGTTATGACGAAACATAGAGTACCTACCATGTTTTAGGGACACAGCTTTAAATATTCTGGAATAACATATTTATTTATGTACTTTCTTCTTCACACTATCTAAGCGTATCGCAGAATAAATTTGTGGTTTATAATTTCAAAAATATTATTATTATTATGCATAATATACTAACGCCATCTATGAATAATAGTGGGAAGTACAGATTGCAAAAACAATATTTTACTTTGGTTTATATACAATTATAATATCACTTTTCTAAGAGACGAACCGTATCTGCTAATCTAAATTTGCTGCTTGTGCTATATAGTGGACTAGCGACTCACCCTCGCTTCGTTTTGGGTT
This sequence comes from Argynnis bischoffii washingtonia, assembly GCA_033884665.1. NCBI lineage: Eukaryota > Metazoa > Arthropoda > Insecta > Lepidoptera > Nymphalidae > Argynnis > Argynnis bischoffii. Next base: position 334,981 of record JAEMGE010000032.1, read on the forward strand.
CGTCCCTAGACAAAAACTAATCTGTCCCACGGGAACCGTACATTTTTCCGGGATGATATATAGCCTATAGCCTTCCTCAGTTAACGGGCTATCTAATGCAAAAAGAAATTTTCAAATCAGATTAGTTAGTAGTTTCTGAGATTAGCGCGTTCAACCAAATAAACAAATAAATAAACTCTTCAGTTTTATAATATTAGTATAGATACTTTAGTATTCATGGAGTGTGGATGGACTACAAAATGTGGCTATTAAGGCCAGGCTGTCCGGGCGAAGTAGGCATTTAACGCTACCACCCCTCCCGCAAAGCGAGCTGTGCGCTCACGTCGCCGGCGTGAACTCATAACTACAGGTCAAGTGTCACAGAGTACGCAAGCGCGTCTGTAAGCAGTAGGCCAACTTATCAATTTGATTTTAATATTATTAAAATTTAAAATACGGGAATTGATCCGATAACATTTTATTTTATTATAATACGTATATATTTAGTAATCGCGAAAAGCTAAGACATTTATTCCTATGCAATAAATGAATTTGAGTAGATATTGAACATGTAAATTATATTTTATTCAAGTATTTATATATTCATAATATATAAATACATATTTAGGAATTTTATCAGGAAATTACTTATGTTTTTGTTAGTTTGATGTTTAAAAATTTACAAATTAGTATGTAATTTTTGTAGTATTAAATAAATAATAATCAAAAGCAATCGAAGGATTATGATAATAAACCACTTATTTCACTGTGCATACCAAGTATGAGTTGGCGTAGCGGTATAAGCTGGGTCTAATATCTCAAAGGTCGTAGGTTTGATTCCCTGTGCGTAGTCAATTTTTTTCTTTTTCTCATTTTTATATAATATTATTCATTTTTCAATTATGCAAAGAAATAAGTATTTTATTTATTTATTATCATTTATCGTTTTTTTTTATTTATTTACTAGCGACTCACCCTCGTTTTAACGTTACGTATAGATTTCTTAGAGATGAGATATTTTCCCACAGTAAAAAATATCCTATGTGTTGACCCGGAATCCGAATAACCAACTATCACCATACCAAATTTCATCAAAATCCCTCCAGTAGTTTTTCCGTAATGCGGTAACAGACAGACAGACAAAAATTCTAATAACTATAGATTCGGTCTCTGTATCGATAATAATGTCTATTTCAATAAGATATTCCAAAAAAAAATATTTAATGTGCAGAATGCAGATTCGGCTTAGTCACAATTTGTTCATATGTATAGATATGCAAAAGGCATAGAAACGATAAAAAAATGGGATTTTGGACTTTTCAACAAGGGGTAGTAATTAAAGCGCATGCGAAAAAACTTTGTATATGAAAATTCAAAATTCAATATATAAATTGAGAAAAAGGAAAAGAATGTCTACACACGAGGGGAATCGAATCTACGATCATCGAAATTGTAGTCCGAGATCATACCACTACACCCACTTTTGCTTGGCTTGCGAATTGAAATACGTGGTTCAGAAGGTGCGAAACATTTTTTTATTTTTTACTAGCGACTCACGCTCGCTCCGCTCGCGTACTTCCCTAGGTACGTTTTCACGGTTAGCTATGTTTATTTATACACTAGCGGCTCACCCTCGCTTCGCTCGGGTTCACCTCTAGAAAAAACAAATCTATTCCACGGGAACCGTACATTTTTCCGGGATAAAAGGTAGCCTATTGTTTATTCTGATGTATGAACTATATTACTGTAGTTTCATTAAAATCCAATCAGTAGTTTTTGTGAACTTAGCTGTATAAGTTACTACAGTTTTTTAACTTTCCCACAGAAACTCTTTAATTTTTCAGGATGAAAAGTATCCTATATGTTGACCGTAGATATAAGGTACCACCATGCAAAATTTCATTCAAATCGGTCCAGCAGCTTCGGAGATTAGCCCGTACAAACAAACAAACAGACAGAGAAACAAAAAATTAAAAAAAAATCTGGATTTGTTCTATTCTCTTCTTACACCCCCCTGACTCGGTTTTTAGCATATTTTTTTATGTACAGACATTCGACCTCTACAGTTTTATTATAGTATAGAAGAAGAAGATAGATAAACAGTAGCTTGCTACTCCTAAGATATTCATTTAAATTATATAGTGATTTACCCTCGCTTCGCTCGGATGCGTACGCTTTTCGTGGGTTTTAATTTTTGTTTCGCGGAACCCTGATTTTTTTTCTGAAATAAAAGTAGCCTAAGTTACTCCTTATAACATCAGCTATCTGCCAGCGAAAGTCCCGTCAAAATGGGTGCAGCCTTTTCGGAGATTAGCCGGAACAAACAGACAGACAGACAGACAGACAAAAATTGTAAAAAATGTTGTTTTGGTATATGGACCGTGTATACATCCATATGCAATGAATAAAAAGCGGTTATTTTAATATTACAAACAGACACGCCAATTTTATTTATCTACTAGCTTTTGCCCGCGACTTCGTCCGCGTGGAATAGTGACTTTCCTCGCAGAGCTACTGGCGCGGCGGCCAGCGCCCTCCCCCCTCACGACCGCCCTGCCCTCGCCTTGTATCGGGCTGAGAGCGCGCTCACCCATAGACCGCGTAAAGTTAAATATGTATATTTTAAAACTATGATATTTCCTAAGATATTCATTGAAATCAAACGATGTCAAAGGCAATTTTGTTCAAAATTAAATACTTGTGATGAATAACGTATTTTTTTGGATAAGGATTAATATCATGTTTATAAAAACACCTTCGGAAGTAATGCATTATTTTAGAACAAATTTGGTTGCCATAAAAAGGGTTATTTTGAGTCAACCTTAAAAGATAGACATATGCTGTGGCGGACTTTTTTTTAGAACTTTTAAAGGAGAACAATTCCGTCATACACGATTTTTGCGTAACTTCAACCGCTTACGCAGCGCACGCAACGGAAGCTCTCCAAAGGAATGATTTTTTCCCGTTTTTGCAACATTTTTCATTTATGCTCCGCTCCTATTGGTCGTAGCGTGATGTTCTATAGCATAAAGCCTTCCTCGATTAATGGACTATCCAACACAAAAAGAATTTTTCAATTCCAACCAGTAGTTCCTGAGATTAGCGCGTTCAACCAAACAAACAAACAAACAAACAAACTCTTCAGCTTTATAATATTAAGTATAGACTAGCAACTCACGCTCGCTTCGCTCGCGTTCGTCCCTAGGTACGTTTTCCCGGTTAGCTATGTTTAGGTATACCTATATAAATAGTAGCTTGCTACTCCTAAGATATTCATTTAAATTAAATATTATATAGCGATTTACTCTCGTTTTGCTCGGGTGCGTAGGCCGTACGCGGATTTTGTTCATAATTTCAGGGTTTTAATTTTTTTTTGCGGAACCCTGATTCTTTTTCTAAAATAAAAGTAGCCTAAGTTACAACTATATATACCCTATAACATCAGCTATCTATCTGCCAGTGAAAGTCCCGTCAAAATCGCTCCAGCCGTTTCGGAGATTAGCCGGAACAAACAGACAGACAGACAAAAATTGTAAAAAATGTTGTTTTGGTATATGTACCGTGTATACATCCATATGCATTTAGTAAAAAGCGGTTATTTTAATATTACAAACAGACACTCCAATTTTATTTATCTGTATAAATATAAATTTGCTTTTTTTTCTAAGCGCTTGGCTTTCTAACCGCTCGACGCGACCCCGCGCTCAGCTGATTGCGCTCACTGGCCACTGTGCCTATTACACCAGGGGAGCCACTTCAAATAACATATTTACACTAACTTTTTACATACTGCTTTATCTTACATAAAAAAACTTCGACGATGTTATGATGTAAATAATATATTCACAAAAGGTCTTCAGTAAATTTAAAATGGCCCCGTATATACTTATATGTACATAATAAAAGGTAAAGTTATAAATATGAAGATAATCTGCTGAACTACATATGTAGATAGGTACCTACCAGTCCGATTTGAAAATTATTTCTGTGATAGAAATCTGCATTATCCTTGAGGGACAAACATAACCTATGTTTTATTATGATATACTTACTTACCCGTACTAGTTATGGTTAGCTAAGTTCGCGTTATGTTTATGAAATTTGGTAGGTATGTTACATGTAGATTTATTTGATACCTGCGTCCAAATCCTAGGCGTACACTCGCTTGATGATGTCGTGGCAGAGTCGGTAAGAGTGTGTTTGTGTGTATGTCTGCTTCCCGTAACATAGACTTTTAGAAAAAAATAAAAATGCAGCGGTTCTGGGTGCGTGAAGCATATCTTCCTATTATTGAAAGCCTTTTTATAATCTGATTATCTAATTCCAGAGATTACAATATTATCAACATCTTACATAAAAACCTTTTCATACCTACTTTTACCACCACGAAACGAAACGAAAGTTCATACCTACTGATAACACACTTGTAAACTCTAGAAAAGTACCTAGTACGAAAGTAATAAGCGTACATGTGTATGTATGTTATATATACAAACACTTACATACATACAACGCGCATAGTAAATGATTTATATTTATTAATTATATTATTTATTCATATTTAATATTAATCACAAGCATAGCCGCGCGAAACCCTTAGTATACGACAGAACGGAATCATCGATCACTAAACTAGATATTACACAAAAAATCATAAGCAAAAGTATAATATTCTGTATTTAGGAAATTCTAGTTTAAAAAATATACAATAATGTAAATTCAACCTTAAATGTGTTACTTAAAGTTGTTTTTACTAAGCTATGTATAAAAAGCAAAAAACGTTGATTTTTTTACACTATGTCCAAGGAATGAATAATTCGATGAATTAGCGGGGGGGTTGTGCGCGAGCAAAAGCGCTATAGGTCCTACCTCGTCAAGGGCCAGCGGCCGACTGAATCATTATCGCCGTTGCACCTTAGCTGCTTGCGAACAAGGTTGAATATCGAATATCCGATCGATCTTATTCTTGCACAGAAATAAAAAACGTAAGTCTCAAATCTAATTTAATTTATTATGAGAATAATAATTGGTCAATTTAAATGTCTTTCATACAGAATATAATAAACTATATTTTCCTTCTCTGAAATTTTCTCTGAATTGACATGATTTCTTGTGTGGAAATAGTTGAAGGGCTGGAAATTGACATAGGCTACTTTTTACCGCGGGAGATTATCTCATTCCCACGGGAAAACACGTTATAACACAATTCAAAAAATTATTTATGATCAGAATTACTTCAAATTTGGTATTTTTAATAAAATGAAATAAATACATGTTTCAGAATTTTTTCAGCCTATAAGGATGTAAAATAGCGAATGAAAGTTTGAATGAAACCGAAATTTTTGGAGCTTTTTTCGTAATTTTAGCGCGAGCGAAACCGCGGCTTATATTAGTACATACATGTATATATAAATTTATTTCGTGTATCTCGGAAACGGCTCTAACGATTTGGATAAGGTTTTCTTTTTAAGTTTATCTATAGGAATAGGTAAAGGTGTATTTTCTAAAAAAAAACGCAATTTCTATATCTCTTCCGAAAAATGCCAAGCCAAGGTCGGTGGTCAAAATACTTATACATAATGATGCAATAACAAATAAGACAATTTTAATAAAAAAAAGATATAATTTACTACAAAGAAATATAATGCATAATAATATATTATGCTATAGAAGGATATGTAAAAGCGAAAGGTCATTGACTTACTCACTGACTTAACATAAATCCTCAAAATTTACTTGATTTGATGAAGCTGGGCAGGTAGTTTTTAGATCGAATAAAGGTCTACTGGCTATCGTAGGTTTTTATGAAAATCCTGTTTTTCTTGCTAGATATAAACTATGCGGGCTCTAGTTTTGTTTAAATGAACATTTTTATTTTTATGTATATCGCCATATTTTGTCATTTAAACTCAACCCCCGTTTTGCATCTAGAGCTTGTCATCTATCGTCTTGTGGGAGTCCCTCGGCTTTCATTAGGAATGATGATGTAATGGATAAATTAATAAAAACTTTAGAAAAATAAATAAAAACTGACTTCAAAAAAAAAAGGCACTAAAAGCAAAAAATAACTGATGGGTACAATAGTTTCCACTAACTATAGATACCTAATCAAATATTTTAGAAGTCGGTGTGCTTTGTTTTACTGACAATGAGAGAGAAGTGCGCGCCGTCGGCGGACGTCGACGGACGCGACCCGTGCAACGCTAGAACGCCACGCGAATGACGGTGCGCCACATCGAGGCGCGCGCCCGTACGCCGCCGAATGACGATGAATCTCTCCGTTCGTTCATTCGAGTTTCGCAGGTTTACCCCTGAACGGTTTCACGTACTCTTGAACTCTCTCTTCAAAGTTCTTTTCAACTTTCCCTCACGGTACTTGTTCGCTATCGGTCTCGCGGTAATATTTAGCCTTAGATGGAGTTTACCACCCACTTAGGGCTGCACTCTCAAGCAACCCGACTCTGAGGAGAGTCCCTCTCGCCGTCTCGCTCCGTCGCTACGGGCCTGGCACCCTCTACGGGAAAACGGCCCCGTTCAAGACGAACTTGGACAGGAGTGGCGACGACGAGAAAGCGGGACCTCCCGAACACCACATCTCCCGCGATCGTTACAACCGCGGGATTCAGTGCTGGGCTGATTCCTGTTCGCTCGCCGCTACTAAGAAAATCCTGGTTAGTTTCTTTTCCTCCGCTTACTAATATGCTTAAATTCGGCGGGTGATCCTCCCTGATCTGAGGCCAACGATAAAAAAACGAGGCAGACGCGATATCCGTCAGCGCGAAGGCGCCGATCTGTCGCCGGTCGGTCGGGATCGGATCCCGCCGCCGTGCGACGCCGGCGTCGACGCGCACTTCGGACGTCGAGTCCATTCCTTCCTATCTCCTTTATGTTAAGTCACACCTTTGTTTACAGGTCTTATTACAGTGAAACCGTATGTTAGTTCCGAGAATACACTATACTATACCTTTAAATGTTTTTGTAAATAAAGTATAAACTTTATAAAAATGTTAGGCATTACAATATTTCATTTATAGTTATATTCCATTACTTTGTTGCATAGATAAGCAACAGAATATTGTTATTTTTTATGTATGATATATATAGATATATGAAGATAGATGAGACTTTATTGGGGGAAGGGTGAGGAGAGGGAGGGGATATAATCTCATACCCACAAGAAAACTAATGCATGCCCAAAACAGACAAAGATTCTCGATACAGACATTCAATGCGGAGATAGTTGGAAAGCTCGACACTAACTTATAGAAGTGTCTTCTACAACTAAAAAAATATCTCATTCCTTTATTATAATACATTACAGATTAATGACATATATATATGCCTATATATATATATATATATATATATATATATATATATGCCTATATAAATATATATAGGCATAGTAAAAGTATTACCTACAAGGTGTTTGAAATTCCAAATTCCAATCGTGTCGAGGATTGGACAAATTTATAAAACAATCGGTGTCAATCCATACACGGCTAACGATTTCTATTGTTAAATTATATTGAAGGTGTGTCATTGGTATGCATCAATAAGTTATAATTAACGGCGAATTAAGTAACTCGGTCAGTTCTCGATAGAGCGGCTCTGATATGTTAGTAAACAAATCGATTTTCAGCTATTAAACTACATAAGCACATTTAAGATGGTATGAAGAACAAGCTTGCATCGTGAGACCAGACCTTACACACTTCAGTGAGTTTCTAACGAAACAGGCAGCATGCCGCACTCCATATGCGCCAACAGAAACTCTCGACACAGTACCCAATCGTCGTATGGTATATAGAACCCATACAACAATAGAAGAAAGAAGACAAGATAGAATATCAAATAAAAATCGTGAGAGAAGATTCGAAGAGAAAACAAATAATGTCAGATGCAGAGTTTGTTCCAGAGAGGGTCATCTGTATAGTAAATGTCTAAAATTTCAAGCTGCCAAGATAAATGAAAGATGAGAACTCGCAAAACAGCATAATCTGTGTTACCGATGCTTTCAATCCAGACGACCAGGACACACTTGCAGGCCGAAGAAATGTGGAACTAATTTGGCTTAAAAATAATTTTACATTAAGTGACTAAGTGTTACTGAGAGAGTTGTATAGATGACGCGATTAAATTTTGCGTAGAATAATGCATAAGAAAAACGCATGAAAACTCGAAAACACGCGTTTTCCCAGACATGTGACTAATCTAGATCAATTTTTCGCCCCCGAAAGCCCCCATATACCAAATTTCAGCAAAATCGTTAGAGCCGTTTCCGAGGTTTCCGAGATCGCCGGTATAAATAAATAAATAAATAAAGATATAAATATACAAGAATTGCTCGTTTAAATATATAAGATTAATTTTATAATTATAAAATATATAATTTTATTCAAAAATTTAATTTACTTTTATAAATATTTAAAATATTATCTATATCTTTGCTGTTAGGGTGTAGAATATTAATACTCCCTTTATTTTTATTTTTTTTGCCTCACTTTGCTTCGCTTGGCTGCGTTCCTAGATACCTAACATAGCCTGTGTGCTGCAGGTTTTTGAAATTTTATCCAAATCCGTCCAGTCGTTTTAGTGTAAAGAATATATGCTGATTGCTTATCATGCCCAACTGCCAACTAAAACAGTGGGTTATACCTATAGCCACTTAGGCTGCAGCCAACTATTCCAATACATAATCTCATGGATAACTTGATAGATCTGAAGACGGGTAGCCACCGCTGTAATTAAAGCCTCTTAGAGGAGGTCAACTCACAAAAATGGGTTTAGTGAAAGCTCACTACTTACGAGAACTACTTCATAACGTAAATTTACAAAATTAAATATTATTATCAATGGGTATAATATTATGTTATCGCAATTCTCGTCCTCGATACTCAGTGTGCTCGTGCGACACAGCCGAGCGTTCGCAGTAAAATGAACTCACTCGCACTACTAACTCGCGTTATAAATTATTCCATATCAAATATGTCAAACGGTATTGTCAAATTCAACTACCCTCAAAATCATGTATAATATATCACACATGGCAACATAAGTAATTTTTATTAATTACTAGCGACTCACCCTCGCTTCCCTCGGGTTCACGTCTAGGAATACAAAAATAAACCTATCCTACGGGAACCGTACATTTTTCCGGGATAAAAAGTAGCTTATGTAATATTCCAGACTATAATCTACTTCTGTGCCAAATTTCATCCAGATCCGTTCAGCTGCTCTGGCGTGAAAGAGTAACAAACATCCATACTCATAAACTTTCACATTTATAATATTAGTACCGATTCTCTAACATATATAAATAATAATATAATATGTTGTGACATTAACGCACATCACCATCTAGTTCCATGATAAACTACGAGACTTACAAATATAAACACCCATGACTAGAGTACAAACATTCGTGCTCATCACACAAATGAATGCCCCCAGCGGGACTCGAACCCGCGACTGAAAAGTTACTAGTGTATATGTATAAACTATGCATAATAAAGAAAAGAAAAGACCCAGAAGAAGTAACTTAATAGCCTATCATTATTCTAATAATGGCGTAGTTTTAAACCAACTTGCACAATTATTCCATACATATCTATACATATAATAAAATTCTATCTGAGTCGAATCTGTACATTAAATATTTTTTGGAAAATCTTATTGAAATAGACTTTATTATCGATACAGAGGCCGCATCTATAAGGGATGAAAATTTGTATGAAATCTACTTTTTTAAACTTTTTTTGTTGTAGTTTTAGCGCGAGCGAAGCCGCGAGTTCCGCTAGTCCCCTATAAAAAAAGCCCTCAAAATCCTAAAAAACCTAAAAAAGTCACCTAAAAAAATTTGAAGGTAGTCGAAAAATTTACATATTACATGGGTATCAAAGTATTGAGCAATCCTTTTGCGACTTAATATAAAATCATAAACTTTTCTTTGTGTGTATGTATGTACCCTATACACTATAACGGCTGGAGCGATTTTGATGAAATTTTCATACAGCCTTCAGGTTAGCCTATCAGGTGATCCTGTGAAGTTTGGTAGCGACCGGAAGTTTGTAAGCCGCGTGTACTGCAAATTGTAAATAACAAAATGTCCAGGGCATTCCATGCCAAATCGGACGGTTTAAAAAAACTTTATTTTTGATTTTCTTAATTTTTTGGTATTTTTAGTACCCCTCAAAATAGGCTTCCTTTTTTTGATCACTGGTTCAAAAATATCGAATTTTCAAAAAAAAAACGCTCTTTTTTTTGGTTTTTTGCTCATAATTTTCTTAGTAATGGTCGAAATTTTTTTTTTCAAAATTTTTATTATTAGATGACCTTTACGAAAAAAAAAATATAAAAAAAAAATTTATGATGTTTCTAATCGAGATTTTTGAATTGTAAGTTTTCAATCGTGTTTTTAAAACTGTGTGTATTCTTCGATCATTTTTTCCAACAGAAACTGTCTGACAGACGTACCTGAAGTGATCTTATCAGGCCCAAAGACCAGCTCCTCAGCCGCCCGGCCGCCCATCATGGTGTCCATCATCGCTAGCAACTGCTGTTTGGTCACGTGGTATCTGGATATTAATTTGAAAAGATAAAAAAAAAAAATGTATTTGTTTGTATATGATATTATTGATATTTAAGTGGAAATAAAACTTGTGTTATTCACAATATGTATTTATTGTTACAATATATTTTAGACAACAGTGATAACTGACAGGCAAAAGAATAATATAAAATTGAAAAAGTGTCCAACCTTAAATACCATTTTTGAATGTTAATTTTTCTTTTTCACCAATATAAGAATAACGTTCCTAATACTTAACAGATATGTAAATAATAAAAATAACGATTGATTAGCTTATCTGTGTACTAAATTTCATTAATATGAGTCAAGTCATTTTGGCGTCAAGGACTAACAAACAAACACACATGCACGCACAGACAGACAATCTTTCGTATTTTTAATAGTAGTCCGATTAAAATGTATATTATTATTGGCGAAAAAGTTTGTATTTATAAAAACTTAAAAAAAACCGACTTCCAGGCACTAAAACTGGACAACTAAAAATAAACTAATCAGATATTTTCGGAGTCGGTGCCTCATCAGAACCTCCTCCTTTTTGGAAGTCGGTTAAAAAGACGAACGGCGAAACTAATGATCATCATCATTATTTATAAACTAGCGACTCACGCTCGCTTCGCTCGGGCGCGTCCCTAGGTACGCTTTGAATCCTAATTCTTTTTCTAAAATAAAAGTAGCTTAAGTTACTCCATGGGCAGTGGTAGCCCAGTGGTAACGCGCTCGCTTGGGAAACCGAGTGAAGCGGGTTCAAATCACGGGTCTCGCACCTCTAATATCTTCATGTGCGAATCATTTTCTAACTTGATTACCACTTGCCTTACGGTGAAGGAAAACATCGTGAGGAAACCTGCATGTCTGAGAGAACCTAGCAAGTTTTCGAAAGACATGTGAAGTCCGCCAACCCGCACTTGGCCAGCGTGGTGGACTATGGCCTGATTCCCCTCGTATTGAAGGAGGCCCGTGCCCAGCAGTGGTACGTTAAAAAGGGCTGAATACAAGTTACTCCATATAATATCAGCTATCTGCCAGTGAAAGTCCCGTTAAAATTGGTCCAGCCGTTTCAGAAATTAGCCGGAACAAACAAACAAACAGATAGACAAACAAAAATTTAAAAAAATGTGTTTTTCTTATAATAAATATAAATATGTTGGGACATTAACACACAGCACCATCTAGTTCCATGGTAAGGTACGAGTTGTGTTATGGATGCCAGATAGTTGATACATTACACATATGTAACTTTAAATACATACATATTATAAATATAAACACCCATGACTGGAGTACAAACATTCGTGCTCATCACACAAATGAATGCCCCCAGCGGGATTCGAACCCGCGACCGCTGGTGCAGCATGTACTACAAACTGAGCCAAACGTGTCGTCAAATATCTTATAAGTACCGTATATAATTCCATATGCATTTAGTATAAAGCTGTTATTTTGACATTACACACAGACACTTTAATTTTATTTATCTGTATAGATGTCAAGTTTAGCACGAATTATTCACCTTCGGGGTAGAATTTATTCATCTATACAGATAAATAAAATTGAAGTGTCTGTGTGTAATGTCAAAATAACAACTTTTTACTAAATGCATATCAAATTATATACAGTAGATACTTATATAAAAAAACACAATTTTCAAAATATGTCAGTCAGTCTGTTTGTTTCGACTAATCTCCGAAACGGCTTTATCGATTTTGACGAGACTTTCCCAGGCAGATAGCTGATGTTATAAGGAGTAACTTAGGCCACTTTTATTATGGAAAAAAAATATAGGGTTCCGCTCATAAAAATCAAAGCGCATCTAGGGACGCACCAGAGCGAAGCGAGGGTAAGTCGTTAGTTAATAATAGAACTATACCTTTTTTTTTCAAGTCGGTCAATTGTTTAAATATTCCTACCTCTCTTTGGCGGGTATGTAGGCGGTGTGCCCGAGCGAGGGCCCGCGCGGGATGATCGTCACTTTATGGAGTGGGTGAGCGTCCTGAAACATGAGTACAGACGTTATATATATACTAGCAAAACCCGCGGCTTCGCTCGCGCTAAAACTACAACAAAAGAACTTTAAAAATGTAGGTTTCATACAAATTTTCATCCCTTATTTTATCTCCTTATGGGATGAATTTCAAAAAACGCTAAAACACGTATTTATTTAATTGTATTGAAGAACATTAATACCAAGTGTATTCCCGTGGGAATGAGATAAGCTTCCGCGATAAAAAGTATCTTATATGTTGACCCGGATATCTAGCTATCATCATACCAAATTTCATCAAAATCCCTCCAGTGGTTTTTCTGTGATGCGGTAACAGACAGACAGACAAATATTCTAAAAACTATAGATTCGGTCTCTGTATCGATAATAAAGTCTATTTTCAATAACATTTTCCAAAAAATATTTAAGGTACAGATTCGACTCAGAATTTTAATATATGTATATGTGTATATATATATATATATATTATTTTGGCCTTTCTAACGTCCCCATGCTGGAGGCGGGCCTCCCTTCAATACGACGGGGATCAAACCATAGCCCACCACGCTAGACAAGTGAGGATTTGCGGACTTTTGTCTCGCAAAGTCTTCCGAGACTGGCTCACTAAAAGTGTCAAAGCCTACCGAATAAGCTCCGAAAGTACTGGACCAATTTAGATGAAATTTGATAAGGAGATAGTTTAAGACCCTGAGAGGGACATAGAGTAGTTTTTATTACGGAAATCATCCCTTAAAGGGGTGAAAATGGGGATGAAATTTTGAGTCAACCTAGGCACGAACCCGCCAAAATAATTTGGTAAATATAACCGAAAAAAGTGTAGTTATGTAAACGCGAAGAGCGTTTATTTTTTGTGGGCTTTTAATAATAATACTTATGGCGTTTTCTTTAAAATTTACCCCGTTGCTTCAGTAGTGCAGTCCTTATTTAACGCATTTCGATGGACACTTTTTCATCACACTACTACTGACCTCTATCACATGAGTAAAGAAAAGGAACAGAGACAAAGCTTAAGAGGCCTATTACATTAAGACCGTGATTTTTCAATGTAACGCCCATCTTTGACGTTCTTATTCAGAGAAACCGAAACTCTTCGACAATTTTGACTTATTGTATGGTTGAGAATAATTATTAATATAGTTCATAGCGGCCTCGCTTTTCGCAAATTTTCATTATCAATTGAAATAAAGTCAAAATTCCGAAGCAAGTTTTTTAATAAAATGCGCGACGACACTTATTCAAGGTCATGGATTGAAATACTATACTAAGCAAACGAAATGAAAAGTATATAATAATATCTCGTATATAGTGGTACCTTAGTGTAATAAGCGACAACAGCATGCCCGCCCTCGTGGGCGGCCGTGATGGCGTTGGCCTCGTCGTCGGGCAGGCGGGCGCGCCGCGCTGGCCCCATGAGCACCTTGTCGCGAGCCTCCTCCAGGTGCGACATCGTCACTACGGAGGCGCCCTCTATTGCCGCTCTGTTGTAAACATTCAAATTCAAAATCTTTTAACTTATAAACATTCTTGACATGTAAAGTAAAAATTAAATATATTTCTTAACTAGCGACTCACCCTCGCTCCGCTCGGGTTCGTCCCTATTTATGTTTTAAAGTTTAGTATAGATTTCTCAGAGATGAGATATTTTCCCACAGTAAAAAGTATCCTATATGTTGACCCGGATAACCAGCTATCACCATACCAAAAATCATCAAAATCCCTCCAGTGGTTTTTTCGTGATGCGGTAACAGACAGACAGACAGATAGACAGACAAAAATTCTGAAAACTATAGATTCGGCCTCTGTATCGATAATAAAGTCTATTACAATAAGATTTTCCAAAAAATATTTAATGTACAGATTCGGCTTAGTTACAATTTTATTATATTTATAGACTTAATAATAATAAACTTAATAATTGTAACATATGAGGGATGAAATTTCTTTTGTAATTTATATAGATGTTAAAATCGATTAATAGTTGAATTACCTCCTACACTTATTTGAAGTAAGTACAGTATTATTAGTAGTATAACGGAGGTATCGTGAGAGGTATTCTGCATGTATAGTGGAGATGTCAAGTATTCACTCGAGTGTATTCTGTTTGACTCATGTTCTGCTGTGCCGGGTCGTGGGTAATATAGTGGAGGTATCATAGGGATGTCGTGGGGTAATATTGTTGAGGTATCGTGTGGCTGTCGTGGGGTAGTGTAGTGGAGGCATTGTGGGGTAATATTGTGGAGGTGTCATGGGGATGGCCACTTACTTGAGCGCGGCCTGGTTGACCATGCTCTCCAGGTCGGCGCCGGTGAACCCGGTGGTGCCACGAGCGAGCGACTCCACGTCGAGAGCAGGCGCGGCCGCCACTCGCGACACGTACATGCGCGGGATCTCCAACCGCCCGACGTAATCAGGCGTCGGGACTGACACCTGCACAAATTGATTGTTTATTATATACATACGTTTATAGAATTAAACTAGAGAGACATATATATTTTTGGAGTTATACTTCTATTGGCGCGTTAGGGACAAAAAATTTAGTGAATATTTTACGATGCGTCAGATTTAGATTAAATAAATGAAAAAATAAATAAATATATGCAGCCCTTTTTCACGTCGCTCTGCTCGGGGTGGGCCTCAATTCAATACTTTATAATAAGGCCATAATCACCACGCTGGCTAAGAGACTGGGCATGTCTTTCCAAAACTTGCTACGTTCTCTCAGACATACAGGTTTCCTCACAATGTTTTCCTTCACCGAAAAACAAATGATAATCATGTTGGAAAACATTCACACATGAAAATATCAGAGGCGCAAAACCTCGAGATTTTAACCCGATTCACTTTGTTTTCTAAGCGAGCGCGTTACCACTGGGTTACCATTGCCTTAATCAAATCAAAATATACTTTATTCAAATACGACTATTACAAGCACTTCTAAATCGTCACTTTTTAAAATATTAAAATTTGAATTAAATGCCAGTATCCAAGTCCGTGAGGAATCTACACGGCTCGGAAGGTAGTTTTGTTGAGAGGAGCTGGCGACAAACTCAACAGTTGCGCACGTACGCGCGTATATTATATATATATATATATATATACTGTCCCATCGCTGGGCAAAGTCCCAGCACGCGAGTATTTCAGTATTAGGTCAGGTCGGCCAAATTAGATTCGATGTAACACAACACAGTTTTATTATTTTATATATATAGAGTCAGAGTAACGCCTCAAAAGACATTACGAAAAAAAATGACGTATTGCATAAAATCATTAAGCGAAACATAACGATGTTCCCGCCCTTTCTCCACTCAAGATGACAACTTTAGAAAACTCAAATAATTATATCATATCAGAAAAACAACTTAAAGAATTAAATAATTTAAAATAATACATATAAATCCTATTTTTATATAATTAATAATTTATATTATTCTTAGTGTAGCATTCGGCCATGCGTAGGCCGAGGCTGCGTAGGCCGTGACCCCACGATAAACCTCACATTCTTCTCTGGTAAGATCAGTCTCCTGAAAAAAAATACGGCAACCAGTATATTAAATACTAGCGACTCACGCTCACTTCGCTCACGTTCGTCCCTAGGTACGTTTTCACAGTTAGCTATGTTTATACATAAATAGTAGCTTGCTACTCCTAAGACATTCATTTAAATTATATAGCCATTTACCCTCGCTTCGCTCGGGTGCGTACGCCGTACCCGGATTTTGTTCACAATTTTATGGATTTTAATTTTTTTTCGCGGAACCCTGATTCTTTTTCTAAAATAAAAGTAGCCTAAATTACTCCTCATAACAGCAACTATCTGCCAGTGAAAGTCCCGTCAAAATCGGTCCCGCCCGTTTCGGAGATTAGCCGGAACAAACAGACAGACAAAAATTGTAAAAAATTTTGTTTTAGTATATGTACCGTGTATACATACATCCATGTGCATTTAGTAAAAAACGGGTATTTTAATATTACAAACAGACACTCCAATTTTATTTACCTGTATACATTAGTATTTTCATGTATACTTGTATTATACATAACATATTTGTGATAATACTTTATTTGTTATTTTATAGATACTCGATTGTTTTTTTAATTCATTTACATAGCCTATGTAAGGAGCTGTCTCAAGTTTGCTGGTGTCATTTCATCGATAAAAAATGTCCTCACCGAATGAGTGCTCATTTATACATTTGAGCTTTTAATTAAAAAAAATGTCTTGTGAAAATAACTTTAAGCATTGCATTTAAGGCACAATTTACACTATACTTTCTTAGATTCACGCGAATATTTAACATTTTAAATAAAACTATCTTTTCGGATTTTTTCGCGGATTTATTTTGATTTTTGGTTACCGACGTTTCGAATGCTTTACAGCAATCACGGTCACGAGAGAGACTCTTTCTGTAAATCATTCGAAACGTCGGGAACCAAAAATCAAAATAAAAAAATATAGTTTTATTTAAAATGTTCAATTTACATTGTTGTATATTTATTTCAACTAGAATAATTACCTAAACACAATTGGTGACAGTTTTAAGAGAACTTTTGCATGGGATTGTGTATTTAATACTTCTTTGATCGATGTGTCATTTGGAATTCCTTACTATCACTTGCACTCGCAACATATCGAAGGCAAGCAACACGCTTTTATCCGGCTTTTCGCAATTTAAACCACTGTCATCTCCTATAGACAGCCATATGATGACCATTACCATTGACAACACGTTTGGCTCAGTTTGTAATGACCCTACTTGCTATGCCAGCGAGTTCGAGTCCCGCTAGGAGCATTCTTTTGTATGATGAGCACGAATGTTTGTAGTCCAGTCATGGGTGGTGTCCAGTCATGGCGAAGCGAGGGTGAGTCGCTAGTTAATTATAATATCCTATAGCAAAACGTCCATTCTTTAAAGTGCTTGAATAACCTATTTAGTATTTAGCTTAATTCGTCAAATTATATATATTGTTAATTAATGTAACATATTTAAAACTAGCGACTCACCCTCGCTTCGCTTCGGGTTCGTCCCTAGACAAAAACAAATTATCCTACGGGACCCTTACACTTTTCCGGGACGTTATATTGCCTATAGCCTTCCTCAGTTAACGGGCTATCAAATGCAAAAAGATTTCTTCAAATCGGATCAGTAGTTTCTGAGATTAGCGCGTTCAACCAAACAAACAAACTCTTCAGCTTTATAATATTAGTATAGACTAGCAACTCAAACTCGCTCCGCTCAGCTTCATCCCTAGTTACGTGTTGACGTTTAGCTCAGAGATGAGATATTTTCCCGCAATAAAAAGTATCCTATATGTTGACCCGGATAACCAGCTATCATCATACTAAATTTCACCAAAATCTGTCCAGTGGTTTTCCCGTGATGTGGTAACAGACAGACAGACAAAAATTCTAAAAACTATAGATTTTTCTTCTGTATCGATAATAAAATCTATTTCAATAAGATTTTCCAAAAAAAATTTAATGTACAGATTCGGCTCAGTTACAACGTTATTATATGTATAGCTAACTTAAACATATTAAAATTCACTCTAAACTTAAATAGAATCAGAGAATAATGAACATGGAAAACTAAATATTTTTCTAATTTAGCACTTTCACACATATTATTAAAAAAACGTTTTATGAAAACAACATTTCATTTAATAATTAAGTTATATTTGAAACAAATGAGTCAGGACGACATACTTTTTATTTATTAAGCAACTAAATTTAGAAAACTAACGTCCATAGAATTCAAATTAATGTCATAATGGCTAATAGAACTCACAGATATTAACAAATATGTGAAACCCATCCACATCCCATCCCACAAACAAACACAGCACAAAATGTCTATATTACGCTAAAATCAAGTTAAAACTCCATAAAACAAAATATCTCATAAGCAATGCACTTGTGAACAATAACAATTCGCCATATTAATTTACTAGCGACTCACTCTCGTTTCGCTTCGGGTTCGTCGCTAGACAAAAATAAATCTATCCCACGGGAACCGTATATTTTCCCAGGACGATATATAAGCCTATAGGCTTCCTCAATTAACAGGCTATCCAATGCAAAAAGAATTTCTCAAATCGGATCAGTAGTTCCTGAGATTAGCGCGTTCAACCAAACAAACAAACAAACAAACTCTTCAGCTTTATAATATTAAGTACAGATATTATTTCATTCAAATAATAACATTGCTCGTCTCGCTTGTCATTGGTCAATTAGTGACGTTTTGTAATTTCTGACCAATCACAAGCAGTATACATTCAGAAGCAGCTTTAAGAGTAACGAAAATTTGATTAGTGCGCATGCGTAAAACGCTAAATGAATGACGCCATGTGATAATATTCAATTCAAAAGTATGTATGAAATACAATTTAGTATGAAAACGGTAAGCTAAAATACAACGTCTTATCGTCGCATTGTTAAATTTTAAATGTTTATATTGAAATATTGTATGTAAATATGGACCTGTGTCTGAAAGAAAATAAATAAATAAATAAAAAATAAATTTCTATGAAGACACGCGTAAGCAATATGTATTTTGCGTTGCTTATGATTTTTGCGTTATATTATTTTCAGAAATTGACGCAGTAATAATAAATTGATTATTTATTTACTAATTATGTTAATTCAAACAATAAATATTAATAATGTATGATGAATTATTGGATTTCTATAAGGTAAGACGGTGGGAATCATCTTGTATGAACCCTTCGCCACTGCTACACACATTTAACTTTAAATACATACATATTATAAACTAGGGACTCAGCTCGCTTCGCTCGCGTTCGTCCCTAGGTACGTTTTCGCGGTTAGCTATGTTTTTACATAAATAGTAGCTTGCTACTCCTAAAATATTCATTTAATTTAAATTATATAGCGATTTACTCTCGTTTTGCTAGGGTGCGTATGCCGTACGCGGATTTTGTTCACAATTTCATGGGTTTTAATTTTTTTCGCGGAATTCTGATTTTTTTCTAAAATAAAAGTAGCCTAAGTTACTCCCTATAACACCAGCTATCTGCCAGTGAAAGTCCCGTCAAAACCGGTCCAGCTGTTTCGGAGATTAGCCGGAACAAACAGACAGACAGACAAAAATTGTAAAAAATGTTGTTTTGGTATATGTACCGTGTATACATCTACATGCATTTAGTAAAAAGCGGTTATTTTAATATTACAAACAGACACTCCAATTTTATTTATCTGTATAGATATAAACACTCACGACTAGAGTACAAACATTTGTGATCATCACACAAATGAATCCCCTCAGCGGGATTCGAACCCGCGAACGCTGGCACAGCAAGTAGGGTCACTACAAACTAAGCCAAACGTGTCGTCGTGTAGTAAAATATATAGCGAAACAAAACACCTATAAACGCACACATAATTCGCTAGCAAGTAATTTTATGTAAGCTTACCTATTATGCACAGCTTTATATTTTAATTTATAGCACACAGCTTTATATTTTACATTCACAGAGCTTTAAATTTTATAGCACACAGCTTTATATTTAACATTCACACAGCTTTATATTTTATAGCACACATAAGTGGGTGAGCGTCCTGAAACATGAGTACAGACGTTATATATATACTAGCAAAACCCGCGGCTTCGCTCGCGCTAAAACTACAACAAAAGAACTTTAAAAATGTAGGTTTCATACAAATTTTCATCCCTTATTTTATCTCCTTATGGGATGAATTTCAAAAAACGCTAAAACACGTATTTATTTAATTGTATTGAAGAACATTAATACCAAGTGTATTCCCGTGGGAATGAGATAAGCTTCCGCGATAAAAAGTATCTTATATGTTGACCCGGATATCTAGCTATCATCATACCAAATTTCATCAAAATCCCTCCAGTGGTTTTTCTGTGATGCGGTAACAGACAGACAGACAAATATTCTAAAAACTATAGATTCGGTCTCTGTATCGATAATAAAGTCTATTTTCAATAACATTTTCCAAAAAATATTTAAGGTACAGATTCGACTCAGAATTTTAATATATGTATATGTGTATATATATATATATATATATATATATATATATATATATATTATTTTGGCCTTTCTAACGTCCCCATGCTGGAGGCGGGCCTCCCTTCAATACGACGGGGATCAAACCATAGCCCACCACGCTAGACAAGTGAGGATTTGCGGACTTTTGTCTCGCAAAGTCTTCCGAGACTGGCTCACTAAAAGTGTCAAAGCCTACCGAATAAGCTCCGAAAGTACTGGACCAATTTAGATGAAATTTGATAAGGAGATAGTTTAAGACCCTGAGAGGGACATAGAGTAGTTTTTATTACGGAAATCATCCCTTAAAGGGGTGAAAATGGGGATGAAATTTTGAGTCAACCTAGGCACGAACCCGCCAAAATAATTTGGTAAATATAACCGAAAAAAGTGTAGTTATGTAAACGCGAAGAGCGTTTATTTTTTGTGGGCTTTTAATAATAATACTTATGGCGTTTTCTTTAAAATTTACCCCGTTGCTTCAGTAGTGCAGTCCTTATTTAACGCATTTCGATGGACACTTTTTCATCACACTACTACTGACCTCTATCACATGAGTAAAGAAAAGGAACAGAGACAAAGCTTAAGAGGCCTATTACATTAAGACCGTGATTTTTCAATGTAACGCCCATCTTTGACGTTCTTATTCAGAGAAACCGAAACTCTTCGACAATTTTGACTTATTGTATGGTTGAGAATAATTATTAATATAGTTCATAGCGGCCTCGCTTTTCGCAAATTTTCATTATCAATTGAAATAAAGTCAAAATTCCGAAGCAAGTTTTTTAATAAAATGCGCGACGACACTTATTCAAGGTCATGGATTGAAATACTATACTAAGCAAACGAAATGAAAAGTATATAATAATATCTCGTATATAGTGGTACCTTAGTGTAATAAGCGACAACAGCATGCCCGCCCTCGTGGGCGGCCGTGATGGCGTTGGCCTCGTCGTCGGGCAGGCGGGCGCGCCGCGCTGGCCCCATGAGCACCTTGTCGCGAGCCTCCTCCAGGTGCGACATCGTCACTACGGAGGCGCCCTCTATTGCCGCTCTGTTGTAAACATTCAAATTCAAAATCTTTTAACTTATAAACATTCTTGACATGTAAAGTAAAAATTAAATATATTTCTTAACTAGCGACTCACCCTCGCTCCGCTCGGGTTCGTCCCTATTTATGTTTTAAAGTTTAGTATAGATTTCTCAGAGATGAGATATTTTCCCACAGTAAAAAGTATCCTATATGTTGACCCGGATAACCAGCTATCACCATACCAAAAATCATCAAAATCCCTCCAGTGGTTTTTTCGTGATGCGGTAACAGACAGACAGACAGATAGACAGACAAAAATTCTGAAAACTATAGATTCGGCCTCTGTATCGATAATAAAGTCTATTACAATAAGATTTTCCAAAAAATATTTAATGTACAGATTCGGCTTAGTTACAATTTTATTATATTTATAGACTTAATAATAATAAACTTAATAATTGTAACATATGAGGGATGAAATTTCTTTTGTAATTTATATAGATGTTAAAATCGATTAATAGTTGAATTACCTCCTACACTTATTTGAAGTAAGTACAGTATTATTAGTAGTATAACGGAGGTATCGTGAGAGGTATTCTGCATGTATAGTGGAGATGTCAAGTATTCACTCGAGTGTATTCTGTTTGACTCATGTTCTGCTGTGCCGGGTCGTGGGTAATATAGTGGAGGTATCATAGGGATGTCGTGGGGTAATATTGTTGAGGTATCGTGTGGCTGTCGTGGGGTAGTGTAGTGGAGGCATTGTGGGGTAATATTGTGGAGGTGTCATGGGGATGGCCACTTACTTGAGCGCGGCCTGGTTGACCATGCTCTCCAGGTCGGCGCCGGTGAACCCGGTGGTGCCACGAGCGAGCGACTCCACGTCGAGAGCAGGCGCGGCCGCCACTCGCGACACGTACATGCGCAGGATCTCCAACCGCCCGACGTAATCAGGCGTCGGGACTGACACCTGCACAAATTGATTGTTTATTATATACATACGTTTATAGAATTAAACTAGAGAGACATATATATTTTTGGAGTTATACTTCTATTGGCGCGTTAGGGACAAAAAATTTAGTGAATATTTTACGATGCGTCAGATTTAGATTAAATAAATGAAAAAATAAATAAATATATGCAGCCCTTTTTCACGTCGCTCTGCTCGGGGTGGGCCTCAATTCAATACTTTATAATAAGGCCATAATCACCACGCTGGCTAAGAGACTGGGCATGTCTTTCCAAAACTTGCTACGTTCTCTCAGACATACAGGTTTCCTCACAATGTTTTCCTTCACCGAAAAACAAATGATAATCATGTTGGAAAACATTCACACATGAAAATATCAGAGGCGCAAAACCTCGAGATTTTAACCCGATTCACTTTGTTTTCTAAGCGAGCGCGTTACCACTGGGTTACCATTGCCTTAATCAAATCAAAATATACTTTATTCAAATACGACTATTACAAGCACTTCTAAATCGTCACTTTTTAAAATATTAAAATTTGAATTAAATGCCAGTATCCAAGTCCGTGAGGAATCTACACGGCTCGGAAGGTAGTTTTGTTGAGAGGAGCTGGCGACAAACTCAACAGTTGCGCACGTACGCGCGTATATTATATATATATATATATATATACTGTCCCATCGCTGGGCAAAGTCCCAGCACGCGAGTATTTCAGTATTAGGTCAGGTCGGCCAAATTAGATTCGATGTAACACAACACAGTTTTATTATTTTATATATATAGAGTCAGAGTAACGCCTCAAAAGACATTACGAAAAAAAATGACGTATTGCATAAAATCATTAAGCGAAACATAACGATGTTCCCGCCCTTTCTCCACTCAAGATGACAACTTTAGAAAACTCAAATAATTATATCATATCAGAAAAACAACTTAAAGAATTAAATAATTTAAAATAATACATATAAATCCTATTTTTATATAATTAATAATTTATATTATTCTTAGTGTAGCATTCGGCCATGCGTAGGCCGAGGCTGCGTAGGCCGTGACCCCACGATAAACCTCACATTCTTCTCTGGTAAGATCAGTCTCCTGAAAAAAAATACGGCAACCAGTATATTAAATACTAGCGACTCACGCTCACTTCGCTCACGTTCGTCCCTAGGTACGTTTTCACAGTTAGCTATGTTTATACATAAATAGTAGCTTGCTACTCCTAAGACATTCATTTAAATTATATAGCCATTTACCCTCGCTTCGCTCGGGTGCGTACGCCGTACCCGGATTTTGTTCACAATTTTATGGATTTTAATTTTTTTTCGCGGAACCCTGATTCTTTTTCTAAAATAAAAGTAGCCTAAATTACTCCTCATAACAGCAACTATCTGCCAGTGAAAGTCCCGTCAAAATCGGTCCCGCCCGTTTCGGAGATTAGCCGGAACAAACAGACAGACAAAAATTGTAAAAAATTTTGTTTTAGTATATGTACCGTGTATACATACATCCATGTGCATTTAGTAAAAAACGGGTATTTTAATATTACAAACAGACACTCCAATTTTATTTACCTGTATACATTAGTATTTTCATGTATACTTGTATTATACATAACATATTTGTGATAATACTTTATTTGTTATTTTATAGATACTCGATTGTTTTTTTAATTCATTTACATAGCCTATGTAAGGAGCTGTCTCAAGTTTGCTGGTGTCATTTCATCGATAAAAAATGTCCTCACCGAATGAGTGCTCATTTATACATTTGAGCTTTTAATTAAAAAAAATGTCTTGTGAAAATAACTTTAAGCATTGCATTTAAGGCACAATTTACACTATACTTTCTTAGATTCACGCGAATATTTAACATTTTAAATAAAACTATCTTTTCGGATTTTTTCGCGGATTTATTTTGATTTTTGGTTACCGACGTTTCGAATGCTTTACAGCAATCACGGTCACGAGAGAGACTCTTTCTGTAAATCATTCGAAACGTCGGGAACCAAAAATCAAAATAAAAAAATATAGTTTTATTTAAAATGTTCAATTTACATTGTTGTATATTTATTTCAACTAGAATAATTACCTAAACACAATTGGTGACAGTTTTAAGAGAACTTTTGCATGGGATTGTGTATTTAATACTTCTTTGATCGATGTGTCATTTGGAATTCCTTACTATCACTTGCACTCGCAACATATCGAAGGCAAGCAACACGCTTTTATCCGGCTTTTCGCAATTTAAACCACTGTCATCTCCTATAGACAGCCATATGATGACCATTACCATTGACAACACGTTTGGCTCAGTTTGTAATGACCCTACTTGCTATGCCAGCGAGTTCGAGTCCCGCTAGGAGCATTCTTTTGTATGATGAGCACGAATGTTTGTAGTCCAGTCATGGGTGGTGTCCAGTCATGGCGAAGCGAGGGTGAGTCGCTAGTTAATTATAATATCCTATAGCAAAACGTCCATTCTTTAAAGTGCTTGAATAACCTATTTAGTATTTAGCTTAATTCGTCAAATTATATATATTGTTAATTAATGTAACATATTTAAAACTAGCGACTCACCCTCGCTTCGCTTCGGGTTCGTCCCTAGACAAAAACAAATTATCCTACGGGACCCTTACACTTTTCCGGGACGTTATATTGCCTATAGCCTTCCTCAGTTAACGGGCTATCAAATGCAAAAAGATTTCTTCAAATCGGATCAGTAGTTTCTGAGATTAGCGCGTTCAACCAAACAAACAAACTCTTCAGCTTTATAATATTAGTATAGACTAGCAACTCAAACTCGCTCCGCTCAGCTTCATCCCTAGTTACGTGTTGACGTTTAGCTCAGAGATGAGATATTTTCCCGCAATAAAAAGTATCCTATATGTTGACCCGGATAACCAGCTATCATCATACTAAATTTCACCAAAATCTGTCCAGTGGTTTTCCCGTGATGTGGTAACAGACAGACAGACAAAAATTCTAAAAACTATAGATTTTTCTTCTGTATCGATAATAAAATCTATTTCAATAAGATTTTCCAAAAAAAATTTAATGTACAGATTCGGCTCAGTTACAACGTTATTATATGTATAGCTAACTTAAACATATTAAAATTCACTCTAAACTTAAATAGAATCAGAGAATAATGAACATGGAAAACTAAATATTTTTCTAATTTAGCACTTTCACACATATTATTAAAAAAACGTTTTATGAAAACAACATTTCATTTAATAATTAAGTTATATTTGAAACAAATGAGTCAGGACGACATACTTTTTATTTATTAAGCAACTAAATTTAGAAAACTAACGTCCATAGAATTCAAATTAATGTCATAATGGCTAATAGAACTCACAGATATTAACAAATATGTGAAACCCATCCACATCCCATCCCACAAACAAACACAGCACAAAATGTCTATATTACGCTAAAATCAAGTTAAAACTCCATAAAACAAAATATCTCATAAGCAATGCACTTGTGAACAATAACAATTCGCCATATTAATTTACTAGCGACTCACTCTCGTTTCGCTTCGGGTTCGTCGCTAGACAAAAATAAATCTATCCCACGGGAACCGTATATTTTCCCAGGACGATATATAAGCCTATAGGCTTCCTCAATTAACAGGCTATCCAATGCAAAAAGAATTTCTCAAATCGGATCAGTAGTTCCTGAGATTAGCGCGTTCAACCAAACAAACAAACAAACAAACTCTTCAGCTTTATAATATTAAGTACAGATATTATTTCATTCAAATAATAACATTGCTCGTCTCGCTTGTCATTGGTCAATTAGTGACGTTTTGTAATTTCTGACCAATCACAAGCAGTATACATTCAGAAGCAGCTTTAAGAGTAACGAAAATTTGATTAGTGCGCATGCGTAAAACGCTAAATGAATGACGCCATGTGATAATATTCAATTCAAAAGTATGTATGAAATACAATTTAGTATGAAAACGGTAAGCTAAAATACAACGTCTTATCGTCGCATTGTTAAATTTTAAATGTTTATATTGAGATATTGTATGTAAATATGGACCTGTGTCTGAAAGAAAATAAATAAATAAATAAAAAATAAATTTCTATGAAGACACGCGTAAGCAATATGTATTTTGCGTTGCTTATGATTTTTGCGTTATATTATTTTCAGAAATTGACGCAGTAATAATAAATTGATTATTTATTTACTAATTATGTTAATTCAAACAATAAATATTAATAATGTATGATGAATTATTGGATTTCTATAAGGTAAGACGGTGGGAATCATCTTGTATGAACCCTTCGCCACTGCTACACACATTTAACTTTAAATACATACATATTATAAACTAGGGACTCAGCTCGCTTCGCTCGCGTTCGTCCCTAGGTACGTTTTCGCGGTTAGCTATGTTTTTACATAAATAGTAGCTTGCTACTCCTAAAATATTCATTTAATTTAAATTATATAGCGATTTACTCTCGTTTTGCTAGGGTGCGTATGCCGTACGCGGATTTTGTTCACAATTTCATGGGTTTTAATTTTTTTCGCGGAATTCTGATTTTTTTCTAAAATAAAAGTAGCCTAAGTTACTCCCTATAACACCAGCTATCTGCCAGTGAAAGTCCCGTCAAAACCGGTCCAGCTGTTTCGGAGATTAGCCGGAACAAACAGACAGACAGACAAAAATTGTAAAAAATGTTGTTTTGGTATATGTACCGTGTATACATCTACATGCATTTAGTAAAAAGCGGTTATTTTAATATTACAAACAGACACTCCAATTTTATTTATCTGTATAGATATAAACACTCACGACTAGAGTACAAACATTTGTGATCATCACACAAATGAATCCCCTCAGCGGGATTCGAACCCGCGAACGCTGGCACAGCAAGTAGGGTCACTACAAACTAAGCCAAACGTGTCGTCGTGTAGTAAAATATATAGCGAAACAAAACACCTATAAACGCACACATAATTCGCTAGCAAGTAATTTTATGTAAGCTTACCTATTATGCACAGCTTTATATTTTAATTTATAGCACACAGCTTTATATTTTACATTCACAGAGCTTTAAATTTTATAGCACACAGCTTTATATTTAACATTCACACAGCTTTATATTTTATAGCACACATAAGTGGGTGAGCGTCCTGAAACATGAGTACAGACGTTATATATATACTAGCAAAACCCGCGGCTTCGCTCGCGCTAAAACTACAACAAAAGAACTTTAAAAATGTAGGTTTCATACAAATTTTCATCCCTTATTTTATCTCCTTATGGGATGAATTTCAAAAAACGCTAAAACACGTATTTATTTAATTGTATTGAAGAACATTAATACCAAGTGTATTCCCGTGGGAATGAGATAAGCTTCCGCGATAAAAAGTATCTTATATGTTGACCCGGATATCTAGCTATCATCATACCAAATTTCATCAAAATCCCTCCAGTGGTTTTTCTGTGATGCGGTAACAGACAGACAGACAAATATTCTAAAAACTATAGATTCGGTCTCTGTATCGATAATAAAGTCTATTTTCAATAACATTTTCCAAAAAATATTTAAGGTACAGATTCGACTCAGAATTTTAATATATGTATATGTGTATATATATATATATATATATATATATATATATATATTATTTTGGCCTTTCTAACGTCCCCATGCTGGAGGCGGGCCTCCCTTCAATACGACGGGGATCAAACCATAGCCCACCACGCTAGACAAGTGAGGATTTGCGGACTTTTGTCTCGCAAAGTCTTCCGAGACTGGCTCACTAAAAGTGTCAAAGCCTACCGAATAAGCTCCGAAAGTACTGGACCAATTTAGATGAAATTTGATAAGGAGATAGTTTAAGACCCTGAGAGGGACATAGAGTAGTTTTTATTACGGAAATCATCCCTTAAAGGGGTGAAAATGGGGATGAAATTTTGAGTCAACCTAGGCACGAACCCGCCAAAATAATTTGGTAAATATAACCGAAAAAAGTGTAGTTATGTAAACGCGAAGAGCGTTTATTTTTTGTGGGCTTTTAATAATAATACTTATGGCGTTTTCTTTAAAATTTACCCCGTTGCTTCAGTAGTGCAGTCCTTATTTAACGCATTTCGATGGACACTTTTTCATCACACTACTACTGACCTCTATCACATGAGTAAAGAAAAGGAACAGAGACAAAGCTTAAGAGGCCTATTACATTAAGACCGTGATTTTTCAATGTAACGCCCATCTTTGACGTTCTTATTCAGAGAAACCGAAACTCTTCGACAATTTTGACTTATTGTATGGTTGAGAATAATTATTAATATAGTTCATAGCGGCCTCGCTTTTCGCAAATTTTCATTATCAATTGAAATAAAGTCAAAATTCCGAAGCAAGTTTTTTAATAAAATGCGCGACGACACTTATTCAAGGTCATGGATTGAAATACTATACTAAGCAAACGAAATGAAAAGTATATAATAATATCTCGTATATAGTGGTACCTTAGTGTAATAAGCGACAACAGCATGCCCGCCCTCGTGGGCGGCCGTGATGGCGTTGGCCTCGTCGTCGGGCAGGCGGGCGCGCCGCGCTGGCCCCATGAGCACCTTGTCGCGAGCCTCCTCCAGGTGCGACATCGTCACTACGGAGGCGCCCTCTATTGCCGCTCTGTTGTAAACATTCAAATTCAAAATCTTTTAACTTATAAACATTCTTGACATGTAAAGTAAAAATTAAATATATTTCTTAACTAGCGACTCACCCTCGCTCCGCTCGGGTTCGTCCCTATTTATGTTTTAAAGTTTAGTATAGATTTCTCAGAGATGAGATATTTTCCCACAGTAAAAAGTATCCTATATGTTGACCCGGATAACCAGCTATCACCATACCAAAAATCATCAAAATCCCTCCAGTGGTTTTTTCGTGATGCGGTAACAGACAGACAGACAGATAGACAGACAAAAATTCTGAAAACTATAGATTCGGCCTCTGTATCGATAATAAAGTCTATTACAATAAGATTTTCCAAAAAATATTTAATGTACAGATTCGGCTTAGTTACAATTTTATTATATTTATAGACTTAATAATAATAAACTTAATAATTGTAACATATGAGGGATGAAATTTCTTTTGTAATTTATATAGATGTTAAAATCGATTAATAGTTGAATTACCTCCTACACTTATTTGAAGTAAGTACAGTATTATTAGTAGTATAACGGAGGTATCGTGAGAGGTATTCTGCATGTATAGTGGAGATGTCAAGTATTCACTCGAGTGTATTCTGTTTGACTCATGTTCTGCTGTGCCGGGTCGTGGGTAATATAGTGGAGGTATCATAGGGATGTCGTGGGGTAATATTGTTGAGGTATCGTGTGGCTGTCGTGGGGTAGTGTAGTGGAGGCATTGTGGGGTAATATTGTGGAGGTGTCATGGGGATGGCCACTTACTTGAGCGCGGCCTGGTTGACCATGCTCTCCAGGTCGGCGCCGGTGAACCCGGTGGTGCCACGAGCGAGCGACTCCACGTCGAGAGCAGGCGCGGCCGCCACTCGCGACACGTACATGCGCAGGATCTCCAACCGCCCGACGTAATCAGGCGTCGGGACTGACACCTGCACAAATTGATTGTTTATTATATACATACGTTTATAGAATTAAACTAGAGAGACATATATATTTTTGGAGTTATACTTCTATTGGCGCGTTAGGGACAAAAAATTTAGTGAATATTTTACGATGCGTCAGATTTAGATTAAATAAATGAAAAAATAAATAAATATATGCAGCCCTTTTTCACGTCGCTCTGCTCGGGGTGGGCCTCAATTCAATACTTTATAATAAGGCCATAATCACCACGCTGGCTAAGAGACTGGGCATGTCTTTCCAAAACTTGCTACGTTCTCTCAGACATACAGGTTTCCTCACAATGTTTTCCTTCACCGAAAAACAAATGATAATCATGTTGGAAAACATTCACACATGAAAATATCAGAGGCGCAAAACCTCGAGATTTTAACCCGATTCACTTTGTTTTCTAAGCGAGCGCGTTACCACTGGGTTACCATTGCCTTAATCAAATCAAAATATACTTTATTCAAATACGACTATTACAAGCACTTCTAAATCGTCACTTTTTAAAATATTAAAATTTGAATTAAATGCCAGTATCCAAGTCCGTGAGGAATCTACACGGCTCGGAAGGTAGTTTTGTTGAGAGGAGCTGGCGACAAACTCAACAGTTGCGCACGTACGCGCGTATATTATATATATATATATATATATACTGTCCCATCGCTGGGCAAAGTCCCAGCACGCGAGTATTTCAGTATTAGGTCAGGTCGGCCAAATTAGATTCGATGTAACACAACACAGTTTTATTATTTTATATATATAGAGTCAGAGTAACGCCTCAAAAGACATTACGAAAAAAAATGACGTATTGCATAAAATCATTAAGCGAAACATAACGATGTTCCCGCCCTTTCTCCACTCAAGATGACAACTTTAGAAAACTCAAATAATTATATCATATCAGAAAAACAACTTAAAGAATTAAATAATTTAAAATAATACATATAAATCCTATTTTTATATAATTAATAATTTATATTATTCTTAGTGTAGCATTCGGCCATGCGTAGGCCGAGGCTGCGTAGGCCGTGACCCCACGATAAACCTCACATTCTTCTCTGGTAAGATCAGTCTCCTGAAAAAAAATACGGCAACCAGTATATTAAATACTAGCGACTCACGCTCACTTCGCTCACGTTCGTCCCTAGGTACGTTTTCACAGTTAGCTATGTTTATACATAAATAGTAGCTTGCTACTCCTAAGACATTCATTTAAATTATATAGCCATTTACCCTCGCTTCGCTCGGGTGCGTACGCCGTACCCGGATTTTGTTCACAATTTTATGGATTTTAATTTTTTTTCGCGGAACCCTGATTCTTTTTCTAAAATAAAAGTAGCCTAAATTACTCCTCATAACAGCAACTATCTGCCAGTGAAAGTCCCGTCAAAATCGGTCCCGCCCGTTTCGGAGATTAGCCGGAACAAACAGACAGACAAAAATTGTAAAAAATTTTGTTTTAGTATATGTACCGTGTATACATACATCCATGTGCATTTAGTAAAAAACGGGTATTTTAATATTACAAACAGACACTCCAATTTTATTTACCTGTATACATTAGTATTTTCATGTATACTTGTATTATACATAACATATTTGTGATAATACTTTATTTGTTATTTTATAGATACTCGATTGTTTTTTTAATTCATTTACATAGCCTATGTAAGGAGCTGTCTCAAGTTTGCTGGTGTCATTTCATCGATAAAAAATGTCCTCACCGAATGAGTGCTCATTTATACATTTGAGCTTTTAATTAAAAAAAATGTCTTGTGAAAATAACTTTAAGCATTGCATTTAAGGCACAATTTACACTATACTTTCTTAGATTCACGCGAATATTTAACATTTTAAATAAAACTATCTTTTCGGATTTTTTCGCGGATTTATTTTGATTTTTGGTTACCGACGTTTCGAATGCTTTACAGCAATCACGGTCACGAGAGAGACTCTTTCTGTAAATCATTCGAAACGTCGGGAACCAAAAATCAAAATAAAAAAATATAGTTTTATTTAAAATGTTCAATTTACATTGTTGTATATTTATTTCAACTAGAATAATTACCTAAACACAATTGGTGACAGTTTTAAGAGAACTTTTGCATGGGATTGTGTATTTAATACTTCTTTGATCGATGTGTCATTTGGAATTCCTTACTATCACTTGCACTCGCAACATATCGAAGGCAAGCAACACGCTTTTATCCGGCTTTTCGCAATTTAAACCACTGTCATCTCCTATAGACAGCCATATGATGACCATTACCATTGACAACACGTTTGGCTCAGTTTGTAATGACCCTACTTGCTATGCCAGCGAGTTCGAGTCCCGCTAGGAGCATTCTTTTGTATGATGAGCACGAATGTTTGTAGTCCAGTCATGGGTGGTGTCCAGTCATGGCGAAGCGAGGGTGAGTCGCTAGTTAATTATAATATCCTATAGCAAAACGTCCATTCTTTAAAGTGCTTGAATAACCTATTTAGTATTTAGCTTAATTCGTCAAATTATATATATTGTTAATTAATGTAACATATTTAAAACTAGCGACTCACCCTCGCTTCGCTTCGGGTTCGTCCCTAGACAAAAACAAATTATCCTACGGGACCCTTACACTTTTCCGGGACGTTATATTGCCTATAGCCTTCCTCAGTTAACGGGCTATCAAATGCAAAAAGATTTCTTCAAATCGGATCAGTAGTTTCTGAGATTAGCGCGTTCAACCAAACAAACAAACTCTTCAGCTTTATAATATTAGTATAGACTAGCAACTCAAACTCGCTCCGCTCAGCTTCATCCCTAGTTACGTGTTGACGTTTAGCTCAGAGATGAGATATTTTCCCGCAATAAAAAGTATCCTATATGTTGACCCGGATAACCAGCTATCATCATACTAAATTTCACCAAAATCTGTCCAGTGGTTTTCCCGTGATGTGGTAACAGACAGACAGACAAAAATTCTAAAAACTATAGATTTTTCTTCTGTATCGATAATAAAATCTATTTCAATAAGATTTTCCAAAAAAAATTTAATGTACAGATTCGGCTCAGTTACAACGTTATTATATGTATAGCTAACTTAAACATATTAAAATTCACTCTAAACTTAAATAGAATCAGAGAATAATGAACATGGAAAACTAAATATTTTTCTAATTTAGCACTTTCACACATATTATTAAAAAAACGTTTTATGAAAACAACATTTCATTTAATAATTAAGTTATATTTGAAACAAATGAGTCAGGACGACATACTTTTTATTTATTAAGCAACTAAATTTAGAAAACTAACGTCCATAGAATTCAAATTAATGTCATAATGGCTAATAGAACTCACAGATATTAACAAATATGTGAAACCCATCCACATCCCATCCCACAAACAAACACAGCACAAAATGTCTATATTACGCTAAAATCAAGTTAAAACTCCATAAAACAAAATATCTCATAAGCAATGCACTTGTGAACAATAACAATTCGCCATATTAATTTACTAGCGACTCACTCTCGTTTCGCTTCGGGTTCGTCGCTAGACAAAAATAAATCTATCCCACGGGAACCGTATATTTTCCCAGGACGATATATAAGCCTATAGGCTTCCTCAATTAACAGGCTATCCAATGCAAAAAGAATTTCTCAAATCGGATCAGTAGTTCCTGAGATTAGCGCGTTCAACCAAACAAACAAACAAACAAACTCTTCAGCTTTATAATATTAAGTACAGATATTATTTCATTCAAATAATAACATTGCTCGTCTCGCTTGTCATTGGTCAATTAGTGACGTTTTGTAATTTCTGACCAATCACAAGCAGTATACATTCAGAAGCAGCTTTAAGAGTAACGAAAATTTGATTAGTGCGCATGCGTAAAACGCTAAATGAATGACGCCATGTGATAATATTCAATTCAAAAGTATGTATGAAATACAATTTAGTATGAAAACGGTAAGCTAAAATACAACGTCTTATCGTCGCATTGTTAAATTTTAAATGTTTATATTGAGATATTGTATGTAAATATGGACCTGTGTCTGAAAGAAAATAAATAAATAAATAAAAAATAAATTTCTATGAAGACACGCGTAAGCAATATGTATTTTGCGTTGCTTATGATTTTTGCGTTATATTATTTTCAGAAATTGACGCAGTAATAATAAATTGATTATTTATTTACTAATTATGTTAATTCAAACAATAAATATTAATAATGTATGATGAATTATTGGATTTCTATAAGGTAAGACGGTGGGAATCATCTTGTATGAACCCTTCGCCACTGCTACACACATTTAACTTTAAATACATACATATTATAAACTAGGGACTCAGCTCGCTTCGCTCGCGTTCGTCCCTAGGTACGTTTTCGCGGTTAGCTATGTTTTTACATAAATAGTAGCTTGCTACTCCTAAAATATTCATTTAATTTAAATTATATAGCGATTTACTCTCGTTTTGCTAGGGTGCGTATGCCGTACGCGGATTTTGTTCACAATTTCATGGGTTTTAATTTTTTTCGCGGAATTCTGATTTTTTTCTAAAATAAAAGTAGCCTAAGTTACTCCCTATAACACCAGCTATCTGCCAGTGAAAGTCCCGTCAAAACCGGTCCAGCTGTTTCGGAGATTAGCCGGAACAAACAGACAGACAGACAAAAATTGTAAAAAATGTTGTTTTGGTATATGTACCGTGTATACATCTACATGCATTTAGTAAAAAGCGGTTATTTTAATATTACAAACAGACACTCCAATTTTATTTATCTGTATAGATATAAACACTCACGACTAGAGTACAAACATTTGTGATCATCACACAAATGAATCCCCTCAGCGGGATTCGAACCCGCGAACGCTGGCACAGCAAGTAGGGTCACTACAAACTAAGCCAAACGTGTCGTCGTGTAGTAAAATATATAGCGAAACAAAACACCTATAAACGCACACATAATTCGCTAGCAAGTAATTTTATGTAAGCTTACCTATTATGCACAGCTTTATATTTTAATTTATAGCACACAGCTTTATATTTTACATTCACAGAGCTTTAAATTTTATAGCACACAGCTTTATATTTAACATTCACACAGCTTTATATTTTATAGCACACAGCTTTATATTTTACATTCACACAGCTTTATATTTTATAGCACACAGCTTTATATTTTATATTCACACAGCTTTATATTTTATAGCACACAGCTTTATATTTTATATTCACAGAGCCTTATATTTTATATTCACACAGCTTTGGAGTCGTTCATTAATTACGTGAAGTTTTTTAGCAACTTTTTAACTCAGCTTTATATTTTATATGCACACAGGTTTATATTATATACGCGCACAGCTTTATTTTATATACATACAGCTTTATCTATACAGATAAAAAAAAATTGAAGTGTCTGTTTGTAATTTCAAAATAACTGACTTTTACTAAATGCTTATGAAATTACATACGGTACTTATAAAAAAACCACAATTCTTGCAATTTTTGTCTGTCTGTCTTTCTGTTTGTTCCAGCTAATCTCCGAAACAGCTAGACCAATTTTGACGGGACTTTCACTAGCAGATAGCTGATGTTATAAGTAGTAACTTGGGCTACTTTTATTTTTAAAAAAGAATTAGGGTTCCGCCCAAAACAATAAAACGTACCTAGGGACACACCCAAGCAAAGCGAGAGTAAGTCACTAGTATTATATATGCACACAGCTTTATATTATAAACTCGCATAGCTTTATTTTATATTCACACAGCTTTATATTTTACACTCACATAGCTTTATATTATAAATTCACACAGCTTTATATTTTAGTGTATATAATAAATCTTATTATACTACACAAATAATTTTGACAAACAAACAAATTTTGACAGCAAAATCTAAACTGTAGTATCGCACAGCATAACAATCTAGATATTAATTGATTATATCGCACAGACGTAGATTATCATACTATTTTAAAAGGCAAGAATTACCCTGCAAAAGTTAGAAAAAAACACAAACTCATGTTTCATGTAAATTT
Source organism: Argynnis bischoffii washingtonia (assembly GCA_033884665.1). Taxonomy (NCBI): domain Eukaryota; kingdom Metazoa; phylum Arthropoda; class Insecta; order Lepidoptera; family Nymphalidae; genus Argynnis; species Argynnis bischoffii. The sequence continues at coordinate 371,241 of JAEMGE010000032.1, forward strand.
ACAAGTGCGATTAAACAATTATATAGTAATATTTTAATTATTTTTATGATTTTATTCTAAATAAATATTAGTATTTTTAAAGTATACGACCGTTAATGTTACGTGTGTATCCTATACATATAATAAAATTCTGAATCGAATCTGTACATTAAATAATATTTGTATGATTTTATAAAAATCATTATTTTTATAATCGATACAGAGGCCGAATCTATAGTTTTTATAATTTTTGTCTGTCTGTCTGGGAACGTATCACGTGTACAAGTGGACAGATTTTGATGAAATTTGGTATGATGATAGCTGGTTATCCGGGACAACATATAGGATACTTTTTACTGCGGGAAAATATCTCTGAAAAATCTATACTGATATATAAACTAAGATAATAAGTGATGAACATAGTACGCGTTTTTTATTCTCAAATAGTTTCTTCGTAACTTAACTTTTTATTTAATTTAACTTAAAAGTGATTATTTTAAATAAAACTGTCTTTTCGGATTTCAAGCAAACTTAAGCAAAATTAGTTTGTATCGTTATTATGTAATAACTTGTATATTTTCATTTTTTTATAAACTATAAAATCTAATTAATCACTTGTAATACTTTCTTAGATTTACGCGAATATGTGACATTTTAAATAAAACTATCTTTACGGATTTTTCGTGGATTTATTTAGATTTTTGGTTACCGCCATTTCGAATGCTTTACAAAAATAAATCCGCGAAATAATCCTAAAGGATAGTTTCATTTAAAATATCAAATATTCCCGTAAATCTAACTAGTTTTAACTTTAGCTAACAGTTTTGATATAATTTTGTGTTTTTTTTTATATATATATATATATATAAGTACATATTCCGTATATTATTTACAAATGACGTACCTTTGTAATGACATGGAAATAGAAAATTGTGATTTTCGTTAGCATTCGTGCTCATCACACAAATGAATGCCCAAAACGGGACTGGAACCAGCGACCGTTGGCACAGCAAGTAGGGTCACTACAAACTGAGGCAAACGTGTCGATTATGACATTGGAAAATCAAATATTTTTTTGCAATAGACCCATGCCCAAAGCGGGACTGGAACCCGCGACTGTTGGCACAGCAAGTAGAATCACTACAAACTGAGCCAAACGTGTCGTCAAATATATTTACATTACAACTGGATTAGAATTTAGAATAGTGAATGATTAAATACATATCTGTCGAAATTTAATTCTTGTTTAGTATTATTATTATACTTAATATTTATTAAACCAATCCGGTATTATCTCATGGAAAATAATACTAATATTATAAAGTGGAAGGATTTGATTGTTTGTTTGTTTCTTTGCACCGAATAAGCTCCGTAACTACTGAACCGATTAAAATGAAATTTGGTAAGAAGATAGTTTGAGACACTGGGAAGGATATAGGTTAGTTTTTATCCCGGAAATCATCCCTTGAGGGAGTAAAAGTTAGTATGAGCAATCAACCTAATCTAATCATATAATAAAATTATGTACATTAAATATTTTTTTATATTTTAAAATCTTATTGAAATAGACATTATTATCGATACAGAAGTCGAATTAATGTTTTTAGAATTTTTGTCTGTCCGTCTCTCTGTCTGTGAACGCATCACGGAAAAACCACTGGAGGGATTTTGATGAAATTTGGTATGATGACAGCTGGATATCCGGGTCAACATATAGGACACTTTTTACTGCAAAAAAATAACTCATCTCTGAGAAATCTATACTAAACTTTAAAACGTAAGCAGGGACGAACCCAAAGTATTACACGTAGTATATAATAATAAACATTCTTTACCTGTCATGTCCGTTGAAATACTTGAATATATGTAGCTGGGGCGCAGGCTGTTACGTCGCCATGGTTAGATTCTGAAACCAGCAACTGACAAGTCCTGAGCTTCATATCCAGTTTTGCGGTAGTTCAAGCATTCAGTAAGACGTAAGGTGTTTGAAGTTCCTCATTGCATTTGTAACATTTTGCCGTTGTCTCAGAATACATTATATTTTGACCAAAAAAGATCTTATATTTATTTTATTTCAAAAGAAATATTTTAAGTAAAAGAAGTATAATATATTAAAACCGTCTTATAATAGTTTAATTTCTCTAAATCACTAACACTCACCCTCTGTCGTTGAGGGTTAAAAAGTATAAAGGGTTGTTTTATGATTTTTGTGATGTCGAATTTGTTGTATTTTGTCGATGTTTTTATACAGTATCATTCGAGCCAACATCCTCCAAATATTCACTTGCAGCAACGTGTTTTTTATTCAAATTCAAAATATTTTTTTCAGCATTAAATTATTACAAATTTTCACTGAGCGTCACGAGTCTACTACCAGTTCGGAAAGAAGACTCAGACCTGAGGAGAACTGGCGAAAGATACTCAGCGGGACTGATATTATTTCGTTATCTTTTTTTATAAGTTAAATCATAATTTACAATATTTCTATAAAGTTGAAGTATCCTGGAGGCGATCACTTCATTCCCAAGGCGTGCCATCTTCTATGAAATCATTTATTGTATAATAGCCTTTAACACACAAACGTTCTTTAACATTTTTTTTAGATTTTTGTCTGTCTGTCTGTCTGTGACCGCATCACAGAAAAACCACTGGACAGATTTTGATGAAATTTGATATGATGATAGCTGGTTACCCGGGTCAAAATATAGGATACTTTTTATATCCTAGCGGAAAAATAACTCATCTCTGAGAAATCTATACTAAATTTTACAACGTTATAATAAATAATGAACTACTATTTTTGAAGTACACTCAGAGGCTTCTTCCCAAGAACAAACCAGCTTAGTTAGAGGGTGAATTTTTCACTGGTAATTTATATAAGAATGTTGGAAATCCAAACACTCATGTAATATAATGACTAATAATAAACTTGTACTTTTGGAGTATTTACGTATTTTCACTTTCGTATGAAGGTATATATGGTGAAGGAAAACATCGTGAGGAAACCTGCATGTCTAAGAGAACCTAGCAAGCTTTCGAAAGACATGCTCAGTCCGCCCGCACTTACAGCGTGGTGGACTATGGCCTGATCCCCCTCGTATTGAAGGGAGGCCCACCCCCAGCAGTGGGACGTTAAAAAGGGTTGAATACACACACTTTCGTATGACCCAGACATATCGACAACGTATCCCACTTCTGAAATATTACGCGAATGTTTCTATAGTGATCGGATAGGCCAAGTAAAATTCTTTGTAACAGCCAGAGCTCGGACCCGGTTTAAAAAAAAATGTTTTTTTTTTTCGGTAGTGTAATGAAAACGAAAAATGGAATGGAAACAACCGGTTAATGAAAACGAACGGTTTCGTAAATCGAAATAATAGTGGCTGACGGTTGTTCTTAGAGAAAGGTTGGATTTCGGATTTAACAGCGAAATAAAGCTGTTAATTCATTCTACTAGTACTACTAGTATTTTTCTTTAGTCACCATTAGCAAAGACGCGTCAAATGTAAACACACAAAAACTCATTTTAAACCCGGTCAATTTTGTTCATGGAACCTAAATTCATCAAAAACCGTTCTCTTAAACTTAAACCGAAAAACCTTTGGGTTTGGGGTCAATGACCAAAGCCCAAACCGAGTCGTTAGTCAAATAAATACATATCACGATTTTTTAATATTCATCAAATCATTTATATACCCAATATAACCCCTAAAATACCTTAACCATGGATTTAATTAAACTTCAAAATAGTATTTCTAACCCGAAGACACTTGGACCAACATACCTCAACATCAAACCTGCCGGGTCTCAGCAAGGCCTGGTCGAGGTCATCTCTACGGTTGGTAGCTCCAAGCACAATAACCCCTTCATTTTGATGGAAGCCATCCATTTCGGAGAGAAGTTGGTTGATTGTCTGTAAAATATAGTTAAAATATATTTTTTTATGAATGAAAATCAAAGTTTAATCTAATCTTTAATGTATGTAACTATATAATGCCATAGAGACATCTAAAACCTTAGTCCCTTAGGCAATCAAAAATCAAAATAAATCTGCAAAAAAATCCGAAAATTTAAATTTATTTAAAATTTAATCTGAGACTTACTCTCGCTTCGCTCGGTTGCGTCCCTAGGTACGTTTTAATTTTTTTGAGCCGAACCCTAATTCTTTTTCTAAAACAAAAGTTAACCTAAGTTACTCATTATAACATCAGCTATCAGCCTGTGAAAGTTCCACCAAATCGGTCCAGTCGTTTCGGAGATTAGCCGAAACAAACAGACAGACAAAAATTTTAAAAATTGTGTTTTTCTTATAAGTACCGTATATAATTTCATATGCATGTAGTATAACGCTGTTATTTTGACATTACATACAGACACTTCAATTTTATTTATCTATATAGATTTAATCTAAGCAAGAAAGTATGGTCGGTATGTTGTTTTAAGATACATATCTCAAAACACGACAAAGTTAGTACCCTATATGACGTCATCACACTCTTATCCATTACTACATATAATATAATTGTCAATTTCTTTTTTCCACTTTAATTATTACTAGCGACTTACTCTCGCTTCGCTCGAATGCGTTCCTAGATACGTTTTAATTTATTCATGCGGAACCCTAATTCTATTTCTAGAATAAAAGTAGCCTAACTTACTCCTTATAAAATCGGCTATCTGCCAGTGAAAGTCCAGTCAAAATCAATCCAGCCGTTTCGGAGATTAGCCGGAACAAACAGACAGATAAAAAGTACCGTATATAATTCCTTATGCATTTAGTAAAAAGCTGTTATTTCGACATTACACACAGACACTTCAATTGTATTCAATAGTATAGATTATCCTCGATTATGTTTGTTATTTATTGTAACCCAATAAGAGGGCCACCAATATTTTATTCATTTTATCATATTTTAATTTAGTATAATTTATGTTATTTTTAAACATTTGATAAACAGTAACAAAAAAAAAAGAACCTTATTCTGCACTAGGTGCTATGTAATACTTTCTTAGCTTTACGCGAATACTTGACATTTTAATTAATACTATCTTTTCGGGTTATTACGCGGATTTATTTTGATTTTTGGTTCCCGACGTTTCGATTGCTTTACAGCGCACACGGTCACGGTAGAGACTAAGGTTTCAGATGTCTCAAAGGCATTATATACTTAATAGACAGTGCCTGCCCACAATTTTACAAAAATGATTTCATATATTCAAAAATGGCACCAGAGTACCATACAATATTTGTTGATTTTAATTCCGAACATTTAAAAAAGTTCTAATACGTATCATAATTAAATTCAGTAATATTATTTATTTAATTTTAGCTGTTAATATTATAAATATTACTTTTTTTTTAACTCTATTTATTACAAATTCAGTGTTGCTATTACTACAATATGTATAACCACAAAGAAAATTAAAATTTTATTTTTAATACTATGTACTTGAAAAATCCAATTCTAACGTATTGAACTTGTCATATCAAACAAAATAAGCCCAAACTCAAAAGTGTCCACTATTAACCGTTGAAGAGTTCAACCTATCCACCCTCCGGCCTTAGGGGTGGTATTTTTTTTAAGTTTAAATAAAACCAATCTGGAAGTATACACATTTAAACAAAACAAAAATTGTCCAAATCGGTTAACATATGACGAAGTTCTGAGGTGACAAACATAAAAAGAGATAAAGCAAAATTTAAAACCTCCTTTTTGATGAAGTCGATTGAAAAATCTACACTAATATTATAAAGCTGAAGAGTTTGTTTGTTTGTTTGGTTGAACGCGCTAATCTCAGGAACTACTGATCTGATTTGAAAAATTCTTTTTGCATTTGATAGCCCGTTAACTGAGGAAGGCTATAAGGCCATATATCATCCCGAAAAAGTGTACGGGTCCCGTGGGATAATTTATTTTTGTCTAGAGACGAACCCAAAGCGAAGCGAGGGTGACTCGCTAGTATCCAAATAATAATATAACAGAAAATATATCACCTGATTGGCATATGGATGTAACACGCTGTTGGTCCGCTTTGCGCCGACAGAATCTATTTCGTCTATAAAGATGACGCATGGCGCGCGTTCCTTAGCAGCCTCTGAAATCCCATAAATATGTATTATAAATGTAAAGTTCGGATGTTTGGATGTTTGTTACTCAATCACGCCATAACGTTTGAACGGATCTGGATAAATTTTGGCACAGAGACAGATTACAGTCTGGAATAGCACATAGGTTACTTTTAATCCCGGAAAAAGGTACGGTTCCCGTGGGATAACGGCTGAACGAATCTGTATGAAATTTGGCACAGAGATAGATTTAGTCTGGAATAGGACATAGGCTACTTTTTATCCCTGAAGAATTTAAGGTTTAGGTTTTTCAAAGAGCAAAAGATCGACTATCTATACCTACTAATATTTCAATAGTAATGAATATGAATAATAATAATAATGCTTTAAAAAAATCCTGTGGTCCATTATATAGGACTCGTTTAAATATGACAAATAAGACCAACTCAAAGATTTAACTAATAATATAATAAATATGTTGGGACATTAACGCACAGCACCGTCTAGTTCCATGGTAAGCTACGAGGCTCGTGTTATGGATACTAGATAGTTGATACACTACACATATATAACTCTAAATACATACATATTATAAATATAAACCCCCATGACTGGAGTACAAACATTCGTGCTCATCACACAAATGAATGCCTCCAACGGGACTCGAACCCGCGACCACTGGCACAGCAAGTAGGGTCACTACAAACTGAACCAAACGTGTCATCTAAAGTAGCAAGGAACATCTCAATTTTTTACTCATCCATCCAAAGCTACACGCTTATGATACTACCATCAATGCTCGATGTTAATTTTAAATTTCAATACAAATCCAGATACATCTGTATCTATATGAGCTATATGACTAACTCAAGGCTTCCAAACATTTTGGGTACAGAACTGTTTTATTTTATTATTTTATTTATTTATTGAAATATTAGTACATAAAAAAACCGACTTAAAAAACACTAAAAAGTAAAAAATAACTGATTGGTAGTTTACACTTACTATAGACATCCAATCAGATATTTTCAAAGTAGGTATTTTTTACTTTATAGTGTTTTTTTAAGTCGGTTTATATTTAATTATTTAAAGTTTTTTTTCCCTTTTCAGTGTAGACATAGTAGTGGCAGAATAAGAAAAAAGTATTTTAAATAAAATATTCGCTTAAGCCGTTTAAGTTTGATGCCAATTTTATATAAAGACTAAAATTAATTAATTAAAAATTAAAAACTAAAATTCGCTTTTATTAGTAGCACTAAAAATTCTGGCTCTAAAATCCAATTCTAACGTATTGAGCTTATCAAATCAAACAAAATAAGCCCAAACTCGAAGTGTCTACTATTAACCGTTGAAGAGTTCCACCTATCCACCTTCTGGCTTTACCATCAGATCAGGTCGACGATACCGAACCACTGCACTATCAACACAGAAACACTCAAAAATGTTCAAATCAAATATGACAATTAGAAGTAGATAAAATTTTCATCAGCTATTTTTCCAACCTTTAGGAGTGGTATTTTTTTTTTTAAATTTTTCAAACTCAAAGGGAACCAAACTTAAAAGTTTACACTTTCAAACAATACAAAAAAAAACTCCAAATCGGTTAATAAATCACGGAGTTCTGAGGTAACAAACATAAAAAAAAAATAGAACCGAATTGAGAATCTGCTCTTTTTGAAGAAATCGGTTGTAAAACAGATTTAAACAATCATAATAAAAGCTGAAGTTAATAAACTGCATCGCAATTATAAACGTCCTTCACCAGCAAAATTACAGAAAAAAAATATAATAATATAATAAGTACATACATTCAAAAACAAAGCAAAATTAACATTTATTAAAAAGAAAAAATAAAAAACCGACTTCAAAAAAAATTACACTAAAAAGTAAAAAAATAACTGATCGGTAGTTTTCATTTACTATAGAGACCTAATCAGATATATTGAAGTCGGTGCCAGCCAGTGCAAATCAAAACACACCGACTTCGAAAATACCTGATTAGGTATCTATAGTAAATGAAAACTGTCAATTAGTTACTTTTTACTTTTTACGTTTTTTTTAGGTTTTTATTTTTCCCTTTTCAGTGTAGACATAGCAGTAGCAAAGAATAAAATATTCGCTTAAGCCATTTAAGTAAGTTTGATGCCAATTTTTACATGAAGACTGACAAATTAAAATTCGCTTTTATCAGTAAAACTAAAAATGCTGGCTCTAAAATTCGATTCTAACGTATCGGACTTATCAAATTAAACAAAATAAGCCCAAACACAAAGTCTTTCTACTATTAACCGTTGAAGAGTTCCACCTGTCCACCTTCTGACCTTACCATCAGATCAGGTCGACGATACCGAACCATTGCACTATCAACGGATATAGAAACACTTGCAAAGCTTCAAGTCAATATAGTAATTAAAAGTAAGTTAAATTCATCATTAGCTATTTTTCCACCCTTAGGGGTGGTATTTTTTTTTCAAATTTAAATGGAAGTATACACTTTGAAACAAAACAAAAATTGTCCAAATCGATTAATAAATGACTGAGTTCTGAGGTAATAAACACACAAAAAAATACAGCCAAATTGATGACTTCCTCCTTTTGTCGGTTGTCGGTTGAAAAACAGATTTAAACAATAATAATTGCAGAAATCAAAAAACTGCATCGCAATTATAAACGTCATTCACCAGCAAAATTACAAAAAAAAAATATATGTACATACTTTAAAAAACAAACAAAATTAACATTTTATAAAAACGCTAAATGAAATCATTTTACAAAAATTTAAATTATTTTGAAGCAAAGCAAAAGAGAAATAATAATGGTTAAAATGGTTTAAAACAGAAATGACTCACTGAACAAATCCCGGACCCGTCTGGCTCCCTGGCCAACCAGGATCTCATCGAACTCCGGTCCAGCTGCATGGAAGAAGGGCACCCTCGCCTCGCCCGCTACGGCCCTTGCTAACAAAGTTTTGCCTGTCCCCGGAGGACCCACCAACAGCACTCCCTTTGGTAACTTCCCTCCGAGGGACGAAAACTTTTCTGGTGACTTGAGGAACTCCACCTGGAGATAGAGATATAAGATATTCATATAAACCAACATTTTCTTTTTCTTTTTATAATTAGTAACAAGGGTTGCTTTGCTTGGGTACCAAGGTTGATTCCCCATATCAACTTTCATCTCCATTTTTCACCCCATTTAAGGGATGATTTCCTGAATATAAAATATCCTATGTCCTTCCCATGGTCTCAAACTATCTTCTTACCAAATTTCATCAAAATCGGTTCAGTAGTTTTAAGTTTATTCTTTATAAAAAAATCTTTCCCTTTTATAATATTAGTGTAGTGTAGATGTTGATTTATAATAATTTAGAAATTTTCTATTTTCTGTAATAATGGCCAACAGTGATAAATTTGCAAGTTTGTATGTATATTTATGATGACACGTTTGGCTCAGTTTGTAGTGACCCTACTTGCTGTGCCAGCGGTCAGGTCGGTGCAGGTTCGAGTCCCGCTGGAGGCATTCATATGTGTGATGAGCACGAATGTTTACACTCCAGTCATGGGTATTTATTTATAATATGTATATATTTAACGTTATATATGTGTAGTGTATCAACTACCTGGTACCCATAACACAAGCCTCTGGCTCTCTGGCTTACCATGGAACTAGATGGTGCTATGTGTTAATGTACCAACATATTTATGTTTGAGTTTGATATGTGAGGCACCTAGAACGCTACCAAGCAAACTCAGGTAAGTCGCTAGTGCTGCATATAAAATAAATATCTTGAAGATAGACATCACACTATACTAAAGGGATGTTTAACGACTAACTTCACACTGTAGCCAATAACAACTAACTTCATGAGTGTTCAGCCCTTTTTAACGTCCCACTGCTGGGCCTTCCTTCTATATGAGGGGGATCAGGTCATAGCCCACCACGCTGGTAGAGTGCAGGCGGACTGAGCATGTCTTTCGAATACTTGGTAGGTTCTCTCAGACATGCAGGTCCTCACGATGTTTTCCTTCACGGTAATGCAAGTGGTAATCATGTTGGAAATTATTCGCACATGAAAATATCGGAGGGGCGAGACCCGGGATTTGAACCCGCTTCACTCGGTTTCCCATGTAAGCGCGTTACAACTGGGCTACAACTACCTTTATACTGTAGTCTAAATCTTTCTCATCATAGAAAAATCATTCTACATCGTTTTTACCACAAAAGTAATATAACTTCAAAAAATATCCGTGTATACACAACTATACATTTGCATAATTCATTGGGTGTGATTTCTAAATTTGGCAATTTGTATGGGACCTTGAAAACTAGTACAGCAATAACTCACGACATCCTTCAACTCTTGCTTCGCCTCATCAGCTCCCTTCACATCGTCGAAGGTGACTGATATGTCCTCGGGGTCCACCTCCACCTGGTTGCCGAGCTGGATCCTGCGCATGTTGCAACATTTGTACTGATTATACACTGATATTTTAATTTTACTAAGTGCTATAATAAGTGATAACTGTAACATAATAAATTTATATACTTTATGAAAACCATAAACAAATCTATCCCATGGGAAACGTACATTTTTCCGGGATAAAAGTAACCTAAGTGCTATTCCAGACTATAATCTATCTCTGTGCCAAATTTCATCCAGATACGTTTAGCCGTTCTGGCGTGATTGAGTAACAAACATCCATCCATCCAAATTTTTGCATGTCATCATAATAAGCAAAACAAAGACACTCCCCCCCCCCTTTCCCCCTTTTGGTGCTTATGTAATACTTGAATGGCCCCTACGCTGTCCAAGACACGGGGGTGTGACTTCCCAACTCCAGGCTGTGACTGAGAATTTCTTGATCAAAAAACCTAATAACTATACTAGGCCTGACCCAGAACTCAACCCCAGGACCTTCGAACCTACAGCTGTACATACTAGCCACTAGACACAACAGTATCCCAGTATAGAGAGTTACCGGAAGACTGTCCCACTGACGGACGCCATGAGGCTCACGAAGATGGCCAAGAACAGAATTATTGTGAGCAGCTGTTGTACGAGCTTCAGGTATTTAGAGGCTTTAGTTCCTCTGGCATTTTCTGGATGTGATCCTAAAAATAAAAACAATAGTCAGTTTGAGAAACATACGCAATGCATACTTCAATTCAATTATCTTGATATAATGGCTCAAATCACACAGATTACTTCGCCAATGTCACGTTGAACAATGTATACTTCATATAATGTTATAAGGTTGAAGGCATATCCTTATTTATTTATTTTTAATTAAAAAGGGTTACATTTTATATGGAATAGATATGGTAAGATGAAAACCATGTTTGGCTCAGTTTGTAGTGATCTACTCTCTACACTACTTGCTATGCCAGCGGTCGCGGGTTCGAGTCCTGCTGGGGGCATTCTTTTATGTGATGAGCATGAATGCTTGTACTCAAGTCACGGGTGTTTATATTTATAATATTGTATGTATTTGAGTTATATATGTGTATTGTGTAGTGTATCAACTATCTGGTATCGATAACACAAGCCTCGTAGCTTACCATGGAATTAGATGGTGCTGTGTGTTAATGTCCCAATATATTAAAAAAAATAAAAACTAAATTATTTACTGAAAAAATCATACAAACCTGCTAAATATCCTTCGGCAAATGCAATTTTAATCTGGTCCTTTTGCTGATGTGTCAGCACTGTGTCTTCATTGAGAAGCTTTTCCAACCTCGGGGCCACATCAGGCCCTAGTGACTGCTTATCTGTACTTTCTTGAATATTGAGACCTAGAAAAAACAACACGCATTGATAGATGATTTGATAACATAATAGGCGACTCGCCATCGCTTCGCTCGAGTTCGACTCTAGTCTAGTCTCTAGTCGAAAACACGTCAAAACGTGTTTTTCCGTGGAATTGAGATAATCTCCCGCAATAAAAAGTAACAAAAAACACAAAAAATTGTGCCAATCTTTCGCTGTTTCGACGTGAAAGGAGGTCAAACAAACATACACATTTTCACATATATAATATTAAGTATGGATTTGTATATATATATTAGGGTGGAGGGAAAAAAAATGTTTTTTTTCTTAGCCCCAAGGCTAGAATTAGTAGCTTATAAAAAAAAATCAAATATTTGAAATAAAAAAAAATACTAACATTTTGAGAAGGTCCACTGATTTTTTAAATAATTAATTTAAGTTTTTGGTTTCAAATGATTTTTTTTTCCATTGATCTATTTCATTTTTTGGTAATATTACATTATTGCAATTTTAAAGATAGTTTTTTTTATATTACAGTGAAATTTGAGTAGAAAATGACTATATTCGTCAATTCTTGTATTTTTTTAAAGATGATCGTGCAAAAAAATTTTCATTCATACCAAAAATTTAAATTAATTATTCATTTTAGAAGTCAGTGGGTCACCTCAAAATGTTTTTTTTTTTTAAATTTAAATTATTTTATTTCTTTTTTATAAGCTACAAATTGTACCCCCAAGCTAAAAAAAATATTTTTTTTCGCTCTACCCTAATATATATACATAATACGTATATATATTATTAAGTGCAAATGTTTGTAAAGATAGATGTATTTATGAACAATTGTCATTTTTTCATGCAAATATTAATCACTAAAAAAATTTTGATGACTTTTTATAGTAATATTTAGCAGAGCAACAATACAAAAACGAACAATGCAGGTTAATGCTGGTTATTTATGTATTTTAGAATTTATTTAAGGAGCTAAATATAAAACTATCTTTTCGGATTATTTCGGGGATTTATTTTGATTTTTGGTTCCCGACGTTTCGAATGCTTTACAGCAATCATGGTCACGGGGGAGACTAATTTTTTAGACGTCTCAAAGGCGTTATATAAAAAAGAAACTAAATAAATCTGCGAAAAAATCCGAAAAGATAGTTTTATTCCAAATGTCAAATATTCGCATAAAGGACTCTGCCCACCACACCGTCTCATACCATGACCGTGCTAGGACCGTGTCGGGCAAAAAAATATTCTTTGTATTGAAATGTATGAGACTCTGCCCACTAGACTGTTCCGTCACCGACTGGCACCGTCGCGTGCCGTGCACGGAGCGGCGACAATTGTCGTGCCGGTACGCTCCGTGCCTGGCACGCGACGTTGCCGTACCGGTGTGCGCAGGCGGCGAAATGGAGAGCATACGGGTTATAACCGCGTATGAAGACCGTTATAACCGCGTATGATAACCGTTCTAAGCCCGTTACTTGTTGCTATTTGTCTTGCCACTTTGTTTCTATGTTGTTGTTGTATGTTCTAAATGTGATTTTTCTTCTAGTGATAATATTTTCAATCTTTTTTAATAATTCAGTAAATTGAAATGACGTCATACGAAAGTACATATAAAATCTTTCTTCGTCATCAACTAGATGCCTAAATAGTGTCCAGTATTCTCCCTCGACTTTTCTTTCTTTTAAGGCGCCGTGAACCCAGTAACGTCGTGATCAACTAATGTAATTTTTTTTTCTCTTTTGATCAAAAATAATGGCTATCATTGCTAATTTTCTACTGGACAATTTTCTTATAGCCATCGTTAATGTATAGGTATGGGAAATAAATTGAAAATAATTTTCTTTCCAAAACTATTCATTCGTTTTTACTGAAGCGGCTGCATCGCGCGAAAACACAGGTAAACAATACGACTGATAAAACGAGAACCAAACGGATATGACACACGGATGATGCGCGGTTGATACGCGGATGATACGCGGATGATACGCGGATGATACGCGGATGATACGCGGTTGATACGCGGATGCTATGGTCACTATAACCGTTATGTACGGGCATGTTACGCTTTTGATACGGTCTAGTGGGCATAGTAGTCCGAGCCGTGCTCGTTTCCGCGCCTGATACGTTCATAGCACGGTCATGGTATGAGACGGTGTACTGGGCAGACACCCTAAACCTAAGAAAGTATTGTGAGCTAAATATAATATCAATAGAAATACACAAAAATTGGATGTTAGGTTGGCACTAATGATAGATGATTTTTTACACAAATAAAAAAGAGATAATTACAGTTTTTACGGACAATTGATTAATATATATAATACCAATAATTATTAATTTGAACATATAATGTAAGTTTACTAGATTCAGAGAAATACATGGACAAACATACACATATATGCCTACAAATTAGTATAATAACATAAAATATGAATAAAATAAACCTTATATAATGATTTCATTGATAAGGGATTAAGGTCTTGGAAATTCAGATCGGGATGAAACTTAGCAGATTAGAAGTTACCTTGAGGGAATCCACGCAGTAAAGCAATAAAGCCCACTAGCCAGAAGGTTCCAAGAAAACGGGTTCTAAACTTTTATGCACAGCTTATATTATGTAATAGAGATTTTTGCTATGCGGCAGTCAAGCAAAGTGGCTAAGAAGTCAACGTACTGGGTTCCTACACGGGCGATTCGAGCTCCAACCTCTTAAGTTGTTTTTTTTTTTTTTATTTTAGTTTAAGCTACTGTTACAGTTAGTTGAAATTTGAATTTAAGATAATTCATTTTTAAATATGTAATTTTGATAGAGAAAACATGAAAATAATAGAGAAATAAATTCCCATGATAACTGCTTAAAAATACAACCAATAGTCCATCATCAACTGTCATCACTTTACTATGTCAATACCCTTAAGCATCTTTTCTCAACCCTTTTTAATGTCACGACCCACGAAAAAGCCAAAAAGCTAAGTAAAAAGTATTGCAACCCCGTCACTATATTACATAATAATATTTAGTTTTATAACACTACACTAAAATTCATACCTTTAATAAACAAATCTTATGTACCTATATGTAGTTTGTATTTATTATTTTTCAACAGACTGCGACCTCCTTTAAAAATAAACTCTATCCCCCTCCCCAAGGGTTGCAACCCTCCGCTAGAGAAACAATGCCCTAAAGGTATACTACTATCTGCCAAGTCTTATCCTGATCTGTATTTTCAAGACTGTAATGTCTTCTTGTGAGATGGTGCAAGTGGAGGCAAATTCCTTTTGTACTTATAATATCGACATTTAATTTAAGCTTTCAGATAGAACTATTCAGAGTAACCTTAGGCTTTATTATATGTTAGTATTTAGATAAGCCAAGCAACATCAGCCAAAATCCACACACCTTAATACTCATAAAAATACTGACCGAAAAACTTACGCAGTCTATTTATAAGGTTAGGGTTCCTCTTTAAATCTGCATGTATGGTTCGCTCTGTTTTAAAACCTCTCACTTGTACATTATATTTGAATGAGTTCTCTTGTATACTTTTTGATAATAATCCAATAAAATTATCAGTAAAACTAAATTTATTGTGCTTGTCGCGAAGGTCGACCGTCACTGTAGGTGTAGACCATCCATTTTTATTAAGTTCAAATGAATTTGACGATATATGTGACACTTTTTTTACAGAGTTTAGGTTTGGTATATCCCGTAAAATCGCTTTGGATGTCCCGGCAAGGGACGCCACAGATCGAACGTCGATTTTGCACATCTCAGCTATAACATTCTTATCAAAATGACGTACAGCCTCCTCAAAACTCTCCGGGCATATTGTTGCATCATATACGACTGCCGAACTTTCTTTTCCTTTCACATCCTTGCTTTTTGCATTATTTTGCTTGCGTTGTCTAAATAAACTCGAGTACCGTGACGATAACTGACTAAAACTTATAAGAATCTGCAATAACAAAGGTTATAATGACAAAATATTTTAAACTATTTTCATGTTTATTACAACTATCAGTAAATAAATACCACTTACCTGGTTTTGTGAGTTAATCGAGTTCAATGAAAACATGTTACATGTATATGAGATATGTGTTTCTTCGTCTAAAAAGTGCACTCGAAAATTTTGTAGGTAAGCTTTTTTTCTTACGACCTTACGTCAATCCATAGAAAACATGGCGAAAATATATCGATATTTAATACGATGTAAAAGGTATCGATTTCGAGGCAGTAAAAAAATAAGCTACAATAATGAAGACTAAGTTATAATTTCAAATTAATTTTGTAAAATTTTAAAATAAAAATAATAAAAAACAAATACTAAGAACCAAAACATAATTCATGTACGTGATATATTATGTGTCTATGTAAGAAATATTTTACAATGTGATGTGGTTATTATTAAATTTACTTTGTCATACTTAATCTATAGTTCAAAATACAATATTATTGTTATTAAGAACAAATAACGAGCTTATCGAACGAACAAAATATAATCATTAAAATCGATTATCAGTATTTTGATGAACTCCAATTCGATCAAGGCGTAATATATTTTAGATGACTGAGCAGTGAACACCACTAATCAATAAATATCTATGGTTTAAAGTTAAGAAATAATTGTTTAAAATAGTTTTTAATTCAATTAATAAAAAGGGTGTCAAAAGGCATTTAAAGTTACTAGAATTACTAAGCACGCTATAGCTTTTACTTAATAAAAAGATGTTTTTATGACTTTATATTTTGTGCTTCGGAACGTAAGCTATTTAATTATAGTCTACTTTGTCTATGGTTTATTTGGACAGTAAATTCCAAAATGGCGACGAGCGATGACGAGCCTATGCATTTATATGAAGTTTTTCAAAACTGTTTTAATAAAATAGCAAATAAACAACAAGGTGAGTGAAAAAATGCATACCGTGGCTGGTCGCGCGTTCCTCAAACGAACTATTACGGTTAAGTGCAGTGTTTCATTGTGAAATTCAGTCGAAGTGTTTGCGTGTTATGCCATATTCTGTGTAGTAGCGGAGCAGCATTTTTACAAAATTCGACAAAAACCGACGTTTTGGTTTGTCCAAGCCCGTTTCTTTTAATTTTTAGATACATTACACGAAAATTGAAGGGTATTTTAGTACTTCATTGTTGCGATAAAAGCTTACAAAGACTATGTTTTGGTTAGGTAGACGATTGTCAAATGTGATGTCCATTGTGCTCCTGTTGGCTTGATGCGAAGTAATTATTTTCAGGCTCGTATGTTTATATAAACCTTTTTTTTTTTTTTTTTTTTTTTTTTTACCGTCAGGAAAACCCCTGTTACGGGTACCCGCTCGCCAGTGGGGAAGCGAGTCGGGTTATGTGGGATGTTTATATAAACCTACTATAGCTGTAGCCAAGTAAATTTTCAGCAATAAGTACTGAAAACTGATTATATTAAAAAAAATCGCACTCCACAATGGCGATAAATGGAAGCATCAGTATATTTTTTATACACTTCGAAGCCTAAGACGCGTTGAACAGGATACCGAAAGCTGCGTGTCGCGATCCGATTTAGATCGCAAATTACCGTTTTTATGTTCTCTTTACGCTTATGTTTACAATTAGAATTTGTTTATTTACACTAGTACCGCGCTCGGCGTATTAGGACGTACTATTGTATGTGCATAGTCTACTTGTACACTGTTTCTAAAAAGTTTTAATATAAACAATTATTATATTTATTAAAAATGAAAAATTGAACTTTTAATACTTGGTCTATACCTATATAATTTTTTTTTTAATTACAATATCATATGTATTTAAATATTTATATATAAAGGATGGGCATGGCAGAAAAGTATCTTAAATATTGACATTATCAAGTTTTACTCAAATAAAACAATTTATTTGTTTTAAATTATAATAATAACTGCATTTAATAAAAAAGAAATGCTTACCTGAACCAGTAATCGAACTGACTAAAAGTTCAGTAAAATACAGTTACTATTTTATCAAACTAACCGATATAAGCTATGGGAAGGATAAAATCTCTTAAAAAAAACATTTTATATGATATCATTGAGTATCCGTTAAATTGATTAAATGGTGACGGTTATATTGTATTTGAAGTTGGTTCAATTACCTGTCCAGGTCTTTTTTTCAATCACATGCAGTTTTTTTTTTTTATAAAGGAATATTTCCTTTGAGTGAAACTTGATATCTTCAATATTTGAGGTATTTTTTTTCCACATTCCAGCCATTTGTTCCACCTTGTATATTTTTTCAATAGTATTAAATCTGTAATTTAAAGTCAATGCTCAATCACTTTTGTGTGAATATTTTTAAAATATAAAAGATTATCTGTCAATTTATTAAAAATTACGATGTTAAATTAATAGGACACTTCCATTTTCTCATATTATATTTAACACTAATATATTATATACATATAACAATAAAATATGCCTTATATTATTATATTACACAACTTTACAAAAAAAAGAAGTTCTTGTTGTCCTAACATTTATTTTATGATTTTTCTATTCATTAGGATTTAAAATAATGGAAAAAATACCCATTTTCCTTAAAAAGTTTGCTTTTGCAGTAGTAATGATAATAGGTAACTCTCTTTTCTTAAGTTATCATATTTGAAAAAAAAAAAAAAAAAAAAGTATTCAATAATTGTGATGTTTTAAAAATATAGGCATAACTGAAAACAACATGGCCGTATTCAGAAGAAGGAGAATGTTTCCATCAAGAGATCATGGTCTTCGAACACCGTTATCAGGGCCAACAACGAAAATATGGTGTGATCTACATTTGGGGCTTAGTGAGGGAAATTACTTATTAATATGAAACAAAAAGTAATTAGTTTTTATTTTTTTTTTTACTATTTTGTAATTTTTCTTATTTTATTTATGATATTAAAAGTTGTTAATAATTTATATATAAATAAATGTATTTATTTCGATTTCTTTATTAATAAATATTTAAACTAAGGATTTCCTAAAGTATTGATCAACCATTTCCCTAGGTACAAAAGCAAACTTTTTCAGGCCATATATATTTTTTTGTCTAACTTATCGTTAAATCTATTGAAATTTCACACTCTCTTATCAAAGTCAAAATTCGTGTTGACCTAGGTTATTTATGTTTACTCATTATATTTTTTTAGGATATTATAACTCCTAGCAACTGTATTATTTTATGCATATGGTTATGTTGCTTTGCAAGCGCTAAAATCTGTATTTCTAATACTGTACTAATTATTATGTTAAAACATATTGTTATAACAATATTTCGTTAAATTTCAGTATAAAGATAATACATAAATAAATATTGTTGCTATTATATATTTTGGAACTTACTGCTTAATTTTATGTTTTATTCTTTATCGAAACTGTAAACTGTTTTGATTGTTTTTTTTTTTGAATATCTACGCACTTGGTTAAGGTTAAAGATACATAAACATATTAAAATGTTAAAATTATATTTAAAACTTTATTATTTGTGCAGATAAATAAAATGGAAGTATCTGCTTGTAATGTCAAAATAATAGCTTTTTACTAAATGCATATGAAATTATATACCGTACAATTTTTAAAATTTTTGTCTGTCTGTCTGTTTGTTCCCCCTTAATCTCCGAAACGGCTGGACTGATTTTGACGGGACTTTCACTAGTAGATAGCTGATGTTATAAAGAGTAACTTAGGCTACTTTCATTTTTGAAAAAGAATGAGGGACCTGCTCAAAAACATTCAAACATACCTAGATGTACGCACCAGAGCAAAACGAGGGTAAGTCGCTAGAACCTAATATATCTTTTAAACGAAGTTATATATACAATTTATTAATATATTATTAATAAAGAAAAAATTGTATCCCACTGTTGTTGAGATGCATCAAGTAGTATGTATATTTGTCATATTAAGATCAAGGCTGGAGTTGATTGGCGCAATGGAATCTATTAACTGTCATATCAATGCTATATTGATTGGTTGAGGATGTTGATGTATTTGATATATATACATGCAAAGTAAAAACTAGCACATTCATAGATTTCAAACCAGTAGTTGAAAAAAACTCATTGCAGAAAAAAGTTTTTTTATTTTTTTTTTTCCTTTGCATTATGACTTAATATTTCTGATTAGCTCAATTTTAATTATTTTGCACATAAACTCTGATGATAACAAAAATATGATATTTTTAATAGTGTGTAGTTAATAGGTATAGTTGATTTTCTTAAGTACCGCCCATTGAACATTTATATCAACTAACCAAACAAATTATAACAAACCAAATAACTGAAATTTTGTTAGATTATTCATATATAAATTACCTTTGTCATGTTAAGAAATCGTTTCTTACTACTACTACTTTTTTTATCGGTCAGTTAGGGGCCATTCATTACGTAAGAACAATTTTTTGCCATTTTTTAACCCCTCCTCTTGACTTGAAATTATATAAGTTATTAAAAATATTACATAAGAATTTCTTTTATCTATATATATTTCCAACATAAAGACTAGAGATTTTGAGAACTCCCTACCCCTTCCTCCACCCTCTCCCCCTACCTCCCCTACTTTCCCCCTATCAATATATGGCCCCTTATACTCATACATTGAACTTTTTTTTTTATGCTAATACAAATTCATTGGCTGAAATATAGAACAAAGTATGTATGTATGAAGCTATGCCTACCTAACCCTAATGGGTTCTTATAATGTGGAGCAAAAAGATGACACGGTAATAGCGTACCATCAGAATACTTTGACAAACAAATATGACTAAACTATGAAATAAAAGTTTTCAATTTTATTACATTTAATACACCTGTGTCAATATTGAAATGAGATGTTTTTGTATGATGTAGTTATCGGTAGTGGCCAAAAATGCATTCTCATAACCTAAGTAAGATATTAATTATAATTAATTCTCAGTAACTTAAAAAAACATATACATTATCTTTCTTTTCCATAAAAACCAAAAAAAAAAAAACAGTTTTATTTTAAAGTTTTTTTTTTTTTAACTATCTAAACTGTATAGATGATCCGCCATGCACTATGTTCTACTTGTGAAGTTCCTAATACCCATATTGAGGGCGTGGTGAAATTATATGTAATCGCCATTTCGAGGCGGCGGCCATCTTGGATTTACAATGATACTGAATATATTCAAATCAATTAAATTTCTTTGATTAGTGGCTTTCTATATATTTAATTTACCACAGGCAGTGGTAGCCCAGTGGTAAGGCGCTCGCTTGGGAAACCGAGTGAAGCGGGTTCAAATCCCGGGTCTCGCACCTCTGATATTTTCATGTGCGAATCATTTTCTAACTTGATTACCACTTGCCTTACGGTGAAGGAAAACATCGTGAGGAAACCTGCATGTCTGAGAGAACCTAGCAAGTTTTCGAAAGACATGTGAAGTTCGCCAATCCGCACTTGGCCAGCGTGGTGGACTATGGCCTGATTCCCCTCGTATTGAAGGGAGGCCCGTGCCCAGCAGTGGGACGTTAAAAAGGGCTGAATACATACATATATTTAATTTATATTGATTGATTATTGTTATCAGAACTAAAGGTGTGTGCCAAATATCAGATCAATCTGTCAAAGGGAAAGGGAGTAAAATTTCAACTTTTAAATTTGATCCAATCAAATAGGGCGAGCTAAATAAAACCGCCTCAAATAAAACTATCTTTTCAGATTATTTCGCGGATTTATTTCGATTTTTGGTTACCGACGTTTCGAATGCTTTACAGCAATCATGGTCACGGGAGTGACTTAGGTTTTAGACGTCTCAAAAGCGTTATATAAATACTTGTTAAAGACAATGCCTACCCACAATTTTACAAAATGATTTCAAAAATTCAAGAATGGCATGGTATTAGAAATAAATATAGCAATATTATTTATTTAATCTTAGCCGTCATTATTATAAATATTACATATTTTTTTTAATTATATTAATTAATAATATTAATTAGTGTTGCTAATATTAAAAAAATAACATGCTACATGTTTAAAGTTAATTTATTCGATATTTTTGAAAAGAGTTGTATTATGTACGGAGATAACGACACTGTTAATGTTGTAAATTTTATTTGCAAGGAGTCGGACATATTATAGAGATGACTCAAACCGTCGATGAACGATGCGTTTAACTTAGATAAAATTTTGATTTATTTTTAACATTTTCTAATTTCGCATATTGCTAATCGTATTAGAAACTAGCGGATTACCCTCGCTTCGCTTGCATTCCTAGGTACGCGGATTTTGTTCACAATTTTCCTTATTTTATGGGTTTTATTTTTTTCCGTGGGAACCCTGATTGTTTTTCTAAAATAAAAGTAAAGTTACTGTTCATAATATCAGCTGACAGATGCCAGTGAAAGTCCCGTCAAAATCGGTCCAGCCGTTTCAGAGATTAGCCGGAACAAATTGACAAAAATTTTAATAAATGTTCTTTTCTTATTGTTTCTGCATATACTTTCATATGTATTTAGTAAAAGCTGTTATTTTAATATTACAGACACTTCAATTTTATTTATCTGTATAGACTAGTGACACGCCCTCGTTTTGCTCAAACTCGTCTCTGTAATTTTTGTCTACAGTCAAATGAACCAGGATGAAAAGTACAATATAATATAATATTGCAATATTCTATTTTTCAACATTACAATATAATATTGCTTTCTATTTTTTCAAAATATTGCTTTTTATTTCTATATACAATTTTTGAATCAATTCTAAGCATAGAATAGGTATTCCTACACAGTGTTACCTGTACAGTGAAACTACACAGGTAAGTCCAGGCAAACCATTGAAGAAATCTGTACAGCTGCCTGCTACACATGATCCGGTTTAACTACTCATTTTAGCTGTACAGGTAAAATTGCGCATATACCCTAGTATGTGGTCACATTGTATTTCAATTCTCTCTTTAAATGAAAAGCGCGATAAAAGTTATCTAATATATTATAAACTAGCGGTTCGCCCTCGCTTCGCTCGGGTTCATCGCTAGGTACGTTTTAGATAGTCATTTGCCAGCGTTAACCATATAAATTTTAATATATTAGTCCGGAATAGGATAATAAGTATTAAAACATCAGAAAAATTCAAAAAATAAAAATATATTAAAATTTATATATTTATATATATATATATATATATATATATATATATATATATATATATATATATATATATATACATATATATATATATATATATAAATAGATAGATAGATAGGTAGATATCTCTTGTCACGGACGGTGTTTTCGGTCGCACTCCTCCAAAACGACTCGGCCGATTTTAATTGTTTTTGTATATTTGGTAGGTATGAGAATAGGTTGTAAAGTATTTTTCACCCTCCTACCACCCCCCCCCCCCCCCCCCCCTCCATTTTTTAATGGTAATTTTAGTATTTTTTTTATGAACAATATCCAAATAATTTAATAGTATATAAATAAATGAGTCGCTATGTAACATAACATAAAGCAAATTAATTTTTTTGTTTCTATTTTTATTAGTATGTAGTA
Source organism: Argynnis bischoffii washingtonia (assembly GCA_033884665.1). NCBI lineage: Eukaryota > Metazoa > Arthropoda > Insecta > Lepidoptera > Nymphalidae > Argynnis > Argynnis bischoffii. The sequence goes on from JAEMGE010000032.1 coordinate 394,581, forward strand.
TATATTACCTCTTTTATTTTCTATTTTTATTAGCAATATCTGTCAACACATTTCTTCTCTCTACCACCTTTATGCAGATGATTTGCAAATTTATTGTCAATCGAAAATTGCTGACTTACCTAATACAATTGACGATATTAATTACAATCTTTTAAAAATTTCCACTTGGAGTGAGTCGTTTGGACTGCAATTAAATCCTGCGAAAACTCAAGTTATAATTATTGGCAGTCCCAAACTCACATCTAGAATTGACTTTTACACTCTCCCTCCTGTGGTATTAAACGGCGTGAGCATACCTTATAGCAAAACAGTTAAAAATCTTGGCGTTGTCATAGATCAGAACTTATCATGGGTTCCACAAGTAAGTGAGGTAAGCAGGAAGATGTTTGCTTCGGTAGCATCCCTTCGACGTTTGCATAACTTTCTTCCATTCTCTACCAAAATTGCGTTAGCACAATCGCTCCTATTACCAATTCTTGACTATGCTGATATTAGTTACCTTGATGTTAAAGAGGAGCAATTAAATAAACTTGAGAGACTCCAAAATTTTTGTATTCGGTTTATATTTGGTTTACGTAAATATGACCATGTCTCCAATCTTCGTAAAAAGCTCAAGTGGCTCCCTATCCGTCTTCGCAGAAATACTCATATACTTCATCTTCTTTACTGTATTCTGTTCGATCCGTCCACTCCACATTACCTTAAAGAGCGTTTTGAATTCCTTGGAGATTCCCATTCCCGATCTCTGCGTTCTGCCTAAAATTTAATCCTTAAAATCCCTTCCCACTCCTCTTCCTTTTATGGCAACTCCTTTAGTGTAACAGCCTGCCGCCTTTGGAACTCCCTTCCCCCAAGCATTAGGGCTGCTAAAACCTTAAACATTTTTAAAAAACGTCTAAAAGAACACTTTTATACTTGTTAATTCCATCCGATATATTCTTAAAGTATATGTACAAAAATATATATATCAACTATCGTTATTTTTATTAAAACACTTCTTGCCTTTCATGCATTTTTATTTATTTATATATATATATATATATATATATATATATATATATATATATATATATATATATATATATATATATATATATATATATATATATATATATATATATATATATATATATATATATATATATTTATTTATTTATTTTATTTTATATAATCTTATTGTCAAATAATTCATATTATTTAGGTATATCTAATTTATATATTTATATACGTATATAAAATATCATATGTATGTATATATGTATGTATCAGTTTTATTTTTCCTAACTCTGATATTTGTTCACACCCTTCCACTTCACACTTCGCTAATTCCTACACCTAAAGGTTGCCTGGAAGAAATCGCTGTTTTAGCGATAAGGCCGCCTCTTGTGCATTTTCCGACTGTATTATTCTTTTCTTATTTCTTCCTCTTTTGTGTGTGTGCAATAAAGAGTTATTATTATTATTATTATTATTAATTTTTTTGTATATTGAACGCAGACGAAGCCGCGGGTTCTGCTAGTATGTTATATTATTTATACATACATCGTAAATGTACGTCATAATAATAACTAACGTTAAACTTAAACATTTTTAGCCGAAAATACAATATTTTTAATACTAATATTTTAGTATCTGTCATCGCATTATTATTTAACGTATTTAACATACATAGTATATTGTTAAAACGATTTATCATTTACATGTAGCTTCGAGGTAACAAGTTACGAGAGTGTGATTATATTCGTATGATATACACTGTTTTCAATTTTTTCTTAATGTACATAGTATATTTCATATTTCTGCGTTTTACTGTATGTATGTATATAAATACGCATGTATGTATGTATGTAAATATGTATGTATGTATTTATGCAAGTACACCGCCTACCATTTTATATACTGATTCCTCTACCCTAAGAATGCCTGGAAGAGATCGCTTCTAGCGATAAGGCCGTCTGCTATGCATCTTTTTTTTGTTATATATTTCACTTCTTTATTTATTTCTTGTGTGGTGTGCAATAAATGTGTTCATTATTATTATTATATTTTCGTCCTCGGAGTTTCTTGATTAAGCAAATTTTGCTCTCCTTTAAAGTTTTTCCAGTTAACAGGGATACTCTGCATGCGTCCACATAAGTTACAAAAGAAAATTCCACCTCTAAGAGTGAAACAGGTAATTACTAATTCGAATTAATTTTGAAGTCGGTCTACCTTTTTAGTTGAAATGTCAAATCTAGACTTTCTACTTAATGTTCTTAAGCTCTATGACGATTAAGGCTAGTGTTCGCCCAGTGATTGAATTTTGACCATTATCTTTGATCGTTATTGGAAATTTGAGCAATATAACATATGAATAGAACTATCCATATGATAAGAACTGTTTTTTTTTATTGATAACACTAAATGCACGCTCGTTCATGGTATTACTAAATAAAAAAAAAAAGAAAATCGGTTGACAAGCAGATGGGAAAAGGGTACTGAACTGTGTTTTTTGCCTATTATTCTCACTCACTAGCGACTCACGCTCGCTTCGCTCGCGTTCGTCCCTAGGTACGTTTTCACGGATAGCTATGTTTAGGTATACATAAATAGTAGCTTGTTACTCCTAAGATATTCATTTAAATTATACAGCGATTTACCCTCGCTTCACTCGGATGCTTATGCCGTACGCGGATATTGTTCACAATTTCATGGGTTTTATTTTTTTTATCGCGGAACCCTGATTCTTTTTCTAAAATAAAAGTAGCCTAAGTTACTTCTTGCAGCTATCTGCCAGTGAAAGTCCCGTCAAAATTCAGCCATTTCGGAGATTAGCCGGAACATACAGACAGACAGACAGACAGACAGACAAAAATTGTAAAAAATGTTGTTTTGGTATATGTATGGTGTGTACATCCATATGCATTTAGAAAAAAAAAACCTGACTTCCAGGCACTGAAAAGTAAAAAATAACTGAACGGGGGTTTTCATTTAGAATAGATTCTTAATCAGATATTTTCGAAGTCGGTGAGCTTTGATTTGCATTGGTTGGCACTGACTTCGAAAATATCTGATTAAATATCTATTCTAAATGAAAACCCCCGTTCAGTTATTTTTTACTTTTCAGTGCATGGGAGTCGGTTTTTTTTAAGTTTTTATTTTTCCATTTTTAGTGTAGACGTATCATCAATACAAATTAATCAAGCCCAAACACCAGGTAATTGCTGTAAATCGTTGAGGAGTTCCCTCGACTATCTTTCGGGTCCATCATCAGATCGACTCCAGACCTTCATTAAATAGTAGTGCTTTAAAATACCTAATGAAAATGTTATCAAACGCACTAGTCGCCGCTACAATTTTTGAAAGTTCCCGTCGATTTCTCTGGGATCCCATCACCAGATCCTGGTTTCCTTATCATGGGACCACTCTTGGGATACCTCCTTTTCAACGAAAAAAGAATTATCAAAATCGGTTCATAAACGACGAAAAAATCCGCGAACAAACATAATATATATATATATATATATATATATATATATATATATATATATATATATATATATATACGGTCGAATTGAGAACCTCCTCCTGTTTTTGGAAGTCGGTTAAAAAGCGGTTATTTTAATGTTACAAACAGACACTCCAATTTTATTTATCTGTATAGATTGTATATTGATTACTTTATTACCCATAGAAAAATAACGAATAAACAAATTAGTCAAAGATATATGATTGTGCGATCTGGACTCGGGCATATTGGTTCCATCATAATCCAAAACTATTGTAAGTTTGCCACAGATCTAGTCTATTAGATCCGCTGAAGTATTTTTGTCTGTTTCATCCTTAAAAAAATAGCTTGAGGGATGTTCTACCGTGGAACTTCCACGTTCACCGATTGGTTACCAACGCTAGGTTTCTCACGCAAAAAATCACGTAGTAAAAGCAAATGGGTTTAAATTAGATGTTTCATAGCAATCAATGTGTTTTCTTTGAAATGAGATTGTCTCCATATATAGTTTGTGGCCTTACTTAACTATGATGGTCGTATGGTTTAAGTTGCAAGAGTAGAGCATTTGGAAGTCGTAAGCGTGAAAGTAACTGTCTGCAACTTACCCTTGCTTCGCTCGGGTGCGTCGCTGGGTGTTTTAATATTTTTGGGAGGAACCCTAATTCTTTTTCTAAATTAAAAGTAGCCTAGGTTACTTCTCATAACATCAGCTATCTGCCAGTGAAAGTTCCGCCAAAATCAGTCCAACCGTTTCGGAGGTTAGCCGTAACAAGCAGACAAAAATTTAAAAAATTGTGTTTTTCTTATATGTAACGTATATATTTTCATATGCATTTAGTGAAAAGTTGTAATTTTGACATTACAAACACACTTCAATTTTATTTATCTGTATAGATAATATTCTCGATGAAAAATATTATGTACTTAACGGCTCACCGACGCTTCGCACGGGTTCGCCTCTGGAAAAACATAAACAAGTCTATCCCCGAACCGTATATTTTTCCGGAATAAAAAGTAGCCTATGTGTTATTCCAGATATATAATCTATCTTTGTGCCAAATTTCATCCAGATCCGTTCAGCAATTCTGGCATGAAAGAGTAACAAACATCCATACTCACAAACTTTCACATTCATAATATACAGATTATACCAAATGTTTGTCACTCAAACCAAAGCTTTAATTTTACAAAGGATTGACACATTTTCTACCTGCTAGATTGAGTACTTTCTGTTTGTATACAGTGTGATGAAATTGTTAAAAATAAAAAAATATTTTTTTTTTAATAAACTTTTAAAAAGATGGAGATTTTATGTTTGCCGGTATTTCTTTTTTCGTCAGTATTAATAAAATATAATTTTGATTGGTTATTCAATAATATACCAATTTACACACATGTGTTTAAGCATTATATCACATCTATTTCCTTCAAATATTTTGCGAACTTTTTAACGACCTGACTGACCGTCATTTTTATATACCATTATGTGCTATTTTAATTATTTGTAATTATATCTGTATAAATATTATAAACTAGCGACTCACCCTCGCTTCGCTCGGGTTCGTCCCTAGCTTGCTTCCCAATACAAAGTTTCATCTAAATTCTAACCCCCTTAAGGGATGATTTCCGGGATAAAAACCATTTCACTCACTCACTTTTCATATCATATATCAGATTTAAAAAAATGTTATTTTCTTCTATACAAAACTTGTCTTGTCAATAACGAACACAAAAAAATAATTATTTACTTTAGTGTAGTCGATATGAAGTTATGCGCGTACCTACATTTCGGTGATTCATTATATATATATATATATATATATATATATATATATATATATATATATATATATATATATAGATGGGAAAGTTTGTGTGTACTGATGTATGTGGATGAAATTTGGCACAGAGATGTATTATAGTCTGAAATAACAAAAAGGCCACTTTTTATCCCTGAAAAATGTGTGAGATAAGTTTGTTTTTGTTTTCCTAGAGGCCATGTCAGTGAAAAGACCATTGAATAAAATCCTACATTTGTTGTACAACTTCTATAGTATTCAGAAATTTTCTCTTGTACCAGATTGTAAGATAAGCATTTTACTTAAGAAACTCGTTCAGATATGATTTTTTTAAAACAAAAAATAAGGTTGTTCTTATTGTTTTATTTAATTTCTGACAGTTCTGTCTGATATTTAGGTAGGTTTCGTTTTGAGTTTGGGTCTATTGCAAAAAAATATTTGATTTTCCAATGTCATAATCGATACGTTTGCCTCAGTTTGTAGTGACCCTATGGCTGCGCCAGCGGTCGCGGGTTCGAGTCCCGCTGGGGGTATTCATTTGTGTGATAAGCACGAATGTTTGTACTCCAGTCGTGGGTGTTTATATTTATAATATGTACGTATTTAAAGTTATATATGTGAAGTGTATCAAATACCTGGTATCCATAACACAGGCCTCGTAGCTTACCATGGAACTAGATGATGCTGTGTGTTAATGTCCCAACAAATTATTTATTTATAATCTGCGACAGTAAATTTAATTCACTTAGGTTCAGGAATTTATGTCTCTCAGGGTAACATGTCACAGGGAAAATATCGATAGTTTTTGCCCACGGTTCTGCTCGCATGGTAAGTAGTAAGTACGTCGTTTAAGAATATCCTATGGTTATATCATGTAACTACATGATTCATTAACTAATGCGTATACCTATATACTATCTACATTCGGAGTTTCACTTAAATCAGGTAAGACCTTTGAAAGTAAGAAGTTTTTAAAATATTACAATAGTTCGTGTGCTGTGCTCTATTTAAGAGAATAAATTAATAAAAAAAAACATTTTTAAAAACAAGCTTTTATATCATATTAATTGTTTAATGTAATAAATAGGTTTGATTTAATTTGAAGTTTATTTTTTAAGTATTTATTTGTATTCTTCTCCGCGAACCTTTTCATTTTATATCCATATCATGGGGGTGTATAAAAAAAACATAGTCTGCCATCGTTGGAAGTCCGCCATGTTGGATTTAGAATGACGTCACTTATCTAACCATGCATTGTCAGCCAAACTAAACGTGTATGCAACATTTCAACTCAATCGGTTGAGGATAATTGCTTTAAAATTCAGTTGCAAGATTTGACCCGAACAAACATACATACAGACATTGCAAGTTAAATAAAAACCTGTAACAAAAATAATTTGTTTTGGCTAGGCTCAGTGGTTTCGTAGTTATGGAGTGTGCGAGTACTTAATAGCTTTACGAAATACATATAAATAAAATTCTAACCGTGTTGAATCTGTACATTAATTAATTATTTTTTGGAAAATCGTATTGAAATAGTCATCATTATCGATACAGAGGCGGAATTTATAGTTTATAATGTTTTTGTCTGTCTGTCTAGGAACACCATCACGAGAAAGCCACTGGACAGTTTTTGATGAAATTTGGTATGATGATAGCTTTTCGGGTCAATGTATAGGATACTTATTACTGCGGGAAAATATCTCATCTCTGAGAAATCTATACTAAACGTTAAACCGTAAGTAGGAACAAAACCGATCGGAGCGAGGGTGAGTCGCTAGTTATCAATAATTTAAAAATGGTTTTTTAAATTATTATTTTTTAAGCCATCCTAACTTATTTATGCACTATGTATATAAATAAGTTGGCAATCACATTTCTATAACCGGCCGTATACTCCAGCCAAATATGGCGCGTCACGAGTAAAATTAATCTCGCGTGTTTGTATGTCACAACCCTTTATACTCACATATAAATAGACTGTCTGTTTGACGACGCTGTGACGCAATGGGGTATGTCTGGTTGGCACTGCCTACCGCGTTAGGTCACAGGTTCGATTTACGTATTGCGGTAATAAATATAGACTTGTTAAAGGCCGTGACTCCATCTTCAAATGGGTTTCTTTTTACTCGATAAACACTACATAAAATATGATTATTGTATGAGGTTTTCTTTAGATATTAATTTATATTTTATTACCACTGTATTATATAGTGAGGTCGTATGTTTGTCACTCCTTCACTTTAAGTACAGTAGTATGACTTAAAGTAACACATATCTAAGGACCTCAGGGCCATCTAGAGACGCACTCGGGTGAAGTCTCTACTAGTATTAAATACATGTGTAATGTTTTACACTTTTCCCATCTATGTATGTATACAAATTAATAAAATTGAAGTGTCTGTTTGTAATATTAAAATAACAGCTTTTTACTAAATGCATAATATGAAAGTACCTATAAATAGTAGGTAGGTACTTATAAAAAAAAAGACAATTTTTAAAATTTTGTCTGTCTTTTCGTTCCGGTCTTTTTGGACGGACTTTTACGGGACTTTCACTGGTAGATAGCTGATGTTATAAGGAGTAACTTGACTTTTTTTAGGAAAATAATTCGGGTTCCTCGCAAAAAAATTAAACGTACCTAGGGACGAAACCGAGCGAAGCGAGGGTGAGACGCTAGTATATACATAAAATCTTATATGGATAGAATCCTACGCTTGGATTTATTACATGAATGTATTGGCGCATGTCGCTTTATACCATAACTAAACATTAAGTTATTTAAGCTCACTCAATTAGACAAGCCACTTAAACGTTGACGGCATAATTCACACGGTGCTTATGGCTTTTTTTTTAACGATTTTAACAAGTGTTTTTCTGCGTTTTTTTCTTGTGTGTTTCAAACAAAAATATTACATTAGGTGTGTGTGTTTTTTTTTGAAATTGACGATAACATCACTACGTATAATAAATTAAAATTATTTTTTTGATTTTCTGTTTGTACGTGCTAATTTCTAAAACTACGGTACGAATTTTCGTAAGGTGAAATTGACGAAGTGTTCTGTGCTCAGCTGAAACGTTTTGAAGCCACTAACAAGAGAATTGAAAGTTTTCACCAATGGAAAGGGGGTTAAATATTAACTAAATAATTATAAACCAAATATATTATTACAACAATTTTTGTAAAAGATACTCTATAAAGGCTTCAAATTCTATCAAAATCGGTCATTCGTTATCGGTTTTAAAAAACCTTAAACAGATTTAAGAATTTCAAACTTTGATTATAGAAGCTATATATCCAGTTCAATGTTTTTGGGTTAATAGCCATTGAATATACAGACAGCAATTTTATGCTACTAACTTTTGTTTAGCAAATACGTTATTATATATACGTACATACATACATACATACATACATACATACATACATACATACATACCTAAACCCAATGGATATGTCGCTCATAATTCAGAATCCGTGCCGAGGTCGCCCATTCGATGATAATTTACTAATCCTTTATATCATCATAAATCAACGGTTTTTATTAATATTACAGTACACTAAGCTTGTCATTCAATTTTGCTCACAAGAGAGTAACCTTGCGATAATGTTTAACTACAAATAAGATTCTACGTGTATTTCTGTAGGTACGCAATATCTTGTCGAGTGAGTAAGCGATCCTGCGACGCCCCATTAAAACGGGGGAGGTTCTGTTGGGTTTTAGTGGGTAGTACTGGCTCTTCTAGCCGATGAGTCTCAACATAACCACCTGTATATCTATACCTGAGAAGCATAACATTGTAACTCCTTTTTTTACGAGTTTGTGTTTTTTACAGTACAATATTGTATATGTCCTTTTCTATAATGGTATAACACTGTTTGTAGCAAAATTAACTATTTATTAGTCTAATAGAATAATAGTAAACTATAAAAAACAATCTCGTAAAAAACGGAGTTACAATGTTATGCTTTTCAGTTACAGATATATAGAGTGATATGCATGGATTCATTTCCTAAATTTAAGAAGGTCACATAGTACAGTGGTCAAATTTTTGGGCATGTATTTCTTTTTTGGAAAGGCAGTGATGATTAAGGAATGTATGGTGTTTACCATTCATTTTTTTTTTAAATCATAGAAATAAATTATTTTTTTTTTAAATTGAAGCTCGAAAAGAGGTTGAATGTCTTTAATATCCTATTTTAGCATTATTTTAGTTTTTGTCTTCACTTGTTACCAACTATGTAAATATGTTAGAACGATTTTTTACCGATTTCCAAAAAGAGAAGGTTCTATGTTCATCTGTATGTTTTCGTCGCATATATTACTGCATCTGTAGCCGATAATGCTTTGAGGTTTGAATTTGTGATGTACCTATTTCAAAAAAATATCTGATTACGTATCTATAGTAAATGAAAACCCCGATCTGTTATTTTTTACTTTTTAGTGAAATTGTTTTTTGAAGAAATTGTTTTTTGAATTTGTACTTCTTTTGGAACGTTTGGAAAATAAAATGTGAGTAAAATTTTTACGATGCGCGCGCACACCGACAGCCAAAAAGTAACATGATGAAGTTAGCTGCATTCCTTTTACAATGTTATTGTAATTATTATAATTAATTGTTATTAATTTATATTATTGCATGCTCTAAAGCTGAATTTGGCTTGACATTGTTACTATAGATATTTAAATCTATTGTATTATAACCCAAATTCGCAATAAAGTATATTTGAATTTGAATTTGTAACAGAGAATTGTGACACACGGAATGAAATCTTTAGCTATTTTTGTTCTGTTACGTCAAAGAAGTATAACTTAACTAAGTACACACACACGTTTTTTTTAAAGCTCATACTATTTAGAAAAATTTTCAACGGCTATTAATAAAACCTTTTGAGTTTGAGCTCATTTGTTTTTTTTTTATAAAACTATGCTTATGAAAAAATAATATTGTAAATGAACGTACATGTATATTGTACGTCCATATGACCGAGTGGGTCAGCGTCTCCGACTAGCGCTTCGCTAGTATTCTTATTAAACAAGTGAATATTGCGCAATTTTAAGTAATATAATATGTATTTATATACACTCCGCTCCGATTCGTCCTTAGCTATGTTTTAACGTTAGTATAGATTTCTCAAAGATGACATATTTCCCCGCAGTAAAAAGTATCCTATATGTTGACCCGGATAACCAGCTATCACCATACCAAAATTCATCAAAATCCGTCCAGTGGTTTTCTCGTTATGCATTCCCAAACAGACAGACAAAAAATCTAAAAACTAAAGATTAGCCCTCTATCGCTAATAATTATGACTATTTGAATAAGATTTTCCAAAAAAATATTTAATGTATAGATTCGACTCAGAATTATATTATATGTATAGATATAGATAATATATAACCTATTTAATTATTATGTTCACACTATGATAAATATTATTGCATAGACACGCGTCCCGATACGTAGTAACCTCGGGTTATCAGCAACATATAATTACGATCGCTTTTAACCGACCACGCTGATAAGTTGCATGATGTTGCAACGATGAAATGTGAATAAAATTAAGAAGCGATAAAGCAGTTATATGTACCTATTAAATTTTGCTATTTCCCAATCCATACTAATATTATAAATGCGAAAGTTACTCTGTCTGTCTATCTTCTTTTCACGCTTAATCTCCTTTTCACGCTGAACCAATTTAGATGATATTTGGTATGGAGATAGTTTGAGATCCAAGGAAGGACATAGGATAGTTTTTATCCCGGAAATCATCCCTTAAGGAAGTGAAAAGGGCGATGAAAGTTTGTATGAGGAATCATGTCTCAAGTAAGGCATATACATATATATATTTTTTAAAGTAGGTTCTTACTTTTCTATACTTATGTATGTATATAATATATATATATAAATATAAATATATATATACATATATATATATATACATATATATATATATATATATATATATATATATATATATATATATATATATATATATATATATATACACATATATATATATACATATATATATATATATATATATATATATATATATATATATATATATAGTTATAGTTTATTCTATACTAACCGTGAAAACGTGCCTAGGGACGAACGCAAGCGAAGGGAGCGTGAGTCGCTAGTAGTATAATATAGAGTGCCTACGCTACTAATAATGTAAATCTATACATATAGTAAAATTTTAACTGAATCGAATCTGTACGTTAAATATTTTTTGGAAACTCATAGGAGTTTGGAATAGTCGTTTTTATTGATACAGCGGTCGAATCTATGGTTTTTACAATTTTTGTTTGTCTGTCTGTCTATCTGTGACCGTATCACGAGAAAACCACTGGATAGATTTTGATGAAATTTGGTATTATGATAGCTGGTCAATATATGGGATATTCTTTACAGCGGAAAAATATCTCATCTCTGCGAAATCTATACTAAACTTTAAAACGTAATGAAATAATGTACGTCTGTTTCTTTGAAATGAAATATGTTACAGGTATTTTTCTTTCCTGCACAAGTATCATGGAGAATATCTCCACTTTCGGCGCCCATAGCTCATTTCTGTACACCAAATGTTTCCCTTAGTCTGAGATAGTCTGACATAAGGTAGTATTTTTATCTCGGAAATTATCCCTTGAGGGGGTGAAAATGGGGATGAAAGTTTGTATATGGAATCAACCTAGGGACGAACCTGAGCGAAGCGAGGATGAGTCGCTAGTATAATATAAGTTGTCTGCGCATAGATATATGTCCTCGAAACGTTTTACACTACATCGATATCCACTACATATTGACCCCGGGTTATCTATATGATTTGTATCCCACTTGTTTGGTTTGGCTAGCGTATTAAGTAAATGCTACGTTTTTATAATAGTTTATCTTTTAAAGCTTATCTTTACTGTGCTTTTCAGAGGTCAAAGTCGAAATGTCTTTGTGCTATGAGTTGAATTTTCCTGTGGCTTTTCTTCTGTTTTTTTATCTACATTATATGGGGCTTACTATGTTGTTTATATGGGAGAACCAATTATAAAAAGGTTAAATACAACCATCCTTATTTGTTGGATTACAGTTTTCATGGAAAATTTCATTCTGCTACATCCTTCACGGTTTAAGAAGGCGACGCGTGAGCGCGGCGATACCATTGAACTAAATTATCTTACTGACAATTGTATGACCAACATTAAACTTCTCTCCAACATATCTTCTTGACGTTGGCCACATAAAGTGTGCTCTGATAGCCATGAGTAAAATTTGATTGGACATTGAAAAAATACCAATATGACACGTTGCAGTTCCAGTTCTCATAAATTGACAATTAAACTTATGCCCGGAAAAAAATATTATTACAAAATGTTCCGTTCAACTCTATTTTCTTGTTAATGACTTCAAAACATTCCAGTTGAGCACAGATTACGTCGCCAATGCCACATATAACGGAGAAACAACATGTTAATTAAAAATTTGGGATTTGACACCGTTCAAAAATATTTTTTTTAGTCGTTAATATCCCACTGCTGGGCAAATGTCTCTTTTGGTCCCACTCTGGCTCTTTTTCCGGCGATGATCTGTCAGTCTTTTATGATTTAGGTTGTCTTTTCACCTGCGTCTTGGCTCTGTCGCGGTGTCTTTTGACATTTTGTGGACAAACGTACGTACCAAGTATGGTGTATTTAGCTCACATTTCATCAGATATGTGTCCAGCAAAGTCCCATTTCAATTGACCAACTTTGCGAGTGACATCGGCGATCTGTGTTTTGGAGTGCAGTCCTGATTTTTTTATCCCTTCAAAGGGACAAAGCAACCCCCGAAAATATTAAAAGAATCGATGGTTTTTAAACTGTCAATGTTAAACTATGTTGAAAAATGTATACACCATACACCATATTTGTTGTACTAGATAACTTATTCTAATTCATTTATTAAAATTCAAATAAATCGCGTTCGAAATTTAAATTGAGTGCTTTCATTGGTCGGTGCAGAGGCAGCACCTGATCAAACAAGATGGCGGCGCAAATTTTCTAAATGACGTGTGGATATTTCTGATAAAAAAAAGGTCGTCAGATATATAGAAAGTTGCTGGAAGTAGTGTTATTGGCTTTATTTATTTGTTTTGTTGAAGCCTTTAATGACAAGGTAATGTATTCGATTTCGGTTGTAGGATGGATGAAAACAAACAACGCTACATTCCTGACGCGTTGATTTTTTTTAACTGGAAACTTAACAGTATTAAATAATAACAATGTTTCTTCAATATTTACAAAATGATTAAATATATGTCTGAATGTATACAAATTAACTTGACATAAAAAAATCGATATATATAAAGAGTGAGAAGAAAAAAAAAATGTAAAAGTTAATAATAATAATTAATAAGCCATTATCCTGTAATAGTAATCTGTAATCATATAAATAAGTAAATAAATATGTTGAGACATTAACACACAGCATCATCTAGTTCCATGGTAGCTACGAGGCTTGGGTTATGGATACCAGATAGTTGATACACTACACATATATAACTTTAAATACATACATATTATAAATATAAACACCCATGATTTGATTACAAACATCTTTGCCCTCATCCTTCCTTGACTACAAACATCATCCTCAACACCGCTGGCACAGCAAGTATCCACCACATACTTATTTTTTTTCTGAAAATACTATGCCTCATAGGGCACGTTCCACCCCTAAAAAAGGTTATTTTAAGTTTGTATAATTTTTAATGAAATCTATTAGATTGTCAAAAGTGATCCAACAGTTTTGACTAAAGTTTACACATTGTTTTATCGGAGGGGGCGCGCTTTATTTTACATTAGCGATACACTCTCGCTCCGCTCGGGTTTGTCCCTATATACGTTTTAACAGTCAGTATAGATTTCTCAGAGATTTCAGAATAAAAACAACATGAATGCCATCATTATATAAAGAGGCTATAAACATATCTAATACTTACTAGTGACTCACCCTCGCTTTTAATGTTTTAACGTTTAGTATAGATTTCTCAGAGATGAGATATTTTCCTGTAGTAAAAAATATCGTATATGTTGACCCGGATAACCAGCTATAATCATAATAAATTTTATCAAAATCTGTCCAGTGGTGTTCTCGTGATGCGTTCCTAGACAGACAGACAGACAAAAATTCTAATAACTATAGATTCGATAGTAATGTCTATTTTTAATGTTCAGATTCGACTCAGAATTTTATTATACATATGTATGGATATATAGATTACGGTGCGTCATAACTCACACCGTGTAAACTGTAAAGCACACGGTGTGAGTTATCTTAAATGTCCTCAAATATCTAGTGACCTGTCAATGAACCGTATAATTGTATTGTGGCAGATAATTTTTTTTTTTAATAATTGATTAACTCATAATACAATTTTATTGTTTTTAAAGTTAATTTATTTAAAAAAATATTATTTTATCAACATACGAAAACAATTTCTTTATGTAAACAGATATCAATATTATGACCAACTAATGTTTTAGTTTATCTGGGCTCTATTAATTATAGGAAGAAAAATATGATTAACATAATAATCTCCGATGGATCGTATTGTCATATAAGTTGAAAGTTATTGGAGTAATATGGATTGTACATACATACATGCACTTGTTACTTGTTATGCACTGGGATGCTATGGTATTCCATATCTATATAACATAACCGAAGCTGTCGGATGTCCGAAATTATATCCGTAACCGAATCCGAATAAATAAAAGGTACGTATAATTTCTGATAATAGTGGAGTCTCAATTTGTGTTTATGTGCAATTAAATATATTAAAATAAATAGATTTTGATATTAATTCTTATCTTAATAATATTATAAATGTGAAAGTGTAGATGTTTGGATGTTTATTTTTGGAAATTTGGCACAAAAATATATTATAGTCTGGAATAGCACATAGAATACTTTTGTCCCGGAAAAATGTACGGTTCCCGTGGGATAGATTTATTTTTGTTTCTCTAGAGGCGAACCTGAGCGAAGCGAGGGTGAGCCGCTAGTTAAAAATACATTTCGGATTTCCACATCCGAAAAAAATCCACCTGTAACGATCAAATAGTTACTTTTAAAGTGATTTTGAAGTTCGTGTATCTTTTTATTAGTTTAAGAGTAATTTGTTAACTTTTGTTCCTGGATATTCGTTTTTAAGGTACATACCTTTGTGATTTTATACTCGTGAGTGTGTTTATTTTCATTTAAAACTAGTGACTCACCATCGCTTCGCTTGAGTTCGTTCCTAGCTCGCTTTCCAATACAAACTTTCATCCCTATTTTCCAAGTTCCTGCGTTCCTTTTTTAATAAAAGAACCTTCTTCTGATAATAACAAACACAACAAAAAAAGACTTAGTGAAATCAGTCCAGGCGTTCACGCGTGATGGCGTGACCAAGGGAAATAGGGATTCATTTTTATATATATAGATTAAAACGTATATGATCTTAATGAAGTATTGCTGTTTTGGTTTAAAGCAGTTTTTTACACGCTGTACAAGGATAGATATTCGATTTACTTCTATGAACTAGAATCTTAAATTCTTTGTTATAAATATTTATATAATATAAAACTAGATGATTCCTTAAATTGACATAACTTATTTATTTATGAAGCGATTGAAATAAAACAAATACCAAATGTTAAATGAAGCTTACTACAATACATTAGTGAAAACCGCATTCAAGTCGCTTAAGCCGTTTCTGAGATTAGCACGCACAAACCCACAGACAAACAGACAGAAATCTAAAAATTATTATCCTCCAAAAAGGCTTGTATGATTAAGAGTTTTTTTTATATACTTACGGGTTCTTTTGAACGGCTTTAAGCGGTAGATGGTTTATATATTTTTTCGTTGTTACATTTACGCTCTCAAACCCCTGAACCGATTCCGATGAAATTTGGCAAGTACATAGATAGACTGCTGGGCAAATGCATTATGATGCATTATGATGCATTTGCCCAGCAGTGGGACAATAAAGGCTGAAAAAAATTTTTTTTTGATGTCAAAATAGCGCAAAAATTTTTAGTGTTACCATTTTTTTCTCCATTCTACGTCATATTGGTGGAGTAATCTGTGCTTGACTGGTATGATTTGAAGCCGCTAACAAGAGAATTGAATTGAGTGCTTATGACCTATGGGTTCATCTGGACGGTCCTTAGCGATAGGTGGTTTCTATATTTTTTTGTTGTAACCATTTCACTCTCAAACCTATGAACCGATTCCGACGAAAAAAACAACCAGGAGCCGCGCACCGAAATTAGTTTATCATATTTAATGAAAGTAGGTGATATGCAAACATACGTGCGTCTATGACATACTTGCAGGCGTTTAAAGGATAATTGGTAGAGTTTAACACAGTGGGTGATTTAGCCGTAATTGGTATTAAAATAAACTCACATAACTTTGAAATATACGGCTCGTATGAGTCATTTGTGGGTGGGTGGTAAACTATGTAGTTCACATCGAAGGAGCTAAGATAATTCGAAATATATACTTTATTTACATAGAAACTATATTAATTTATTGTTTAATAATTAATAATAATAAATAAAAATGGTAGGCATAGGCAGTGTAGCCCAGTGGTAACGTGCTCGCTTGGAAAACCGAGTGAAGCGGGTTAAAATCTAGGGTCTCGCATCTCAGATATTTTTATGTGCGAATCATTTCTAACATGATTTCCCCTTGCTAAGGCAAAGTTCACGGTGAAGGAAAACATCGTGAGGAAACCTTCATCTCTGAGAGAACCTAGCAAGTTTTCGAAAGACATGTGAAGTCCGCCAACCCGCACTTGGCCAGCGTGGTGGACTACGGCCTGATCCCCCTCGTATTGAAGGGAGATCCGTGCCCAGCAGTGGGACGTTAAAAAAGAGCTGAATACAATACAAGTAAAAATGAATGTTCGTATGTTTGTCCTCTATGCGTTCCTAAAACATTGGTTTGTGTTGAATCCGATTGTGATAAAACTGTGGTGGATTATTCTGTTTACACCTGCGAAGGTTACGCGCTCAAAAAAACATAATTTTCCTTTGGAAGTTTATCTATACGTTCCTAAACTATTCAAGCTTAGTTAAAAATAAAAAAGAATTCATTGACTATATTTTCTCGTTAAAAACTTTAAAAAAAAACGACTTCCAGGCACTGAAAAGTAAAAAAATAACTAAACGGGGGTTTTCATTTAGAATAGATACTTAATCAGATTTTCTCGAAGTCGGTGTGCTTTGATTTGTATTGGCTGGCATCCCATAGATTTCTCTGGGATCCCATCATCAGATCCTGGTTTCCTTGTCATGGGACCATTCTTGGGATATCTCCTTTCCAACAATAAAAGAATTATCAAAATCGGTTCATAAACGACGAAAAAATCCGCGAACAAACATAAAAAAATTAAAAAAAAATATATACGGTCGAATTGAGAATCTCATCCTTTTTTCGGAAGTCGGTTAAAAATTAAAACTACTTAATTCTCTTCAAAATTTATATATTTTTATTAATTTTCAGTTGTATGGCAATTGGTATTATAAAATGAAAAAATATGAACACTGAATAATAGAATGTTAGGCTGAAATTTGGACAAACCCTTCATTCTTTCAGAGCTCAAATCTGGCAGACCCTGTGTTTACTTAGGAGTTCAAACACATTGTGTCAAGCTCGGGTGACCATGTAAATATTGACAGGGTTTTTGGGTCTCTATTTGACTAGGAGTCCCATTATTGAGATGTAGAACTCAATTGTGTACTTATTTAGATCTGTCAATGGAATGATGATGAAATTAACGAATATAAAGAGGTTCAATAAACATTTTAAATATGATTGCGAGTTTTAAGATAATTATTACGGTGATTATATATATTTATACTATCCTCTACCTCGGTGGCGTAGTGGCTAAAATACGGCTGCACATCCGGAGGTCCTGGATTCGAGTCCCGGGTCGGGCCAATTTTAGTTATTGAGTGTTTCTGTTTAGTAAGCCTTAGTAACAGCCCGGAGCTGGGAAGTTGGCGGTGTTTCACTCCCGTGCCTCGGTTATCACGTTAAACCGTCGGTTCTGTGCCTTAACTCTCACTGATCGTGTCGAGTACACTGCAGTATGAGAGTGACAGGAATAGAGAGTGCACTTGTGTCTGCACTATACTATATAATATCTCCTGCGTAAGTGGCTGAAAGCGGTTGGGAGGACATTATTATACTATAATACTACAGTAGCAATTCGTTTTTTTTTTTTGCTCAGGCACCCAAACTTTTCTGTGATCATCCTCCGATATTGGAAGATGATAATAGATCTTGGAAGCCATACATTATACTATGGCAAACTTATGAGTTTCACACCTAAAATTCTGCAGTAAATTAATTACATTCTCATAGTTGAGTCTGTGCTTTGCTATGTTACAGAATATCCACATATTTGTTAAAGTGAAAACTACTATAGGCAGTTTGCATGGGGAGTAAATCCATGTAAGTCGTCATCGACATGGTTACGTGACGTGTCAACGCTAACACACAGAGCGCCGATAGATGTCAAAACCAGATAAACGTAAACAGTTTTCATTTACACATTTCAATTTAAGCTCAAACAATTAATTTGAATATCCAAAAATTACAACTGTTTGTTTATAGTTTTAAGTTTTCACTTCTGTCGGCAGTCCTCGTGACTGTTTTTTTTTTTTTTTTTTTTTTTTTTATTATGATGTATATTACATTCTAATCAAAACCTACTGTGTACTTAAAAGTAAATAATATTTTATTTTATAGTGTTATTAGATACAAGATATTTTAATTTCTCATATTTATAGGAAGAAATTGAAATGAATTATGGGATTTCTAAAGGTCTAGACTAGTCATTTTTGTTTTCATTTTTCGATATTTGAAATTATTTTGAGATTGTATTATAAGGGAGCTCTTACGTTTTAGATAATTGTATGGGCCGTTTGTAAATAATGAGGAAAATATGTATAAAAATTGTTATAATAATATGCCCCAATTATTCACGTATACGTCAGCTCTACACGCCCCTTTGTGACATTTATCTTTACTATGAAATCATATGATTTTATCATAATTACAGTGACTTATTGTTGTTTCAAATTAAAAGTTTTTTTTTTATCTTATTAAAACGTTACTTAATTTATAGATAGTTACTTAGTACTAAGAACTGTATTGATTGATAAAACCACCCCTCGCTCGATTAGACATATACTTAGATCTGTAATCCCTTGGAGCTGTGAAAAAATCAAACTTCTAAGACAACGCAATCGGATAATTCGAAGAAGAGAATCGGATTACAATTGCAAAAAGATATGGCCGTGTACGCCGGATATTTTGACACTTGCAAGGGAATCAAAACCTATACCTATAGGCTACTTCCCTTTGACCTAGAACCATGAAATTTGGCAAAAAAACAATCTAAATATAAGACACAAGTATAAGTAAAGGGAAATATCCGAAAAGCGTAAATTTATAGTTATATAGATTTTTTTGCGATTATAAATTTATTTTAATGTTTCATGGTGCGGAACCCTCGGTGTGAAAGCCAGACTCACACTTGTCCGGTTTTTTTTCACAGTAAATCCTTTTTTGTCACAATAAAAAAAAGCCTATAGCACTCAACGGTAATGTAGCTTCCTGTTAGTGAAATAAATTTCAGAATCGGATTAGCAAATCCAGAGATCACTCTATAGGTACATAACAAACTAGCAAACTCACAAACTTACAAACCACTTTAAAATATTGTATTAAATATTAGGTATTGACGAGAATATATTTAGTAGTGGGATTTATTTTTTTAATTTGCTCTTGAAAAGATCGTGCGTCCGCCACGTGTACGTGTAGCGGGTGTCGACAGGGTATATAATATGACGTGACGACTTTGTACGGTCATTATGGAAACAACAATGTTGTACGCTTCTATTCGATTAGGGTGAGACACGTTTAATCACAGACGACTTTAAAGGGGCTGACTATGATAATTTAATTTTTAACTCTACGGTTAATTTAAACCTTAAAACCTTTTTTTTTGACAAAAAATGTCACATTTGACATTCGAGCTTAGGATACGATAAGAATTTTAAAAGAATAGTAAAGAAAAAAATACATGGACTTATTGAGATAAAACCCGTAACACAAGTGGTAATCATGTTGAAAATGATTCGCACATGAAAATATCAGAGGTGCGAGACCCAGGATTTGAACCCGCTTCACTCGGTTTCCGAAGCGAGCGCGTTACCACTGGACTACCGCTGCCTTACATTGAGACAAATATGTGTATTTACAGACAGTGCTAGTCGAACTCAATCCCTACTACGCCAGTCGATTAAAATTTTAAATGGATTTCATCTCTTGTACATGATTAATTGTGTGATAGCTATGAAATTTTTCGCGCTCCGCCGACGTACACTCGACACGTGCTTTGTGTCTACGTATCGACCCGTATTTTATGTGAAGTGGCGATTTGTCAATGTGATTATATTAAAAAAATAATAATTTCAGCGTTAAATTAATAAGGGTTAAGAGTACATTGCTGATTTTAATAGGGTAGTTTTTGCAAGTCGTTTGGAGTTTAAATTATAAACTTTTTTTCAGTTATACATTATCCCGTCGATGATGGCGATACGTTTGCTAAGTTTGTAGTGACCCTACATGCTGTGCCAGCGGTCGCGGGTTCTAGTCCCGCTTGGGGCATTCATTTCTGTGTTGAGTACGAATGTTTGTACTCCAGTCGTGGGTCTATTATTTATAATATGTACGTATTTAAAGTTATATATGTGATGTGTATCAACTATCCGGTATCCATAACACAGGCCTCGTAGCTTACCATGGAACTAGATGGGGTTGTTAATGTCCCAACATATTTATATTTATTATTATTATTACCATCCACCAACCACAGTTAATACAGAAGTTTTATAATATTATTTCGTGCTATATTGTCATCATGACTTCTCCCTTCAACGTGTCGCTGGCGAAGTAAATTGTATTTAAGCAGTGGTATGGGCTGGTTTCAGCAACTCGACGATTTTGCGCCTATTTTGCGTGTTTTAATAGCAAATAAGAAAAAGATATTTTTCATTGGCGCATCCTTTGATAACAAATTAAAAAAACGCGTTATCAGTAAATTGCGTTTAAATAAAAAAGGTTTTAATAAAACTATGTTTTCGGTTTATTTCGCGGATTTATTTTGATTTTTGGTTCCCGACGTTTCGAATGCTTTACAGCAATCACGGTCACGGGAGAGACTAAGGTGTTAGACATCTCAGAGGCGTTATGTACTTGTTACAGGCAATAGTTCAATAAAAAAGTTATTATACTCAACCTTATTGGCTTATATGATAATTTTAATTTTAAAGTAAATTTGATTATTATATCTATATTATAATAAATAATATATAAGCAATGTAGATGAAACTTTCCAAGTCCCATCCACGCCACTTCCACGAGCCATTCAGGCGCGTTCACCGTAAAATGAGCGGTGATTTATGGTGTTTTATACCATTGATGTACCCCGAGGGTGGATAGTTTATAGGGAGTCGGAATTACTGAGAGAGAAAATTATCTTTTATACTTCATATATATACAAGCTGTGATGATGTCTCGTGGATATGGATGTGATGACAATATCCAAGGAAAATTATTAATTTTATATATTTCTATTATGTTACGTTTATTTTATGTCGTTTTTATATTACTTGTTTACTAGTTTAGTTTTCTAACTAGTTTGTTACGCTTTCACGTCAGAACTTTGGCACAGAGATAGATTATAGTCTGGAATAGCACATGTGTAGGTTACTTTTTATCCCGGAAAATGTACGGTTCCTGTGGGATAGATTTGTTTTTGTCTAAGTTGCTAGTTAAGCTATACTTATGCTAATCGACATCAAAATCAGCATAATAATAATAAAAAGATACGCGTCTAAATATTAATAGAAATCCAATAAAAATGCATATTCGAAAGGAAAACATGATAAGTGAGTATTTATGGACATATAAGTGAGTACTCATTAGAAGAACTTACTTAAAAACTATTTTGCAAAAAAATTAACATAATGACAAAATGAATGTCCAGTTGCTATTGAAGCCTTGTAATTTTTACCGTTTTCCCAGTAGTAAATTGCATTTGTCGGCCGTCATCATACTTGTACCTCTAATTCACATCAATCGAGTAGCTTATAATTTATTGTTTGAAGCATCTTTGTGAAAGTGGCCTTGCAGTATGAAGGTCGCCTGTAAAGTTCATATTTTCATTTTATATTATACTAGCGACTCACCCTCGCTCCGCTCGAGTTCGTCCCTAGTTACGTTTTAACATTTAGTATAATTTTTTCAGAAATGAGATATTTTCCCACAGTAAAAATATCCCACATGTCGACCTGGATAACCAGCTATTATCATACTAAATTTCATCAAAATCCCTCCAGAGGTTTTTCCGTGATGTGGTAACAGACAGATAAAAACTATAGGTTCGGCCTCTGTATCGATAATATTAACTATTTCAATAACATTTTCCAAAAAATATTTAGTGTACAGATTCGACTCAGTTAGAATTTTATTATATCTATATTTATTATATATAATATATATTTCGACAGAAACCCATCGAATGACAGAAAGCAATATTTTAAATTTATATAATTTATATCCTTGAAAAGAAATATCTCGTTATCGGCCATTTTCATTTAATAACGGAAAGCCTTTAGGTTATAATCGATTTAAAAAATATATTTACATGTACAGATAAATAAAATTGAAGTGTCTGTTTAATGTCAAAATAACACCTTTTTACTAAATGCATATAAGAAAAAAAAACAATTTTCAATTTTGTCTGTCTGTCTGTTCGTTTGTTCCGGCTAATCTCCAAAACGACTGGACTGATTTTGACTGCACTTTTACTGGCAGATAGCTGATATTATAACGAGTAGCATAGGCTGCTTTTATTTGAGAAAACTAATAGTGTTCTGCTGAAAAGAATTAAAACGTTCTTAGGGACGCACCCAAGTGAAGCGACGATAAGTCGCTAGTATGTACATAAGTATTGATTCAATCTGTCGTCGGAAGTCGACACCAATGGACAACGCTTCGACATAAATACTACTGTACCGTATAATTTGGATAAGCTTCATCAATTGGCTGGCGCGGGGCTTAATGTCTGTGCTTATTGCCGACAAACGCGGATTACCTACAATGTAGTGCACTAGAAATAGGTTTTTATTTAAAATACAGACTACACTAATGTATATTTCCATGTAAATTGGACAATAATTTATGATCGACAATTTAAATTTAAATAGCCATCCTCGTTGCTTTTAATCAAAAGGATTATTTCTATTCTCGGTGACTATAACATAAAAATAACGTATTTTAATACAAAATTCTAGCTCCTTTATAAAAGGTACCTTTAGGGGTTGAATTTCAAATTCCTTCTTACTGTATATCTTCTTCCTACAAGCCCTTCTGCGAATATATTAAATTTTAGCATTTATACTTTCTGAGATCACAATGGCTAATTATCTTATATATTTAAACGAGCAATTCTTGTATATTTATATCTTTATTTATTTATTTATACCGGCGATCTCGGAAACGGCTCTAACGATTTTGCTGAAATTTGGTATATGGGGGCTTTCGGGGGCGAAAAATTGATCTAGATTAGTCACATGTCTGGGAAAACGCGTGTTTTCGAGTTTTCATGCGTTTTTCTTATGCATTATTCTACGCAAAATTTAATCGCGACATCTATACAACTCTGTCAGTAACACTTAGTCACTTAATGTAAAATTATTTTTAAGCCAAATTAAAAAGAAAATTGTTCTTATCGCGACATCTATACAACTTTCTCAGTAACACTTAGTCACTTAATGTAAAATATACAATCTTTCAAGAACTCCGAGCGAAGCTCGGTCGCCCAGGTACTATGTATATAACCAACAAACTACTAACGCTTACCGTCGCTTCGCTCGGG
Organism: Argynnis bischoffii washingtonia; assembly: GCA_033884665.1. Lineage (NCBI taxonomy): Eukaryota > Metazoa > Arthropoda > Insecta > Lepidoptera > Nymphalidae > Argynnis > Argynnis bischoffii. Next base: position 418,852 of record JAEMGE010000032.1, read on the forward strand.
TGCGTCCCTAGGTGGGTTTTAATTTTTTTGAGCGGAACCTTAATTCTTTTTCTTAAATAAAAGTAGCCTAAGTTACTACTTATTATATCAACTATCTGCCAGTGAAAGTTCCGTTAAAATTGGTCCAGCCGTTTCGGAGATTAACCGGAACAAACAGAGAGACAGACAGACAGACAAAAATTAAAAAAAATGTGTTTTTCTTATAAGTACCGAATATATTTCTATATGCGTTTAGTAACTAATAAAGCTGTTACTTTGATATTACAAACGGATACTTCCATTTTATTTATCTGTTCCTATAGATATCTCCTGGTTTCGTCATTAAAAATATCTGGTCATAATTTATGGAATATTTTAAACTGTATTTAAACTGGACACTCTCTCGCTCGTTGGACTATATTTCTGTATCAAAGATTATGTTAAAAGATTCAAAATTTAGGATGAAACTAATTTTGCTCAAATTTCTTTATGAATAAAGATATAAGCAGTATTAAATAAAACTATCTTTTCGTATTATTTCGTGGATTTATTTTGATTTTTAGTTCCTGACGTTTCGAATGCCTTGCAGAAATCATGGTTACAGGAGAGTCTAAGGTTTTTGAATTTTTGAAATCATTTTGTAAAATTATGGGTAGGCACTGTAACAATAACCTTAAACACCTTAAAAAAACCAAACCAACCAACTCAAAAACTTTAGTTTCTCCCGTGACCATGATTGCTGTAAAGCATTCGAAACGTCGGGAACCAAATATCGAAAAAATTCCGCGAAATAATCCAAAAATATAGTTCTATTTTAAAATAGCAAAACTCGCGGCTTCGTTCGCGCTAAAACTACAACAAAAAAACTTTAAAAAGGTGGGTTTCATACAAATTTTCATCTCCTTATGGGATGAATTTCAAAAAACGCTGAAACACGTATTTATTTAATTGTATTGAAGAGCATTAATACCAAGTTTCAAGAAATTCTGATCTTAAATATTTTTGGGGTTGTGTTAAAACGTGTATTCCCGTAGGAATGAGTTAATCTTCCGCGGTAAAAAGTCATCAAAATCCCTCCCGTGGTTTTTCTGTGATGCAACAGACGGACAGACAGACAGACAAACATTCTAAAAACTATAGATTCGACCTCTATTATCTCGATAATAATGTCTACTTCAATAAGATTTTCCAAAAAAATATTTATTGTACAGATTCGACTCAGCTAGAATTTTATTATATGTAATATAGATGTCAAATATTCGCGTGAATCTGAGTATTATAAGCGGTAATAATAATTAAACACATGGGCTACAATAATATTATTATCAAAAGAGTTTAACCGTAAATGAATTATGAAAGTACATGAAGGATAATCGACAGTAAAAATTGTATGGAGTTTATTTAACAGCTCTTAACAATTCGAGTGGGTACGCGTGCTCCCAATGCGGATTTATTTGGCTTTATCCTGCCATGGTGCTTGTGATTGGTTATTTCGATTAATTGTCAACGGGCCTTTTCAAAAATTTTAACCGACTTAAAAAAAGAAGATTGTTTATTTAGCCAATTATGTAGTTCATAATGAAAATATTTTAGTAAATATGCGCATTGGATTAATTAATTATTATTAATTACTAAAGACCTATCCTCGCTTCGATCGGATGAGCCTCTCTCTCGGTACGCGGATTTTGTTCACAATTTCGTGGGTTTTAATTTTTTGCGCGGAACCCTGATTATTTTTCTAAAATAAAAGTTGCCTAAGTTATTCCTTGTAACATCAGCTATCTGCCAGTGAAAGTCTCGACAAAATCGGTCCAGCCGTTCGGAGATTATCCAGAACAAACACACAGACAAAAATTTAAAATATTGTTTTTTTCCTATTAGTACCTTATATAATTTCATACGCATTTAGTAAAAAACTTTTTTTTGCCAATCATTCAAAATTTTGACATTACGAACAGACACTTCAATTTTATTTATCTGTGTAGATTTTCTATGGTGTTTTTGAAGTTTGATGAAGTTAATTTTGTCAGGTCATTTCATTCAATCATTGAACATTTTATAAGCCCGGTGTAGCTTCACATAATTAGATAAAGAAGTCTTGGAACTCGATTTTAACAATTAATTGTAATATCGATTTGAAACTTTATTTTAGTTTGTGAAATAGGTATGACCAGGAGGTGTATAGTGGGACTCTTGAATAACTATTATTAGTTTTGAGGAGTAACAATTAGTATCTATGTATTCAACCCTTTTTTAGGTCCCACTGCTGGGCACGGGCCTCCCTTCAATACGAGGGGGATCTTGGCCATAGTCCACCCCCTGGTCAAGTACAGGTTGGCGGACTGTAAGAATTTAGTTGATAAATAATTAGCCCTGACTGTCTTGTCCTGTATTGTTGTGTCAGGACGTAGAGTTCAAATTATATTTTTTGATCTAATCGTCCGGTTATTCAAATAAATAGTATTGTTATTTATAAGAAAACATATCTTATACTTATTACATACATTATATATACTTTTAATTTCCCTTGATTTTGGGTCTAATTTAAAAAATCAATGCTATTCATTAAAATGAAAAATTTTAAGGCTAACTTGAATTCAAACTCAAACCTTTAGTTAAAATAAATTCAATAAAATCAAAACAAAAATAGAATCATTTTATTAGAAAAAATAATACATCGATTAATTTGAAATTTTTATTTCAGTAATAGTGTCGAAGCAAGTGGACAACAACGCACCCCTCCCTACAGTATTGTAACAGTATTATTTGGATTAGTTATTCACTTTACAATGCGAGAGGGTGCGGGCCACCAATAATGATTTTGTATACTTTAATTATAGTTCAGATTATATACATCTATACATACAATAAAATTCTATCTGAGTCGAATCTGTACATTAAATATTTTTGGAAAATCTTACTGAAACAGTAATTATTATGGATGCAGAGGCCGAATCTATAGTTTTTAGAATTTTTGTGTCTGTCTGTCTGTCTGGGAACACAAGGAAATCACTGGTTCGAATCTGTTAGAATTCTATTATATGTATAGAAACTACTCTATTTATAAACTAACTAACAAAAGTCTTGAACAAAAGCATTCAACCCTTTTTATTGCTTCGTCGCAGTCCGGTAAAAACAACAGCTTTAACATAGAAGGAATATTCTTGAAATGTAATTACTTAGAGGAATTTTTCAAACATAACGCATTTACTTATTAATAATTTTAAAATAACTAACTACTAAAAAAACGTGTGTGTGTACTTATGTACGCACGTAAGAAGTTATATTTCTTTGGTGTAACAGAACAAGCATAGCTAAAGATTTCATCCCGTATGTCACAACTCTGTTTGTAAAAGTAATGATAAATTAATAAAATAAATAAGGCATATTACAATCGTATATTTATAGAATATATCATTTAAGGAAAGAATATAATATTATATATCATTTGTCACAAAATAACTACGGTTACCGGTTATCAGCTAACTTCATCATGTCGCTTTCAGCTAACTTCATCGTGTCGCTCTTTGGCTGTCGGTGTGCGCGTGCATTTAAAAAATTTTACTCTCATATTTTCCAAACGTCCCAAAAGAAGTATAGCTTCAAAACGTACTGCTAGTAGGTACTAAAGTGATTTGTTTTTAAAAGTGATAATTATCATAGTGTTGTGTAAAACGGAAATAAGTCTACTTAAAAAAAATTACGCTCGAAGATTAGAATACTTTATTTTATTGCTCGTCAAAAAAATATTGTCAATTTTGCTAAAATTAACAATATATTTTAATAGTAATATTAAAGCCTGGAGGGTTCAATTCACATTGAAATATTCATGTTCTTGTTGTGAGTGGAATCAGAGTGGATTTCGATCAGACGATTTTGATGAAGTTTTTTACTGTAAGATGTTATACTAGTAAATGTTACACGCCTTTCTCAAGACGGCATTAGGCAAATATAGATTCAACTGAAATATAATTTAGACTATATCACACACAAAGAACAATTGGTTTTCATTTTGGAAGTCGGTTATTATGAACGATATTAATAATCTCTTTATAGTAAGGGCGAAGAAATAAGGTTAATCGTATCCTATAACAGGGACGGTTTATCTCGCATTGTTTGGGAAATTCGCCATTGTTTCGTGGTATAATGGCGCTGTATTACTTTTGCCGCTTTATATTTACAGTCTGGATGACTTGAACGTGTAGAATAAGATTGTATATTTCTTGTACTAACCAGATGAAAATGCTTTGGTAAGTAGCCGTAGCTAGATTTTACTGGTTTTTTTTTTGGAAAAATCTAGATTTTTGATGAAGTTTTATACTTGTACGGTACAAGTGAATTCGGGTTACGATGGAAACATCGGCAAAAGAAACTTCAATGTAATATTTTATTCGTATTATCAGAATATTACATCCCATATTTAACCCCATAAGGTGATGAATTTTTAAAAAACCCTTCCTTAATGCTCACCTTTATTATATTAGTAACTCTTGTGCAAAATTTCTTGGGTTTAGACTCAGTGGTTTAGAGTTTTATTGAGAGTGCGCCATCAGACCGCTACGATTCAGATTCGGAAGAGCGGGATGACAATATAATGTTCTATCGTGAGTGAGAAGTATAGAGCGATAGATGTTTAACGTATTTATACGCCAAAACAGTTTTAAATTCACTATAAATTAATTAAACATACAATCGAAAAATGAAATTCGGTAACTGAAGAAATACGTCTAGGCTTCATGACCAAAGAAAAAAAACCTACAAAAATAGTAAGCTGTGTCTGAGATAAATAGCAATATGTTTGCAAAGCATGTATTTTAAGCGAAAAAGTATTACTTTCTTAGATTTACGCGAATATTTGATATTTTCAATAAAACTAGTTTTTCGGATTTTTTCGCGGATTTATTTTGATTTCTGGTTCCTCTACGTCTAATACCTTAGTCTCTCCCGTGACCGTGATTGCTGTAAAGCATTCGAAACGTCGGGAACCAAAAATCAAAATAAGTCCGCGAAATAATCCGAAAAGATAGTTTTATTTAAAAAAAATCTTATCAAGAAAATTTTCACCAATCGCGTTTTCAAATTTTACAATTCAAGATAAAAGTCCGAAGTATCATTTTCCTAAATATCAAAGTGGGAACTTTCACACATTCTGAGATAAATAACGATATCTAGGTACAAATACATATTCTTAAGAAAAGACGAAATATATGTAGTTAAATAAAAAGTGCGAGTCGGACTCGCGCACGAAGGATTCCGTACCATTATCTATAAAAACGCCAAAAAAATATCATGTCTGTTGTATAGGAACCCCCCTTAAATATTTGTTTTATTTTAATTTAATTATTTATTTTTAAAATAAATATATAGCTAAATATTCTGTGAATATTTCAAACGTCTACCTGTGGCCGTTATCAATATCGAGCAAAAAGGAGCAAAAAAATCACGTTTGTTGTATGGGAGCCCCCTTAATATTTATTTTATTCTGTTTTTTAGTATTTGTTGTTATAGCGGCAACAGAAATACATTATCTGTGAAAATTTCAACCGTCTAACTATCACGGTTCATGAGATAAAGCCTGGTGACAGACGGATGGACAGCGAAGTCTAGTAATAGGGTCCCGTTTTACCCTTTAACCCTAAAAATTAGGTGTCTGTATGAAAATTTTATATGAATTATAGTTATGAGTACCGCGAATATGGCATAACGTGTAATATTTTGATTTTCACCTTACGTTTGAGGAACGTGTGTTTGGCAAAAAAAAATTAGTATAAATATAAAGTTGTAATCCAAATTATTTTTACAGTCACAGAAAAACCTGGTTACCAGTCGCCATATGGAGGCATGGACAATGGCATGGTGAGTGATTTCTACATTATTTGTTTTCTTCGTATTCATTATTACTATTATCTGTAGTTTAATTTTTTTATTATTGTTTTAAAAATTGTTTTTTTTTTTAATTTTGCTCAGATTGTCTTAGTCTATAAAATAAATCTAAAACAAATGAGCTGCTGTCATCTTAACGATCGATTGTCACGACGCGATTTATCCAGTAATTATGAATAATGTCATTTAAACATACATATATTATTTTATTATAAATAAATACTTATATTGCATGACTTACATTTGTACCTATAAAATCTATACTAATGTATCATTGTGAAGAAAATCGTTTGTCTATTTAGTTGTTACGACTAAACTGCTGGCCTGTTTTTGATTAAATTTGTTGTGGGTATACCTGAAATCCTGAAGATATAGAGAGGATCTAGAGTGGGCTTTTTAAAGAAACATTAAAACTTAATCTCAGGAGACATTGTCTTCATCAATCACCTTGTTTCACAAGAAATTAGTCGGAGTCATACTCTTAGTCTTATTTCTAGCGACCTTCCTTCGTTAGAATAAGTTATTTTGTCATTTTACTATATGCATAGTCTGGCCATAAATAATGTTACAATTAAAAATAAACAAAACGAATTTGGAATATTATGTCATTTTTATATGATCGTTCATTGTGTTTTCTCATTTTCGCGGCAATACATTCTAAAATATTTTGTGATATTAAAATGTAGGGGGGTGATAAAGAGAACCGATTTGCTGTGATTGCATCACGCAAAGTAGGTATGGAGACAAATAAAGTTTTTAAAACTCACCATACGCTTGGTATTAGTCAAATGTTTGTGTACCGGGCTATTGATTGGTACGATGAAATTTCCTCTATTTGTGACAGAAAAAGATCTGGCCGTCCACTTAGTGTTCGTAAGAAAAGGCTATTAAAGCAGTGAGGGAAAGAATTCGAAGAAATCCTGTCCGAAAGCAAAAGATTTTATCTCGGGAGATGAAGATATCACCTAGAACCATTTCGCGTATATTAAAAGATGACTTAAGACTTGCAGCCTATAAAAGACGCACTGGTCATGTCTTAACTGATAATTTAAAAAAGAATAGTGTGCAAAACAACTACTTAAGCGGTACGCAAAGGGAGGTCACAGAAAATTTTTGTTTACGGATGAGAAATTTTTTACAATTGAGCAATATTTAAACAAAAAAATGACCGTATTTATGCTCAAAGCTCTAAGGAAGCTTCCCAATTAGTCAACTGAGTACAATGGGCATTATCCGACTTCAGTGATAGTTTGGTGGGCGTTAGCTATGAAGGAGTAACTGACCCATATTTTTGTGAAAAAGGTATCAAAACATCGGCACAAGTATCAAGATACCATTCTTGAGAAGATTGTGAAGCCCCTTAACAACACCATGTTCAATAACCAAGAATGATCCTTTCAGCAAGACTCGGCGCCGGGTCATAAAGCTCGATCCACGCAATCTTGGTCAGAAACCCACGTTCTCACTGAAGATTGGCCGTCATCTAGGCCCGATGTTAATCCGCTGGATTATGATTTATGGTCAGTTTTAGAGAGTATGGCTTGCTCTAAATGCCATCATAATTTAGAGTCCCTAAAACAATCCATACGATTGGGAGTGAAGAATTTTTCCATGTAAAGAGTGCGTGCTCAACGTTTAAAGGACTGTATTACAGCCAGTGGTGACCACTGCGAATAAACTTTATATATTTTTAATGGTTTTATATTAATGTATTAATCTAACACATAAATAAGGGGGTAAAGTATGGGGATGAAAGTTTGTATGAAACGTACCTTTTTAAGAGTTTTTTTCGTAGTTTTGGCGTGATATATATTTTATTTGAAATACACCTAACGTTAAACCTTTGTATATTTTTTATTCAAAAAAGAAATATTTTTGTTGCCCCAGCATAGTTGAGCAGATATGATTTATGTAGGATCCGTTTTTGTTGGATAAAATACTGCGACGCTAGCGTTCCTTTGCCTTTTCTCAATTGTATATATTTCAACTTTTTAGTGGGAAAAGATAAATATATCTGAAGTTTATTTTGATTCAATAAATGGGAAAATTGTTAGCAGGTTCGAATATTTGTCTTTGTTACCGAGCTACCGAGGCATGTGTCTGTATTGTTGAAACAGGTGACCCGATTCGTGAAAATATCTATAGTAAAATAAAATTCTAACAGTCGAATCTGTATTTAACACGTTCATGCGAACACTTCAATATCGCACACGGTGCGGTGTAGCACTAAAATTTTGAGAATTCGCAGTATTGTAGCACAGCAACCCAACTTTTAAACATTAGTATGACCAGACACCGTACCATTACGTTGTGCTCAATAAATCGAGTTTTTGCTGAACGCAATAATACGTAGTTCCATATCATATCTGCCAAAATGTGACGTACGCACATATACGTTGTTCGCATGAACGTGTTAAATATTTTTTGGAAAATGTTATTGAAATAGTCTTCAACATCGATACACAGCCTGAATCTATAGTTTTTAGAATTTTTGTCTATCTGTCTGCGAACGCATCACGAGAAACCTCTGAACAGATTTTGATGGAATTTGGTATGATGATAGTTGGTTATCTGAGTCAATATATTGAAGAAAATATCCCATCACTGAGAAATCTATACTAAACCTTAAAACGTAACTAGGGACGAAACCGAGCGGAGCGAGGGTGAGTATGGACTCACCTTAATTTATAAGTAAGCTATCGAGCTTACTTATAAGAATACACTAAGGATATCTTAAAAAAAAGTGTTCTTTAATGATAAAAGAAATAGTAGAATAGAATAGAATCTATACTATTGTTAGATTATTTCTTTTTATATACAAAAGCTTATAGAATTTATCTTGCGGGTTGGTCGTGAAAATATAGTGTCTACAAATAAAAAAAACACCATTGTATTATTGTATAGATGTTTTAAAATTTTAATTTAAGACTATAAAATACTAGCAGAACCCGCGGCTTCGCCTGCTTTCAATCTACAAAAAAAACTTTTGCTTTATGTTATATAGCGTCTCACTTTGATCGAGTTCGTCGCTATGTATTTATATAATGTTGATCATACAATAATACTAAAATTGCTATTAAAAAATGGGGGGTGGGATAGGAGGGTAAAAAATTATTATCTTACCAACCAAATATACAAAAAAATATATTTAAATAAAACTATCTTTTCACGGATTTATTTTGATTTTTGGTTCCCGACCAAAAATCAAAATAAATCCGCGAAAAAATCCGAAAAGATAGTTTAATTAAAATGTCTAAAATTCGCGTAAATCTAAGAAAGTATTAAGAAAGTATTAAAAAATATATTATTAAAATCGGTCGAGCCGTTTCGCAGGAGTGCGACCACAAACACTGTGACACGAGATTTTTATATATTAGATTGTAATTAATAGATATCTTTTATATAACCTGAAATTGAAAAACCATTAGGTATATTTCTTTTATCCCGATATGTTAAGTAGATATATGCTATCACCGGGAATCAAACTTGAATTATTCGCTTAAGTAATTGAGCTGTTAAAACCTCCCAATGCAGTTGGATCATATCACTAGTGAATAATATTTTCTAAATAACAGTGTTACAGAACATGTTTATAATTAAAACCTGTTACGACAGGTGGTTAAAATAATTATGTATTTACAATTATAGGTACGTTACCGTAACTTTGAAGTCTCTATCTTCTCACATGTTGTACACACAGCCTTATCCTACGGTCATTGCCTTTACACTTTAGAGGATTTGCTTTGTCTTTAATAATAATTGTTCGTGTAGTATTATTTAATACTAGTCGACCAGTTGTTGAAATTTTATAAGCCATTGGAAAATCTATACTAATATTATAATGAGGCAGAGTTTTGTTTGTTTGTTTGAACGCGCTAATCTCAGGAACTACTAATCCAATTTGAAATATTCTTTTTGCATTAGATAGCCGTTTCGTTGAGGAAGGGTATAGGCTATATATCATCTATACATACATATAATAAAACTTTAGAGGTCTAGTGTCTGTACATAGAAAAAAAAATACTCAAAACTGAGTTAGGCGGATGTAAGAAGAGAATTAGAACAAATCAAGATTCGACTTTTTTTTGTTTCTCTATCGATTTGTTTGTTTGTTTGTACGGGCTAATCTCCGAAACTGTTGGACTGATTTAAATGAAATTTTGCAGGGTGGTACCTTATATCAACTACTTTACATCCCGGAAAATTAAAGAGTTCCCGTGGATAATTATAAACCATAGTAACTTATACAGCTTAAAACAACTGATTGGATTTTAATGAAACTTTACAATAATATAGTTCATACATCAGAATAATCTATAGACTACTTTTTATCCCGGAAAAATGTGTAGTTTCCGTGGGATAGATTTGTTTTTGTTTGTCTAGAGGCGAACCCGAGCGAAGCGACTAGTATAATATATAGTCTATATATTCCACTAGCGACTCACCCTCGCTTCGCTTCGGGTTCGTCCCTAGACAAAAATAAATTTATCCCAAGGGAACTATACATTTTTCCGGGATAATATATAGCCTATAGCCTTCTTCAGTTAACGGGCTATCTAATGCAAAAAGAATTTTTCAAATCGGATTAGTAGTTTCTGAGATTAGCGCGTTCAATCAAACAAACAAACAAACAAACTCTTCATCTTTATAATATTAAGTATAGATTAGTATAGATACTAACCAAATCAATAATAATACTGAACTATTTTGTTTTTACTTATCTATATAAGAAACTAACTGTTTCAAGCTTTTTTATCCATAACACTAAAGCTTGTTAATGTTTTTTTTTTTTAAATACGTTTCCTTTGTTATATCTGCAAGTTTTATGCTACTATTTGAACAATACAGTGGGTTGCCAAATTATTAGGGACAGTCACTAAAAATTGTTATTCGTGAAGTATTAGTTTGAAATTGATTAGAAAAACACTGTTTTAGTTATTATAAAATTTAATAACATTAAAATAATATTTGTAAAGTAATATAGGAACAAAAAAAGAATAAAAACATGGAATAAATTTTAAATAAATAAGCAAAATGAAATGTTACTTTGTACTCGTCAATATTTCGTAACATTTCCTTTTGCCTCAATGAGTGCTTCAATACGCCTAGGCATGCTTTCTATACATTGTTTGGCACTTTCTTTTATTTTGGGGTTGTGATGCCAAACATTTATCAATTTTTCTATCAGTTTTACCTTGGTGGTTATCATGTCTTTGGCAATTTCTGCCTTCGTAATCTCCCATAAGTTTTCAATCGGGTTCATGTCAGGTGAATTGCCAGGCCAAGGTAAAACTGAAATATTTTGGTCTGCCAAAAACTTGGTAACGCTTCTAGCCTTGTGGCATGGTGCTGAGTCGTGCATAAAAGTGAACTCTTCACCATCCGGGAACCATTCCTCAAGTTGCGGTAATAGGCGAGTTTCTAAAACTTGTCTGTACTGGTCTTGTTTCATGGTTCCTTGGACAATGTAGAGACGCCCAACCCCTTTAGTACTTATGACAGACCATACCATTATTTTAACGGGGTGTTTCACCTTCTCCACGATGCAGTCGGGGTGGTATTTTTCACCTGGGCGTCGTCTGACAAAGCTGCTCTTGTCGGCTAGAATTTCAAACGTTGACTCATCCGAGAAACACACCTGAAAAAAAGGAAAATTATTCTTAATTCTTCTTAATATGATATAAAATATAAATAATAATGAAAACTGACTTTACTCCAGTCCTCAACAGTCTTCTGGCGGTGTTCACGAGCCCAGGCAAGACGTTTTTTCTTCATCGCATCAGTCAACCGAGGTTTTTTAACAGGACGATGACCTGTCAAACCTTCCTCTGCCAACTTCCGCTGCACAGTTCTCTTGGAAACTGGTATACCAGACTCTTGAACCAATTGAGTTAAGAGTCCAGCACTTTTCTTTCGGTTTTGTAAGCATATATCTCGAATCTTCCTGTCTGATCGTGGTGTTGTAATGCGTTTTCTGCCACTATTGCCTTTTCTTTTAGGTAAAAGTGGCTGATTTTGGTCCAAATTAATTTTTATTTTATTAACTGCTGACTTAGAAACACCAGCAAGTTCGGCTATTTTTCTTTGGGAATGGCTTGTATGCTGGAGAAGAGTTTTAATCTCAGTTTTCTTTTTTGGAGACAAATCGCACCCTCGACCCATGCTGCAAGGCAAAAATATTAAAAAATGATAAATATTTTAACAAAAAGTTGATTATTAATTAATTTTAACAATAACATAAAAATATACTTACATTTTCACTATATTTATAGCACAAAAATAAAAATAACTTTGTTTAAAATATTCAAATTCGTCTTTCACTGTTTCGTGCCTTAAGTACACTGCGTCTCTCCCGTTATTAAAATATTTGTAGAACACAAATAAATTATTTATCCCTCAATATCCACTTTAAATTTGAGATACAGAAACATGTTGAACGTAAAAAATACGTTACTGCAATACTTACACCACTTAAATTGCAGTCAAGTGCGCCCAAAGAAAAAAATTGAAAAATATATTGACTGTCCCTAATAATTTGGCAACCCACTGTAACTACAGCATGAATTTAATTATTTTTTACTTTATCCTTTTTTCTCAGCTTATAAATAATATAGTAAAGATAGTCGACCAGACTTCCAATTTTATTGCATTCGGTTTCACATCTAAAACTTCCTACTATCAATGGTATGATATAATAAAATTATTACGACTTTATAAGGAAGGATCAATAGTCCCGCGCAGTATTAATCTATAAGGCAAAAGGTATGAAGGACAAAGTTTTGTGTTTGATTTTGTATATCTTTATTTCACTACATATTAAAAATAACTAGTGACTCACCCTCCCTCCGCTCGATTTCGTCCCTACTTACGTTTTAATGTTTAGTATAGATTTCTCAAAGATTAGATATTTTCCCGCAGTAAAATGTATCCTATATGTTGACCCAGATAATCAGTTATCATCACACCAAATTTCATCAAAATCCCTAAAGTGGTTTTTCCGTGATGCGGTCACAGACAGACAGACAGACAAAAATTCTGAAAACTATAGATTCGGCCTCTGTATCGATAATAATGTTTATTTCAATAAGATTTTCCAAAAAATATTTAATATACAGATTAGGCTCAGCTACAATTTTATTATATGTATAGAAGTTGCCCACCGCGCTGAGTTTTCGTTTGTTCGAACTCATTTCAGAAACTATTGCACGGACTTTCATACGCTTTTGACCAGAAGATAACACGATTTTTTCGATAATAAGCTATCGGTGTAAGTCGAAAAAAAAACGTCCCTTCTGAAAGCTTCTGTAAAAATACTACAAAAAGCATTTTTGTTATAGGTACTGGTTAGTAATATAAATAGAAAAAAAAACAAATCTATCCCACGGGAACCATACACTTTTTCAGGATAAAAAGTATCCTCTCTGTGCCAAATTTCATCCAGATCAGTTCAGCTGTTCTGGCGTGATTGAGTAACAAACATCCATCTAAACTTTCACATTTATAACATTAGCGAGATATGAACTGTTATAGTTGATTTATCTGTCACTCAGCAACTGAGGAACGCATTGATTTGATTTTTGTTGGGTTAATTTATGAGTAAGACTTTACATTTTCTCGGTGTATGAAATATATTCTACTAGCGACTCACCCTCGTCACGTTTGCGTCGTATTTCTCGGAGATTATACCAAAATTTCATCAAAACTTGGCCAGTGGTTTTCCCGTGATACGGTCACAAATAAACAAAAATTCTAAAAACTATATATACGGCCTCTGTATCGATAATAATGTCTATTTCAATAAGTTTTTCCAAAAATAATTTAATGTACAGATGAAGCTTAGTTACAATTTTATTATAGGTATAGATTATCAATATTTCCTTTAAACCTATTGTTTTTTTAATACACTTGCTTTTTAGGGTATAGTAACCAGAAAGTAAAATGCAATCCTTATCTTACTTGACACCATGTCGATCTATTTGTACACAGCCTCTTATTTCAAGCTCCAAAAAGCTTCCAGAATATTTATAACGAAAATTATTTTGACAAAATTAAGTTTTTTCTCATTAAATTAGTATGAAGTAAGATGTAAAAGGTTATTTTTGTTGTCAATAAAATAAATAATGTACATTGGTGAATATTTCATTTGTTTTAACATAAATTACGTGAGTTTAAAAAGTACCTACACAAAATGTTTCATGTTACAGGACATTCAGTGAACGCGGCAGATACTTTAAACTAGTTTTCAATTATCAGCATCTATAAAATAATATCTTGAAGTCATTACTCACATCCCAGACTATTTTTATCGATGCGAGCGAACTCGGGGCAAAAAATAGTCTTATGTGTTTTTATTAGTTCCTTTAGTGTTAAATTTTTGAAATTTTCTAACAAGTTATAAAGTATCGAAACTATCATTTAGTATATGGGCAATTTTATCATAGCATCAAGTTTTATAAATATGAACCGTAGCAAAACATCTGTCCGTCCGGTCGCATTCCGACGACGGACAGACGAGTTCAATATATATGATTAGTTAACTATCCACCAAATATATATTGCTATTTGATACTATATCTAAGCTGTCTATCTAACTTTAGGGCGCATTCTTCGCTTCAAAATCTTGTATTTAGGGTGCATTTTGAACTCTGAATTGACAAATTCATTAAACAATTGATTTTATTTAAAAAAATAGTGAATAAAGTGTGTACAGACGTAAGTAAAAACAATGAAATTTTTATTAAAATTTGCTAAATTGCGTAAACTAAGTGACTCACCCACGCTCCGTTGGCGTTCGTCCCTATTTATGGTTAGATATTTTCCCGCAGTAAAAATGTCCTATATGTTCATCCGAATAACCAGCTATCATTATATCAAAATTTAATCAAAATCCCTCCTGTGGTTTTTCCGTGTTGCGTTCTCAGACAGACAGGCAAAAATTCTAAAAACTATAGATTCCGCCTCTGTATCGATAATAATGACTATTTCAATAAGATTTTCCAAAAAAATATTAAATGTATATACAGATTCGGCTTAATTACAATTTTATTTTTTATGTGTAGATCATTTGTTTTCTTTTGGATAGTAATTGTGATAACTATTGGAAGATTTATGATTAATTGATTCACAACTATATAATACCTTTGAGACATCTAACACCTTAGTCTTTCCCGTGACCGTGATAGCTGTAAACCATTCGAAACGTCGGGAACGAAATATCGAAATAAATCCGCGATATAATCCGAAAAGATAGTTTTATCTGTACTTAATATTATAAAGCTGAAGAGTTTGTTTGTTTGTTTGGTTGAACGCGCTAATCTCAGGAACTACTGATCCGATTTGAAAAATTCTTTTTGCAATTGATAGCCCGTTAACTGAGGAAGGTTATAGGCTATATATCGTCCCGGAAAATGTGTACGGGTCTCGTGGGATAGATTTGTTTTTATCTAGGGACGAACCCGAAGCGAAGCGAGGGTGAGTCGCTAGTTTAAAATATTGGAAGATTTGTTTCAGTGGACAATTGTCATAATTCACCTGACGCGCGGTCTGGGCACGCGTCGTCGCTAATGTAGGTGGAATGAAAAGTTTTTGAATATATTGAACTTTAATTAATATATTAATTTGTACTACTTGTGGTTTGGTTGCTCGTGCTCGGTTAAGTAGTGTTGTGGTTAATCAAGATATGGATATGTGTCATATTATTGTGGTCATTCTGTTGTTTTTTGAGAGATTTTAATTTGATCCCTCACTATAGTGCCGATCTCAGTCCAGTCGAGACTGGACTGAGATCGGTCTGGTAAAGTATTTTTGAAGTAAAACTTCTTTACGCACGCTTGACTTGTGGGGTAAGCTGGTGAATGCGTTACGGAAACATGTACGTACGTTCGTTGCCATGGTAACCGTTGTTATTGTCCG
Source organism: Argynnis bischoffii washingtonia (assembly GCA_033884665.1). NCBI lineage: Eukaryota > Metazoa > Arthropoda > Insecta > Lepidoptera > Nymphalidae > Argynnis > Argynnis bischoffii. The sequence goes on from JAEMGE010000032.1 coordinate 434,626, forward strand.
ACAAATGATATATAATATTATATGCTTTCGCTAAATGATATTCTATAAATATTTGATTGTAATATGCCTAATTTACGTTATTTTTAGTATCTCACCTATCCTAATTATTTAAAACATAAATTGAATTTCATAAAGAGTACCGATAACCTACAGAAGTTTTACTTCTTGCACGTGTACACATTCATACACGCACTTTTTAACTATTTTTTTTTTTACAAGAAACGTTGCTAAAGTGCTATTCGATCTGAACTTGACTTTACTTACTGAATGCACTTTCTTGTATAAACATTTTACCATGAAATTACACATTCATGAGGAATCTTATATAAGTCCTCCTGACCGATTTCGGTATTCGGATTTCGGATTTCGACGGCAGCCAATCTCATTGAGTCTAGCCATCTGCGCAGGAGTTATCATAGTGCACAAGTGTACGTACAGACATATGCGCACTCTCTATTCCTGTCACTCTCATACTCCAGTGAGACGAATACTCGACATGACTGGTGAGAGTTAAGGCGTAGGTCCGACGGCTTTACGTGCTCTCCGAGGCACGTGGGTGAAACACCGCCAACTTCCCAACTCCGGGCTGTTATCGAGGCCTACTAAACAAAAAGACTCAATAACTAAGCCTGGCCCTACCCGGGACTCGGACCCAGGACCTCCGGATGTGCAGCCGTACGTGCTAGCCACTACACCACCGATGCAGTTAAAACCCGAGGCAGTTATGAGGAATCTTACTTAATATTATAAATGTGAAAGTTTAGATGTTTGGATGTTTGTTACTCAATCACGCCGGTCCGGCTGACCGATCTCGATAAAAGGCAGAGATAGATTATAGTCTAGAATAGCACATAGGTTAGTTTTTATCCCGGAAAAATGTACGGTTCCCGTGGGATAGATTTGTTTTTGTTTGTCTAGAAGCGAACTAGAGCGAAGCGAGGGTGAGCCGCTGGTAAATAATATTTTTTTATGGTCATAAAATGGTTAGATCAAAAGAAATGAATAAAAATGGACAGTCCGTCTACGAGTATTTTATTTCTAAATCTAAAGTTGTTAGGAAAATTATAACAAAAATCCTGTTTTTTTTTTTTGTATTATTTACGGAACCCTTTTTTACGATACTCCGATTAGCAGCTGTTTTTCTATATTCTTCTTTTGATCTTTAGTGTAGTACATTTTAACCTAATTTACAGATTTGACTCTCATTTAGGGCAAATCTTTTATTCATTACATGGATATCAGAAGTTGGGGAGTAAAAGTAGAAAATCCATACATACATACTTTATACGTATGTATGTATGGATTGTATTATAAAATAGTTTTCATTTATCAGTATAGCTTTCCTAATAGTTCAAAACATGTTAACTGTTTTTAAGATTACATAGATTTGTCTGTCTTACATACATATTTTAATGAATTCTTACGATGTTTTTAGGGTTTCGTAACAAAAAGGTCTAAACGGGCCTTATAATTTATTGTCTGTCTGTCGATTATTGTAGCTACATTGCTAAAAGGTGAAAATGTCAATATTTTAGTTTTCAAAAACTAAAAACAAATGGTTTTAAGTATCTTATTTTAAACTTTTACTAATAGACTTTAAAGAGTTCTACTAATGATCTCCTAACACCAATCATCAAAACAATTCGATTGTACCAAATTATTGCTTTGGATAACAGTAGGATTTCATATAAATATGTTGGTACATTAACACACAGCAGCAGTTCCATGGTAAGCTGCGAGGCTTGTGTTATGGATACCAGATAGTTGATACACTACATATATATGACTTTAAATACATACATATTATAAGTATAAACATCCATGACTGGAGTACAAACATTCGTGCTCATCACACAAATGAATGCCCCCAGCGGGACTCGAACCCGCGACCACTGGCGCAGAAAGTAGGGTCACTACAAACTGAGCCAAACGTGCCGTCAAATATGTATGGATTACATGTATTATACTAACATTTTATCTTCTATTATAAATATTTACTATATTTGGACTGTTAGACTGCTGTGACTGTTAAGCTCCATCTGAGCTGTCTGACTAAAATATAATTTCAATGAAGTCTTTGTGTTGTAATGTTCCTATAAACCATAAATGTTTTCATTTTATGGGCATTTGTTTTACATAATTCATTTCATTGATAATAATTAATTTGCTTAGACTTAAGATGAATAAAATAGATTAAGTGCGATACGGATTCGTATGCTGTGGGGTTTTGGAAGTACATATACATACATACATATATTGAAAGTTGAAATTTAGCCTGATGTCTACCACGAATTCAACTTATACTTGAACCGTATTGTTATAATTTACACAGCCACACAAACAAAAGTGTTGGCCCAGAGACCTGACTACGTTTACTGTATGTTTTTGGGGTCGCTGAAACAGAACCCAAGGTCAGATTGATCCTACCATGTCAGAATTTCACCATAATCTGAAAAACCCTATAATCCATAATTATATATTAACGATAGAACAGACGTACAGATTGATGGACGTACGTTTTGCTACACGACAGTTTGAGTATGGAACCCTAGAAATTCAAAATGGTGAATAGTCTTTTCTATTCATTCTAAGCTGTCATTTTAAACTTTTTTATGGGCTAATTAATAAGTCGTAAAATATAATGATGCCACATAATAATCTCATTATATTTTACTCGGTAATGACGGACACATTATTATAGACTGGATTATATTTAAATAAACAGACAAACAGAGATATATTGTGTTTTAAAATAAAAACTCTATATTCGAAAATGGTTGTTTTTTTTTTCAATTTTATGGTGCTATTTCTCTTTGCTGCCAAATTTTTGTGTATGTCGCAGGTAAATTGTAAAAACCGTGAAATTAAAATTTCAAATTATCCGGAGTTTTGTTAATCGTCTCGTTTTCATACAATGTCACGGGACAATGTTAGGTATATTATGATTTCACAAAGAACATTCAGTGATATTGTGAATCGATGAGTTTAGATTTTTAGAGTTTGTAGACTAGTAATTTCACTTGAAAAATAAAATTTAACGGTTTTCGCAATTTTCCTGCGACATATACAGTATACACCGTCACCGGCGCCATAGGTAACGTCTGTAAATTGTGACTTGAAACATCAAAAATCTTTGTCTCTCTCGTGACAATGTTTCCTGTAGAGCATTCGAAACGTTATATGTTTATTACTAGCGACTCCCGCTTCGCTCGGGTTTGTCCCTAGTAGCGTTTTAACGTTTAATATAAATTATTCAGTCATGACATAGGTATTATTCTGCAATAAAAAGAATCCTGAATGTTGACCCGGATAACCAGGTATCATCATATCAAATTTCATCATAATCTGTCCAGTGGTTTTCTCGTGATGCGGTTATAGACAGACAGTCAGACAAAAAAACTAAAAAATGTAGATTCGGCCTCTGTATTGATTATAATTACTATTTCAATAAGATACAAAAAATATTTAATGTGCATATTCGACTCAGCTAGAATTTTATAATAATGTATAGATGTGAAATATTCGTGTAAATCGTAGAAAGTATTGTATACTCAATATTGGCTATATAGTTTGGAAAAAAAACATGCTGAAAAGAAAACTGACGAAAGAAACTCAACGGGACTGGTTTTTTTTTCAGCTTTCTATATATTTAGTACTAGCAAAACTCGCAGCTTCGCTCGCGCTAAAACTACAACAAAAAAAACTTTAAAAAGGTAGGTTTCATACAAATTTTCATCCCTTATTTTATCTCCTTATAGAATGAATTTCAAAAAACGTTTAAAGACATATTTATTTAATTGTATTGAAGAACATTAATACCAAGTTTCAAGAAATTCTGATCATAAATATTTTTTGAGTTGTGTTATAATGTGTATTCCCGTGGGAATGAGATAATCACCCGCGGTAAAAAGTATCCTATATGTTGACTCGGATATCCAGCTATCATCATACCAAATTTCATCAAAATCCCTCCAGTGGTTTTTCTGTGATGCGGTAACAGACACAAAAATTCTAAAAACTATAGATTCGGTCTCTGTATCGATAATAAAGTCTATTTCAATAAGATTATCCAAAAAATATTTAAGGTACAGGTTCGACTTAGTTAGAATTTTATTATATGTATAGAAGAAATAAAATTTTAATGTTAAATATTTAAAAACCTTAAAGAGATCACATCAAATAGCACATGTACGCTCTAGTTATACCAATACTAATATTATGAGGTGAAGTTGGTATCTAGTACGCCCTTCTACTATATCTCTGAAAACACTGATACCATTTTGAAATTTCTTTCATTAATAGGAAACTGCGTTACCGCCGGGTGTTAAGGGCTGTTTTTATTTCCAATAGCAAAGGGTTTTCTGTCAGAAATTAAATAAATTTAGTTTAAAGTGGAAGAAAAGTGAGTTTAGTTGCTTTATTGGCGTTCGCTGACTAAATAGTTTAAAAAAATCACAAAATGTACATATGTCAAAAAGACCATTAGAGACGCACCTCGCATCGCTCGGGTTCGTCCTTAGCTTGCTTCCCAATACAAACTTTCATCCCCATTTTCACGCCTTATAGGATGATTTCCGGGATTAAAGTATCCTATGTTCTTCCCAGGGTCTCAAACTATCTTCTTACCAAATTTCATCTAAATCGATTCATGAGATCCAAAGATTATCCCCTACAACCTTACAACTCACAAAATCACAAACTCGCAGACGTTACCTCTTTATAATATTATATAGTATAGCCTATGCTACGCTACTTTTTTGACAAATTGTTAATTAAAATAATAAAACATAAGCAAAGACACGAGGCGGATATGTAACTGCAACGAATTGTCCTATTTATTTTCCTCCACCCCCATCGACCTCCCAAAAGGGGGATGTCTTTAATTCACGGCCTCGCGAAGACAGTGCCACAGAAAAGTGCTTTATAATTGGAATATTACAGCTGTAATTATAATTGTAATTGATACTTTGAATTTGGGTGAATAAGGGTTAAAGCGAAATTAAGGCTATTAAGCAATTGGTTTATATATCTTGAAAGGGTTCATTTATATATATTATTTATTAAATGTCTGTCTGTCATTTGTAATTATAAAGTAATTGGTAATATTTAAAGTTCCCTATTGTTTATCGCTTAGTATTTTTTTTTTAAACTTTTAAATATAACGTTTTGTTTGTTAATTACGCACTACGAATATGATTAAACGTTAGAACTGTCTTAACTAATACTCCTCATAATATATGTATGTTGTAGTTATCGAAGTACTATTGTAATTATTAAAGTTGTATGTCTGTATGTTTGTTACTCTTTCACGGTAAAACGACAGATTTGGATAAAGTTTATTATACGGATGGAGTATGGACCTTTAGTAACGCATTTGCTACTGTTTGGCACTTAGAGGCGCGCTAGAGCGAAGCAAGGCTAAGTCGCTTGCTAATTAATATAATTATAAATTTTGAACATTGAAGGTAAGTTATAACAATATCAATTTTATGGTTTGTCATTCCGTCAGTACAGATAGTTTAGCTCATTTCTATCTGCTATATTTATCTGAAAAGCCTCTGAAAAATTCTTTATCATTAGAAATGAAATAAATATTATAAAGTGGCAGAGTTTGTTTGTTTGTTTGTTGGAACGCGCTAATCTCAGGAACTACTAATACGATTTGAAAAATTCTTTTTGCATTAGATAGCAGTTATCATATAATATATAGTCTATCTGTTCCATACCAACCGTTAAAACGTACCTAGAGACGAACTCGAGCGAAGCGAGGGTGAGTCGCTAGTATTATATATTAATATGCTAGGTCCTGCATGATTCTGTCTTCCATGTTGTGTATTGGTGGTGGTTAAAAAGTTTTATATTTTAATATATTAAACTAGAATGCAAACTCTATATTTTTGAAATTTATACGTAAAATATTTTTTGTTGTTCTTCTTTTAAGTTGTACTTCTTTTAGCACGTTTGGAAAAAAATATGAGAGTAAAAATTTTACGATGCGCGCGCACATCGACAGCCAATAAGCGACATGATGAAGTTAGCTGAATGCGACATGATGAAGTTAGCTGCATTCCTTTTACAAACAGAGAGGTGTGACATACGGGATGAAATCTTTAGCTATTTTTGTTCTGTTTTATCGATCTTGTCTCACTTTTGCCCATGCCAGTACAAGGACATTACGTCGACTATAAAGCTGAAGACGCTCGGCGGAGTGGCTAATACCTACGTAGTGTGCGTATTTAGGGACTTGTTTTGTTATATTAGATTGTACATGTGTCTGACAGTCATAGCTGTCTTTTTATTTATATACAACCCTTTGCCCGCGGTTTCGCCCGCGTAAATGGGTAACATATTATATACAATAGATGTTCTCCGTTCTCAAATTTCATGGTGGTCGGTTAAGCTGTGTATGCAATTGAAATGCTAGAGCAATACTAATGCAGAACTATAGCTCTGTCTTAGTCTACCGGAGCATGTCTATATTAAATGAAAAACATAAAGCCTTTTATCATAAAATTATTTGCAAAGAAAAAAAGAAACGTTTTCGTCTACTTTAAGAATAACTATGGACAAATTCTCAAAAAGTTTTAATGTACGCATTTTATATACTGTTTAAGTAACTTTTTATATATAAGTAGTACGCTACCCTAATATTTAAATCAATTATTTATTCACATAGTAAATAGGACCTTCAGATTCTTAATTATTATGCCTTATAAAATATATATGAATACTTTCGGTAAAACAAAATTCTTATCGCCAATAAAGTGTCCCAAAGGACTATCGCTAAATGGACTTGCCGTAACAAGGGTAGTCGACCTAATGTATTGAATGTGCTGTTACGAGATCACAGTGCAGAGTTGTTGTATGTTACTAGAAAAAGTATTGGAAAATTTATTTTCTTATAATCATTATGTATCCTAGGAAAAATAATATTCATGTATTTATTATTTAGTAGTGATGTAATGAACGTTCGATTTTTCACATTCGCGAATACGAATGCGAATGCGAATATTCGTCACAAATATTAGCGAATACGAATGCGAATGCGAATGCGAATGTAGATTTTGAAATAAAGCCCGCGCAAACATGTTAGATACATTGGTTTGACATTTTATGTCGGCCATGTTTAAACCATGTTTAAAGTTATGTGTAAAGCAAAATTGTATTATCATTCCATATCCATCCATTCCATATATAATTTCCTCTTTGTTTGTCAAATACACCCGTCAAACATTGACATTGTTTCTTGCGAATGCGAATGCGAATGGCAAAAAATATGCGAATATACGCGAATGCGAATGCGAATTAGTTTGGTTTGTAATAAACGGTCCTATAGATACAAAGTTTTGTGATTTAGCAGTACAGTTAATATATCTTTGTGAAGAATATTAACATTTCCTCATTTTTCTATAATGTTAGTAGTACCTAAAAGAATCGATATCAAAAATCGTAATAGGTAGATTATTTTTGCAAAAATTATATAAATTAATTACATCTTTAAGTAAAAACCATTTGAAAACCTATAAAGTAGCTTCTGAGATTAACCCGAACTAACACAAACTCATTTAATTTATAATATACATATAGTGATTATCACACAAATAATTTAATCGTTGTTGTTTCCATTTTAATCAACCAGTACTAAATCCGTACAATTGGTTTAAATAAACACCCATAAAACAATCACAACACAACAAATAGAATAGCAGTGTTATTGTTGTATCACGCTCACTAATCACTTTTCGTACAAGTACGGTGTGGCGGCGACGTCGTGCGCGGCATCCAACGGCCACCCGCCCGACCGCCGTCACAGTCACCACCAGCACCACCAACACGCGGATGTTCCGCCACAATGGGTGAGATAGTGTTACGTTGTGATCATTGTTGTTTTTGTGATACTTACTGCTGTTGTTTTTGTGTTTGCATCTTCTTATTAAGTTTATTTCATAATATTTTCCATCTCGTTGAGGTAGTGCTATGTTGTGGTGATTATTGTTTTTGTGACACCAATTGCTGTTGTTTTGTGTGTTTGCACTCTCCTAATTATGTTTATGTGACTTTTTTCTTTTTTAATATTTCCTATTTGGTTCTTTTGCACAATTTGTTAGAATTAGTCATGCAAATTCTTGTGTTCTTGTTAATGCGAATTGTTTTATTGTGTTATATATTTGTTATAAATATTAGCCTTATTGCATTATCTAAAGTAATAGTTTCTTGTGTGTGCCTATTTTTATTTATTTATAATATTTTTTACTTCTTCAATTTACTTTTAGATATGAATAAAACCTAGTGATTAAAATATATATTATGTGAGCAATTGATAAATTTTATTATACAATGGCTTTACTGTATGAAATTGTCGATAAATATTGATAAAGAATATGCACAAATAACTAGCGACACACCCTCGCTCCGCTCGGGTTCGTCTCGTCTTAATGTTTAGTATAGATTTCTTAGAGATGAGATATTTTCCCGCAGTAAAACGTATCCTATATGTTGACCCGGATAACCAGCTATCATCATACTAAATTTTATTAAAATCTTTCTAATGGTGTTCTCGTGATGCGTTCCCAGACAGACAGACAAAAATTCTTAAAACTATAGATTCGGCCTCCGTATCGATAATGATGACTATTTTAGTAGGATTTTTCAAAAAATATTTCATGCACAGATTTGACTCAGAATTTTATTATATTAATCGATTAAAATATGATTAGTGCGTACGTACGTTTTAATAAAAAAAAAAAAAACGGAGACTGTTTTCGTCACTCAATATGTATGACACACATTTTTTGATATACAATTATAATCAATAGTATTTGTTATAATACGGAAATATAAAACAATAACACGCGTATCGTGTTCGTGCTCTATCTATTCGCATTTTGGATTTCGTTATGACAGCGAACGTTTTATTGTACACGTACACGATTTTGTTGCAATTTCGTCTCTATTGCAATGTGATAAAGCTTTTGAGTTCAAAATTTTAATGACGTACAGCCTATAAGATTAGGCTGACAGAAAATTCCACTCACATCTATATGCATGTGATTGGCTCTACTATTTTTTTTTTTTAGTCAAAAGTAACTTTATTCTTGTCCTATATAATGTATGTAGCTGTTTTTTTTTAATTTTAACAATGACTGGGATTGAATTTCCATTTAATAATATTTTTTATTGTCCTAACGATTTACAATTTATGTATCCTAACTTTATTTATATAACACTAGAGCGATATACCCTCGCCGCGCCCGAGTGTATCCCTAGGTACGTTTTTAATTTTTTTCAGAGAATCCTAAACCTTTTTCGAAAATAAATGTAGCCTAAAATACTCCTTATAATATCAGCTATCTGCCGGTGAAAGTCCCGTCAAAATTAGCTCAGCCCTTTCGGAGATTAGCCGGAACAAACAGACAGATATATTTTTTTTTAATTGTGTTTTTCTTATAAGTAGATACCTTATATAATTATTTCATATGCATTTAATAAAAAGCTTTTATTTCGACATTACAAACAGACACTTCAATTTTATTTATCTGTATAGATTAGTTGTTATGAAAGCGAAAGAATTAATTATAATTATTTATTCTATCAGATAATAAATTTTTATGTTATGCAATGTTTCATTTCGCAAGTACATGGTGGGTAAAGAAAGTCGCAATCTAACTTTTATATATACCTTAACCGTCCCCATGCTACACCATACTTACACTGCCTGGTGATTGGCGGCACACGACAGGTGCGCGTGCGCTGGAATTGCTCTACGGGAAACCATGGTGGGGATACCATCAATTATGATTTAGTAGGATTTATTCTATACTAAGCAAAAATAATATATATTTTTTATGCTTTATGATTTAAATTACTTTTCATTATAAAGAATTGTGTAAGTAAAAAGAAAATGTGAAAGTTTAAATGTTTGGATGAATGTTTGTTACTCAATTACGCCAGAACGGCCTAACGGATCTGAGTGGGATTTGGCGCAGAGATAGATTATACTCTGGAATAGCATATGGGCTACTTTTTATCACGGCAAAAATACGGTTCCCGTGGGATAGATTTGTTTTATTTTTTCTAGAGGTGAACCCGGTGAGCCGCTAGTGTTAAATTAATTGGCAAATGGAATGCTATTTCTTTTCGTCATCTCATCTCTACTTTATGAGTTCTTTACGTAAGTTTGAATGCTGGCATGAATTAAAAAAATATTACTTAGACGACGAAATGGTAACCCTATTGACTAATGCTGGATTTATCATAACATTATGAAAATGGCGGACTCCTTAACGTGGGATAGCTGTTTTACAATTAAATATAATTAATTTTTAAAGTATATGAAATATTGATTCAATTACTGGGTTCGCTGTCTTATGTAGATTAGCGACTTACTCTCGCTTCGCTCGTGTGCATCCCTACTATGTACGTTTAAATTTTTTTGAGCGGGACCCTAATTCTTTTTCTAAAATAAAAGTAGCCCAAGTTACTTCTTATAACACCAGCTATCTGCCAGTGAAAATCCCGTCAAAATCAATCCAGCCGTTTCGGAGATTAGGCGGAACAACAAGACAGACAGACAAATATACTTCAATTTTATTTATCTGTATAGATATGGAAGTTTTGTACAAACACTTAATGATCTTTGATTTTATTATACGTGACGGTTTCTTATCCAGTGATGTGATGGCAGTTAAAAGTGTTACTATTGCTTTATCCTTCTTAATATAAAATATAATGAATTATGTTATTATTGCGATATAAATAAGTTATATTAAAGTAACTCAAACTAAGTAAATAAAAAAAAACTTATTCTATTCTATACTAAACGACAAAGTGTTACGTAATATACGATTTCCAAAAATAGCTCCTTATGTGTTTTATTATTCCTGTCGTCCCGGCGTCCCTAGGTACATTTTAATTTTTTTAAGCGAAACTCTAATACTTTTTCTAAAATAGAAGTAGCCTTAGTTACTCCTTATAATATCAGCAATCTGCCAGTGATTGTCCCGTTAAAATTGGTCCAGCCGTTTCGGAGAGTTGCCGGAACAAACAGACAGACAGACAAAATTTTTAAAAATTGTGTTTTTTTTTTATAAATAGGTACAGTATATAATTCCATATGCATTTAGTATAAAGCTGTTATTTTAACATTACAAACAGACACTTCAATTTATCTGATTAGATATTGATCTGTATAGATAGTTTCAAAAAGGGTTCCGTAGTTTAGTCAATAAAAATCAGACAAAGCAGATATATCTAATGTACACACATACATACCGAAATTCTTTCGCATTTATAGTTAATATAATGCAAGTGTGCAATATTTAAAATCCCACAAAGCTCGCGTGCAAAATATTTATGTTATAAGTATTCGTATTTCAAAATAATTATATTTTTTAAGAATAAAGTGGTTACTTTATCGCAATACGTAGCGTAACGGTGAGACAGTATATTAAGCTTTTCATGTTTATACTGTTCGGGTCTTTTTGAGCTTAATTTTACACTTGGCGTGGTTAGGGTGCGTTCATATATGATTTTTTTTAAGCTATGCTTCTTTTGGGACGTTTGAAAAAAATATGAGAGTCAAATTTTTAAGATGCACGTGCACACCGACAGCCAAAAATCGACATGATGAAGTTAGCTGTAACTGTTTGTTACTATGGTAACCGTTGTTATCGTCTGACAAATCTATACGTCTATACATAATATAATAAAATTGTAACTAAGTCAAATCTGTACATTAAATATTTTTTGAAAAATCTTATTGAAATAGACATTATTATCGATACAGAGGCTGAAACTATTGTTTTTAGAATTTTTGTCTGTCTGTCTGTCATCTCATCACGAGAAAACCACTGAATATTTATAATATGTATGTATTTAAAGTTATATATGTAGTGTATCAACTATCTAGTATCTATAACACAAGCCTTCGTAGCTTACCATAGAACTAGATGGTGCTGTGTGTTAATGTCCCAACATATTTATTATTTATTTATTTATTATTTATTATTATTTACTGAACAAATTTAAATGAAACTTGATATGATGATAGCTGGTTATCCGGGTCAGCTTATAGGGTACTTTTTACTGCGGGAAAATATCTCATCTCTGAGAAATCTATACTAAACGTTTAAACATAAGTAGGGATGAGTAAGTCGCTAGTGATATATAATATTATATTCTTTCCTTAAATGATATTCTATAAATATACGATTGTAATGTGCCTTATTTAATTATTTTATTACTTTATCATTCCTTTTTAAACAGAGAGTTGTGACATACGAGATGAAATCTTTAGCTATTTTTGTTCTGTTACGCCAAAGAAGTATAACTTCTTAAGAGCGTACATAAGTACACACAATTTTTTTTTTCGTATTAGTACGCTAGTCTTAGCATAGGTATAATAAGATATAAGGTCTTATAAATAATAATAAAAAATCTATTAGATTACCAGCGATATTATTACTACTAACTCCGCCCAGGTTCGTCCCAAGGTACGTTTAAACGGTTAGTATAGATTTCTCAGAGATGAGATATTTTCCCGCAGTAAAAAGTATCCTATATTTTGACCCGGATAACCAGCTATCATTATATCAAATTCATCAAAATCTGTCCAGTGGTTTTCTCGTGATGCGGTCCCAGACAGACCGACAAACAATAATTCTAACAACTATAGATTCGGCCTCTGTATCTGTACTTTAAACATTTTAATATAGTAAAATTTTTGTTAGTCGTTTTGCAAAATCACAAGATTATGACGTCGCCCTTATCGACTCGCGCGCACGTTTCTTCGACGAACAGCTGTTCGGTCTTTGACCATACGAGGATACTGACCTGTTTTTTAATGAAAACGGACCCATTCAGAATTGTGGTTTTTGGAAAAGTTCCGTAATTTGGAGTAATACCTCGTTACGTCACACCTCTGTGGTTTATATTATATAGTTGATAATTTATACATAAAAAAAAATATTTTTCTCGTTTGTATCCTCTGAGTTTTATTCGACTATACGTAAAGCAAGATTGAATATTTCATCAAACTAAGTACTTATTACCTAACAACGCTATTTAATCAAGTAGGTATATGTAATTTTTTTATGTAAAATGAGTTTATGGCATTGAAATATCCAAAATAACAATATTGTTGGTAATAATAATGTTACCCCAGTACTTGCTCGTGGAAGCGGGAGAGAAACGTGTAATATAAGGGCATTACACATTAACATTTTAAACGTTAATTTTTATTACTTAATTTTTAAGTATTTTTAATTTTTATATTAATTTTTCTATAACTGAAGTTTTCCATTTATGTGAAGTAGAAAAAAAATTTCAATAGGTATATGTATTATTTTAAAAAAATCATAGAATTATTTTTTAGGACGTTTTTTGATTAAAAAAGTGGTTTTATTCTATTTCCATAAGCTTTTATCTACATTAATTCATCCCTATTTCATCCGTTGAATATTTTACTTTATAAAAATATGTTTTTTAATTGATTTACTACTTTTATAATTTAATAATAATATAAATAAAACTTATTATAAGTCTTCTTATTACCCAGTGTATATATGGCCTTATGTGTACCACCCTCATGAACGAGAGAGACAAAAAATAAAACGCAAGGGTGCGCGGGCGCCCCCTGTTTTATGCTTCACATCCTATCTATAAATAAGTATTAATAATAAAGCTAAACATATTCAAACCCTGTTGTTTAATAAATACAGTTCAAAATTATACTTCGTTGGTTCAACGCTGAGTTATAACTATTGCAGTAATTTCATCTTTATCTCTATACGAATAAAATTCAAATTACGTTATTTTTGCGTTTAAAACAGGTTAACTCGAAACCAAAATATTTTGATCCCTATATCTTGTGAATAATCAGTCGGAAGTACTAGGCTTTGAGTGTCATATTAAACTGGACAAGGGTGTGCAATATATGTAAAATTGTTTGAATACGACAATTTTTTCCACTATTAATTTATTGGCTTTCCAACTTGGGTAGAAATTAAGATTCGATACAGATAAGGGTGGTGTATTTATTAATAAAATAAATTTTTAATTTGTTATAATAAACATGTCATCTTGCGGATATTAAACTACTTTTAAGGTATTCTAGTAGAATTATTATTTTTGTATTTAATTGAGTTTTTTTAAATGTGCTTACTTTTTTAGGAATATAGCCTTATTATTACCGAGATATTAGTAATATCTATATCTCATCTATGCATATAATGAAATTGTAACTGATCGCTGTCTGTACATGGAAGGTATTTGATAAGAACTATTATTGCGGGTCTTTATTAACACGATAGAATCCAAAACAATGATTTTTAGTTTTTTTTGTCTGTTTGTCTGTGCGTTTGAGCGCGTTAATCTTAGAAACGGCTTAACCGATTTGGGTGCGGTTTTCACTAATGTATCGTGGTAAGCTTCACTTAACATTTAGTATTTGTTTTATTTCAATCGGTTCCTAAATAAAAAAGTTACGTCAATTTTAAGAATCATCTATCATAGCTAGTTAGTAATATACATATGTAGTCCAACATTTTTAATGATTTGCCTCATATTAGACTTGGATACATTTAGTGTGTCAGTCGATGTGCTTTTAGTGATTCAGGAAATTTATTTTGTGAATTTAATTGAAATATCTGACTGAAAACGTTAAATTATGTATGTAAATAAAGGTAAAATATCAAACACGACACAGCCAATTTACGAGATACATGCAAAGTGGTCCCTGAATACTTGTGTTTCGAGCAAAAACATTGTCCCAGTGAAATATAGTAACAGATACAAATAAAGTATTAATAGCTTATCAATTCAGCTGTTCTAGGTACATGTTGGAATCTAGAATAGAATAATTGAATTGTAGTAGTTGTACAAGTATCTTGTATTTGTAGATATTTTTGATATCTAGTTTTCTCTATTAAATATGGTATCTGTAAGAGAGATCAAATTGAAATCGTTTTTAAGGCTATATGTAGGTAAATCTATTATATTAATAAAAATGAATGTTCGTATGTTTGTCCTCTATTCGTTTCTAAACCGTTAGTCCGATTTTGATGAAGCTCTGGTGGGTTGTTCTATATATGTCTGCGAAGGTTCCTGGTGTAAAATTAAAAATCTTTGAACGTTTCTCTTTTAAGCGACCCTAAACCATTTAAGCTCAGGGATGCACTCGAGTGAAGCGAGGGCAATACGCTAGTATTTAAAATGAATATTAGGTATACTTTTGACTCATATTTATAAAAATATAAGGAAAATGTTGTTAGACAAGCACTGTCTCTGTTTAGACTGTTTATGAAAAAAAAAAAATATTTGTACACTTAATAATTTCGACCTTACTTTACAAACTTAGAGATTATATATTTTAAATTGAATCACCATTGTCAGTCCATACTTGTCAATTACTCCAAAACTACATTACACCGACACACGCAAGTGTGCAAGTCCTACCTGACGTCGACCGAGAGGGCTATATAGTTGCCGGTACGCGAAAACGGGATAAAACTCGACAGATGTTCACCAAAGTATGCGGGTGGTTTTTTTTTTTTTATAAAAAAGGTAGCTTAGGGTTGGCTATTGCCCGCTTCCTGGCTATCCGTGGGAATTTAGGATTCAAAATGTATGACCTGTTTGTTTTTCACGCCTTCACAAAACAGATGTTTTATTATTAACTTTTGTGTAACTTGCAAATAATATTTTACAATTTGTGACGCTGTAAAGACAGTTGGTTTTTATTTTAGTTGATTTTGTAGTTCTTAGATTTTTAGGAAGTGTCTCAGATAAATGAAACACGTGCATTTCATTAGTTTTATCGGGTTTTATCTTTTTAACTAGCTCTCCCTAGAGATTAATCTCAGTCACAATCTTTATGGGAAATGAGAGTTACGTTTGGTGTACGCCATACAGTTTGGTTTTCAGTTTAAAGTATTTTTTTTTTGTATTACGGTTATATCTATACTAATGTTATAAAGAGGCAGAGTTTGTTTGTTTGTTAGTTTGTTAGAACGCGCTAATCTCAGAAACTACTAATCTGATTAGAATTTTTTTTTTGCATTACATAACCCGTTTATTGATATATTATAATGCTACTACTCACGGGAGCGAAGCAGTAATCATAAATGTCTTCAGACTTCCATGCATAATAATTGTAAAACTGATGTTTATAAAATTTCAAGTGCTTTAAGCTCAGAATATACATATATGATATAGTCTATCTGTTTCATACTAACCGAGCGAAGCGAGGGTGAGCTTCTAGTTATACAATACACATAAATATTATTAAAAGTTATTGGCAAAAAATTATACTATAGAAAAGTATCTATCATCAATTTGTAATAATATCTTAGTAACATTAATGTACATATACGAGTATGTATTTCTTACTATAATCAAATATATTATCTAACATGTACAAAGGAAGAGTAAATCTTTAAATTCACGATTTGAATTCGGAAACGGAACAGCGTTAGATGCGTGCGCGCATCCAATTTTTGATTTTTTGCCCGAAGGGTGCCTTGTAACAATCGGTACATCTATCTCTTTCACTTATACCCCAGTTTTGTATACCCGTCCCGCTCGTCGGGGGTGTTCGGGGGTGTCAAGCGCCAGATGTTCAGAAGATTGTTTTTTTTTCCTTTCGATTCGGTTCCGAACAATAGCAGCTTAAGATTTTAAGGCATATGGCGATGAATTCACAGGTATACAGCCTTTAACGACGCTGAATTTATTTGCGCCCGTTAACTTAGTGTAACTTTGAAGTTTTGCATTGTCATGAAACTAGATAATGTCGGTCTTCTTTGTA
Source organism: Argynnis bischoffii washingtonia (assembly GCA_033884665.1). Lineage (NCBI taxonomy): Eukaryota > Metazoa > Arthropoda > Insecta > Lepidoptera > Nymphalidae > Argynnis > Argynnis bischoffii. Next base: position 451,430 of record JAEMGE010000032.1, read on the forward strand.
ATTTATAGGACAACTTAAAATAGTTTTTAAAACTAAAGTCCAATCTGAATAAATGTATAGTTCACATTTTCTTTAACTTATACCCGCGACTTTGCTTGCAATTTAGACGTTTTCAATTTATCTGAGTTTCTTTCGTCAGTTACGTTCAAAACTTAGGCTTTTTGAACGGGCGGTATATTTATGACGTTGGGTTAAAAATTTAAAATAGTTTAATGCTGAATAAAATATTTTGAATCTGAATTATCAATTACAGTAACAAACATTCTTCAAATAGTCTAGTTCCTAGGACCGAGAGATATGTTAATTTATCTAGATACTATGTCACAAATTTTGTCTATATAATTAACAAAATTCTGAGTCGAATCTGTATATTAAATATTTTTTGGAAAATCTTATTGAAATAATTATTATTAACGATACAGACACCCAATCTATAGTTTTTAGAATTTTTGTCTGCCTGTCTGGGCATTACGAGAAAACCACTCGACAAATTTTAATGAAATTTGGTATGATGATAGCTGGTTATCCGGGTCTACATTTGGGATACCTTCTACTACGGGAAAATATCTCATGTCTGAGATATCTATACTAACATAAAGTCTAGTTTTTAGGATCAAGAGTACAGGTTAATCAATCATATCACTAATTGTATTATTATAAAAATACATTTGTAAGAATTTCTAAGGTTTCATAATAAAAATCCATTTATTTTTCAAGCCCAGCTATTATATGAACATACTAGCGACTCACCCTCGCTTCGCTTCGGGTTCGTCCCTAGACAAAAACAAAACTATCCCACGGGACCCGTACACTTTTCCGGGATGATATATAGCCTATAGCCTTCCTCAGTTAACATGCTATCAATTGCAAAAACAATTTTTCAAATCGGATCAGTAGTTCCTGAGATTAGCGCGTTCAACCAAACAAACAAACAAACAAACAAACTCTTCAGCTTTATAATATTAGTATAGATTTATAAACATGCACGATTACAACTTAAAGCGGTTATTTTATAATAATTCAACGCCATTTGTTATATATTTTTAAACTTAATGATCAATTAATTCCTTCTCTTTTTGCAGGTAAGTGCAGTCCGTTTAGCCGAGGTATAATAATTTAATTGTGTGTTTTACCGGACACTAAAGACGCAGGATAAGTTGCGAAGTGTGGCGTCCGGTTGTCATCAAGGTAGGGGATGCAGCGATTCATATGATTTTCGTCTAGTTTTTAGTTTTTGATATATGGTTTTTTTTGTGCAAATGTTAAGATACTATGTAATATGTCAATGTGTTGTTATAAAACTCTAAATAAATATGTACAAATGGTGGTGGTGGTGGTCATGATTGAGTAAGGTTAGATCGATTTGGATATATTTAACGTTTTAGAAGTAGTCCAAATAAGGTTTTCATTGGGAAAATTGAAGAACTTGGCTAGAAGAACGGGAAACTTCTGAAACTTAGAGTGTTTTTAAAGTGAAACTTGTTTACGCACCCTTGACTTGGGGGGTAAGCTGGTGCATGTACGTACGTTTGTTGCCATGGTAACCGTTGTTAGTGTCCGACAAATGATATAGTATAATATTATATTCTTTCCTTAAATGATATTCTATAAATATATGGTTGCAATATGCCCAATATGCGTTATTTTTAGTATCTCACCTATCCTAATTATTTAAAAAATAAATTGAATTTAATAAAAAGTACCGATAACCTACGGAAATTTTACTTCTTGCGCGTGTACACATTCATACATGCGCTTATTAATTTTTTTATTTTCAAGATTTTATATGAACTCAAAGTCTGTCTATTGAATATCTTATAACGAGAACTAATTAGAGCACATTATTCTATACATTGCTTTGGTTTATTTGACGTATATGTTTAAGCTTAAATAAGTAACTTTCAATAGCTTGTAAGCTTTTAGTTACAAATATGTTTTTTCCATACACGCTTTGAGCTTTTCACTTGTACTCATAACGATATGTCGTTCCCCCGGGCGATAAAGCGCCAGTTCGATTCCCGCTTCGGAAATAGCCCAGGTCAAGCACCCGCGCGAAAAATTTACACGCACTCCTCGTGAATAATGTACCCGATGTTTCAAGTGTAGGTATGTAATTGATTAATAATTTCATGCATTTTCCTCATTGGTTTATTCTGAATTGTTTTCTCTTTGGTCAAAACTAGGTCGTATATGAATCCATTTTAATATGGAATTCTATTTATAGTCACGCTTAGTAGTTCCATGTATTTTAAACTGGCGGTTCGCCTCTAGAAAAACAAAAACTTTATCCCACGGGAACCGTACATTTTTCCGGGATAAAAAGTAGCCTATGTGTTATTCGGATGTATGAGCTATATTATTGTAAAGTTTCATTAAAATCCATTCAGTAGTTTTTGCTTAAAAGAGTAACAAGCATTCATACATCTATACATCTAGACATCCATACGATTTTACGAAATATATATTTACTTTTCATTTTTTGTATCGTTATCACAATATTGATATTTTCTTACTAATATTATGAATATGAAAGGTTAGATAGGAATGATGTGTGGATGTTTGTTACTCAATCACGCCAGAACGACTGGACGAATCTGGATGAAATTTTGCACAGGGATAGATTAGGGAATTTGAAATAATACATAGGCTCCTTTTTATCCCGGAAAAATGTACGGTTCCCGTGGGATAGGTTTGTTTTTGTTTTTCTTGTAATTGGTATTTTCAACCACAGTCAAAATTAGGAATGAATGTTTCGTCTAAACGGAAGCCTAGATAATATTTATATGTGGTTTTGTGACGATTGGAAAGATTGACCATTTTAAGTCGAGAATTTTAAAATACTTGAGATCTATTTAAAATCAATGCATATTAAAATTGATGGCATTAAAAAATAAGTTGGAATATGCACAAAATGTACAAAAAAGGATATAATTTTATGCTAAATTTTCTTATATAACTTTATTTTTTGACGACACGTGTGACTCAGTTTGTAGTAACCCTACTTGCTGCGCCAGCGGTCGCGGGTTCGAGTCCCGCTGGGGGTCTTCAAATGTGTGATGAACACAAATGTTTGTATTCCAGTTATGGGTGTTTATATTTATAATATTTATGTATTTAAAGTTATATATTTATGTGTAGTGTATCAATTATCTGGTATCCTCGTAGCTTACCTTAGAACTAGATGGTGCTATGTGTTAATGTCCCAACATAAAAAAAATTTTTTTTTCCTCAAATATTTCTTCATATATCACAATGACCCGCCCGGTGGTGTACGCAATTAAATATTTGCTTTAGAACGCTTATAAAAATGTTCATATATAAACATACATGACTGGACACGTGCTGTGTAACATTCAATATTTGTCCTGATACGTTATCGGTGGGAGGGTGAGGTACAGTCAATTTAGTGATTAAATATATTTAAATTGATCTGAGTTTGATGAAAGTGTCTTGATTATATCTATATATATGGTAAGCTATGAGGCTTGTGTTATGGATATCAGATAGTTGTGACATTACACATATATAACTTTAAATACATATTATAAATATAAACACCCATGACTGGAGTACAAATATTCGTGCTCATCACATAAATGAATGCCCTCAGCGGGACTCGAACCGCGAAAGCTGGCACAGCAAGTAGGGTCACTACAAACTGAGCCAAACGTGTCGTCAAGACTTGATTACTTTTTATCTAAAGAAGTCTGTACTTCGAAGCACTTTAAAAGTTATTGTCCTTTAAGTGTGGAAATTTTTGTAGTAATTTTAAGAATTTGTATATTAGTAAAAGAATCATAATTAGTTTTAAGAAAAGCTTGGAAAGCTTTACCTATTTATAGGCAGTCGCAATAAGGGATAAAGTATAGATATTCGGATAGAAGTTCGTTGGGGACAACCGTCGCTTAATTTGTGTGTGATGCTTTGGTTAAAAACAGGACAACAAGGAGGAGTCTAGTTCAAATTATTATTATACATAAGCTTAGACTCTAAAGGCATTTCTTAATTAAGACCTAGCTAACTAGGTACGTTTAAACGTTTTAACGGTTAGTGTAGATTTCTCAGAAATGAAATATTTTCCCGCAGTATAAAGAATCCTATATGTTGACCCGGATAACCAGCTATCATCATACCAAATTTCATCAAAATCTGTCTAGTGGTTTTCTCGTTATGCGTTCCTAGGCAGACAGACAGATAAAAATTCTAAAAACTATAGATTCGGCCTCTGTATTGATAATAATTACTTTTTCAATATGATTTTCCAAAAAATATTTAATGTACAGATTCGGCTCAGTTAGAATTTTATTAGGTATATGTAAAAATTATTTATTATTGATTTTCATGCATCTAAATATAAAAATTTGATCATCTGCTAGTATATAGGGCTCGACAAATTTTATTCATATTTATTAAAGATAGAAAGGAACTCTTTCGCTCATTCATCCATCATTTGATTGTCATCCCGATTTTACATAGTTTTGATGATTTTAATCGATACAACAGTTAGAAATAAAATCGATTTCCAAGTTTTTATTACTTTGTTACAAGCGAAGCTAACAAAAGCATTATTAAAACAAAGTTGTTTAGCTCCAATAGTGACCTTGATAAATTATAAGAAATGTTAAAGTGAATTTTTGCATCAAATACAATTTTATTTCTACTATATAATTTAAATTCAAGTAAAATTATATTTTTAACAACTGTACAAACACACATACAAGTCTACATGTTAATACATTAATTTTACTTAATTACCTCAACCTAACAACAAATGATGTAAATAACACACGATTTGTTTTCTTCCATTAGAATATTTCGCTTGAAAATTAAAATATGCGACAAGTAACCCGATGCCGCCTATCTGTACCGCGCATACGAATGTTCTAATTAAACTGACACACGTATATCTTTGATAGAGACACGTATGTCTGCCCGCTACTATTGACTCTCATACTCGTACTATGATATAGTAAAGTTATATGATTTTATGTAGTAGCGAGCGAAACTCGTGCGACCTTAGTTTAATACCTTATGCATTTACTAGCGGCTCACCCTAGCTTCGCTCGGATTCCAGATGGTTTGGACTGATTTCTTTGTTTGGAAGGAACTATGTAACTGCGCGGTACTTGATTTGCTCCATATGATATACGATAAAACATTTCTCCCACTATTTACAATTCCCTAACTATCCACACCAACAATTTGTAAAACGTGCCCTTATATTGTGAATGTCTACGGTCTTCGAAGTTTTTATAGAATGTTTTTGTAATTTTCATAACTTTCTCACAATTTGTTTATATGGTTTCTTATTTGATTGCAAAGTTATGAAGTTTACTAAAATTTAGAAAGTTTTAAATTTCAATGTCGATTACATCTAGTGGTCTTGAGAAAAGACTTATAAGAACCATAAGAAAGAAAAATAAGAAATATTTGAATGGAAGGAAAACAAAAACAAATCTATCCCACGGGAACTGTACATTTTTCCGGAATAAAAAGTAGCCTATTTGTTATTCTGATGTATGAACTATGTTATTGTGAAATTTCTTTAAAATTCAATCAATAGTTTTTGTGTACTAAGCTGTATAAGTTACTATAGTTTTTTAACTATTCCACGGGAACAATTAAATTTTCCGAAAAGGTTTTAAAATGTATCTAAGATGTTGACCGGGGATATAAGGTACCACCATGCAAAATTTCATTTAAATGGGTCCAACAGTTTCGGAGATTAACCCGTACAAACATACAAACAGACAGAGAAACAGAAAAATTGAAAACAAACTGGATTTGTTCTATTTCTCTTCTTACATCCCCCTGACTTGGTTTTTAGCATCTTTTTCTATGTAGGTACAGATATTCGACCTCTACAGTTTTATTATATGTATAGATAATACATCCATACTCGCTTCCCTTGATTTTCATCATGAAATATCACTCTGTATTTTCTATTAATATAATATTTATACACATAAATAAAATTAAAATGTCTGTACTGGTTTTGACGGGACTTTCACTGGCAGATAGCTGATTTTATAAAGTGTAACTTAGGCTACTTTTATTGTAGAAAAAGAATTAGGGTTCCGCATAAAAAAATTAAAACGTAACTAGGGATGCACCCGAGTGAAGAAGGGATATGTCGCTAGTACCAAGTTTATTTTAAAGACAAAATGTCCCATCTATCTACATATATGTATACCAAATTTCATCTAACTGTCTGTATACCACAGAATAATAGATCAGCAATAAATTTGCTTATTAAAGATAAGATGATTTTAATGTTTCTTAAGTTACGAGTAATGATGTAGATTTAAGTTGCAAGGACATGTGATTATATTTAGAGATATTATTTTTTTAACCTTCTTTGAAAAATACATCGATATTTTATTTGAACTAGTTCTTTTTGTATATAATTCCAGTTTTTATGATAGTTTTTAAATAAATACTTTAGAAGCAGGATTTATTTTTTATTTGTCAATCGACGCTGGTATAGTGTAACTCGTAAACAAAAGCGAGACTCTTTGGTAATTCTGACACGCGTTGTTTGTAGTTTGTCTGATTGTTTATTTGCAAAACATTTCTTTATATATGTACGTATTCAAATAAAAACTCTAAAATCTATAATAGTTACATATTATATAACACACTAGCAAAATCCGTGGCTTCGCTCGCTTTAAAACTACGAAAAAACATTTCTTATATATATATATATATATATATATATATATATATATATATATATATATATATATATATATATATATATATATATATATATATATATATATATATATATATATATATATGTCGCCAGTAGCTACGCTCGTGACTCATAGAATAACAAGTAGAATAATTTAAGTATCGGTTAAAATATATAAATAATTTTACTAAACAAATAAATTTTACTTATCTATGTATATAATAAAATTGTAACTAAGCCGAATCTTTACATTAAATATTTTTTGAAAAATCTTATTGAAATGGACATTATTATCGATACAGTGGCCGATTCTATAGTTTTTAAAATTTTTGTCTGTCTGTCTGTCTGTCTGTCTGTCTGTCTGTTACCGCATCATGGAAAAACATACCACTGTAGGGATTTTAATGAAACTTCATATGCTGATAGCTGGTTATCCAGGTCAACATATAGGATACTTTTTACTGCAGGAAAATATCTCATCTCTTAGAAACTTATACTAAACGTTAAAACGTAAGTAGGGACAAACCCGAGCGGAGCAAGGGTGAGTCGCTAGTTAGGTAATATTCTAAGATGTGAGATATAACGAAATCACGAACGAAACTCGAAAATATATTAATAATCGAATTAAAATAATAGTAGCACATTATATGCAAATATTGGCCAGGTGTCGACTTTAGAATGACCCCGACCAGATTGACAACCGGTATGAAAAAAAAACTATCGACTAATCAAGGGACAAATTAGCTATATTTGGAAGATGGTGTCATCTACTATACTAGTGTTGTACCGTGGCTTAACTCATTAAATCTCTAGTTTTCAGCAGTAACTATCAGCGATTTATCCTAGCTTCGCTCTGGTGCATCACTAGTTAATTAACGGTAGCAAATGTGTTACTCCAAGTCATTATCTGTCTGTATAATAAATTTCATCCAAATAGATCCAGCAGTTTTAGCGTGAAAGAGTAAACATAAAAACATGCTTATCAAAAGGATTTCCTTCTCTCAAATGGAGATAAGTTAGTTCATCATACTGGCCAAATGCGAGCGAACTTCACACGTCTTTAGGAATTTACAATTTCCGCTATACTTTGTTTCCAAGTAAAATCTAATATATAAATATCTCGTGTCGCGGTGTTTGTGGTCGCACACCTCCGAAGCGGCTCGACCGATATTAATTTTTTTTTTTTGGTATATTTGGGAGGTGTAAGAGTATCGTAGAGTATTTTTCACCCTCCTACCCCTACCCCCCATTTTTAATTGTGATTTTAATATTTTTGTATGAACAATATCCAAATAATATAATATTATATAAATACATATCGCTGATTAACATAAAGCAAAAGAGTTGTTTTTTGTAGTTTTAACCTTAAGTACTCGCTTGCTATATCTCGATATATTAGAAAAGAAAAATGAAGGCCTAATCAATCAGAAATGTGGTATTCTAGTCTATACAAATATTATAAAGAGGCAGTGTTTGTTTGTTTGTTGCTGTTTGTTGAACGCACTAATCTCAGGAACTACTAATCCAATTGGAAAAATTATTTTTGCATTAGATAGCCCGTTCATTGAGGAAGGCTATAGGCTGTATGGAGTATATCATATAATATATGGACTATCTATTCCATATTAACAGTTAAAACATACCTAGGGACAAACCTGAACAAATTGTGGGTGTAGAGTCGCTAGTAACATAATAAATTTTCATGATCGCACCACTAGTTTGGGATGCATCTCCTACATACAAAGTCACATTTATATCTCTATTAGAGTACTGTATTGTATGTATTCAGCCCTTTTTAACATCCCACTGCTGGGCACGGGCCTCCCTTCAATACGAGGAGAACAGGCCATAGTCCACCACGCTGGCCGAGTGCGGGTTGGCGGACTTCACGTGTCGTTCGAAAACTTGCTAGGTTCTCTCAGACATGCAGGTTTCCTCACGATGTTTTCCTTCATCGTAAAGCAAGTGGTAATTATGTTAGAAATGATTCGCACATGAAAATATCAGAGGTGCGAGACCCGGGATTTGAACCCGCTTCACTCGGTTTCCCAAGCGAGCGCGTTACCACTGGGCTACCACTGCCTTATTAGAGTACACAACTTTATAATTAAACTTATATGACCTCAAAGTCTATGGTAATTTGTGGGCGACGGAGAGGGGGGTGGTATCTACGGCAGGTGCGAGAGACCCAGTTTCGATTCGGCCTATGGGATGAGACTCGGCTTTATTAGTTAACAAGCGTTAAAGTATACGGTTTTAGATGATCATATCTTCGATACGTGTGTTAAACTAGATTTCAATATATGGATTATTTAAATTAATAATTATATTCTTTATATATACATCTATCCATGAAATACTTAAATGAAAATTAAAATGTCGATTGTACTTAAAATGTTGTTGTACTTGACATTGAAAGATATTATTTTTTGTTTAACTATTTAGTTGATGTATAACTGGGCTTATCTTCTGCATAAATATTCTTCGTACTACAATTATTATATAAGACTAGCGACTCACCCTCGCTCCGCTCGGGTTCGTCAGTGCTTACGTTTTCACGTTTACTATAGATTTCTCAGAGATGAGATATTTTCCCGCAGTAAAAAGTATCCTATATGTTGACCCGGATAACCAGCTATCATCATACCAAATTTTACCAAAATCCCTCCAGTGGTTTTTCCGTGATGCGGTCACAGACAGACAGAGAGACACAAAAATTTTAAACACTATAGATACGGCCTCTGTATCGCTAATAATGTTTAATTCTATAAGATTTTTCAAAAAATATTTAATGTACAGATTCGGCTTTGTTACAATTTTATTATATGTATAGGTAGATAGACGTTGAAACCCTAAAATTATTATCTCGAATAATAACATAAAAAAATTTAATCTCCCAATAAAATTCTTACGTCTACATACTACATTATTGTACACAACCACAGAACCAGTAAGCTAATGCGTTCATATTAAAATGTACGGACGGACAAAGGACATTGAAGACGGATTAAATATATATAATAAACTAAATTTCACCTTAAGCCATTTTGATAGAGTTTAAAATTAAATACGGATACGGGCTTTGTGTGCTACCCCTTTTATATATTGAATGGCGTAAGGATGTAAGTACTAGTTTCTATAAAATTAATTCGAGTTGTCTTATAGCAGGGGGTTCTGCACTTTATTGATTAATTATGATATTTTATATTTTTATTACTGTCAGAATAAAAACAACATGAATTCCGCCATTATATAAAGAGGCTATAAACATATCTAATACTTACTAGTGACTCACCCTCGCTTTTAATGTTTAGTATAGATTTCTCAGAGATGAGATATTTTTTTCTGTAGTAAAAAATATACATATATGTTGACCCGGATAACCAGCTATCATCATACTATAATTTTATCAACATTTGCCCAGTGGTTTTCTCGTGATAAAAAAAAAAACTATAGATTCGGCCTATGTATCGATAACATTACGTATCTCAATAATATTTTCCAAAAAAATATTTAATGTACAGATTCGACTCAGAATTTTATTATATGTATAGATTGTAAATTTATTCTTAAAAAGAAACTACATCTATATCACTTTTTTATCTAATTAATTAATAGATTATAAAATGTCTCGTTCAAAAACTAAATTTTCATTAATTACCTATTTTTCCATGCTTATATTATGGCAAAGATTACCACGACGTTTGGCAGTTTGTAGTGATTCTACCTGCTATGCCAGTGCAGCGGTCGCGGGTTCAAGTCCCGCTGGGGGCATTCATTTGTGTGTTGAGCACGAACGTTTGCACTATATTTATAATATGTATGTATTTTAAGTTATATACATATATTTAAGTTAAACACAAGCCTCGTAGCTTACCATGGAACTAGATGGTGCTGTGTATTAGCGTCCAAAAAAAAAGCAATTGCTTAATTGGCAGTAGCAAATTTCTAAAAAAAAAAAACAAATTGTGTCGAAAAATAAGTTAAAAGTTAAAGATGTTAGTTACTATGATTTCGATCATGAGTTACGATAAGCTGTATTTAATTCGGTCACAAATGTAAGTAAATTATAGATTATTCATTAACTATATCTCATTTTAATATCAGATAGCATAATATTTACATTTCGTGTTTAAACAGTTACCTAAATAAACTAACTGTATTGGTTTAACATTAAGGCCCCTCACACTTGACCACTCTCCATACAGGACTCTGATTTTCATCCCATCAAAAAGACAAGTTGAACGACCGCTTTAAAAAAGGCTAAAAGGGGACCAACAATAGCGGGCCCTTTCGTAGTGAGGCCTTGTACGTAATTGCATGAAATTAATATATGAGCACGCGTCGCGCAAAAAATTCTATGTTTTTTTTTCCAATATTTTTTGGGTTACAACCCTTTTGTTGCTATGTTATTTGATTTTAAGAAAGCTGCTCGTCTTGAGCTTTGCTTTTTTTAAAGTGTTTTGTATTATTTTTATTTTTTAACTGTCCATACAGTGTAATGTCTTTGATTTTTTTAAATAATAGTATGACTTTGAGAATATTGTTTTGAATTAGGGTTCGTCCCTAATTATGTTTTACTTTTAGTATAAATTTCTCAGAGAAGGGATATTTTCCTGCAGTAAAAAGTATCCTATACGTTGACCCGAATAACCCTCTGTTATCATACCAACAATTCAAAATCTGTCCTATGGTTTTCTCGTGATGCGTTGCCTGACAGATAGACAAAAATTCTAAAAACTATAGATTCGGCCTCTGTATCGATAGTAATAACTATTCCAATAAGATTTTCCAAAAAATATTTAATGTACAGATTCGGCTCAGTTAAAATTTTATTATATGTATGGATATGTAGAAATTAGGTCTATTCTTCTGGTTTTCTATACAAGTTTTTATCTTTTATATCAAAGTGCTCTTTCTCTGTCTCTCCCTCTCTATACATTACAATATAAAAATCTAAATTTAATTCACTTTCGACTAAAAGGATCTATCAATAATAACAATATGTGTCAATTACATGCTATTCACTATACACCTTGAATAGATTTCAATGGCGGTTTTATATTTCATTCCGGGATGTGACATGTTTTAGGACGTCTTTTTAACCAACTCGGTGAGAGAAGGGTAACGCTTTTGAAAGTGGGGTAACTATCTTGACAGTTCTTTTTATTTATATCGTTAAGGAATATTATTTAATTCATATCTCATTCATATTTACAAGGTCCCAGTTAGCCTCAGTAAATATATGAATCAGATATTATTAACGCCCCGCTGCTGGACACGGGCCACCTTTCAATACGAGGGGGATCAGGCCATAGTTCACCACGCTGGCCAAGTGCGGGTTGGGGACTTCACATGTCTTTCGAAAATTTGCTAGGTTCTCTCAGACATGCAGGTTTCCTTCACCGTAAGACAAGTGGTAATCATATTGGAAATTATTCGCACATGAAGATATTAGAGATGTAAGACCCGGGATTTGAACCCGCTTCACTCGGTTTACCAAGCTAGCACGCTATCACTGGGCCACCACTGCCTTAGGTCCCAGTGTCCTTAAATAAAATGGAATTACATTTTCTCCATATCAGTTAAATTATACCTTATGAACTTTGTTTAATGTAAACTAGCAATTTGAATGTTTCTTGAAATTTTACCTGTAATTATGTAATTTTAACTATCATATCGAACATTGGCAATTTATTTACATTGAAATTACAACAACATTAATTTTCCTAACTCATTTTGTAGCTATATAAAAAAATATCAACTTCTTCGTAGTAAATGGTCAACGACACGGCAAATAGAATTCCGTCAGGGGTAGATAAGCCACCCCACAGTCACACACCTGCGCAAATCTACATACGTTGGAACTTGGAACCGGTCAAGTGCGCAAGAGTCTACGTTTTGTGGGGAGCGTGTTTAGTTACTTACCGAGTTGCGAGGAGTGGGCTATGGGTGTTTAATAAGAGAACCTTTGTTCTTTATTGCTACGCTATCCATACGAAAGTTTAGGTTGTTAAATATATTGATTTCGCCCATTAAAAAACCTGTTGCGTGCCTGACTTAAGCTTCTGATTAATTACGAATTTCAATATTTATTTATTTATACGGTCGTAAACAAATATATTTCACCTGGTTCATTGATTACATTATAAAAAGTAGTCCAACTTATTCGAAATTCTTTCCGTCTAGTAAATGTAAATGACATATCAACTTTTATATATGTCTCAACTGGCATCGAACTTGTACGAATACGATTTCGCCCACCTGCGTAAATCACTCACTGTGCTGCAGGTAATAATAATGACGCACGCGCCTCGACAGATGTTCGCCTTCGGCCCGCGTCGGGTATCTTCGGTTCTACTCGGAAACGGCGCGGTGATAGCCGATCTTTTAGTTGGGACCTTTTGTTTTGTTCCTTCACACACAACCAAATGTACAGTTGTTTTTAATGTTCATATAATTGGTTGATCCCATTATCCCATAATTATTAAAAATGTGAAAGTTTGGGTGGATGTTTGTTAGTCAATCACGCCAGAACGGCTGAACGGATTTTGATGAAATTTGTCCTAGATAAAGATTATAGGCTGGAATAGCACATAGGTTATTTTTTATCCTGGAAAAATGTACAGTTCCCGTGGGATAGATTTGTTTTTGTTTTAGTGACGAACCCAAGCGAAGTGAGGCCCGATAACCCACAGTACCCTGTATGGTGGTTTTATAAACTTTCAATATTGGATTTTAAAAGTGCCTTTTGTTTTATCAGATTGAGACAAATATACTATTTATTAGTTTCATGGTAAGCTCGTGCTCATCACACAAATGAATGCCCATCGAACCCGTGAAAACTAGCACAGCAAGTACATAGGTTCAGTACAAACTCAGCCAAACGTGTCGTCAAAAGAAGAAATAAGGGTGTTTAGGATCGACGGGTGTCTCTTCAACATATTTTCGTCTATTTAAGTAAATATCTACAGTTATTGGGACCTTATTTTCAAAGTTATCATAATCTGTTTAGTAACTTATTCTTGGTAGCTATCAAAATCGTGGATACATTGTTATTATCGTTCTATTTTACGTATTTCATACATTCATTTTATTTAATTTATCCGACTTTATTAATGAGAGTGTTATGTTTTTTGTTTATATGAACACTAATGAAATTTTTGCATACTTTTATGCAATATTTATTAAGAACTAGAGACTTACCCTCGCTCCGCTTGGGTTCGCCCCTACTTACGTTTTATAGTTTAGTATAGATTTCCCAGAGATGAGTTATTTTTTTACAGTAAAAAGTATCTTATATGTTGATCCGGATAACCAGCTATCATCATACCAAATTTCATCAAAATCCCTCCAGTAGTTTTTCTGTGATGCGATAACAGACAGACAGACAAAAATTCTAAAAACTATAGATTCGACCTCTGTATCGATAATAATGTCTATTTCAATAAGATTTTCCAAAAAATATTTTTTGTACAGATTCGGTTTAGTTACAATTTTATTATATGTATAAATATAGATACGTCAAGAAACCCTTACTCTAAGATTCATGGTTCGAGCTGCCTGTAAACCGGCATGCATTATGAAGGGGTTGTTTAATTGCTTTATGAATTATACACCGTAGACCCCCCGGCCATCGATCTATCGGGTTTTTGTGTCATGACATCATAAAATATATATATACTCGTTTATTTTAAAACTATAAGAAACGTGACAAAATTTCTCTTTCAAAGATCTTTCTAGATTTTTTCTCTTCCTCAAGTTAACTGTACTTGATCAAAAATTTTGGAAAAAAAATAGTATGAATAGTAATTTTTGAAAAAAATTATGTACTATATATTTATAATCACGATTACGATTAGTATATATTTCTAAGAGATGAGATATTTTTCCGCAGTAAAAAGTATGCTATATATTGACCCGGATAACCGGCTATCATTATACCAAATTTCATCAAAGTCTGTCAAGTGGTTTTCTTTTGCCCAGACAGACAGACAGACAAAAATTCTAAAAACTATTGATTCGGCCTATGTATTGATAATAATGACCATTTAAATAAGATTTTTCAAAAAATATATATTTAATGTACAGATTCGACTTTTTTATTATATGTATAGGTAAAAGTGTAGAGTATGTGTTTGCAATTTTCTCCTTAAAAGATTTTTCAGAATTTTGCCTTTTCCTTGAGTAACTTTTCTCGCTTAAGAATTTGTAGTTTTAGTTTTGTATATTTTTTTTTTCAATTATTTTAAGTTGCTTTAACAAAAATTCTCAAGTACAAGAAGCAAATAAGAAAAGATAAAATTCAAAATTTTCCTTACACAGAGTGTACTGCAATAAATCTTCCTTTCTGGATGTTCTGTTATATTGTAATTTAAAGTATCTTTTATTCTTTTGAGTCTATATTAGAAAAAATCGTTGAAAAACCAAAAACCTGTCAAATTTTAAATTTATATCCTTTATGGTTTCTCTAGATTTCGTGGTGAATCAATGGGTGAGTTGTATATCGCTTTTATATGAATATATAGATTTAAATGAAGTCAGCTGAAATATTAGGCTAAGTGTATTGTAAACTTGTTCTAAGTAAAAATTAACTGTATCCATAATAGGTCCTAGTAGTTAGAAGCAGGTTAATCGTTCAAACTTTTAATAGACGTCGGCGGATCTATAACGGGTTGTGATAACGACTCGGTTGTTTTAATATTATCTTAGTGATGGTGAAAAATATTTTTAAAGCTTAATTAGTGTGTATATTGTTTAATTTCTCGAAAATTTCATTTTTATTTTTCATTCTAAAGCTATAATTTAATTTATTAAACATAATTTACTTTTGTTTAAGTTGGTAAAATAGACCTACACATACATACATATAAGCTAAGCTAAAAGAACTACTAAAAGGAGGCAGTCACGACTGTTAGTTTGAAGCAAATTATTTTCTTATTATTAACCATAGCAACCTTTACAGATAAAACTGAAGGGTCTGTTTGTAAAGTCAAAATAACAGCTATTTACTAAATGCATATGATAGTATATACGGTTCTTATGAGAAAAACACAATTTTATTTTATTTTTTTTCTCTGTCTGTCTATTTGTTCCGGCTAATCTCCAAAACGGCTGGACCGATTTCTATGGGACTTTCACAGGCAGATAGCTCATGTTATAACGAGTAATTGAGGCTACTCTTATTTTAGAAAAAGAACGTACCTAGAGACGCACCCGAGCGAAACGAGGGTAAGTCGCTAGTATGTATTAAATGTTATTGTTCATACGTAATACGGTCGTAAACTTTTAATAATTTCGACATCGATTCTACTCGTGCATTGCAAGTACATAGTCGGCTTTCTCTATCTTCAAAATATTAAGTCTTATATTAGAGACGACCCTATTAATTTTAATCGATATACATAATTTTTATCGATTTAGCGTTATATATCGGTATCGATTTTAATGTATGCACTATGTTTTGATGCAGGTTTTTTTCCATATTGGATGACTGATAGATATTTCTTGGGTTTTTTTTTAAATATTTTTGTTTAAGTTTGCTGTTTTACGTCAATAGTACATACATATTATGTAATATGGGCGTGTATAAGTATATTATATTATATAATATTTTCTTAGACTTACGCGAATATTTGACATTTTAAATAAAACTATCTTTTCGGATTATTCCGCGGATTTATTTTGATTTTTGGTTCCCGACGCGACGCGTTGAGACGTCTAAAACCTTAGTCTCTCCCGTGACCATGTTTGCTGTAAAGCATTCGACGCGTCGGAAACCAAAAATCTGAATAAATCCGCGAAATAGTTCGAAAAGATCATTTTATTTAATATATTATATTATAAATAAAAATGTTAATAAAATAAATATTACATAAATACATATATTGAAACATTTTTAAAATATATATAAAACAAATTTTAGCTATTTATTAGATAATTATGTTAGTAAATATCTTATTAATTATTACCAACAATAATTATTATGTACATTTAACAGATTTCACTGAACTTTGACTTATGTCTTTATCATCAAAGACACCAAATTGTATGTGATAAACGTAAGTCGAAATGGTACATTACGTTCTAGGGCTTCATCTCGATATCGCTTACCGGAACGTGCCTCAGAATTTTGTATAAAAGAGAAAATGTATGCGTGAAATGGGTAATTATTTAAAAAATATAAATATCTCTAGCGACTCACCCTCGCTCCGCTCGGATTCAGCCCTACTTTAGTATTTTCTCAGGTTTTTCAAAGATGAGATATATTCGGTGTGCTTTGATTTGTATTGGCTGGCACCGACTTCGAAAAAATCTGATTAAGTATCTATTCTAAATGAAAACCCCCGTTTTGTTATTTTTTACTTTTCAGTGCCTGGAAGTCGGTTTTTTTTTTTTTTTAAGTTTTATATTTTTCCTTTTTTAATCAAGCCCAAACACCAGGTAATTGCTTTGATTTCCCTCGACTGTCTTTCGGGTCCATCATCAGATCGACTCCAGACTTTCATTAAATAGTAGTGCTTTAAAATACCTAATGAAAATGTTAACAAACGCACTAGTCGCCGCTACAATTTTCGAAAGTTCCCCTCGATTTCTTTGGGATCCCATCATCAGATCCTGGTTTCCTTATCATGGTACCACTCTTGGGATATCTCCTTCCCAACCAAAAAAGAATTATCAAAATCGGTTCATAAACGACGAAAAAATCCATGAACAAACATTAAAAAAAATATATATATATACGGTCGAATTGAGAACCTCCTCCTTTTTTTGGAAGTCGGTTAAAAATTGTAACTAAGCCGAATCTGTACATTAAATATTTTTTGGAAAATCTTATTGAAATAGACTTTATTAGCAATACGAAGGCCGAATTTATAGTTTTTAGAATTTTTGTCTGTCTGTCTGTGTTACCGCATCACGGAAAAATCACTGGAGGGATTTTGATGAAATTTAGTGTGATGATAGCTGGTTATCCGGGTCAACATATAGGATACTTTTTACTGCGGGAAAATAACTCATTTTTGAAAAATTTATACTAAACGTTAAAACGTAAGTAGGGACGAAACCGAGCGGAACAAGGGTGAGTCTCTAGTTTTATTATATGTATAGATTGGAATCTCGTTGAGTTTCTTTCGTCAGTTCTTCTAAAGATTGAAGCTATTTTCTCGAGCTACTGGTAGTCATGATGTTCGGTAAAAATTAAATATGAATAAAATTGTTTTATCTGCACTGTATTATACCTATGATTACACGTAGATTTGCATTCTAGCTATGTTCCCGCATTAATATTACTATTTAGTTTGCAACCGTCAAACGTGGGGTGTCACGCTTTGTATTGGAGCGAGCAGAATATGCCTGCAAAGAACAACATTGTAATACATTGTTGGTACTCGCACATGCTAAAATTAGCTATTATTTTTAGCTTAGATTCAATCATGTACACAAAAAATCCTTATTAAAGTTCGTCCTGAAGTTATATTATGCGTAATAAAATATATACAGTTTCAAACAAACAATCTACGAACCGAAGAATTGATTTTTTACTTACTGTCAAATATCGCCTAAATATTCATTTACAATTTCATTAGTATATGTAAAGATAAAAAAAAATATGCCTTACATAGGAAATTTAAAAATTAATATCAACTTTTCTTTAATTAATAATTATATTATGGCGTAAAAGTAATATGAATAGTTTATTTATAATTCTTTAAACGTTCATATTTGAAACTTTACAAAATGACCTAGAGCGAAGTTGCTTCTTTTACAGAAAGGCGAAAGCCGCGTGTAAAACCTATATAAATAAAATAATCGTTTGGAGAAACATGTGTATACTGTAGCGATCTGCAACATTATAAAACTTTGCTAAGGACATGCAAGGAATGAGACTTATACAAAGCAAAAAACCGTTTCAAAATCGGCCTAGCTGTTTCCGAGAAAAATGGTAACAGACACACAAACTAACAACTTTTACCCTAAACGTGTATAGCGTCTCCGTGCCCGTCGCGGGTAAAAATAATAATCTTTTAAATAAACTTGATAACATTTCTACGCTGTCTGTTCTAAGGACGTGCGGTGTTGCCGTCTCACCCTCAGTAGAGAGGGACGAGAGCGAGACAGATATATAGGGAGTGGAGTCTTTCTAATTGCGCTACAAGATATTCTAATCTAAACCTTATATGTATGTTAGTAGAATTCATAAGCATAATGAAACAAGTGTCGAATAAATTCACGGTTTTCAAGGGTAGTGAAAAGTTTTGTTGAACTGTCCGAGCTCCAGTTTCCCAAGTTTATGTACGACTAGCTTTTACACGCGGCTTTGATCGTGTATACTTTCTTCATATAAAAATAATACACATTGTACATGACTTTTTTTTATTTTTGTCTCATGTTTTTTTTTTTCGAGGTATTTTTAGGCAATAATTTAATTATTATATGTATACTTAATATTTAGTACCTGGGCGACCGAGCTTCGCTTGGAGTTCTTTTTTGTTATATCGTATTTTCTAGATAAAAAAAAACTAAAAACTTGAATAAATACAAAAAAAAAACAAAAGTAAAAACTTTGTATTCCGACCGGGACTCGATCGCGGGCATATGTGTTGTCTAACTTGCGCCTTGACCGCTTCACCACAATGCTTACATCCGAGTGTAAGAAATTATCGACCATATTCTGCGTAGAATAATGCAAAAGAAAACCGCATGAAAACTCGACAACACGCGTTTTCCCAGACATGAGACTAATCTAGATCAATTTTTCGCCCCCGAAAGCCGCCATATACCAAATTACAGCGAAATCGTTAGAGCCGTTTCCGAGATCGCTGGTATAAATAAATAAAGATATAAGATATAAATATACAAGAATTGCTCGTTTAAATATATAATAAGATTCAACGAATGACACTTTTTGACCGCTAGTCAAAAAAAATATTCATTATCGAACACGGTCGGTCATTATTGTAGATTTTTATTTTATTTTTATTTATCATAGGGAAACAAACACTATTATAGAACATACAATTTACAATACAAAGAAATACTCACATTTACCAGTTAAGTTTCCACAAATAAGAAACACGTAATTGGAAGATAGAGTAGATAGCATTAGGCTAAATTAAGCAAAAAGATGACACATACGTGTCATCATACATCATACACATACACATATAAATATACTATAATCACAATTAAGTACATGAAAATATTATGAAAATTATTGGACTATGTTATTAATATGGGCAAAGCATATTACACGGTTCAAGAGTTTCTTGTTGATGAAAATGTGTGGAATTTAGTATTATTGACTCATATGCGGGCTATCTACATGTTACATTAATAAAATA
Organism: Argynnis bischoffii washingtonia; assembly: GCA_033884665.1. Taxonomy (NCBI): domain Eukaryota; kingdom Metazoa; phylum Arthropoda; class Insecta; order Lepidoptera; family Nymphalidae; genus Argynnis; species Argynnis bischoffii. The sequence goes on from JAEMGE010000032.1 coordinate 471,467, forward strand.
AATGTAATTTTGATATTTAAAAGAGCAACTGTTGAGTTTCTCGCCGGCTCTTCTCAGAAGAACTGCTTTCCGAGCCGGTGGTAGCTTCTTCACGGACAGACTTCACTGACGCTTACATTAAATTGACGATTCAAAAGCACTTGTAATAAGTCTAATTGAATAAAGTTTATTTCATTTCATTTCAATAAATTTAGATGTTTATATTATACTAGCAACTCACCCTCGCTCCGCTCGGGTTCATCCCTAGTAACATATTAACGTTTAGCTCAGAGATTACATATTTTCCCGCTGTAAAAAGTATCCTATGTATTGTTCGAATAACCTGCTATCATCATACCAAATTTCATCAAAATCTGTCCAGTGATTTTACCGTGATTGCGGTAACAGACAGACAGACAGACAAAAATTCTAAAAACTATAGATTTGGCATCTGTATCGATAACAAAGTCTATTTCAATAATATTTTCCAAAATATATTTTATGTACAGATTCGACTTAGGTAGAATTTTATGATATGTATTTGATCATATGAATGTCATTCCCTTCTTTTAGTTTGAAAGTTTTAGTATAACAGATGGACACCTCCTCGCTGCATCCTCACGTCAGCTCGATGGTATCAAGCTACTTGCAATAACCATAAAGATTACACTTAGTGAGTATCAAATCGATAGGAGAATTAGATGATTATGTACTTCAAAATTGACTTGAACAAAAAACATTGACAAAATTGACTTCTATAATTATCACATACATATCAAAAGTCAAACATAATAGATATTAAATCATTACATATATAATAAAAGCTTGCTAAAATCACTCAATACGTCGCCTTAGCGCTTATTTGTGCGCTCAAACTACCAATACTTGTTATACTTTATAGAAATTCTGGATTAAAGACTTCCGGTAAATTGGATATATATATATATATATATATATATATATATATATATATATATATATATATATATATATATATATATATATATATATATATAGTTTAGTAGCATACGTCTTGTTTTATCTATATATTAATACGTGAAGCAAACACTTTGTACCCCTTTTGCCCTTTTGTACGAAAATTGCTCGGACGGAGGAGTATGAAATTTCCCACACTTATAGTTTATATAGAGAAGGAGTGCAGAATGCTAATATATTTTTGAAATTATGCATAAAAGTACATTAAATCAATGAAAATAATATAAAAATTAATATAGTAATATACGCAAGACAATAAATATATAACTTAATGTATTATGGTTGATTTTCAACCACGCGGCGATCACTAGTTTATATAATTACATATAATTATGTATTTTTTTTTTAAGATTAGTACTTAATTTTAGGCGAATACATTTTAAAATGTTATATATTATACTTTAAATTTCTAAAATTCTAGATAAAACATCGCACGACTGATAGTTTATCGCTGTGTATCCCTTTACATTATTATAAGTATAGATTAAATAGTAATTAAATGAGATTAGTAAAATTTAGATTTCTGTATCACTGTCACATAATCAGTGGCGTAGCTATGCCAATGCAACCAATGCAGAAGCGTGGTGCCCCTGATTCAAGGGGGTCCCAGGGGGCCACAAACTATTATTTTGTTTCAAAATATTTTTTTAAAGTATAAGTTATAAAAACCGCAAGAAAGTTTCCTCTGCATATATTTTTTTACAGGGACCACGAGGAATGGTACGCACCAATGTTCTATAAAACGATATATGGTCCTGTAAGCTCAGCTTTTTTACTAAATTTTACTGTATCCGTTCTTACGTGAAGGCGGATTGAAAAAAGTGAATATTTTGGAAACTGTCTATATCATATCTCTTCTTCTTCTATTTATTTATATATAAAAGGCAAAAGTAATTGACTGATGTATCAACGCACAGGCCAAACCCTTAAGGCTAGAAAATTCAAATTTCGCACACGTATTCCTCATATGACGAAGGCATCCACTAAGGAAAGATTTTTCGAAAGTCATCCCCCAAGGGCGTGAAATAGGGGATAAAAGTTTGTATGAAACTTTTTATTCTTTGGACATATTTGCATGAAATTTCGAATGAATTGAGTACGGCAAAAATAATGAGTTACGTATTCAAGCATTTTCTAAAATTCGACCCTTAAGAGGGTAAAATAGGGGATGAAAGTTTTAAATAAACGCACAGGACAAATGTTTAGGGCTAGAAACTTAAAATTTCACACACATATTCCTTTTATGACGAAGGCATCCACTAAGGAAGGATTTTTTTAAATTCATCCCCTAAGAGGGTGAAATAGGGGATTAAAGTTTGTGTGAAACCTTTTATTCCTCGGACATATTTGCATGAACTTTCGTATTTTTCGTATTTCGATCGCGAACGCAGGTTCTGCTATATAAGAGTGGCAACTTGAAATTAAACAAAGAATCGCAATTTCAGTTTTAATTAATTTCAAATAAAATCCAGCTTTCAGGTGTCTACTGGCGACTAACCCACTTCTCGATCAACACTCGTATTCAATTTTTCCTCTTTCTTTTTTTGAATTTGCGATCACTGATAACATTGTAGAGTTTTAGGTTATGTTATTTGAAGAAAATTTACTTTGCCGGTTCAATTACGTGAAACAGTAATATAATTAATAATCTCTTTTATATTATTGTTTATTTTAGTATACTTAATCATACTACACTTATGACAAAATGGATTTAGAGACGATTTTTTTTAAGTTGGTTGTTAAAAATGTATGAAAATATAGCTGAATTTCATTTAAATTATTTTAATTTAATTATTTATTTTTAAAGTAAATATATTCTGTGAATAATTCAAGCGTCTACCTGTTGCCGTTATCAAAATCGAGCAAAAACGAGCAAAAAAAAATCACGTTTTTTGTTTGGGAACCCCCTTTAATATTTATTTTATTCTATTTTTTAGTATTTGTTGTTATAGCGGCAACAAAAATACATCATCTGTTAAAGTTTCAACTGTCTAACTATCACGGTTCATGAGATACAGCCTGGTGACAGACGTACAGAAAGATAGGCAGACAGACGGACGGACAGCGGAGTCTTAGTAATAGGGTCCTGTTCTACCCTTTGGGTGCGGAACCCTAAAAAAGTCGTAGCTAAAGTTTTAATTAGATTGTTCTTATAGTGTTTTTCCTTACAGTGCAGTGAGCTTGACGTAAGCTTAATTACTGGCCCTTAGAATAAATTAAAATCGATATTGTAATTATATGAAATAGACGAATATTGTTTTTATAGCTTTCTTAAGAAAGCATTAAATTCCAAATTTCAATATCTAAAATTATCTAGTATAGCAATTGTGCTATTTTTAAGTATTTAACCTGATGTTATGGGATTCAATGGTGGTAATGAGATGGTGGGTAAATCTCCATATCGTCTTTCTTAAAGTACATGAGTTTTCTAATATAGCAAAAATATTATTTAATTTCAATTCTATTGTTTACTTTATTCTATTATGCCTGTCACTTAGCATGGTCTGTGGGAGACAAGCACCTCGATCAGTTTTACGTAACGTCTTATGCCAATGGCGAGTGAGATGGGTTCGAACCTTGATAAGCAGATACATTATGTCGACTAATTTCAATTGGCGGGTCGGTCACGTGTTTAAAAAAAAAATAACAATCTGATTATAATTTGGTTTATTTTTCGCTTCAGAGTAAAACTTCCCACTAATCTTTCAATCAAGAACTTTCATCATGCCTTAAACTAATACTATATAATTTGACGTTTTTTAAGTACTTCCGGCTTCAGGCATTGATATATATATGGCAATGACAATACAAGCAGCAATTCAGGCATGATAACCGAGTCGACAAACTTTTGATAACACATGATAAGTTACTTTCGCATTTATGACGTCAGAATGCTATAAGTTGACAACTACTTAATATTTTTTAATAGTAATTAAAATATATTTTATAATATATAGCGCGTTAGCACTGGTAATTTAGTGGTAACGCGCTTGTTTGAGAAACCAAGTGAAGCGGGATCATATCCCGGGTCTAACAGTTCTGATATTTTCATCTGCGAATCATTTTAACATGATCGACATATGTCTTACGATGAAGAAAAACATAGTAAGGAAACTTGTGTTTGAGAGAACCTAGCCAGTTGTCGAAACACCTGTGAAATCCGCCAAATCGCACTTGTCCAGCGTGGTGGAGTGTAGCCTGATCTCCCTCGCATTAAAGGAAGGCCGTGCCCAGCAGTGGGACGTTAAAAATGATTCAATACATACAATTAAAATATAATAATTTAATAATACAAATAAATTGATTACAATTCATCAAACGTCCGTATTCGCAACTCAACCAAATACGCTAGATCCTTGACGTCTGCCGAAAAGAGGACAATGACACGCACTTAACTAGGGCCCGGTTACGGCTATGTTTTACGTACGTAGATATAATATACACAAACACAAACAGTTACGTCAGTATAAAATGTGTGGGATATTTGGATTAGAAGGAGCCAAAACAAATGTTTACAATTTCTGCCAGATTGTCTGTCGTGCACGTGCGTCTAAAGTGCTGAACATATTTTAATAAAATTTTCTTTACTATATAAAATTCTTACTAAAACGCAGGGGTGAAAGACGGGATTGTTTGCTTCAAAATAGTTTATTGACGTATCGATCTGCAAGGAATAACATTGTAACTCAGTTTTGGTAGTATTTTTTTTTTATTGGGACTTTTAATATTTGAGAAAACTAACGACTCATCGTTGCGTTTAGTATAGATTTCTCAGAGATGAGATATTTTCTCGCAGTAAGAAGTATCCTATATGTTGACCCGGATAACCAGCTATCATCATACCAAATTTCATCAAAATCCCTCCAGTGGTTTTCTTGTGATGCTTTACCAGACAGACAAAAATTCTAGAAACTATAGATTCGATAATAATGACTATTTGAATAAGATTTTCCAAAAAATATTTAATGTACAGGTTCGATTTAGAATTTCATTATATGTATAGATATGCATAGATAATTTCTTTTGTTAAATTATATCAATACTGATTTAAAATAATGTTCTTCTAACAATTCCGGTAGAGCTTAGTGTCACTAATTTGTAATAAGCCGGCAGATAATACGGCTAATTAAAATAAACGATGAAGCCAAAAAGGTACGGTAAGATCGTGACGTTTGGCTCTCCCTATGGTGTACGGTAGCTTTGTATGGAATAGCTTATCTAAAATGATAGACATCTATAAATTGTTATTTTTTATACAACAAGACGTTTATAGAATAGAATTATAATTATATAAAAATGTTATATATATTTAATTTATTATTATTATAGCAGCAGAGCTCACTCTCGTTTTGCTCAGGCTCGTCCTTAGTGAAAAACAAAAACAAATCTATCCCACGGGAATCGTACATTTTTCAGGGATAAAAAGTAAGCAATGTGTTATTCCATACTATAATCTAATTCCGTGCCAAATTTCACCCAGATCCGTTCAGCCGTTCTGGCGTGAAAGAGTAACAAGCATCCATCCATCTAAATCGCATTTATATAGTAGTTTGTTTGTCCTTCTTTCACGCCGAAACAGAGTGACGGATTGGCGTGTTATTTCGTATGGAGGTAGTTGGAGGGCTGGAGAGTGATATAAGCTACTTTTTATCGCGGGATATTATTTAATTTACGTGGAAAAACACGTTATAATATAACCCAAAAAAATATTTGTGATCAGAATTACTTGAAACTTGGTATTAATGCTCCTCTATACAATTAAATAAATACGTGCTTAAGTATTTCGAAATTCATTCCATAAGGGGGTAAAATAGGGAACGAAAATTTGTCTGAAACCTACTTTATTAGATATTTTTTTTGTAGTTAGCGCGAGCGAAGCCGCGGGTTCTGCTAGTACGGCTATAAATTTACATTTAATAAATTATAAATATGATAAATATAAAAAATGAAAAAAACTTTGGTTGTTATAAGTCTGTACAAAAATGTAATTTTTAACTGTACAAGCAAACCCAAAGTAATTAACCTCATAATTCACGTGAATTATAATAAAGTAACTTCGCCAGTGTCATACAATATTCAAAGCGCTGTCCTATTTTTTATGCTATCATATATTAAGTTTTCATTTACTTTACATCTCTATTTAAATGGAAATGTTTTATAAATAAACTATAGCGACTCACCCTCGCTTCGTTCGGGTTCGTCCCTAGGTTGATTCCCCATACAAACTTTCATTCCCATTTTCATCCCCTTAAGGGGTGATTTCTGGGATAAAAAGTATCCTATGTCCTTCCCAGGGTCTCAAACTATCTTCTTACTAAATTTCATTTAAATCGGTTCAGTAGATCCAGAGATTACCGCCTACAACGCGACGTCACAAACTCACAAACATTACCTCTTTATAATATTAGTATAAATTATACATTTCATTTGCATATTTAATTAGTAAATTATATTGAAATAATTAAATAAATTTAAAGGAAAATACTGCAAGTATAATAATTTGTAGAATATGTTTATCTATACTAATAAAGAGATCAAGTTTGTGATTTTGTGAGTTTGTGACGTTGTAGGGGGTAACCTCTCGATCTACTGAATCGATTTAGATGAAATTTGGTAAGAAGATAGTTTGAGACCCAGGAAAGGACACAGGATACTTTTTATTACGAAAATCATCTCTTAAGAGGGTAAAAATGGGGATGTAAGTTTGTATAGAGAAGCAATATTCATATATGCATCTATACATATGATAAAATTCTAAGTGAGTCGAAGCTGTACATTATATATTTTTTGGAAAATCTTACTGAAATAGTCAAATTATTATCGATACAGAGGTCGAATCTATAGTTTTTATGAATTTTTGTCCGTTTATCTCTCAGGGAACGCATCACGAGAAAATCGCTGGACAAATTTTGATGAAATTTGGTATGATGATAGTTGTTTATCCGGGTCAACATATAGGATAATTATTACTGCAGGATAATATCTTATGTCTGAGAAATCTATACGTTAAAACGTAACCAGGGACGAACCCGAGCGGAACGAGGGTGAGTCGCTAGTATTCTACAAATTTCTTATACATAACATGTACAAATGTATATAAAATTTTATAACATTTATATTATAAAATAGTTAATGAATTATAAAGACCAATACAATTATAATAATCATCTTTCAATTCTTATAAATTGTAATATAACGTCCGTGTAAGTAAGCCGCTGAAAATTAAAAAAAGTTGTTCAGAAACTTTAACCTCATTGCGGGAGAAGAGCGGCAACGCCGCGTGCTGCCACGCGCGGAGCTTTGCTTGCCCAGTTTTGGGGTAAAATTATATTATTCTTAATATAATACTTATATGTTTCTTGATATATAACATATATTTATATTATTCATGAAATACATTTTTTCATAACGGTTAGTTTGGAAAAGGTGGACTATATATTATATACACACACAAGTATGATAAAATCCGTCACTCTGTTTCGACGTGAAGTAACAATAAACAAACAAACAAAGTTAAATTGTATGTCGTAGAAAGAGAAAGTGTCAAATCTACAAATGCATTTAAGTACTTTATATTAATTTCATGGTTGCGTTCATAATAATAAAGTAGTAGTATGGAAAAAGAAAAATGAGATTTATGGGGTTTTCCGTGAATTTTTTCCAATTTTTCTCTCCATAAGACCTTCCTTGGACTTCAACGAATATTAAAGAAAATTAGTCGAATTGGTCGAGCCGTTCTCGAGTTTTGCGCTTAGCAACACATTGAACTATTCATTTTTATTTATACAGATATAGTACGGACTATATATTTAAAAAAAATATTGTTACTTTATTTTATAATTATCTTAAATTTATAATTATTATCTATAAGATAATAATTTATAATTATTATCATAAATTTATAATAACATTATTGAGTTACTTTACGTAAAATTCTATCACATTCTCATCAACTCACAATTACATTAAACTCAAAATATACTCGAATGTATTAAGCAATGTTTTAAATTTTCAAATTACAAAAATTATAATGTTATTAATATAAAAAGATGTTAAAAAAGATTTCGGCGATCAGGAAAATATTATTAACTTCTATGCCTTATCAACGATATAATAGGTATAAGCAAAAGTATATTAAAAAATGTAAAACTCGAATAAACTCTGGCAACACAGTGCAAAGTGAGCGGGCAGTCGGCCATGAGCGTCGTAACGCGGTACACGCGCGCTGTCTCTACACAAAATAACAGTTTGCGTTGTGACTTAGTGATTACTAACACTATAAACGAGGAATAGTGATTGTGATTATTAGAAAATATAGTTTTAGTGGACATTTTTATTTAAAGGATCACTCATCGTGTATATGGTATTTATTATGATTAAACATGGCGTTATTTTTGTGTCCGCGTGTTGTTCGCGGACTTTGAAAGTTTGTGTAGAGTTTAGCAAGTTTTGTTAAGATGTTTCTGGTTGTGCTTTACGATGTCGACTCTATGTTTTTATGTAATCTTGACACGTTTGTGCTTTTCATTTTGAAAGCTTCCTGAATTATTTTATTTTTTCTTGCGTATAATTTTAAACTAAAACTCTGGCTCTTTGCGTCGTAAAATAGTGGTTAAAAATAATAAGTTGAGACAAAGTTGAATATTAACAATATTTTATAATTTTAGATCGATTAAGTTCGAAGTAATTAAATTAGCTGATTAAATCTAGCTATTTATTACAACTATAGGTGTTTCACGAAAGCTGTAATATTTGACAAACGATTATTTAAACCTAGAATTTGTTATTAAGTATTATATATAAAAACAGTTCTTTACGCTTACAATATATATATATATATATATATATATATATATATATATATATATATATATATATATATATATATATATATATTGTAAGCGTAAAATACTTTTTAAAAATCCCTTGGAAATTATTAAATAAAATCCAAGAAAACACTTTGACTGGTTACTACGTTAATTCATGAAGGAAGCTAGCGCTATATAGCTTTTAACAAAAGGTAACACCAACTTCAAAAGCACTTGAAAGTGACTGTTCCACATCTTAGGGTAGAATAGTCTTTTTGTGTATGAACTATTAATTAAAATAGATTTAAGGAGATCATTCGTAGTAATCAATTAAAAAATACAACCGAATACATTGCCTCCTTTTTGAAGTTGGTGAAAAATAATATTATTATTTATTATTAAGTTAAGAGATTTTTGGATCTGTAGTTTTAATAGTAGCTTAATGCGCTTAATTTACTAAAACTTGCCTAATTTCAATACACTTGTATCGAGATTGGGCTAAAACAACAATGTGTAAAACAAAAGTGTAAACTCTTTGTGATTCAACCATGAGAGTACAATGCGTTTCATGAATGCCTCGCGATTTTCAGTTTGATCGAAGTTTTATTTTTAAAACGATGTTTACAAATATATTTTAGTACATTCCTTTGATTGTTTTCGACTCTATGTTTTTTTCTAATAAATTTCAACACATGCAAAGAACTTCTTCTGTTTGTAGAGTTTTACAATATTGCATTATAAATTAGATCTCTCCCATGAATCTTCTGGTAAAAAAAAAAACTAAAATAAAACTGCGAATAAATCCCATACAGCAGTTTTATTTTTAATGCGAAAAATGCACACAAATCTAAGAAAATATAATAATTACTACGTTTTTTTTTTTGCTAACAGTACTTGCTTTAAAATCAATCACCGTTTATGACATGGTGATGGTCACTTAGCGCTTTAAAGCGCACTCAATTTGATCTCGCCAGGAAAATCCTGGTGTGTTTAATTTTTCACTTAATAACAGCTGGGCCGATTATGATGATTTTTTGTACTTATGAAGTTATTTAGATGGTTCTTAGGTATAGTTAGACCTTAGCTGGCGTTTTTGTCTAGATCTAGTTTTTTTTTATTTTCCAACCAAACGTGGTATCGCCTTGTATATAAAGGCGTTTGTCTTTACTTATTGTAAATAAGTTAAGACAAAAAGCCAAAAGAAGGTAAGTAATTGTTTCATAATATATTGTATGTACAGATGAGGAAAAGCTCAAATAAGCTAACAAGTACAAATAAGAAAAAAAAACATCTATTAATAATTTTATATCTGTTATATACTTTTATTGAAGCCAAAAAAACTTTCGTGAATATTTCGTTTTTACTAACGATTTCAAATTTATTATATATTATGTATTACATACTTGTTATAAGCAACAAAGTCTCGAAATAGACCTGTACTATTGTTGTAAAACTTTTTTTTTCAGCCGACTTCAAAAAGGAGAAGGTTCTAAATTTACCTGTATTTTTTTATGTCTGTTACTTCAGAACTTCGTCATTTATTAATTTTTGTTTTGTTTGAAAGTGTACATGTCCAGTTTGATTCCATTTAAATTTAAAAAAAAAATCCACCCCTAAGGGTGGAAAAATAAGTAATGAAAATTTTACCTACGTCTAATTGTCATAAATAAATAAAAATATAAATAAATATTGACTTGGCAAGTGTTTCTATTTCCGTTGATCGTGCAGTGGTTCGGTATCGTCGACCTGATCTGATGGTAAGGCCAGAAGGTGGATAGGTGGAACTCTTCAACGGTTAATAGGTGGATACTTAGGGTGTGATCTTATTTTGTTTAATTTGATAAGCCCAATACGTTAGAATTGGATTTTAGAGCCTAATTTTTAGTCTTACTAATTAAAAGCGAATTTTAATTTGTCAGTCTTGATATAAAAATTGGCATCAAACTAACTTAAACGGCTTAAGCGAATTTTTTTCTCCTTACTTTGTTACTACTATGTTTACTCTAAAAATGGGAAAAGAAAAATTAAAAAAAAAAAAATAAAACTAAAACGGACTTCAAAAAACACTAAAAGTAAAAATATGACTGATTGGTAGTTTTCATTTATTATAGGTACCTAATAAAATATTCGAAGTCGGTGTGCTTTTATTTGCATCGACTGGCACCGACTTCGAAAATATCTGATTAGGTATTATTTTTTTATTTTATTTTTTACTTTTTAGTGTTTTTATTGAAGTCGGTTTTTTTTTTTTTGTTTTTTTAAGTTTTTTACATGTTTTTTTGTTTGTTTAAACACGTTAATATCTAGAACTACCTATATATATATATATATATATATATATATATATATATATATATATATATATATATATATATATATATAGATAAATAAACAGCGTGAGCGAAACCGTAGACAAAAGCTAGTGAAAAGTATTATATAAATAATATAATGCAAAAACCATCTTCTCAAGCCACAGTATTCATAAATCACAACTTTGCTACCCCTCCTCGAGGCGATTGCCTTTTGTAACTTATTAATTGTTCTCAATGTTTTACAGTACGAATTACTTTGCGAAATGTTAAAGTTTTTATGTATAATTAATAATTATATAATCTTAATATTTTTGAACGATTTCAAATAAGAGAGGTACTTAATTCGTATGTATATTTGTTTATGTGTATGTACGTTACGCGATATCTTTACCAATTGGGATTTTCATAATTTTTAAATGATGGTCGTATGTCAAAGGTGTTTCACGTAGATTTAAAAAAAAAACGTACGCCTACGTATGGAATAGCTTTGCTTGTATACAAAAAATATTATTATACTTATCCTACTATATCCTATCCAACTAATCCCGGTCGGATACGAAAATTTTACTTTTGTTTTTTTTTTTGTATTTATTCAAGTTTTTAGTTTTTTTCAATTTTTAAACTAAATTAAAAAGAAAATTTTACTTGTGGCCAAAAACTCCGAACGAAGCTCGGTCGCCCAGGTTCCGTAGCATCAGAGTAACACATAGGCTATTTTATTTATAACGATATTGTATAGTAATACACAATTTAAATACGCGAGAATACTCTAGTAATATATAGAAGACAGAAATATATTATATAAATTACCTGTATATATATTCTAACAATTCACATTGAACTATTGATGTTGGAAGGAAATTGGCAAGTAAAGGAAACGTTGCATAAGTCACCCACGCTCCATTTGGTATTATTGTTTTTGCCCTGACATGACAAATTATAATCTTCGCACAGATTAATGAGTTGATTTTGATATAATTTCGAAATTTAATAGTTTAACTTTGTTAATCACGTTTTAGTATTAAAAATACTTTTTTTTTTACTAAGAAGGGAAATAAATATGGTTGATTATCTCAAAATCACTTGAAAATTGTTTTGCCATTATTGATTGAAATTATCTCAAGGTATAAATAGTAAATAGAAGTAATCTCAAAGTATAAAGTATTCATATTTTTTTTAATTAATAATTGGCGTAGATATCCCGTTACAAACGTACATACGTACCTCCGATTAGAATACTTCTCTCGTTTTGAAATCTGTCAGAAAACTATGTCTCTTTTATAGCGATGCTATATTTTTTTTAATATTAAAAATTTGTGTGACCCAAAACAGACGGATCGATTTCGATCCAGTTTTTTTTATATATAATAGCTTAATCGTCTTTATTTGCTGATATGTTGTTATGAAACATTTTATGACTACGTTGTTATTTTTTTGTGCAATACATGAGCAAAGATAATTTTATTAGATGCTCCAAACCACCCGACTAATTAATGATAAACATGATTAATAATTGATAATAATAGTTGCTATGCGATAAAATATTTTTGCGCACTCACCTTTTGTTGCATGTTATTTTAATATAGTTTTTTTTTTATTTACTATGTTAGTATAAAATATTGTAAGTGTGTGTGTATATATATATATATATATATATATATATATATATATATATATATATATATATATATACTATTATCTACATTAAAATATATCCTCACCGAATGAGCGCCCGTTGAAACATTTGAGCGCGCTTTTTTTTTTGTGTAAAGTTCAATTTACATTGTTGGATATTTAATTCAACTAGAATTATTACCTAAACACAACTGGTGACTGTTTAAGAGAATTTTTGCATGGGACTGTGTGTCTATGATCGATGTTAAAATATTGAAAAAAAAAAAACAACTACCTAGAAACCTCTCAACAACCAAAGCGATCGAACAAGAGCTATACAATTTATCCTTGCAATACCTTGTAATTACTTTAATTTGTGTTGCGTAATCGATTTTTATTCGCGAACCTATAACATATTCATATTGCCACTGACGTGGCCCTTTATTTTTCTCGTATGTTATGAAGGTAATTTATAGGTAAGCTATATGAAAACTCATCAAAATTGCTATGAATGAGAAAATGTTAGATTGTTTCCCCTCCCATCATATGTCTTTAAAGTTTTACTCCGAAGTCATTTTGATTATTTTCCAATTTGGACCCATTTAAATTTGAAAAAAAAAAGAAAAAAAAAACACCACCCCTAAGGGAGAAAAATAGCTAATATTGACTAGTATCGTCGCAAGTTCTCTATTTCCGTTGATAGTGCAGTGGTTCGATATCGTCGACCTGATATGATGGTAAGGGAGAAGGGAAAGAAGGATAGGTGGAACTCTTCAACGGTTAATAGTAGATACTTTGAGTTTGGGCTTGTTTTGTTTGATTTGACAAGCCTGATTTTAGAGCCTCAAACTAACTTAAACGGCTTAAGCGAATATTTTATTAAAATACTTTCGTTTTACTTTGCCACTACTATGTCTACACTAAAAAGGGAAAATTAAAAACTTAAAAAAATTAATAAAATCCGACTTCAAAAAAAACCCCACTCAAATGTAAATATTGAAATTTTGTTTTTGTAAAATTTTGATACATGGAACGTGAAAGTATGTAGGTAGTTCATAATATTCTAAATAACAAGGATTTGTCTCCAGAAATTTGACTGGGCAAAGATAAATAATAGCAGATCTATATATATATATATATATATATATATATATATATATATATATATATATATATATATATATATATATATGTACGACTACGAATTTCCGAAAATTCTCCACTGATTACTTTGATAGTTTGACGAATTTAATGAGTTTTTTCATGGAATATATTATTTCACAACTTTATTTGAGTATCATCGACAAAGTCGCGTGTAAAGGCTAGTTAGCTAGTTAATATGAAAAAATACATCAAACGATGGAGTATAATTGATTCATTTTGCTCAACTCATAAAATATTCACCCAGGTGTATCTTCTGACGTGGCCATACGGGGGAGGGGCCCGATGATTGCTACGTAGCTTGACAACTTCTTTAATAGCTATTTTTTACTATAACTTTAACTTTTCGATGGGTTAGCTTTACATTGAAGCTTTTTGCTTTTAATAGATATAACAAAGATGGTTATTGTCTCCACTAAAACATTTGTTATAATGAAATCTTTCAAATATATAAATATCTCGTGTCACAGTGTTTGTGGTAGCACTCCTCCGAAACGGCTCGACCGATTTTAATGTTTTTTTTTTTATTTGGTGGATATGAAAATAAGTCGTAAAGTATTTATCATTCTCCTGCACCTATTCTCCATTTAATCGCAATTTAAGTGTTTTTGTATGAACAATATTGTATAAATTCACAGCGACAAACCCGACCGAAGCGAGGGTGATTCGCTGTATAACATAAAGCCAAAGAGTTTTCTTTTTTTTGTGGATTAAACGCGGGCGTAGCCGCGGGTTCTGCTAGTATTAATATAAAAATATGTGCGTTCGTAAAGATTTATAACTTTTTATAGACTTTTTTATCTGTGAATCTGGTCTCTTGCTTTTAAATGGGTTATATTAATTGATAGATGAATCTGCTCCCAAAAATCTACTGTTGCTTACTTTAAATAAGAAGTAACCAGTTGTCATAATGCCAAAATATATTATTGAAAGGTTTTTTTTTATAAATATTTTTGTCTAATATAATTTTGAATTATTATATTCAATTATGTGGAGATATATTCGCGGGGAAGCTTTTTTAATGGTTAGATATGCTTTTTTTTCATCTTTCCTCATGGATTCGAACTCTAGACTAAGGTTAAACCAAAACCCACACTAAATCAGTATGCCAGCCCACTGAGAGCCTCTTTGCGTTTCTCGCTAACTTGGTCGATACATAAATAAATCATAGTATTAAATATCTTATAAATATTCATTGCGCGTGCGCTGAGACGTCGTTCCGTTTACATTATACGCGTACATACATACACACACAACACGCTTTGTATGCGTGAATGTTTGAGGACTAGAATGTATAAAATAGGATAAGTAAATACTTATTTAGGGATATAAGTTATCCTAACGAAGCTTAAAAGCTATTCGTGTTATCCGTGTACGTTTCGTGAAGATCTATTATAATTTATAGGTGTTTTTGTAGTAGAGACACAACGAGTGTCATGTTGCTTAAGAAGCTTTTATTCACTTTACTGGAAACTATAACCTTGTATCTGTATGTCGATTTTAACTTTCTTCTGGTGTTAGTTTAAAACTTTGGTATGTTTATGAAATTTATATGGATATACAATATTGGATGGATATGGAAATATGGATATACTAAGACTAGATAGCGCAGGAGATATTATAGTGCACAAGTGTACGCGCAGACACAAGTGCAATCTCTATTCCTGTCACTCTTACTCCGGTCAGACGGCACTCGACACGACCGGTGACAGTCAAACACGCAGGACCACGTGTCAGAGTCACGTGCTCTCTGAGGCAGGGAGGTGCAACATCGCCAACTTCTCAACTCTGGGCAACTACTGAAAATATCTTGACAGAAAATCACAGTAATTCAAATTGGCCCGACCCGGGACTCGAACTCAGGATCTCCGGATCTGCAACCATACATGCTAGCTACTAGACCATCGAGGCATAGGGTTATACAATAGTTCAATACCATCAGTCTGATTTGGTGAAGGAGCCAGAAGTAAAGCTAAGCTAAGTAAGTTTGGGCTCCCTTGGATCGTTTTGACGAGCTCCACACACAATTGCAGTTGGTGAAAAGTTTTAATCTAATATATAAATAATGAAAAAACTACAATAATATAGTTCATACATCAGAATGGCAACTTTTTTCCCGGAGAAATTTACGGTTCCCGTGGGATAGTTTTGTTTTTGTTTGTCTAGAGGCAAACCCGAGCGAAGCGAGAGTGAGCCGCTAGTTGTAATATAAAACTGTAATGAATATTATTGATAGTTTTCTAACTTAATATTTACTCTTGTCAGCAATGAAGTATATTAGTAAATCCTCTCTGAGCATGTTAACTAAATGGATGGTACATTAAGAGTTATTGGGCCATTATAACCGTCTTCATCTTAAAGTATTCAACGGGTTTTTACGTTATAGTATGCAGATTGTTTTCCTTGTATGTATTTGTATTTTAATATTATGTACCTATTATATATTTGACTCGATTTAATTCAATGTAATTTCTTGCATATTAACACCAAGCTTTGGTGTTAATATTTTACCATCATCTAGACATGTTTATTTATTATTATTTTTTCATTCAACGATCTCAAAAACTACTTAATTGTATGTTATGTGATATTTTGGTCTTTTTTCTCATAATTTTTTTTTAATACGTTTTACCATATACAAACTTAAAAAAATCACTTTCAATGGTATATAAATAAATACTCAAATAACAACTTTTTAGTGATCTTGGACGTTTTTTAGCTAGTTTCTCTCTATAATATTAAAAAACTACCTCGGTGGTGTAGTGGCTAACATGTACGTGGCTGCCCATCCGTAGGTCCTGGTCTCGAGTCCCGGGTTGGGCCAAGTTTAGTTATCGAGTCTGTCTGTTTAGTAAACCTTAGTAACAACCCGTCGTTGGGAAGTTGGCGGTGTTTCACCCTCGTGCCTCGGAAAGCAAGTAAAACCATCGGTCCTGCTTTCTAACACTCACTGGTCGAGTCGAGTAGTCGTCCCACCGGAGTATGAGAGTGACAGGAATAGAGAATGTATTTGTGTCTGCGCGCACACTTGTGCACTATAATATCTCATAAACTTGAACATAAAAAGATCCCATGTCTACCTAATAGTATTTCAGTAAATAACGCCGAGAATATGTGAAGGGAAGACCCCACACATACGATTATAGCAAACCTGCACTTACGCCTATCATGTTGAATCACCGGATGTCACAAAAGGTGTCGGGTTCGAATCCCAGCAACACGAGATCATCCGGTGACACAATACACTTTCCTCCCGCTCTCACCAACAGGATGTTGACAGACATCCTGATTTTGGATTTTTGATTTTGATTCCTGGTTATTAGTAGGTTAATGTCGGTAGGTCAGTGAACCTAGGGATTGGCAGACGTTACTTTCCTACTCAAGGGTTTTAGTTCAAGAAGGGTCTATAAAAATGTATTGAAATGACTTTAAATCGTTTTATAATAGAACTAGCGACTCACCTTCGCTCCGCTCGGGTTCGTCCCTAGTTACATTTTTCGTTTAGCTCAGAGATGAGATATTTTCCCGCAGTAAAAAGTATCCTATATGTTAACCCAGATATCCAGCTATTATCATACTAAATTTCATCAAAATCTGTCAAGTGGTTTTTTCGTGATGCAGTCACAGATGGACAGACATAAATTCTTAAAACTATAGATTCGGCCTCGGTATCGATAATAATGTCTATGTCAATAAGATTTTCCAAAAAAATATTTAATATACAGATTCGGCGTAGAATTTTATTGTATGTTTAAATTACAATATGTTTATTATATTTTTTTTAAGAATTTTATTTTGAAAAAAATGTTTAATGATTGCTTGTTATCGCCTCCAGGATTTACGTACATGAAGTTGGCGAAGAGATGATCACTTAAAAATATATCACCAAGTTATACAAGGATTTCTATGAAAAAAAAAAACATTTTACATTATTTTGGTCCACTTAAATGTTATTATTATTAAAATACATTAAATCCATGAATAAACTCTATTTCATACGCATAAAGAATGTAAGAAGTTATGTTTTTTTTTTACTTATAGTAAAATAAGGCAAGTGGGACGCCACGTCAACCGTCTATTATAATAGATAATAATAGAAAACACTTCCGCTCGTCATGGGGTTGAAATAATCGTGTATAAGGGGTGGGAAACGTGAAAGAAAGGGGTAATTTTAATTTTCATAATGGCTGTTTGGGATAATTGTAAGTTGCGACATGGCTGTTATACAAGTATTTTGTTTTTATACTGAGACTTACTTACAAAAGTAGAATTACTTAAAAAATGGGGGGTCCCCCACCCCCTATTTTTAGGAGGATGAAAAATACTTTACAACCTATTCTCATACCTGCCAAATATATAAAAAAATATCACTAAAATCGATTGTGCCGTTTTGGAGGAGTGCGACCGCAAACACCGTGACACGAGATATTTATATATTAGATTTATTATGTTTAAGTTTTCCTCTTTCTTACATTGTACGGTTAACCGACTTTTAAATTTAAGAAATTTATTGTTTGTACTGTTGTAAAACATCATAGTATAATATACTTGCAGTACCCGCGGTTCCGCCCGCGTTCAAACTTGCGTTCGCTACCAAACTTCACAGGATCACCCGCTGGGCTAATATGAAGATTGCCTCAAGAAGGGATCTGAAGAAGAAAAATTTCATCAAAATCGCTCCAGCCTTTTCAGAGTCCATAGAGAACATACACACATCGATTCATCTCACCTCGTTCATATTTTTTCGAGACTGCTGAAAAAAGTTGACCGAAAACGCGTTTGTTGACTAGACTAGATGGCTAGTTTAGAGGCTGCCTTGATATAAATCTCAGATCTATTATAATCGCGAACACGAATCGAACCTGTGATCTCGTGTTCGACTGACTGTTCATACTTGTAAACGCTAGAAAATTTCCCTTCACGCTAAACGTTAGCATCTAACAAGTAATCTATGTACTGATCTATCTGATTGCCACGTCATTTATGCAGGAATTCGCGTGCACACGTACATACATACATATGTAATATGTATGTGTATAGTATATGTATGTACTTTGTATGTATAACGTATTATACTTAAATGTATGTGTAACATGTGTAGGAAAATTTAGAAATGAAATGTGTGTATTGCAATTTGTAAACGTCTTTGGTTAATTTAGGTGATGTTTCAGTTTGATTTCTGAGCATCTTTATTTTGCTGTCATCTATACATCTATACAGATAAATAAAATTGAACTGTCCGTTTGTAATGTCAAAATAACAGCTTTTTACTGGATGCATATTGAATTATATGCGATACTCATAAGAAAAATACACGTTTTAAAATTTTTGTCTGTCTGTTTGTTCCGGCAAATCTCCGAAACGGCTGGATTGATTTGAGCTTATGTTATGAGGAGTAGCTTAGGCTACTTCTATTTTAGCAAAAGAATTAGGGTTCCGTTAAAAAAAAATTAAAACGTATGTCGCTTTTTTCTTTTCCATCCCTTTTAATAAAATATTCAAGCATTGTAAGATTTAATATAAAGTTATAAATTGTAAAAGACCTGCGTAAATTAAATTGATATAGCTCTTACTTGTGTAGTCTGTTTATTTAATGCCTTTTCATAGACAATCTACATAATTAACAGTTACATGACATTTATGTAAAAGCAAATTGTCATTTAATTCAGATAAGTTAAATAAATTACAAGGCATATGACGTGATAACCTCTATAGGTCACATTATGCAGGAATGCTTACAAACATATTATATTGATATATTCATATACACACATATATATATATATATATATATATATATATATATATATATATATATATATATATATATATATGGTATATATATATATATATATATATATACGTATACAGACGGAGGCGACGAGCGGTCTCGTTGATAATTATTAGAAGTCAACATTTAATATTGTAATTTAAAGTTTCCCACACACGGAACGACAAATCGATAAAAACATTCGAAACAACACGTAATGTAGGTACATTTTATATTATATAGTATGGCAATTTCAATATTTTATTTAAATTAATAGATGCTAATGTTATAACGTGTTTTGTAAATGTTTTATAGTTTTTCCTTGAAATATAAATTAACGTAATAGAGATATTCAGGATATTTAAAATTAATTTTCTTATCTGTTTGACTGCTTTTTAGCCGAGTAATATATTATGTTGACTACTTTTAAAATTTAATAATAGCATTTTGCCCGCGGCGCTATCTGGTTCATAAAGTATATCTATTGCAAAAAATCGATGCTGTTTTACAGAAGGACTAAATACCGTCGTCGGATTTATGGGTAATACTAGTGACTTAACCTCGCTTTGCTCGGGTGCGTCACGATCGCTTACGCGAATTTTTTTCACTATGTCAAGGATCTTAATTTTTTGCCCGGAAGCCTGATTCTTTTTCTAAAGTAAATGTAGCCTAAGTTACTCCTTATAACATCAGCTATCTGCCAGTGATAGTCTCGTCAAAATCGGTCCAGCCGTTCAGGAGTTTAGCCGGAACAAAATCGAGACAAAAATATAAAAATTGTGGTTTTAAAAGTACCGTATTTAATTCCATATGCATTAAGTAAAAAGCTGCTATTTCAATATTACAAATAGACACTTTACACACAATTTTATTTATCTATATAGGTTTTCTAATATCAGTATATTTTCCAGTGATTAAATAGTTGTAAGTGAATCTAATAAGAACGTGTCAAACATTGTTGTATGCAGCAACCCTTATGTAATACACGTGTATGTATACATATATGCGATAGAACAATGATCATGTTATTATTACTCATTACTTAGATATTATATTAAATAACGCTTTGTGTTACGTTTTTAATACAATAAGGATTTCATACAGTTATTACTCTTACTGCTAGGTATTCTAAATGTTATAACAAAACCAAATAGGTATATACTAATATTATGAAGCTGAAAAGTTTGTTTGTTTGCATTTGATAGCCTGTTAACTGAGGAAGGTTATAAGGCTTATCACCCCGGAAAAGTGTACGGGTCCCGTGGGATAGATTTATTTTTGTCTAGGGACGAACCCGAAACGAAGCGAGGGTGAGTCGCTAGTATATATATATATATATATATATATATATATATATATATATATATATATATATATATATATATATATATATATATATATATATATATATATATATATTCCCTATGGACTCCAAAATGGCTTTGCCCGCGTACCAACGTACGTTCCGATAAAAGTAGATTCTATAATTTTATATCCTGTAGAAAATAAAATTGAACTAAATTAAGGAGTCAAGAGGTGCCAAAATAAAACAGTTGATTTCCCTCTTGTAATAAATTCATCATTCGACATCATAACTTTTAGAGGCCTAAAAGTTATATTTTTATATCGACATATAACAAAAAAAAGGATTGCCCCGGGTGAGGATCGAACTCACGACCTTAAGATTATGAGACTTACGCGCTGCCTACTGCGCTACCGAGGCTTGTGTATAAGCAGTTAAAATAGGCCAATACGTTACGATACTAATATCTACTTCACAAAGTAATTTGTAATAGCATGAGCTTAAATATGATAATAGATGTGCAATGTGCATGCAATAAAAGGCTATGACCATAGTTGTACAATATTTTGGATTCATTTATAATATTTTTGGCAGGCAATCTATCGTATTGCACACTAGCGACTCACCCTCGTTTCGCTCGAGTTCGTCCCTAGGTTGATGCCCCATACAATCTTTCATATCCATTTTCACCCTTAAGGGATGATTACCGGAATAAGAAATATCCTATGTCATTCCCATAGTTTCAAATTATCTTCTTACCAAATTTCATCTAAATCGGTCAAGTAGTTTTGAGTTTATTCGTTACGAACATACAAAAATACAAAACTTTCCTCTTTATAATAGTATAGTGTAGATTAAGTAAAACTCGTGCTAATTCGAGGTCGTGGACTAAGTACATTAGTATACATAATCAAATCTGTATACCTTAGCGAGATCATAGCGAGAGACTAGCTGTAATAGCATAAATATTTTTACTCTGTAATAACAAGTTCATTCTTTTATTTTTACAAGCTTTTATTTAACTTGTATTGTTTGTAGGTTTGTTTGTTCGGATTAAATCTTGCAACTGAATTTTAAAACAGTTATCCTCAACCGATTGAGTTGAAATGTTGCATGTAACGCGTTTAGCTTAGACTAGCGACTCACGGTCGCTTCGCTCGCGTTCGTCCCTAGGTACGTTTTTACGGTTATCTGTGTTTAGGTATACATAAATAGTAGCTTGCTACTTCTAAGATATTCATTTAAATTATATAGCGATTTAAAAAAAATATGAAAGTCAGAGTATGTTAATGGGGGGAAAAACTTTAACGCTTTTCGTATGAAAATTTACAGCTTCACAGTCCTCTTAAATAATTACATTTAATTTGCGTATCGGCGGCATCACCTGTCTTTAATATTTAGTATAAATTAGGTAAATTAGATATTCGAGCAGTAGCCTACTTTTAATTAGTACTGCAGTATCCAACGCCCTGAGAAACATAGTAATGTGTTTCAATCGACTTAATTTTTCTTATGCTAGTCGGTGTTTTCTTGAGCGGAATCGAACTTGTGACTTTGGGTATAGTTGGTAGTGTTAATCCAAAAATAATAAAAACGCATATAGATTAAAACCCGGAGTAACATGTAATTTAGCAAAGTAACAAAACGTACAGGGACGTTCCTAGTGCAACGAAACCACGCTTTGTAAAGACGACAAAAATACTTCCTTCATTTATAGGAAATATTCACGTTTTTTTTTTACTGAAAATTATTTTTAATCTTATTTTAAAAAGGTTTTTCTTGCACTTATTAAGTAATATATATAAAAAATTATATTATACATCTGTGTTCAAAAGGGTTCAGACATAACACAACCTGGAGTCGAATGTGCGACCTTGACATCCAGATGTCCACCTGACACGTGTACACAAACATTTGATTATTAGAATGAACAGATGGACAGTTTATACTTCAATGCTAAAATGAAGGGTGGGAATTTTTATATATTTTTAATTATTTTTTTTAGACCGCCCTTGTTTTGCTATGACCTTTGATCGTTGGTTCATGAAGATTATGTTTTTTTTTTGGATAGGTGAAAATGCCTTATTTTCGCTTTTGAATTTAAAAGTAAAAAAAAAATCGACAGTATTGAATACTCAAATATTATACAAAATCTATTTTTTTAAATTTACGCACAAGGGCATAAAAACTTAATTCCGTTCATAAAACATTGAGCAATACGTAAACATTCTCGCAAGAGTGTTAGCCCCAAAGCGAAAATTGTAACGAAAAAATTAAAAAAAAAATATTAAATAATTTACGACATTCTTCAGTTTAGACGACCAAAAAATCCGGGTCAGTCATGTCGTTACTCGCGAGTTGCATGCGGCGGGCATCGAACCGGTTGTCCAGCTGGCGGGCAGGTGTAAAGTAAGGTTCTATGTATTTATAGATTCTCTTTGTGTAATTGATTTCGTATATATGTATGTATGTATGTACCTGTTGTTCGTATGATTGTGAAGCTTATAATATGGGTTGATTTTTGATTTTGTTGATCTTTTAGCGTTTGAAATTCACGAGTTCAAAGCAAAAAGAAGTTACCTCACGTTTTTTAAATTATTTTAAAAATGATAGTAATATATAGTTTGTTTATGCGTTTTTTTTATATTGTATACTAGCGACTCATTCTTGCTTCGCTCAGGTTCGTCCCTAGGTACGTTTTGACGCTTTTCAATTTTTTTTTTCGTGAATTTTTCCGATGTTTTAATAATTATTCTGCTATTCGGGATGAAGATATATCCAACAAAACAAAGATTATAAAAATCGCTCTAGCAGGTCTCGAGTTATATGTTTTGTAACAAAACCGATATTGATTAAAAAGTTCTATTATTTATTGCGAATATTTATAAATATTATTATTTTTCATCTGTCTAGTTTTCTTTTAAATTTTATATAACATATACAACTAAGATTATGAACGTTTAACATAATGTAGCATTACAAATACCACTGAGGTTTGACTTGAATGTTATCTATACTAATATTATAAGGAGGAAGGAGTTGATTGTTTGTTTGTTTGCACCGAATAGGCTCCGAAACTACTGAACCGATTAAGATGAAATTTGGTAAGAAGATATTTTGAGATCCTGGAAAGGATATAGGATAGTTTTTATCCCGGAAATCATCCCTTAAGGGAGTGAAAATGGGGATTAAAGTTTGTATGGGGAATCAATATAGGGACGAACCCGAGCGAAGTGAGGGTGAGTCGCTAGTACTTAAATATACATACTAATTTGCGTTAGTGTTCAGTTACACATAGTTAGTGTAAGCAAAAGCGAAAAGAAAGGAATATTAAGAGTACAGCGAATTTTAAAAACTAAACATTTGATTCTACAAACAAACATACAAAAGAAAACGTTAATACAAAATATATATGATATACTAATATTATAGGTATAGGGTGTCTATACATATAATGAAATTCTAATTGAATCGAATCTGTACATTAAATATTTTTTCCAAAGTCTTATTGAAATTATCATTATTATCGATTATTATTAAAGAGTTCGAATCTATGGTTTTTAGAATTTTCGTCTGTTTGGGAACACATCACGAGAAAACCACTAGACAGATTTTGATGAAATTTAGATAGATAGCTGGTTTTTCGCCTCAACATATAGGATACTTTGTACTGAGGGAAAATATCTTATCTTTGAGAAATCTATACTAACCTTAAAAAGTAGAGTCGATCCCGAGCGGAGCGAGGGTGAATCGCTAGTATAAATTATAAATTAATGATTTAATAATAAGAAACAATGTAGGTTGATTGTATGTAAATAATGCTATGTTAAATCATAAATATTGTCTATAAAGTAAGTTTTTAATTTATCTTGTGTATTCAGCCCTTTTTAACGTCCCACTGCTGGGCACGTTCCTCTGCGGATGGCGGACTTCACATGTCTTTCGAAAACTTGCTAGGTTTTCTCAGACATGTTTTCCTTCACCGTAAGGCAAGTGGTAATCAAGTTAGAAATGATTCGCACATGAAAATATCAGAGATGCGAGACCCGGGATTTGCGCCCGCTTCACTCGGTTTCCCAAGCGAGCGCGTTGCCACTGGGCTACCACTGCCACTTTATCTTACTAATATTATAAATGTGAAAGTTTAGATCGAAAACGGATGTTTGTTACTCAATCACGCCAGAACTCCTGAACGGATCTGAATGAAATTTGGCACAGAGATAGATTATAGTCTGGAATAGGGCGTAGGCTACTTTTTATCCCGGAAAAATGTAAGGTTCCCATGAAATAGATTTAATATTTTTATATGTAATACTGTTTTTCAAATTGGAAGGTAAGTTGTAAATTTTGTTTGTTTTGAAATACTAGTTTTATGTTTAGGCCCTTTTTCTATTATTCTCTTGTTTATTATTATTTTTTTTTTTTTTGTTAAGTGCTAGTAGTTCTGTTTTCATGAAAACCGCCTACTCAAAAGAAACGGTGGACGATAACTATCTTTTTGCAAAACGTCTTGACATTTGATTGCTGCGTTATATCTAGTACCTAGGCGACAGAGCTGCGCTCGGAGTTCTTTTTTGTTATATCGTATTTTTTAGATAAAAAAAACTAAAAACCTGAATAAATACAAAAAAAAAACAAAAGTGAAAACTTCGTAATCCGACCGGGACTCGATCCCGGGCAGTCTAACTTGCGCCTTGACCGCTTGACCACGATGATTATATTTAAGTGTAAGAAATTATCGACCATATTCTGCGTAGAATAATGCAAAAGAAAACCGCATGAAAACTTGAAAACACGCGTTTTCCCAGACATGAGACTAATCTAGATCGATTTTTCGCCCCCTAAAGCCCCTACATACCAAATTTCAGCGAAATCGTTAGAGCCTTTTCCGAGATCGCTGGTATAAATAAATAAAGATATAAATATACAAGAATTGCTCGTTTAAATATATTAGATTGTGTTAGTGAGGACAAGTATGATAACAATTTATTGGCAATATCGTAAGACGAGTCCGTGTGAAGCTGCATCAGCTATAATAGGTATTGTGTTACGCTACGCCGGTGGTCGCGGGGTGAAATTACCGTTTCGATTTTGCAACTGTTGGTAAACATGGGGTTTTCTGAATATTTGCACGGCAACTTGATGCCGTGTTGTACACTAAGGGGTTTTATTGTCGAACTAATATACGCATGCGGTTCTGCTCGCTTGGTACGTTGGTAAAATGTTAAATATTGCTTGAAGTAAAACTTCTTTAGAATCGTTGTGATTTGAAATTCGATGAAACGAAAATGCTACTAAAAAGAGACAAACACATTAATATATAGGATTAAGCCGGCGAGAGAATGAGATAGAATGCATTGCCATGTTGTCATGATAACCGTTGTTATTGTCTGATAAATAAATAATATTATATTCTTTCCGTATATGATATTCTATAAGTATATGATTGTAATATGCCTGATATGCCTTATTTAATTATTGATTTGTTTTAATGTAATTGCGATATTTGCCAAAGAAGTTTTACTTCAACTAACCTTTACGTTACACGTTTTTTTTAAATTAATAACTTTGTACTTTCCACTGTTGCTGGTAATATACAGATAAATATATTAAAGCTATGATGACAGCTGGATACCGAGATACACGAATATATATATATATATATATATATATATATATATATATATATATATATATATATAAAACGTATCAAACGTTGCATACGCTTTTTATCCACGCTGCTGTACGTAATATTGTATTTTCATAATTATTTACAATGTCGAAATGTGATGTGTGTAAAAAAACTATTACAAAATCTTCTCCGGGATTGGAGTGCAGTAAATGTGAACGGATTGTTCATCTCAACAATAAATGTACGGGTCTTACAAATAAACAGATTACCGCACTAAAGGCATCCTCTAGTCTTGACTGGACATGCCAAGAATGCCAGCTAGAATCACCGAGAAAAAACGCATCTATTATTATCCCAGAAGAGGAAGACGAAGAAGAAGATGCTCATGTACAAATTAATGCAAATAAATTACTCAATAACATAACTAAAGAGGTTGAAAAAGCCATTAGAAAAGAATTGCGTGAACTAAATGAATCGCTACAATTTCACAGTGCAAAATTGGATGAAGTCGTGGAGCATATTGATGCATTTAAGAAGACCATAAAAGTACTAGAAAAGAAAAATACCGAGCTAACTAACAAAAATAATAACCTAGAAACTCGTCTGGGGGCACTCGAACAACAAATACAAGAAATGGAGCAAGAGAAACTATCTAAATTTATTGAAATTGCGAATGTGCCTTGCCAGAAACATGAAGAAGTGAATGAAATAGTGAAAAAAGTAGCTATAAAACTCAAACTGCCCACAGAAGAAATTAAAAGTGCACGAAGACTTCAAGGTAGGAAAGATCAAAATACAAACATAAAGGTTGAGTTTAATGATGAAGTTATCAAAGAAAAGTGGTTAATGGCAGCTAAAAATGTGCAAACTACGGTATCTGATATTTACCCTACGGATAGAAGTAACAATAATGTCGTTTACATAAGAGAAGCTATGACTAAACTAAATAAGCAAATTTTTTGGAACGCTAAACAGGAGTTAAAAAATAATCAAAAATTTAAATATGTGTGGTTCAAAAAAGGATTTGTGAGAGCACGAAAAGATGAGAATGAAAAAACATACATATTGAGAACCATGGGCGATGTATACGCGTTAATAAATAGCAAGATTTAAGAGAAACTAAAAATTGTAGGTATCTGTCTTAATGTATTTCTAAAATAATTATAATGGCTTGTTTTTCGGATGAGATCAATGAAATTAGAGAATGTATAAATGTAAATGATTTTTTAAGTTTATTACCTAACAACCAAGTAAACCTTTTATGTATTCATTTTAATATTAGATCTATGATTAAAAACTTTTCAACACTTGAACAGTGCATAATGTCTTCTAACAAATGTATTGATGTCGTTGTAATTACGGAGGCTAATATCTCAGACAAAATTAGCTGTTTATACAATATTCATGGTTACCAAATGTTTACGGCATTACGAAAATCACGTAGGGGCGGTGGTGTAATATTATATGTCAAGGATAAACATAAATGTAGCATTCAAAATATTAAAACTAAAAATTTTGAAAGTATTATTTGTACAATTACAACCCTAACAAATTATTCTGCTATGTTTCTTGCTGTATACCGTCCTCCTAGCTTAAGTAAAAATCTTTTTGTTGACGAACTTCGAGACACAATTGCAAAATATTCTAAAAATAACGAGTTATACTTGATTGGAGACATAAATATAAATTTAAAAATAGATAACCCTATAAAGCATATTTACAACAACACTTTATATAGTATGGGTCTTCTGTGCGGGATAACAGAGCACACTAGGATCGAAATTTGTAATAATAAACTAAATAAATCCTGCATAGATCACATATACGCTAGATCCCACACACAAGACCTATACACAGCGGCCATCGGAACGACACTGGCCGATCACCGCGCTGTAATGCTGGCATGCATAGGCTTAAGAACACAGGCTGTTCCGAAATATAAAACTTATTTAAAAAATCAAAAAGTTTGTGAATATTTAAATGCAATAGATTGGAAAAAAATAGACAACACGACATGCCCAATAACTATACACGACTATATACATACAAGCTTTACAGAGTGCTACAAAAAATCTGAACAAAAAATAAAAGTTAAATCTAGTTTAAAACGTATAAATAATGATTGGTTAAATAAAAAAATTACGAATGCTTGTAATTTTAGGGATGACCTTTTCTTACAGTGGACAAAAAATACTAACGATAAAATATTAAAGCAAAAGTACAATAAGGCAAGAAATTATGCTAATAAAATAATTCAAAAAACTAAAAATAATAATATAAAAGCAGATATAATAAACAATAAAAGCAATCATAGTCGTCTGTGGCAGATTCTTAATCGAATCACGGGTAGAATAAAGTCCTCCATCGATGATGTTATTCGTAATGCTTTTGAAAAACATAACACCACCTGCAAAGATATAGCAGATAACTTTGCAAATACATTTAAAAATAGTGTGAATCAAATAATCCCTAAGTGCTCTAAACTATTGCTTCATAAATCGTCCTATAGCTCTGAAGCAAATGTGACCATGCGCTACAAAAAGGCAAACACTAAATCCGTAGAAAAAATTATTATGTCATTAAGTACTAATAAGTCACCAGGTGTAGATAAAATAAGAGCCATTGATATTAAAAAAATATGTGACAAAATTAAATCTGTTTTAGCGAATCTAATAAATGCAAGCGTTCTAACAGGCACATATCCAACTGTTTTGAAAACCGGGATTGTTAGACCAATTCATAAGAAAGGCAGTCGAGAAGATTACTTAAACTACAGACCAATTACTATTTTACCTACTATTGATAAAATTGCCGAAAAATACATATGCCATCAAATATACAAATTTTATGAGAGCAACAATATACTATCACAAAATCAATACGGATTCCAACCTAATAAGAGCACCACACAACTGCTATCAGAATTTACGGATAGTATATACAGACATTTAGACAACAAAGAACACGTTCTAATCGTATTTATTGATTACAGTAAGGCGTTTGATACGCTTAAACACGACAAACTGCTACAATCATTGTATGATAGTGGAATCAGAGGTAAATTACTTACATGGTGCGAAAACTATCTACATGATAGAAAATACGTTGTCAAAGTTGGTGAGGCAGACAGTTATACTGTAAAGGTTACGGAAGGCACGGCTCAGGGATCGGTACTGGGTCCTCTACACTATCTCACGTATGTTAACAGTCTTTCTAGCGTAATTAAAAAAAGTGAGATGTATCAATTTGCAGATGACACCTGTCTAATAGCTGCCGGAATAAATATAAAAGATACCCTTGCTCAACTACAAGATGACTTTGATAATCTCGCTAAGTGGTCGCACGACGTCGGATTAGTGCTTAACGCAAGTAAAACTAAACTGATGTACATCAGCACTAGTCAAAACAGAAGCCCTTTTCAACCGATACTTATAGTACATACGCATGATTGCTTACATCAAAATAATTACAGTAATATGCGGATATCTTGTGACTGTGATGCAATAGAGCTAGTAAACAAATATACTTATCTAGGACTTGTTATCGATAGCAGATTAAACTGGAAAATGCACATAAATCACGTTTGTGACAAACTAAGAGGGATATTGGCAAAATTTCATTTAATAAAATCTAAAATACCATATAAAACACTTCTATTACTTTATACTTCGTTGGCCGAATCAATAATATCTTATGGATTATCAAGTTACGGAAGAACTTATAAAACACACTTAGATCAAATATATTTTCTTCAGTTAAGAATTTTAAAAGAAATAGTTCCAGAAAATTTAAAAAAGACATTTATTAACAACTATCAAAAGTTATTTGCATTCTTTAAGATTATACCAATACATGAAAAAACTGAATTAACGCTACTAAAAGAAAACTTTTTTAATGAAAACTTTAAAAAAATCAGGTATAGAGATCCAACAAAAAACGTAACAACCCGCAGTATGATCAATCCAAATTTTATACTACCAGAATATTGTAACATGTACGGAAAAAGATCATTACGATATATTATACCTAAACTTATTAATCAATTGCCATTACCATTGAAAAACACAATCACACGACAAAATATAAAACATAAATTAAAACAGTACTATTATGAACGAGTAAATATACAATATGGTTGATTAATAATAACTTTGTAATACTTTTCTATACATTAATAAATATAACTATATTGTAATATATATTAATAAAAAAAAAAAATAAATAAATAAAATAAAAGTAATATACAAATGTGAATCACCCTATACATATTGCAAAAAATACAAGTGTAGCTAACTAATGACCGCAAGAGGGTACTCGAACTCCGTCAACAAATATAACAGTAAAAAAATACATTTTACCCGCAGATTTTTTCTTTTGTCATATTATATAAATATAATTATTTCTTCAGGATGGCATGTTAAAATTGTAAACTCGTGATAAACATATGATATTATTGGGATGGTGTGCGTGGATGATTGCTCATTATTTTTGTATATTTCGACGACGCTGGTGCACGGTAAAACTCGAATGAGTTTGTGATTGTGCCTTGAATTTCAATTCTGTATGTATTGTGCTTATATGAAATTAAAAATAAAAATAAAAAAAAAATAATATATATATATATATATATATATATATATATATATATATATATATATATATATATATATATATATTCAAATCGTTAAAGCCGTTTTCGAGATAAATTCATATACGTACATATGTACGAGAAATGCTCATTAAATTATATAAGATTTTAATATAATTTCCTAAAAATTGACTAACTGATAGACAAAATTTCGCACTACTGATATAGATAGAGATTTTTAAGGGGTAATCTCAAAAGGGTTTCGACCACAGACATCGAGTAATTCAATATGACCCCGTATACTCTTAATCTGAGGATGTTTTGATGCCCACTTGCGTAGATATGGGAATATTGTTGTAGGTCAAAATATATGTGTAATGGTGTAGTGGTAGGCTCTACATTTCTTTAAAAAAAAAACCATAAACAAAAATTAATTCATCTACACAATACCTCTTTTGTTGAAGTCGAACAAATATCTAAAATTTAATCGTAAACAAAAATAATAAATATTATATACATATATATATATATATATATATATATATATATATATATATATATATATATATATATATATATATATATATATATATATTGAAGATGAACACCTGGTTTTTACTGTGACGAAACAAAAAGATACAGACTTTTTGTATCAAATTTTGGAGATATAAGTTGACTTTTACAGGAAGCCTTATGATTATATACACTGAATTAGGTTTTCATGCAAAAAATCTGTCATTTGGTCAGCGAGGGCTGTTTTTTGCATCAATTTTTAAGTTTTAGAGTTGCTCTTTTTTATGCACGCTATATGCATACTGCACTTTACAAATATTTTCAAATATAATGTATAATTACTAAGGCCCATTATTAATTAAAATTAGCCACAAAATAACTGCCCGATTTCAATTCGTCATTGCAAAGCATAACACACTCGGCAAAAAATGGTTAATATATTCTTTAACACGCTTTGTAAATATAATATTTAATCATGTGACAAAGTGCAGGCAATAACTACCTGCTTTCTTTGTCCCCTATGCTGCGTTCGATTCCCAGGCCGCTATGGTTTCTAAAGGCCCATGGGACGCAAGGTGTTCAATGGTTAGACTTAAACTTTAAGTGATTTCACGGTGCGGTAAATAGAAAGCGCTGTTTAAACACATTTTGAAACTTTTTTTCCGTAGAATATTTTTTTTTAGGTTTTATTTTCGATTTTGTGAGTTCAGTCTTCATTTTTAATGGTACTAGGCAATAATAATCCCCTCGTATAATTGTTTCGTTGAATTATATATTAATTGCTTTTTTAACAGCATTCCTCTTTGCGAATGACTTACATTAAATAACAATTTAAAATTTCTGTTAATATTGTTATGATTCATTAATTTTAGTGCTAATATTGTTAGACATATTTAAAGTTACCTATATTTCTTGTAATTAACTAAAGTTTCAATGAAATTATGTTTTATATTTTAAGTATGCTTTTATAAATTAAATACATTAATTGACTACTATGATTTAAAGATTACGCCGGAAGTAGTTGAAGTTACATTAAAATTATTAAAAAAGGTGGGTTGATTGAAATTAAAATTAATATATAAGGAGTTCTTTCTATGATTGGGATTCATTCTTGTTCAGGAAGAGTTACTGTGTAATTATGCTGAAACAGTGTTGTGTAAATTCTAGTATAAAGCAGTGATATACAGGGTGTCCCAGGAAAGACTGTCAAGCGGTAGCCCAGAGGTAGAGCACCCCTTGGGCTACCCGAATCACCCCCATGTATGTTCTGCGATTTTTCGTAGTTTAGAAGTTATGATTTTTTTTGTGATTTTTCTCTTATTTAAGAGTTGCAAGACAATCCAAAGCATAATAAAGTGAATAATTGAGATAAAGTCTTGATTTATTTTTTGATATTTAGCTAATAGTTAGGCCTCTTTAATACAGAGATAATTTACTTCGCAAGCCATACACTTCCGTCATAAAATAAAAAAAACTTAGCATAAAAGTAAATAAGGAAAAAATACCAGTACTTTTAAGAGTGTTTAAAAAAAAAAGTCACATAACATTTTTCAACCAAAAGTATTTTAAAAACTTCCTTGTTTTATCAGCTATTTACTGTCTAAATTTTATCGAGCTATCTCTATGGGAACCTACCTAAATTTCGCCTCAAAATGTACAAAGTCTTATTTTTCAATAATTTTGTCATAAATAAAACCAAGTGAAAATGTTTAAAATCACTGTATTTTTAATTATTACAACCAATTTTCTAAGTGTCGACCTTCTTGTTCAATGCATAAGCGACATCGGCGAAAAAAGTTTTCTTTTAGGCGACTGAACCCAGTCCTGTTGTTTTTTATCGTTCTTTCTGCTTCGTTTAACTTTCTTTTAAGCTCCTCTAAGCTACGCGACTCCTTTGAATAAACTAGCTCTTTATAATATCCCCATACGAAAAAGTCAATCGGGTTTAAGTCAGGCGACCTTGGGGGCCACGTAATTGGCCCGCCGCGTCCTATCCACTTGTCTCCAAACCTCTGGTTTAAATGCTCTCGAACATTTCTCGCATAGTGACATGGTGCTCCGTCGTTTTGAAATATCATGTCCCTGCGAGTCTCCAGATCAACCTCTAGTAACAACCCGTTGAGGTCTTCTCTCAGGAAATGTAAATAGTTCTCACCATTCAAGCGATCTGGTATTTCAAATGGGCCAATCAGTTGTCCGTTGACTATCCCGGACCAGAGATTTACGCCAAACTGTTCTTGAAAATTTGATGGTCGCGCGAGGTGAGGATTTTCTAAACTCCAGGAATGGTAATTGTGCACATTAAAAATGCCATTTCGTTTAAAATGGGATTCGTCCGTCCACAGAATATTTAAAAAAAAGTTATCATCTTCTGTTTGTCGTCTGAGCATTTCTTGGCAAAATTGTACCCTCTTTGGGTAATCCTCTGGTTTCAATTGCTGAACCTTTCTAATGTGATACGGATGATATCCCTCTTGCTGAAGTATGCGATGAGCTAACGATTTAGAGATTCCAGTTCTGCGTTCAATGCCCCTGACACTAACACTTGGGTCTCTTTCCACTTCTTCGACCATAGCGTCTAACAAATCCGGGTCCTGCATTGTTGCTACACGTCCGGGGGTGGTCCCTGGTACTCGACCTTCCCTGTAGGCATCGCGAACTGCGGAAATCATCCGATGATCAGGCCACCTCTCGGGTGGAGCGTCACCTCTGCGTTCCCATTGTGCTCTAAATAATCTCGCTGCTTCGGAAAGATTTCCTCTTGCATACCCATAAAAATAATGCATTTGCTCATAATCTTCATGTGAAAAAGCAGGTGATCTTCTTGCCATGATTATCAAAAGAGCAATAAACTTTTAGGAGCAAATCACTGCTCGAGTTTAGAAAACTGATCCAAATCAATGTGCACTCAAAGTCCGTGTGGAAAGCCAGTTCGTTAACATAACACAAGAAAGAATCAAATCAACAATAGTCCAAATTGAGGTGCTATCAAAGTCCGTAGGCAAGCTAATATTCAGAGTAATTCACCAATAAAATCGTATCGTACTGGGAGCGCAAAGACAAGCAGACGACTGGCGTGGCGTGGCGTGGTGTATTCAGAAATGGTAGTACAGAAAAAAACACAATACAGCTCTCTATCTCACTCTAACATACGAAATTAACGCTGTCTCTTTTGTTATCCTGCAAGACAATAGACTGACCCCAGCTCAGGTAGGCGCGTCAAGGTCGAATCACGCATTTATTTATCATAATAAAACGGGTTTGTCGCATCATGTTCTAAGTAACTGAAAGCTTAACCTGCTTAACACTGATGTTTTCATTGAAAAAAAGCAGACTCTGAACCAATTTAAAATTTTTGGTTTTTAGATTCGATACGCTTAATTTCAAATTTTAGGTAGGTTGCCATAAAGATAGCTTGATGAAATTTATAGAGTAAATAGCTGATGAAACAAGGAAGTTTTTAAAATACTTTTGGTTGAAAAATGTTATGTGACTTTTTTTTTTAAACACTCTTAAAAGTACTGGTATTTTTTCCTTATTTACTTTTATGCTAAGTTTTTTTTATTTTATGACGGAAGTGTATGGTTTGCGAAGTAAATTATCTCTGTATTAAAGAGGCCTAACTATTAGCTAAATATCAAAAAAAAAATCAAGACTTTATCTCAATTATTCACTTTAATATGCTTTGGATTGTCTTGCAACTCTTAAATAAGAGAAAAATCACAAAAAAAAATCATAACTTCTATACTACGAAAAATCGCAGAACATACATGGGGGTGATTCGGGTAGCCCAAGGGGTGCTCTACCTCTGGGCTACCGCTTGACAGTCTTTCCTGGGACACCCTGTATACAGTGTGTTGTAATCCTTATATGAAAATCAATAATTATTATACGTTTGAAGTGTACTCTGGTGGTTTCTCTGAACAACTCTGAAGTGGGAACACAACCCAAGAAAAAAAGGAAACAGGAATTTGACAATTATTTTATGTTATATTTTTAATTTTATTGAAGAATAATTTATATATATAATTTATATTTTTTTAATAATTATAATTTATAAGTTACGCCCACGTGAAATTTTTAAGCGTCATTCAGGACGGTAGTTGCGTAAAATGTCTGGTCGGGGCAACTCTCTGACGATGTTATGCGTAAATTGTGTTTTAATGTGCGAGAATGCTTGGTCAGGGCAACTCCCTGGTAGTATTTCTACATTATAGCATAATATGGACATAGTGCAGGAAGTGTCGGTGCGTGATCGGGGCTACTCTCCGATAGCATCCAACACGTTTCTGTCTATAACCAATTACTATATATAACCTACTGTGTGGCACTTAATTATTTTATTATGAAAAATGAACTACAGAGTATATTTATGTTAATGATGCATTTTTATTTTATTTATTTTTTACGTGAGTATCATTGTGAGGTATACATGACAGGATACTATGTTACGTCTTTTAATACAATACGTGTTGTGTGTGGTCAGGGCTACTCCCTGGTAATGTAACACGTAGATTACGATAGACACGATAACGTGAGACTCGTTCCAGTTGTATTCATGTATTTATTATGATACCCACAATTATTTGATTTATTAATTCATTTAATTTTTATTTTATTTTTTTTTTATATTGATATACATCTATACATGTAATAAAATTGTAGCTAATCCGAGTCTGTAAATTAAATATTTCTTTTTTTGGAAAATCTTATTGAAGTACTTTTTTTTATCGATACAGAAACCAAATCTATAGTTTTTGGTTTTTGTCTGTCTGTCTATTACCGCATCACGGGAAGACCACTGTACAGATTTTGATGAAATTTGGTATGATGATGGTTGGTTGTCCGGGTCAATATGTAGGACACTTGCTTGTTCCTATTTTAAGTAAGGTTTTTGAGAAAATAATTTATAATGCATTGAATGATTTCTTTGAAAGGAATAAATTATTTACAAAGGATCGATTTGGTTTTCGTAAAAACAAAAGTATAAATATGGCTGTCTATAGCTTTCTTAAGTTATGTCGTGACTAATTTAAATGATAAAGTTCCTGTGTATGCTTTATTTATGGACTTAACGGAGGCTTTTGATTATGTTGATTAAATAAACTTTTTCACTATGGTGTTACAGGAAATGTTCTAGAGCTCATGAACAATTTGGATAAAACTAATTTAATGTTCTTTAAAAACAGGAAAAATAAGTTAAATGCTTTGGATATCGGTTTTGAGGGTAAGGAAATAAAGCAGGTGGATGTAACAAAATTATTAGGTCTCAATATTGGTAATAATTTAAATTGGAAAAAGCATATTGAGGAGGTAAGCATACAATTACGACAATTTTCTTTTGCACTCCACGTGTTGGCCAAAACGGTCAATGTTTCAACCTTAATAACTGTGTATCATGTTTATGTTGCTCCTTTGTCAAGGTGTTGTATTATTTTTTTTTTTTGGGGTAATTCGGTACATAAATTAGCATTCGAAGCAAATGTATTCGAGCAATATTTAATTTGTGAATAATAGAAAGATGCAAACTATGTATTTGGAAATTACAATATAATGACGTTACCAAGTGTGTGCATTTGTGAGACTATTATTTATATTAGAAATAATCTATATTTATTTGAAAATTGTTATGGTATAAGACATAGGGCCTTACTTCGCCACCCTCGATGTGTGACTCGACCTTTTCTCGAAGAGTATTTTCTGTACTGATAATCATTTACTTAAATGTATTCTGGAGGTTAATGAAATTAATATATTTAAGCAAAGATTGAAGAAATTTTTATTAGAAAAGACGTATTATTCTATTAATGATTATGTTTTGGATAAAGTCGTAACATGTAATTTTGGGTATATTGTATTTATTGTAATTATTATAATGAATTGTTATTAAATTGTATTGTTCCATGCTCTAAGGCTGAGCTTGGCTGGTTGAATTTGAACTTTTAACTGCGGATAAATGACTCATCTCTGAGCTGAACGTTAAAACGTAGTTACGGTTGGAAACGTTTATTATATTTCACATAATGAATATTAGTATGATGATGATGGTGGTTAAAAACTTAAAACGTAGTTACGGTTGGAAAAGTTTATTATATTTCACATATGGAATATTAGTATGATGATGATGGTGATTAAGAACTTATGAAATGTGTTGTTTATCGGTTTTTTTTTAATACATGGTTTATATTTAATACCGAAAGTTCTAGGCTGGTGGCCGCTAGATTGATAGATGGGTTTGCTGGCTGGATTGAGTAACCTATGGCAGATCGCTGGAACGATGATCTGTGTTTGATCGCAAAATTGAGTGGTCTGTTTTGCAGCACTGGATAGTGATCTATGTCTGATCGCTGGAATGAATGATCTATGTCTGATCGCTGGAATGAGTGATCTATGTTTTACCACTGGATTGAGTGGTCTATGTTTGATCACTGGATTGAGTGGTCTATGTTTGATCACTGGATTGAGTGGTATATGTTTGATCACTGGAATGAGTGATCTATGTTTTACCACTGGATTGGGTGGTCTATGTTTGATCACTGGATTGAGTGGTCTATGTTTGATCACTGGATTGAGTGGTATATGTTTGATCACTGGAATGAGTGATCTATGTTTTACCACTGGATTGAGTGGTCTATGTTTGATCACTGGATTGAGTGGTCTATGTTTGATCACTGGATTGAGTGGTATATGTTTGATCACTGGATTGAGTGGTCTATGTTTGATCACTGGATTAAGTGGTCTATGTTTGATCACTGGATTGAGTGGTCTATGTTTGATCACTGGATTGAGTGATCAATGTTTGATCACTGGACTCGATTGGAAGTGCTTCAATTATGACCCAAGTAAGTATGCCTGGATAACGTAAATGACTGTATGATACAGCCATGTATGTATATATGTGTGCTGTGGTAGCAATGTATGTTGACCTTAGATACTGGACATATAGGTGTGCCGCAGTAGTAATGTATTAGCATTATAGCTATAGTCAAGAAGGTGATGTGTGATGTTAGTTGACATGTAATTTTAATACCTCGGTGGTGTAGTGACTAGCACACCCGGAAGTCCTGGGTTCGAGTCCCGGGTCGGGCCAAGATTAATTGTTTCTGTATTGTAAGCCTCGGTAACAACAAGAAGTTGTGAAGTTAGTTGTGTTTTATCCCTGTGCCTCGGAGAGCACGTAAAGGCGTTGATCTCCCACCGGTCGAGTCGAGTAGTCGTCCCACCGGAATATGAGTGGCAAGAATAGTGTACTTGTGTCTGCGCATACACTTGTGCACTATAATATCTTCTGTGCATTTGGCTAGTCTCAATGAGTGGCCGCCATGGCCGGAATCGGTCAGGAGAACATTAATTTTTATAGTGTTATTTTAGTGTATTGCATTAAGTTATTTTAAAGTTACAAATACCCTTAATTTCAAATATTTTCTTTAGAGATATATAGTTAAGATTAAACATTAGCAGAGGTTAAGATTAGAAGCTTAAGTAAATTTGATATCTATATCCAAGTATGCAGTTGTAAAGACAGATTTTACTGCGTTAAAAAAACAATCCTCCAGGTGACAGAGATGGATCAGAGGGCTTTACTCCAGAAAGGCCCAATCGACGTCGAAGGAGGTCATCTTCTGGTGATGCTGAAGTACCAGCTAAAATTAAACGATTATCCGATTACCTAACAACCGAAGACCTGAAGAAATTTATAGCAGCGCTTCAGATAATGCAAGTAAGACTTCTACTAATGTAGTTCCGGAATTTCATCAAGATAATAGATCACAAGATGTTGAGCGATGACTAAAGAAAGTTAACGAATGTGCCGTAATTTATGAATGAGATAGAAATTAAGTTATTCTTTCAATTATATGAATCTTTACCAAAGCTCAAAAGTTAGTTAAAATTAGTAAGGCATTCCCGAAAGGTGAAAACTTGAGAATATTTTTATGATAAACTTTCATTATTAAGTAGATATGATATTGCTGGACGAAAGGCAGTTGATTGTATTATTTTCGGAATAACTAATAACTCTGTACGTAATAGAACTCAAGCTCTTAAATGTAGTGAACCAGAAGACTTGTTAAATTATTTAGCTTCACCACAGTTTAACCAGATTAAAGAGAACTCAAGAAGTTCCTCGCTTATAAATAGTATACCTTTATGAAACGAGATTTTAGAAATGGTCATAACATTTTACCAGGTAATACAAATGGACAAAATAACTTCACGTGTTTTAATTATCAAGAACTAGGTCATACATATACGTAATAATTATACAAAACCTATTGTGAAATGTAAGTAGAATAGGACATAACTTCGATGATTGTTCTAGAAAACCCACGAAATAAGCAGTAGTCTTACGCACGAAATAAGTAGTCAAAATGAACAGACCCCAATGAAGATGTCAAACAGAGAATTTGAATCTAGTGTTAGGTGAAGTGATTTCGTATAAACGTAATTGTGTGGAAATTGCATCTAAAGCGAAAAGTATATTTGCTTATTAACATTAAAAATGTGTGTGGTATATTAAATTAATGTCAAGTTTTTGAGTGCATTTATAGATTTTGGTATCATAAAATATTCTATTGCTAATGTGCTGGACCTTAAAAAAGTAATGAATATCTGCCCGTCATTAGGGGCTTTGGTAGTTATATAATTATTTAAGTTATATAATTAATGCAGTTAGAAAAATTAAAAACTTAACGGATATTAACACTGCCCGACTTGTATATTTTAGTTATTTTCATAGTATTTTATCGTACGGAATACTTCTTTGGGGCAGTGCCGCACTAATTAATTCGGTATTTATTCTTAAAAAAAAGACCAGTACGGGCTATTTATGATCTAAGAGCTCGTGATTCGCAATTATACTGTGTAATATATTATTTGTTCGCAAAAACCTAAAGATAGACATACAAGAAACACTAGGAATAGAAATAAGTTTGTTAGACCTAGACTTCGGCTCCAAAAGGTGAATAAATCCTTCGTGGGCCTGAGTATACGCAGATATAATAAGATTCTACAAAATATCCTAGATTTATCTTTTCAAAAATTTAAAGATATAATTAAAAATGTTTTATTGGGCAAAGGATATTACACGGTTCAAGAGTTTCTTGTTGATGAAAATGTGTGGAATTGAGTATTATTGACTCGTATGCGGGCTATCTACATGATATATTAATAAAATAAATGTAATTTCGATATTTAAAAGAGCAACTGTTGAGTTTCTTGCCGGCCACTGAGCCGGTGGTAGATTCCTCACGGACAGACTTCACTGAAGCTTACATTAAATGCTTTTGAATCAAGTCTATTTGAATTAAGTTTATTTCATTTCATTCCATTTAAACTAAGTTAATATTAGGGTTAACTAAATCGATGCAGAATTTATTAGCGGTATTAATAAGTGGCAATAAAACAATAGTATTCGTTATATTATTTAAAATGATAGATGAAGGGAAAAATTAATCCCAAAATTTATTGTTTCATATAAAATCTCTAACTATGCTCCCGGTTTTAGTACCATGAGATATGAAAGCGTTTCGCATTCAGGCAATAGTTGGACAAATCTTCTGGTTCTGAATACAGCTCCTCAAGCTCGGAGAACAGTGATACTGAAAAATAAAAGTATTTAAGTTTTATCTAGTGTAGTATAATCTGGTTTATATTAATGTAACGATATATTTTTTTTTTGCTTGTATTACATGCTGTAATTATTAATATTGTTTTGAAATTATAATAGAGAATCATGAACATACCTTACGCCGAGTGTTGTGAGATTTGCGTGCTCCGGAGATAGCACGCATGTCGATGGCCGAGTGTTATGATTCATTAATTTTAGTGCTAATATTGTTAGACATATTTAAAGTTACCTATATTTCTTGTAATTAACTAAAGTTTCAATGAAATTATGTTTTATATTTTAAGTATGCTTTTATAAATTAAATACATTAATTGACTACTATGATTTAAAGATTACGCCGGAAGTAGTTGAAGTTACATTAAAATTATTAAAAAAGGTGGGTTGATTGAAATTAAAATTAATATATAAGGAGTTCTTTCTATGATTGGGATTCATTCTTGTTCAGGAAGAGTTACTGTGTAATTATGCTGAAACAGTGTTGTGTAAATTCTAGTATAAAGCAGTGATATATACAGTGTGTTGTAATCCTTATATGAAAATCAATAATTATTATACGTTTGAAGTGTACTCTGGTGGTTTTCTTTACAATATAGAGTCGGCGTCTTAAAGCACATTTCGTAAAAAACGTCATTGTTTATTATTTTGCGGTCAGGGTGGTCCCATCTGTTACAAACAATATTGTTTGAGTGTTAAAAATAATATGGTGTAAGCTAGTTATGTATCCGAAAGATGGCAATGCGTCATGACCTCACCATGGACCAGAGCTTCCTTCCGGCTGATCCGCCACCGGTAGCGGACGCGTACCAACCGAAGTCTGATCTAGCATCGGAATACTTCAACACATTCAACCAAATATGCGAGAACTATAGAGAATCTGACATAAATCTCCGTCAGACATCAGATACGCTGAGATTGTCATCAGAAATTCTGGATGGGCGGCGAGAAGAGTTCATCAGTACAGACTTTCTTGCGAGAAATAAGGAGTATCAGGCAGAATATGCGGAGAAAGTGTTTCTAAGTGGCAAGGATGATCAGATATTTCAATTCGGTCAACCTGATGCGTCAGCCCTTCTGAGACACAGGGCGAGAAGAAGGTACAATGAGGAGCATGGCCTCCAACCGCCAGCGCTTACTAGTCAAGAGAGCGGGGTAAGTTGGCAGTTTGTTGGATTATAATCTTAGCAGTATCATGTTTTCAAAAACAGAAACAATTGTTTACCGTTTTGTACGAATCGTACGTATCTTCATTTTTATAGTAAAAAAGTAAATCATTTTCTTTGGAATGTCTTTCATATACAAGTTTTTTACCGATTTCGACAAAGTCCAAAGATAGGGTTATGTGTTTGATAATTATGGCTGTGACCTTGTAGCAAGACTCGCACCAAGTTAAAACATGTATATTTATCTACCTACAGAATATTATGTTTCTACTTCATCTTGTTTCTGTCTTTTTAGTTCCCACTTTTGTTTTTGTAATTTTTTTCAACAGGTATGTTTTGTATAATGTTTAAAGATTGTTTATCTTCAATAAATCAAAAAATTCACAAGTTTTGTCATATACATCAAACAGGCAACGTCACGGGAGGTAAATAGTTTATCATTATGACGGCGAACGTTGTAAAATTAAATTATATAGTTTTAACATAGAAAATATCGTGTTGAATTACGCAACGAATACTACATAGAGACATAGTAAACACGCGACGCCCACGCGGAGCTAATTTAGACCACTAATTATACGTAAACTATCCTCGGATATAGATCTGTGCAATGTACAGATGTACTATGTTCTGTTTGAGACAGAATTATATTCCTATAGATTTTACACGTGGCTCTGTTTGCATTTTATTTATGTATCACTCCCAGCCTTTAAAGCCTATAAACATTTCTCGATAAATTTAGACAACACGTTTGGTTCAGTTTGTAGTGATCCTACTTGCTGCGCCAGCGGTCGCGGGTTCAGGTCCCACTGGGGGTATTCATTTGTGTGATGAGCACGAATGTTTGTACTCCAGTCATGGGTGTTTATATTTATAATATTTATGTATTTAAAGTTATATAATATGTGTAGTGTATCAACTATCTGGTATCCATAACACAAGCCTCGTAGCTTACCATGGAACTAGACGGTGCTGTGTGCTAATGTCCCAACATATTTATTTATTTATTATTATTTTCTCGATAAATTCTTGCAAAGATATTCTTTTAATCCTAAAAAATGGTTTTTTTTCCAGAAAAGGACCACTAAAGTTTTATAGTATTAGTAAATATTTAGTAATGCATAGGTTATACTACGACGATAGTCCCATATATGTAAATTTCAAGAAGAAATCACTCTAGGTGAGTTAATAAGAGTATAATCGTGCAACTTCAAATTTTTACATGTACGTCAGTATGACAAACAGACTGACGATAAAAAAATTGAGTTTTAACATAGAATTTGATTGTGAATGTGTCGTCAGAAACATTTTTTACCTAGCAACGAAATCATCCATCGCAATTCAATACCTGCTCTCTACATCTAATGGATGTAAAATGATACCCTTCATATAATAGACGCACTCTACGTTAGGGGTTGATTTTGTAGAATTCTTGTCTCGGGCTATTAAAACGTGTTGCCATGTAATGTGTTTTTGACAGCGGATATGTTTATAATAATGTAATTATGCTACTGTGTCTCAAGTTTTGAAACAAAGTGGTTTTTTTTTCTACTCATTCTAAGGCTAAGTAAGTGGCCTTTATATAAAAAACCTGTTTAAAATAATTGTACCACTCTTTAGAGTTCAGGTATAGCGCTTTTTTTAGAATCAAAATCGATAGTC
Source organism: Argynnis bischoffii washingtonia (assembly GCA_033884665.1). Lineage (NCBI taxonomy): Eukaryota > Metazoa > Arthropoda > Insecta > Lepidoptera > Nymphalidae > Argynnis > Argynnis bischoffii. Next base: position 515,593 of record JAEMGE010000032.1, read on the forward strand.
CATTTCATTAAGATGAATCGTTAAAATCATAATTTGTGAAAATATCACGTAACGTACCTACGTACATATACGTTTTGCATATAATACAAAATAAATAAGATAAATTATAGGTGGGTGTTTAAATATATTTCTCATACTAGCGACTCCCCCTCGCTTCGCTCCGATTCGTACCTAGGCGGTTCTTTAAATTGATATAACTTTTTTGTTTATGAGCCAATTGAAATAAAACAAATTCTAAATGTTAAGTGAAGCTTACCACAATACTTTACTGCAAACCGCATCTAATTCGGTTAAGCTTTTTTTGAGATTAACGCGCACAAACGCACAGACAAACAGATATAAATTCTAATTCATTGTTTTTGGTTCTATTGCGTCAATAAAAAACCTCAATAATAGTTTTTCCCAAATATCTTTCATGTACAGACAACGATCAGATTCACTCATATGTATAGATTTTGAGTGGAGGTTTTTTACATTTTATAAAAAAAAGTCAACCGATTTTTATGTAAAGAAATAAGTTGAATATAAAAGATATCAGATATAATTAACATGTCCGTTTAATGCACGTGGGACAGAACTAGATGTAACTTGTAATAATGCCCTTTCTGAGAGTGAGTCTTGTACATTTGTGTTATTTACTGTAGGCAAATAGCGTTTAATAAACCTTCCTTGTCATAAGCAGACTTTCAATTTATTTTAAGCTACGTTTCAGAGGAAATTGCACGACATTTCTCTGGACTCATAATGAGTTATGTTTTAACTTTTAACTATTTTTCCATCTATATTTAAAAAAACAAGTTCAACAAAGCGTGGAATAATAACAAATAGGTACCTTTTGTGTGATTAAAAGTTGTTAGACAATAAGAGTATATTCATTTTTAGTAGTCGTAACTTTGTCTTAAGAAAAGTCGTCTTTGCAAAGTAAACTTTCAATAACTTTGATTTTTCAATTCAGTTCAGTTAAATTATCTGGTTGATGGCTTCAAAGCGTGCCAGTCGAGCACAGATTACTGCATTAGAATGGAGAAGAATTTCTCAGTGATATAATTATGTATTGTTTATTAATTATTTATATATTTACTAGCGACTAACCCTCGCTCTGCTCGGGTTCGTCCCTAGTTACGTTTTAACGTTTAGTAGAGATAGATTTCTCAGTGATGATATATTTTCTCGCAGTAAAAAGTATCCTATATGTTGGCGCGGATAACCAGCTTTCATCATACCAAATTTCATCAAAACATGTCCAGTTGTTTTCTCGTGATGCGTTCCCAGACTGACGTCTGTCTGACAGACAGACAAAAATTCTAAAAACTATAGATTCGGTCTCTGTATCAATAACAATGTCTATTTCAATAAGATTTTCCAAAAAATATTTGATGTTCAGATTCGGCTCAGAATTTTACTATATGTATAGATTAAATATTGTTGACATTTTTACAGGACTTACCTCTAAGCTTAATAACCAGTACCTGGACGACCGAGCTTCGTTCGGAATTCCTTTTTGTTATATCGTATTTTTAGATTAAAAAAAAACTAAAAAGTTGAATAAATACAAAAAAATTAAATAAAAATAAAATCTTTGTATTCGACCGGGATTCGAACCCGAATACCTGTGATTCTCAATCTAGCGTCTTAGCCGCTTGACTACGATGCTTACGCCCGAGTTTGCGAAATTAACGACCATAGTTTGCGTGGAATAATGCGAAAGAAAACCGCATGACAACTCGAAAACGCGTTTTCCCAGACATAAGACTGATCTAGATCGATTTTTTGCCCACGAAATTTCAGCGAAATCGTTAGAGCCGTTTCGGAGATCGCCGGTATATATAAATAAATAACTATACAAGAATTAGTTGATGTTGAATGACTTTTACTGTCATAATTTGATATTGACGTATGGTAGTATGTAACTTATTCGTTTTTTTTGTAACAATAATGTCCAATAAAACTCCATTAATATTATTTCTATGACTCGGTATAAATTATAAGCTAGTATCGGGTATAACTTCAACAGGAAATGATAATCTCTTGAGAGTAGTATCCTCCCTCGTGTGCGTCGAGTTTATAAATAAATACAAGTAACACGTAACCCGTGGGATTCTTTTTGTTGAATTTCATAGAAATGCTACGTACTATCATTGTCATTACTGATAGATTTGTGAAAATTTAGTATTATTTTATTAGTGACTAACGACTCATCTTCGCTTTGCTCGGGTTCGTCCCTATGTATATAAATAAATAAAATAAATATGTTGGGTCATTAACACACAGCACCATCTAGTTCCATGGTTAAGCTACGAGACTTGTGTTATGGATACACAGATAGTTGATACACTATACATATATAACTTTAAATATATACATATTATAAATATATACACCCACATTAGTGCTCATCGCACAAATGAATGGCCCCAGCAGGACTCGAATCCGCAACCGCTGACATAGCAAGTACGGAACACTACAAACTGAGCCAAACGTGTCGTCAAATGTAATACTAGCGACTCATCCTCGCTCCGCTCAGGTTCGTCGCTAAGTATGGTTTAACGTTAGTATAGATGTCATAGAGATGAGATATTTTCTCGGAGTAAAAAGTATCCTATATGTCGACCCGGATAAACAGTTATCATCATACCAAATTTTATTAAGATCTGACCAGTGGTTTTCTCGTAATGCGTTCCCAGACAGACAGACAGACAAAAATTCTAAAAACTGTGAATTCGCCCTCTGTATCGATAATAACGACTATTTCAATAAGATTTTACAAAAAAATATTTAATATTCAGATTCGACCCAGAATTTTATTATATGACGTATAGATGTATAGACTATCTTCACATTAAAAAATTTTATGACTTTATTTCAGATTGATGTAATAAGATATGTTTTGAAATGTAGTGTGTCACCCACACACTAAAAACATTATAAAAACCTGACGTCACGTCCTGCTATGTACACTTCTTTTTAATACTTTTTATGTTTTTATTTTCTTCATTTTATTTGTTTGTTTGTTTGTTACACATTCGTTGAGTTTATTTAAAAAAAAATACTTGCTTGTATGTAGGAGTTTGTTTTCTGAAACCACTGATCCGTCTTCTTCTTGAGAAATATGGTATGTATTTGAAGATATTTTTGTGTTATGTTAAAATTTTCCAAAATGATAGTAAGAATTTTATATTATTTTATTTTATTTTATCATAACTCAATTAAATTAAACATTTATAAAACCCCCCTACGCGAAAAATACTTATAGTTTAAGGAAAATAATTTTGGAAGAGAGGTGATACTCTTACACTGCTGGACCGATATTAACCAAACATAGCTAAGAACAAGCGCAAGGAAACTGGCTTTCAAATGAAAAAAACCGCAACGAAATCGGTCCATTCGTTTGAGAGCTACGATGCCACAGACAGATACACACAGAGACAGACATACAGACACACATCGACGTCAAATTTATAACGTCGTCGTTTTTACGTCGGGGGTTTAAAATAAAAAATAAATGCTTTAGTCCCACTGTAATATATAGGATTCGCCAGAACCTATTAAATGAGTCCAAAATTGATGGTTTTAGTCACTATTGAAGAGCTCCACTATCCCTGGTTCCATCATCAAATCCATCGGTTTCATAATATTATTATATCACTAGTGACTCGCCCTTGCTCCGATGCTCGTGTTCGTCCTTGGTTTAGTTTTAACGTTTAGTATAGATTTCTCAGAGATGAGATATTTTACCGCTGTAAAAAGTATCCTATACGTTGACCCGGATAACCAGCTACCATCTTACTAAATTTCATCGAAATCTGTCCAGTGATTTTCTCGTGACTAGACAGACAAAAGTTTAAAAAACTATAGATTCGGCTTCAGTATCGATAACAATGTCTATTTCAATAAGATTTTCCAAAAAATATTTAATGTACAGGTTCGACTCTTCACAAACTATAAGAGTTTTAAATCAATACCATAGTTTTCTATGGCATAGTTAATTGAACATGAAGCTATTCTTAAAAATACATAACAAATATAGTAAAAGTAACAATGACTTGAGCAAAATACAAATATAAATTAAATTTTGTCTTTGGTTTTTTTTTTTTTTTTTGATTCCCAGCTTTTAAATGCTTTACAACAAACATATTCATTGGACACTCTCCCGAGTAATATAGTCGCTCTGTGGTACATTGTGTGGGAATCGAAACCGTTATCTTCGACACAGAAGACCACAAATTTTAAATTTTCTCATACCATTCGCCTTGACGTAATTCCAGATGTAGACAAATCATAAATACGCGTCTAATTTTGCCACGGCGCTAGACAGCAGGAAGGAAATAGCCACATTGCTGATTTACTCTCATCTCGATCATATCCTGGTATTACTGACTCACGCGCTATTGTTGTATTTTGAGTTACTAATTCTTGAATGACTTGGTCACTTGCGGTTTCTACTCAGAAATTTGAAATTATTCGACTGATTTGATTGTAATAGAACTAATTTGTCAAGTTTAAGGAAAATGTAAGGCGATCTGTTCGCAATGTGTGAACGTTCATTTTTTATAATAGCGACTCCCCCTCGCTCTGCTCGGATTCGACCCTAGTTACGTTTTAACGCTTAGTATATATTTCTCAGAGATGAGATATTTTCCCGCAGTAAAAAGTATACTATATGTTGACCCGGTTAACCAGCTATCGTCATACCAAATTTCATCAAAATCCTTCCCAACGGTTTTTCCGTGACGCGGTAACAGACAGAGATAGAATACTGAGTCGAATCTGTACATTAAATTTTTTTTTTGGAAAATCTTATTTAAATAGCCTACTAACTATCTTTAAAGTATAAGTTATGACTTATTTATTAAAAAAGAAACTGAAAACAGCTTTACAACTAGCAAATTTTGTAACTACCGTTTTTTTTTTAAATCAAATGATAATATATTCTTAAAATTTTGTGATACTCTGGAATGATCACATTATTAAAGCATCCCGCTTGAATCTCCGAATAAGTGACTCACAGGCTATTGTTGTTTTTAATGACTGCGCGTCGATTGCGAGTCGATTTTATACTCGCAATAAGTATATCTGCTGAGAGAATATTTTTTTATTGTATTTTAAATATATATTGTTACCGACTCGACAGGCATGCTCTGATCTTTAAATAATGCTTGTGCAAAGAAGCTTTTAGTTTTTCCCGAATTTCCCAATTTTTTCATTTTTTGTAAAAAAAATTATTATTCAATACCTTAGGTATACTTGTATAAAATTTTAAGACTTAGACCTAGATTTTTTAGGATTGAATAATTTTAAGAAATATTAAATTTCTCTACAGTGAAATATGATCAGTATCCTATAAAAATAAATTATGTTTTTAGAACACTTATTAAGTGCGTGCGAAAGAATAAAAATCGCTTAAATGAAAGTAGCCTATTTTCGTTCTTATGATGCAATCTATGTCCTTGTCAAATTTCATCGATATTTGTTCAGCGGTTTTAAGCATGAAAATGTAACAAACAGACATGAAAAGTTACTTTGTACATTTATAATCTATACTAATATTATAAAGAGGTAAAGCTTCTGAGTTTGTGAGTTTGTTTGTAGGAAATAATCTCTGGAACTACTGAACCGATTTAGATAAAATTTGCTGTGAAGATAGTTTAAGACACTGGGAAAGATATTGGTGGTTAGTATTTATCCTAGAAATTATCCCTTAAAGGGAAGAAAAGGGGATGAAAATTTGTAGAGGAATCAATCATTTCTCAAGTAAGGGATATAAAACACATCATACCTATGTATGTCTATATCTATACTTATAATAAAATTGTAACTAAGCCGAATCAGTACATTAAATATTTTTTGGAAAATCTTATTGAAATAGACTTTATTATCGATACAGAAGCCAAATCTATAGTTTTTAGAATTTTTGTCTGTCTGTCTGTTACCGTGCACGGGAAAATCACTGGACAGATTTTAAAGAAATTTAGCATGATGATAGCTGGTAATCCGGGTCAATATATAGAATACTTTTTACTGAGGGAAAATATCTCATCTCTGAGCTAAACATTAAAACGTAAATAGGGATGAACCCGAGCGGAGCGAGTGTGAGTTGCTAGTACATTATCTATACTAATATTATAAAGCTAAAGAGTTTGTTTGTTTGTTTGTTTGGTTGAACTTGCTAATCTCAGAAACTACTAATCTGATTTGAAAAATTCTTTTTGCATTAGATAGCCCGTTAACTGAGGAAGGCTATAGGCTATATATCATCCCGGAAAAGTGTGCGGTTCCCGTGGAATAGATTTGTTTTTGTCTAGGGACGAACCCGAAGCGAGCGAGGGTGAGTTGCTAGTATACTTAAATAAAGTTTATCTATTCTATATTAACTGATAGAACGTACCTATGGATGAATCCGAGCGAAGTGGGGGCGAGTCACTAGTATCATAGTAAAGGTGGCTATTTAAAGATAGATATTGTGAAGCAATTTAGGTAAGTATTAAAAGGAATAGTGTGTCGTTGCCAATTAAGTGCGTTCACTCGCAACGCTCCTAATGGAGCACAATACTGCTAATATGATAAACATGCCTCGTACACTTTGCGCCATTTTAAAGTGCCTACCCTACTTAAACTAGTCAATTTTTTTGCGATTAAAAAAAATACGTACACTTTGCGCCATTTTAAAGTGCCTACCCTACTTAAACTAGTCAATTTTTTTGCGATTAAAAAAAATATTATCCGATTGTGAATAACGAGGTTTGATTTAGACTAAGCTCGATCGGAATTCAACTTGTGTATGTGGATCTCTAATAAACTTCGTTTGTGTGTTTGTCAGTATGTCTTTCCTGTTTCAAAATAATCTCATTTGTAAACTTTGTCTTTTCAGATTAATATTATTATTATTTTAAGAGTACAATAAAAACCTTTTAAACACAACTTTTAAAACGAGTTATTTGAAAGTTTCAAAAGTTTTAATGCTATTGTTACCGAACATGTGCAAATAGCTTTATAACTAAGCATCTACTGTATTATTCCTGCCGGCACTGTATCTTTAAACGCAATTATAAGCTTTCGCGTGAACAACACAACCGGTACATCCATATTCGCAGTTCGATTCCGGACATTGACACTTTTGGGTATACTCTCCATAGTGTGCAGTGCAATAATATGGCAATTTTACTAGTTATCTATCTATATATTATATATAAAAATTTAATGTTCGTTTCTTCAAAAGCGCAAATCTCGAAAAGTATTTGATGGGTTAACTTGAAATTTTGTTGGGTCTTTTATTTCGTATACTGAAGTTCTCACGGGAATGGGTTTTTTTTTTAATTATCGCATAATTTTGGTTTTTTTTTTATGCGATTCAGTGACAAACGAGTAGACAGACCACCTGATGGAAAGCAGTACCTGTCACCCATAACTCCTACGGTTCATGCACTTAGGTGTTAAGTAACAAAAATGCAGAACCACAGGTGCGTTGTCACTGTGAGGACTAAGATGATATGCCTCTTGCCTGTAATTGCGCTGGCTACCTTATCCTTCATACCGGAACACAACAATGCAATCATTGTTGCTTGGCGGAAGAAATAGATAAGGGAGTGGTACCCATCCAGTCGGACTCCTCAGGCTTGACAAAGTCCTACCACCGGTATAGGTTAGGTTGCCATAGTAACCATTGTTATTATATTATATAAATATCTCGTGTCGCGGTGTTTGTGGTCGCACTCCTCCAAAACGGCTCGACCGATTTTAATATATTTTTTTTAATATTTGATAGGTATGAGAATAGGTCGTAAAGTATTTTTCACCTTCCTACCCCTACCCCTCATTTTTTAATCGCGATTAGTATTTTTTATGATCAATATCCAAATAATTTAACAATATAATGGTCTACCGGAAAGTTCTGCGTTTTTGGAATAAAATAAAACACTTACTGTCAATAAATATATATATATTTATATATAATTTTTGAAAAAAAAAACAACTTTTGATGCAAAAAATTGAACCGGTACTTGTATGATTTTTTCTCCATTTTTGAATTTTTTGCCCTTAAAAAAGAACTTGTAAAAACAAAAACAAGTGATAATCAGAGGGTGCTAAATCCGGGGAATATGGTGGATGTGATAGAATTTCCCAGCCTAGTTAGTCTTCAATTTTTTGACGGGTCCCAAAGCAGCATGTGGTCTGGCATTATCATGGTGCATTATGATTTCATTCCTATTGAACATCGCCGGCCTCTTTTCTCGGACTGCTGTCTGTAAATTATCCAGTTGCTGTCAATATTTCTCCAAATTGAGCTTTTCGTTCGGTTTTAATAGCTCATAATGTATTGGTCTTGGAATGTCCCACCATATACACAACATTCTCTTATTCAAAGTCAAATATGGTTTAGAGGTGGAAGGCTTGAGTTTTCTGGGTTCACAATATGCCCTTTTCCTTACAATGTTTTTGTAGGTAATCCACTTTTCATCTCCAGTTATTATTCGGTTTAATAAGGGTACGATTTTGTTCCGACCAAGCAGAGATGTGCATATCGACTCGATCATCCAAATTCTTCTGACTTAATTCATGTGGCACCCATCTTGAATCCTATCTTCCAAATATGGTCGAACCATCTTCTGCATGCCCTATCAGAAACTGTACCTTCACCAAACACTTTCAATAATTTGTACATACTTCTATAACATTTCTTCCTTGTTGAAAGTCGTACGAAAATACAGTAGCGTAAATGAATTTTATCAGTCGCCATGAATACACTATCGCTGCACACTTAAGACTAACGTGAATCAACTTTATTTTACTTAATTTGCTACGTTAGTATGTATATATTAAGCGATAAAAATAAAGAGCCGAACATGCGCCAAATAAACATGAGCTTACATATCGAAAATTGTTGTCATAGAAATGGACAGAACTTTCCGGTAGACCTATTATAAATACGTATTATAACGTAAGGTGAAAGGTTTTTTGTACATTGAACGTCGGCATATATATATATATATATATATATATATATATATATATATATATATATATACACAATATTCTTTCTGTTGCTATCTTCAAAGATATCTTGCGATCGTCAGGAAATCTCAATTACAGCAACATCCAGTTACTCAGTAGTTCACGATAAAACAAAAATACAAAAAAAAACTTGAATCGCAGTCTACTTCAAACGTCAAGAACATTTAATAACGATGATCCTCGCTAGGGCTTGGCCTTTTCAGATTTTAATGTTTAGATAGATTGTTTTTTTTTTTTTTGTTTTAAAATTTATGTTGACTCTTAACTATTTTGTTTAATGAAAGAATTATGAAAACTATTACCCGTCCAGTGGTCGATATAATCATTATTGAAAATTTGAGTAAAACATATGTGAATAGAGTTTACCTAGAATACCGTATCCATTTTTTTTGTGTGTTTGTGTGTTTGTCCTTCTTTCATATCGAATGAAGCGAGCATGCGTCGCTAATCCATATATGTATATAAAAGGAAAAAGTGATTGATGTATCAACCCACAGCCTAGAAAATTGAAATTTCGCACACGTACTTCTCATATGACGAAGGCATCCACTAAGGACGGATTTTTCAAAATTCTAACCCCAAGGGGATGAAATAAGGGATAAAAGTTAATATGAAACTTTTTCTTTCTTGGACATGTTTGCATGAAATTTCGTATGAATTAAGTACGGCAAAAATAATAAGTTACATATTTCAGCGTTTTCCAAAATTCAACCCCTAACAGGATAAAATAGGGGATGAAAGTTTGTATGAAAGCTACTTTTTCAGAGATTTTTTTGTAGTTTTAGTGCGAGCGAATCCGCGGGTTCTGCTAGTAATATATATGACGACTACGATTGTAATCACTTGGCTTAGTGGATTTTATTTCGACTGGTAGCAATTGTTTAAACCTTTAATTATAGAGCCCGACTGCAGCGAGAAATAATCTTGATAGTAAATAGAAATATCACTCGGCGTCCAATGTCGAGGCTCGATTATTATTTTGCATTACAAAAGCCCGCAGTGAGTAATTGTGCGTTTTGTCTGGATTGCGAAATAACGGTAGTTGTACAGGAAACGACTGAAGTGCTCTATCATCATATAATATATAAATTGTTAAAGATGTTTGTGAAGGATAGCTTAGTTAGTTTTTCGCTAAGTTAAGAAAGTAAATTCTTAAAAGCATCCCCTAAAAGCTGGAGGTGGGCCTCCCTTCAATACGAGGCGGATCAGGCCATAATCTACCACGCTGGCTAAGTGCGGGTTGGCGGACTTCGCATGTCTTTCGAAAACCTGCTAGGTTCTCTCAGACATGCAGGTTTCCTCACGATGTTTTCCCTCACCGTAAGACAAGTGGTAATCATGTTAGAAATGATTCGCACATGAAAATATCAGAGGTGCGAGACCCGGGATTTGAACTCGCTTCACTCGGTTTCCCAAGCGAGCGCGTTACCACTGGACTACCACTGCCTGTGTAGTCAAAATATTACTAGATATTAATTTTATTTAACGTTTGTCAACGACTGTACATATTGAAAGTTTACGATCGCTTCTTTTGGTGCAGCAGAAATGGGAATTATCTGCAAAATGGATAGTCTTGTCCCACTTTCCGTTTTCATAGCAATTATAATGCCATGCTTTATTGCTCCTTCTCCGCGCAAAACTTGCATTGTTATCTATTTGTTAATGTTAAGCTGAAAAGTTTAGTTTTTTTAGAGTCTTTGCAACGGTGCCAAGTCGATTGGCGATATATTCAAGTGTTGAAATGCCTGTATGACGCCGCAACAATGACCGTCCAAGTCCAGAACCGGCAGTCTGAACCTATCTTCCTGCATCGAGGAGTGAGACAAGGGGACGTAATTTCCCCCAAATTGTTCACAACTGCATTGGAGGATGTGTTTAAGACCCTGGACTGGAAAGGACGTGGAATAAACATAAACGGTGAGTACATTTCACACTTGAGATTCGCAGATGATATTGTCATCGTGGCTGAAACCGTGCAAGACCTGCAAGACATGCTGCAAAGCCTAGCTGTTTCTTCAGAACACATCGGTCTCCGGATGAATTTAGACAAAACCAAGGTCATGTTCAATGCACATGCAATACCGGGACCGATAGCACTCAATGGAACAACTCTCGAAGTAGTACAAGACTACATCTACCTTGGACAATTACTGCAAGTCAGTAAAAACTACTTCGAGAAAGAAGCTCAAAGAAGAATACAGCTGGGATGGGCAGCATTCAATAAACTTCGTCGGGTCTTTTCGTCGCCAATACCGCAAAGCTTAAAGACAAAGGTCTTTAACGAATGCGTCCTACCTGTTATGACGTACGGAGCCGAGACGTGGACACTGACAGTGCGATTGGTCCACCAGTTTAAGGTCGCTCAGCGTGCTATGGAGAGGGCTATGCTCGGAGTTTCTCTGAAGGATCGGATCCGAAATGAAGAGATCCGACAGAGAACCAAAGTTATCGACATAGCCCAAAGAATTAGCAAGCTGAAGTGGCAGTGGGCTGGTCACATCTGCCGCAGAACCGATAACCGATGGAGTAGACGGGTTCTAGAGTGGAGACCACGGCTCGGCAAACGTAGTGTAGGACGCCCTCCAGCTAGGTGGAGCGACGATATTCGTAAACTGGCTGGCAGCGGTTGGATGCGTAGAGCTGAAGATCGAGCTCAGTGGCGTGCCATAGGAGAGGCCTATGTCCAGCAGTGGATGAAAGCAGGCTGAATATGATGATGAAGCTGAAAAGTTATTTTTAGATATTTTAAGGAAGAAAATTGATAGCTAAATCATATTTTATGTCATCTGAATTTTATTATTTATCAAGGCCTCCGGACCAAACACTTATGGCAGCCAACTTAGTGATACTAGCTGGTAGTAATAAGACGTTATCGTGCATAAATGTGTGAATTCTTTATTTTGAAATCCAAGGCAGATATTTGATGACTTTATTTATATTAGATATTCTTGCAAGAACGAGTCTAACATATATCAATTTCTTTCCAGTACGGCAGCGATGAATTCGGCCATGACTCGCCGAGCCGATACGCATCGCCCAAGGGGGCGGGCAATAGTGCTGGCTACCAGGAGCGGATACTACCAGCCGCCTCCGCCCCCGCCCTACCACCATGATCCATATGCTACGTCGCCAGGTTAGTTGGTTTTGGGCTTTTTCTGGTTATATTATTGGGTATAGTAGGTATGTGGGTCTATAGGAGGTAGGATGATTACTTTTTAAGTGATTTTGACTTCTTCATGAGTTTAGGAGATCTAATATTGAAGAAATTTAAATCAAAAATATAAAAATAAATAAATAAAAAATCTGTCTGTTTATTTCTCCTGCGACATTGACAATGTGAATGTGACCATAAAGCCATAGACTGAACTGACGGTACGGTCAGTAAGTTTCCTTGTTTAGTGGCTAGCATGTAGGGCCTTAAATCCAGTGGTTCCTGGGTTCGCATCCAGGGTTGGGATAAAAATAATTGTTGTCAGTAACAACCCGGAGAATTGCCGCTGTGGCTGAAATTGCTAAGGAGGATGTCATATGTTTACCTTTCAGCCTTTCACTTATAGAGTGAAGTGTTTCTGTTATGTTACTATTTTATCTTTCCAGGTATAGCAGGCGCGCCCCCAGCCGACACTAGCTCGGCCGGTGGCGCCGAGTTGCCGTTACCACCGATATCCTCGTTCAGGGCGGCCGCGCCCGTACACTCGCCAAGCGATCCGATGATAGTGGCCAAGCCACCAATGCAGCCGGTGAGTGGAATGTGTGATTCATACAAAATTTTAAAGCACAATATGTGGGTTTGGTTGTATTACTTATGAGGGAAAATGTACGTTACATACAAATGATTTTTTGTGTTGGTCACCAATTTTTGATGAGTACTAAATGCGCCACGCAATTTTTCTTTATAAACATGTGAAAAACTCAACTTCAATAAATTTGTATTTTAATAATGACTTTTCATAGAAAGTCTCAAAAATTATTGATGGTAATATACATATTATATCTTAGTGTTGGCAAGGGTTGTCAAAAGATAAAGATTTTCATGGCGAACAGTTTCGAAGTTAAAGCGCTGTAGTGCCATGTCGTGGCTAGTTATAATTATACTTGTCAACCCTAAAGCAGTTTCCTACTCGTCATATAAAAGTAAGTATGACAGTAGGGTGTGAATCACCTGAGTCTAACCCTTGGGTCTCTAGTTACCTTTTATTACTCCAGGTCATATTAATATATCTGCTAGCTGTGCCCCGCGGTTTCACCTGCGTTAAATTTGTTTGATTACAAACATCAGTTTTACAATAATGTATGGAAGTCTGCTCGATTTGATGATATTTATGAATACTGTTCCGTTCCCTTAGGTACCATACAGCCTATAGCCTTCCTCAATAAACGGGCTATCTAATTCAAAAAGAATTTTTCAAATCGGATCTAGTATTTCCTAAGATTAGCGCGTTTAAACTAAACAAACGAAACGAACGAACGGACGAACAAACAAGCTCGCTGTATAATATTAAATCGTTTTATAATATTAAGTGTAGATCTGTGGATTAAATTTCATTCAAATCTGTCCTGCGGTTTCAGCGTAAGTGAGTGAACAGACGCAAACACTCATACACATACAAAATTTTGCATTTACAATAGTACACGGATACCCTTTTGGTATAGATGTACGCGGGCGCGGCAAGCACACCGGGCGCAGGGGGGGAGGCAGGCAGCCTCTCATCATATGGCTCCTCCCCCTCCACCCCAGTGCACTCGCCCCCGCCGCTGCACGCGCGTCTCTACCCCCCGCTCAAGCACTCTCCGCATGCGCATGCGCATCATAATGGACAGGTTTGTATTGATGTAATATGAAACGCCTAGCTATTTTTTTCTAACGTCTAACGGTCTAAGAGCCGGATACACCACAACCCTCACCGATCTGTTATCCAGATGAAACATATTTTTAATAAAGTTTCAATAATTAATAAATACGCCTTAAATAGCTTGCTTATCGAAATCCAGACCAGGTTATTTTTAAATTAATTAACTATTTTTTTTATTTTTCACTGTTCTGTTAATTAGCCAAATTTTGTTCTAACTGATAGTAAATAATATAAATATCCGGCTCTTAGGCTATAATATTGTTTTTATCAATTTTAGTAATTTACTCTTCTGAAGTACGCAATAAGTACAAGATATTTTTTATCTTTTTGTATTCTAAGTAAGTTAGTATATACTGGTACTTGAAATAAATTCCAATATCCTTCTCTTCAAAGTTACCTTTGTTGTACTAAACTAGAACAGGTCTATCGCTGCGCTTGCGCAGGCTCAAGTCTTTTGATACTAACTTAACGGCCATTTCAATTGTTTAATTTTAAAAACAACCTTCAAATATTAATTAAATTTCGTAAAACAGAAAAGAAATATTTTCTATATCAATAACGTCTCCTTCCAGCCATCAAACTGGGTATCCACAGGGGTGTCATCCCCGCCCACTGCGACCACCCCCCATGCGCCACTCCCAGTCCTGCCCAACGGGCACCAGCATGTCGTGTTCCCACCGGTAATGGTAAGTGCTAGTTATAAGAGGTCAACTTATACAGGACTCTAAGAGGATAGCTGGAAAACTGAAATTATATTATATTCTTATAGCAAAAGATTAACCTACTTTGGAAAAGATTAATTCAATACATATCATTTGTATGTAGGCTTTTGAATTAATTGTTTTTTTTTTTTTTAAGTAGGATGTAAAATTTGAGCATAGTTGCGTTTTTTTTCCTCTTTAGCATGACCCCCGCATGGTTGTGACTTGTTACTAATTTTCATTGTTGATTTTTTTTTTCCAAATATTTTTCCGAAAATTTGGCGTTAGTGTATTATTTTTTTCAAAATAAATTATGAGACTAAAGACTTATTTTCGGATATTAATATGATTTTTGATGCTTTTTTTTAAATGTTGTGATATTTTTTTATACAAAAAATAATTTGATGTGCAATAAGACCTCTTTTTTGATATTGTAAAAAAAATCCAAAATACTATGATTGTTATAGTATATAAATTATAGTATTTTTGTAAAAATACTGTGATTTTTCTGAAAGAATAATGCACAACATATTTTTTTTTGTATTTCATTTTGTGTTTTTGTTGTTTACTGTGTTTTTAATCAGCGAGCGTTGAGCTAAAAGCCGTTTCTCGGGAGTTTTTTTCTGTAAATAAACTTAGATTTAGCCATCTTAGATGTTGAGTAGTTAGATGCTGAAGTAAATAATTAAATATTCCATTATATTATGTTAAAATGGAACTAATATAATTTCCATTTTTTTATTATAATATATTCTTTATTATTCGCGTTATATAACTTGTATAAAAAATGCGTAATTTTTCGAACAAATCTTTGTGCACTGTATATATTGCCGTAAATATATGTTACTGAATCAGTTTAACCAATAAATTCCCCTCCAATGCAAAAAAAATTTCCAAAAAATTTACCACAAAAAAATACAATTTATTCCCCACCCCCCAAAAAACTACTGTTACACCCCCAAAACTGGCTAGCTCTCGCCCGCATCTGAGCTATGATATGGTCAGGGCGCGCCGGCCGAGCAACGGCAGCTCGACGAGGCTATGGTGTTTCTACGGGAGCACTCTGATGTTGGGGTGAGTAGGGTTTCTGATTAAAATCACATACAATACTTCATATTTACATATATATAACTAGGTTTTGTCGGCGTCTTCGCTTGCATAGTAAACGGGACTGCGATGAAGCATAAATGGTATATCTCTGTCCCCATGGTGCAGTCTATGTACATGGCAAATTTTATCGAAATCTGTTCTGTGGAGTAAGCGTGGTGATGAATTAAATTAATTGATAATTTAATATTGTTATAATTAATTTCGTCATATTATCACGTGCAATATAACTAGATTTACGCTTGCGCTAATTTTGTTAGTAATTATTTTATGTAAGAATATAAAATTTTAAAGTAATACTTTGATTAATTTATTGATTACCTATACGTAGTATTTGCAAATTGTTGAGATTTAAAAAGCTATATAATAGACACTAATATTATAAAGAGATAAATGTTGTCAGTTTGTTCGTTTACATGTACGGGATAATTTCTGAAACTACTGATCCGATTCTGAAAATTATTTTACTAATTAAAATCTATGTCTTAATGTACGTGAAATTGGACAACACTGCGATCAGCTCTGACCTACAAACACACCAGCAAACATCCAAATGCTTCAAAAGCGTTTGTGTAAGTCTAATAATGTTTAATTTCATATCATTTCATGAATATAGTAATATTAGTAAACATAAAAAGTGCTGCGGCATATCGCACCGCAATATCGTAACCAAGAGTTTTAAATTGTACTTACTACTACACTTAACGGTAAAAACAACGCTAGCTTTCAATTAGCAAAAGAAATTTCTCATTCGGATCAATTTCAAGATTACCTTCTACATACAAACTTAGTAACTCCCCTGAAAGAAGTAACGCTTTATAATATTAATATCTATAGATTAGATAATTTATTCAATTAATTTCATAGATAAAAAAAAATCATATTTTAACACAATAACAAGTTGTTTACGTATAAAATAATATATATAAATAGCTGATGAACTACACACATATAACTTTAAATACATACATATTATAAATATAAACACCAATGACTGGAGTACAATCATTCGTGCTCATCACGCTAATAAATGCCCCCAGCGGGACTCGAATCCGCGACCGCTGGCATCGCAAGTAGGGTCACTACAAACTTAGCCAAACGTGTCGTCCAGGTCGCAGTATGGACGTACTGCGCCGACGTCAAGTAATTTGAGAAATAGGCAGAGAGATGATGATGTTTAATTCCATGACACTATCTATATCCTTCTTAATCTATTTTACTAAAATATGTTGTATAATATGAATTAAAATAACAAATGATGTAGCATATACATTTACTTACAGTCTGTTATGAGCCTCAATAGCTTGGTGGGACTGCTCCCGCACGGAGAAGCGCCTCTTGTTGGTGCCGTACGACGTCAGCTCGTAGTTGAGTGGGCCCGCTGGGGAATTTACAATTCAATTATATTTCAATTATTATATATATATATATATATATATATATATATATATATATATCCCGTGACCATGATTGCTGTAAAGCAATCGAAACGTCGGGAAACAAAAATCAAAATAAATCCGCGAAAAAATCCGAAAGGATAGTTTTATTTAAATGTCTAATATTCGCGTAAATCTAAGAAAGTATTATTAAATTATAATTTAATACATTAAATAATCAAGACACGCATAATACATTGTATAAGCAAGTAAAAGCTTATACACATACACCTCTTGCGTCGCGATGTGAGCCTGTTGAAATATGAACGCAGTCCTTTATATTCCATGACTAACGACTCACCCTCGCTTTCTCGTGTTCGTCCCTAGGTTGCTTCCTCATACAGAATTTCACCCCCATTTTCACCCATTTAAGGGATGATTTCCGAGGTAAAAACTACCTTATGTTCATCCTAGAGTCTAAAACTATCTTGTTACCAAATTTCATCGAAATCGGTTTAGTAGTCTCGGAGCCTACATTTCCATACAAAAAAAATTACTCTTTATGATATTAAGACTAGTGTATTGTATATATATAGCTAACCTCCATGTATATTTATGACTATTTTATTTATCTACACATATAATAAAATTGTAACTAAGCCGAATCTGTACATTAAATATTTTTTGGAGACTCTTATTGAAATAGACTTTATTATCGATATAGAAGCTAAATCTATAGTTTTTAGAATTTTTGTCCGTCTGTCTGTCTGTTACCGCATGTATGATGATAGCTGGTTATCCGGGTCAACATATAGGATACTTTTTACTGCGAGAAAATATCTCATCTCTGAGTTAAACGTTAAAACATAACTAGAAACGAACCCGAGCGAAGCGAGGGTGAGTTGCTAGTTAAGAATGAAACACTACAGGTATCATCGTTTTCACGCTCGGTTGTTTTATTTATACTTTTACCTATTTTAGCTTATTTACCATAATCTTATGATAGTGTTTTTAGGCAGTGTTAGCCCAGTGGTGACGCGATCGCTTGGGAAACCGATTGAAGCGGGGCTTTCATGTGCGAATCATTTCAAACATGACTACCACTTGTCTTACGGTAAAGGAAATCATCGTGAAGAAACCTGTCTGAGAGAACTTAGCAAGTTTTCGAAAGACATGCTCAGTCCGCCCGCACTCGGCCTACGTGGTGGGTTATGGACTGATATCCCTCGTATTGAAAGGAGGTCCGTGCCCAGTAATGGGACATTAGATAAGGTGTGAATACATACATATATACTAGTTTTCATGATCATCGGGCAGTACATACCGGAGCGCAGCGGGCGCAGGTACACGAGCGAGGGCTGCGCGTCGGCGGAGAAGGGGAAGGCGCCGGCGCCCGCGCCCGCCAGCACCACCCAGCCCGCCTCGTCCAGCGGCCGCGCGTTCGCTGCAGGGCGTACGTGATTGATAGACGGTATGGAAACAGTATCTATATCTTATATATTATGGGTGGCTCGAAAAAATCCAAAAAGTATATATTGTGACATTATCACAGATCTCGTTCCATGGTAAGTTACTAGGCTTGTGTTATAGACACTAGATAGTTGATACACTACACATATATAACTTTAAATACATACATAAATAATATTATAAATATAAACATCCACGACTGGTGTATAAACATTCGTGCTCATCACACAAATGAATGCACCAGCGGGACTCGAACCCGCGACCGCTGGCGCAGCAAGTAGCCTCACTACAAATTGAGCCAAGCGTATCGTTATAAAAATATATATATTAAAATCGATACGTGTATGTATATATGTGGACTCCAAAACGGCTTGAGCGATTTTGATGAAAATTTCAGATAATCTTCAGATTTGCTCAGCGGGTGACCCTGTGAAGTTTGGTAGCGATCGAAAATTTGAACCCGGGCGAAGCCGTGGGTACTGGTAGTAGCATCTAATAAAAAACAGTATAAAATACATACTGTACGTTATCACCCTTTGATTTTAAAAGAAATCCCACCAAATGCAAGGGTTTTCAAAAAATACTCTTAAACTAATAAATTCTTTTAAGAATAATTTGAAACGAGAAAATTTTTTTCGTTAAAAAATCACTATTTAAAGCAAACATATTTTTACGTTCCTGAAATCATTAAAAAATGTTAAATTAAAAAAAATGTGTATAGTTTATAACAAAAATAATTATATTATCCAATACTCACGTATGTTGATAGTTTGCACCCACTCTCCAGACTCGATGTCGTAGATGTCGATGTGCGACGTCGTGAATATCAATAGGTGGGTGTCATTGATTGCTAGAAAAGAACAACGAAATCATCATCGATCAAAAAAGTGCTAGATACACTATCCCATGCAAAAGTTCTTTTAAAACCGTCACCAATTGTGTTTAGGTAATTATTGTAGTTGAAATAAATATAAAACAATGTAAATTGAACCCTAAGTGCTACGCTTAAAATTGTTTTCACAAAAAAAAGGCGCGCTCAAGTGTTCTAATGAGCGCTCATTCGGTGAGGACATTTTTTGTCGCTGATTGTGTATCTAGTACTTTTTTGATTGATGGTTATCAAAGAAGAACACTTTGTCATATTCCAGTGATATATAGTAAAAAATATTAAAGTTTGAAATGAAAGATGTTATAATATTAAGTTATGAATTTGTTACTTTTATTATTTATTTGATATATTATTTTTTATATGAGATATATCGCAAAATCACCATAATCAGTTTATTGTTAACTTCAATCAATTTTGTTGTTTTAATTAAAATGATAAACTCATAGTTATTTCAAAAGTTGTAGAGCACAAAATTCTCTGCAAATTCGATTTTGTTCTAATAGTAATATTTCATACGATTGTTCTTGAGATGCTCAATCTTAAAGAGCATTTGCCGAGTGATATACTTGCACTCTTTTTTCATTCACTTTCACAATTCAAATAACTTAACTTGATATTGAACCGGAAAACGTATTCAGATAGGGTAAAAATGTATGTAATACACAAATATACCATACAGTAAACAATCGTCTTTGATTTTAACGGAAATCCTGTCAAATGTATGGGTCGAATAAAACCCAATTAGCATGACGAACGATTCGCATGTTAAAAAATTTATAATGATTTCGTGGCAATTTATAATGACTCATTCATATAAAATAACGTATACCGGGTGTGACCTACTATTGCATAAACCATTAAAATATATATATTAGGAGTCTGCGGCAACACTCACCGTGATACATAGGATGCGCCGTGTACATCAACTCAGTGTCTCTCGCACGCATACCGACCCTGTCGACGTACAGCGCGAGCGCGGTGAACACCAGCAACCAGTCGGCGCCCAGCGGCCGCGCGCAGAGGGGTCTCGCACCCGAGTGCGCCAGGAACACCGCCACGTGGTTGTCCGGGTGCACGAGGGTGCGCGGTTGCGTGGTCGCCTGCTGGTCGAGCGCGTGCGCGACCAGCGCGCCGCGGTAGCCGAGCAGCAGGCGGCCGCGCAGCAGCTGCACGCTGAGCACGGGCGCGGCGGCGCGCAGCTCGGCCACGCGCTGCCGGCGCGCCGCTGTGCGGGTTATCTCGTACACTAGCACCACCCACGAGCTCTGATGAACGACCGTTCAAATTATAGTTATATCAATAATAGATAAATTAGTATAAGTAATTTGTAAAAATATACTAATGTAACAATATTATTAGCAACAGACAATATTTTTACGTAGAACAAAATTATGCCCTGGAAAATAATATAGGTTTCATATTATCCTTATACAATAAATACATAAATAATAACTTTATGATTTATCAGATTCTATTTCTAATGTTAAATGAATTTTTTTTACTAAATACATAATATGAAAGTATCTAATACGTTAGTTATAAAAAAAAACTTTTGTCTGTTTATTCCGGCCAATCTCCGAAACAGCTGGACCGATTTTGACGGGACTTACAAGGAGTAACTTACGCCACTATTACTTTAGTTCATTAAAAAATTAAAAATGAAATTGTAAAGAACGCGTACGAGCGAGGCGATAAGTCGCTAGATAATCATAAAAAAAAATAAAGAGTGCGTGTATGAATGTGTACACGCGTAAGAAGAAAAGCTTCTGTAGGTTATCGGTACTCTTTATGAAATTCAATTTATGTTTTAAATAATTAGGATAGGTGAGATACTAAAAATAACGCCTATTAGGCATATCTATACATATAATAAAATTGTAACTAAGCCGAATCTGTACAATAAATATTTTTTTGAATATCTCATTGAAATAAACATTATTATCGATACAGAGGCCGAATCTATAGTTTTTAGAATTTTTGTCTGTCTGTTACCGCATCACAGAAAAACCACTGGAGGGATTTTAATGAAATTTGGTATGGTGATAGCTGGTTATCCGGGTCAACATATAGGATACTTTTTATAAAAATAGGATAAAAAATGCAAAAACTGCAATTAAAGAGTAAAGTAATATGTAAAACCAAGAATTTGGTTTTTGGTTATCTGAACGCGGGCGGAGCCGCGGGCAATGCTAGTTACAATCATATATTTATAGAACATCATTTATGGAAAGAATATAATATTACATATCATGTGTCGGACAACAACAACGGTCACCATGGCAACAGACGTACGTACACGTCTCCGTAACGCATTCCCCAGCTCACCCCCACCAGTACCGACCTGGCGCTTGCAGACGACGGCGAACCCGTAGGCGGCGGCGCTGAGCTCGCCCACCGCGATGTCCACCGCGCCCTTCGCCTCCGACAGCTTCACGCTCTCCGCCTCCGCGCACTCCAGCGCGCGGATGGGCACGAGGCGCACGTGGCGCCCGCGCCCCGCTATCACCACTGTTTCGGCGATGTTGTATATACATATATTATTTGTTTTAGGCATTCATATCTATACAGATAAATAAAATTGGAGTGCCTGTTTGTAATATTAAAATAACCGCTTTTTACTAAATGCATATGGATGTATACACGGTACATATACCAAAACAACATTTTTTACAATTTTTGTCTGTCTGTCTGTTTGTTCCGGCTAATCTCCGAAACGGCTGGACCGATTTTGACGGGACTTTGACTGACAGATAGCTAATGTTACAGGGAGTAACTTAGGCTACGTTTATTTTAGAAAAAGAATCAGGGTTCCGCGAAAAAAATTAAAACCCATGAAATTGTGAACGAAATTCGCGTACGGCGTACGCAATAACGTACATACGTAACGTAAATCGTTATATAATTTAAATCAATATCTTAGAAGTAGCAAGCTACTATCAGGGACGAACGCGAGCGAAGCGAGCATGAGTCGCTAGTATATAAATAAATATGTTGGGACATTAACACACAGCACCATCTAGTTCCATGGTAAGCTATGAGGCTTGTGTTATGGATACCAGATAGTTGATACACTACACATATATAACTTTAAATACATACATATTATAAATATAAACACCCATGACTGGAGTACAAGCATTCGTGCTCATCACACAAATGAATGCCCCCAGCGGGACTCGAACCGGCGACCGCTGGCACAGTAACTAAGCATTACAAACTAAGCCAAACGTGTATATAAAAACATAGATACACATTTCTTAACAAATATCTCTTCAAAGAGTGGCGTCCATATGTCCAATTATGTTAAAATAGAGAATAAAATTCAAAAATCGAAATTCCTGAATATCTAAACATTAATTCGAACTTATGCGCACCACAAAGTACTTTCTAAACGAAACAACATCTTAAAAGTGAAGAACAAAAAAAAATTTAAAAAACACGGCCTAATTTTAATTTGTGCTCTTATTTTTGAAGACATTTTTAAAAAGCTAATATGTATCATGAAATTTTGTATATCAATGGTGGAGGTCATATGTAATGTAATGTAATGGTGGAAAGGACCAATTTAGATATTATTATGCTTTTAAATCAATTATTATAAAATAAAATGAAAATGGATATTTTTTCAATAAATTACTCATTGGTATTTTGTAGGTATTTTTCTATATTATTTAATTGCGTTTAACATAAAAAGTCTGCAAATATAAAAAAAATCTTTTCATCTTAAATATTTTGTTATTTTATAATGATTTTTACTTCCTATGGTTAAAAATGCTTTAACGAAATTGTTAATATTGTCACGAGAGAGACTAAGGTTTTGACATTTCAAAATGTATGCGTGTGGACGCTCTTTATATGTATCTATGTACGAGTGTATGTATGTGTGTGAATGTGGGCGTGTACTGTTATATATGTATATGTAATCTATACTAATATTATAAAGCTGAAGAGTTTGTTTGTTTGATTGAACGCGCTAATCTCAAGAACTACTAATCTGATTTGAAAAATTCTTTTTGCATTAGATAGCCTGTTAATTGAGGAAGGCTATAGGCTATATATTATCCCGGGAAAATGTACGGTTCCCGTGGGATAGATTGGTTTTTGCTTAGGGACGAACCCGAAGCGAAGCGAGTGTGAGTCGCTAGTGTATATATAATAGCGCCTAGTAAGCCCCTCCTTTTCCTTGGCCAGCATTATTGATGGTTCATAATTATTAAATATTAATTATCGGGC
This sequence comes from Argynnis bischoffii washingtonia, assembly GCA_033884665.1. Classification (NCBI taxonomy): domain Eukaryota; kingdom Metazoa; phylum Arthropoda; class Insecta; order Lepidoptera; family Nymphalidae; genus Argynnis; species Argynnis bischoffii. The sequence continues at coordinate 539,231 of JAEMGE010000032.1, forward strand.
AGTTTGATTTTAACATCCGCGCGTGACCCTTGCCCAAACAAAATCGGGTCCAACCTTTTAAATTAAAATGTTTTTTTATGTAATTCCAAGTTATTGACGATACGCTTGACTCAGTTTGCAGTGACCCTACTTGCTGCGCCAGCGGTCGCGGGTTCGAGTCCCGTTGGGGTCATTCATTTGTGTGATGAACACGAATGTTTGTACTCCAGTCATGGGTGTTCATATATATATATATATATATATATATATATATATATATATATATATATATATATATATATATATATATATATATATATAATATGTATATATATATATATATAATATGTATCAACTATCTGGTATCCATAACACAGGCTTAGTAGCTTACCAAGGAACTAGATGGTGTTGTGTGTTGATGTCCCAACATATTTATTTATTGTCTTTTTTTTAAAAAGCACTTGTCGCATAGTGGTATACGGGTGCGGTACCGAGCAGCTGCTCCCTGGGCACGTAGCGCATGCGGTGCACGGGCGCGATGGCGCGGCGCGGCACCAGCTCGGCGCGCTCCAGGTCCAGCAGCGCCAGGCCCAGCTCGCCGCCCAGCGCCACGCGCGCGCCCTCCACCACGCACGCGCACGTGGCGCCGCGCACCAGCGCCGTGCGCGCGTCCGCCAGCGCCAGCGCGCTGTACACCTGCGCCACCACATTATACACACTACTTTCACATTTTATACATGAGATCTCATCAAAAACACAAAAAATAGAATTTTACAATATTTATCATGTTTTAGTTTACAAATATTTATAAAATATACTAGTTCAACAATATGCAGATCAACATCTATTATCTAGCCCAAAAAATAACTCCAATTGACACCATCAATTTTCTTTGTACGAGATAAAATGAACGATAAATATTCTTTTTATTAATTTCATAATACTTAAAAGTTGAATATAATAAAAAAATCTTTCAATAGGTATTTACCAATCCATATAATATATAAAGAACTAAACAAAACCGTTTCTTATAAAATTGAAATTTAAAAAAAAAATGAACATAATATTTGAATAATATCAACTTACATATTTATCGGGCAAATTGTTCCTCTTCAATATCCTATGTAACTCGCTCAACGCGACCACCCACTTCGTTTTCTCCGACTCCGACTCCGCCAGCATTAGCGTATGGTAGCGTTTGCCTCCTTCCAGTTGTGATGTTGATATCTATTAAATTCAAATTATAAATATTTATATAAAACGATCTTTTCGGATTTTTTCGCAGATTTATTTTGATATTTGGTTCCAGACGTTTCGAATGCTTTACAGCAATCATAGTCACGGGAGAGACTAAAGCGTTAGATGTCTCAAAGGCATTATATAATTGTTACAGACAGCCTACCCACAAAATAACAAAATCAATTCAAAAAATTGAATAATGGCACCAAAATACTGTACAATATTTGTCAATTTTAATTATAAATATTTATTAAAAATTATTAATTCCACGTGACATCGGCGAAGCAATCTTTGCTCAACTGGCACGCTTTGAAGCCATTTGAATTGAACAAGATAATTGAATTATATGTACATTACTTACTTTACGTTTATTTATTTATTTTATTTTTGGAACACCAACAGCAAAGCAGGATTAAATAAATAAATCACCTTAATTTTTAAATTATAAAAAATGCTAATTACAGGTATACACAAAATTCATCAAATTATATCTCAAATATTATCTTTATAATAATAATTTAAAAGCACTCACTCTAAATATACAGGGTATGTCCCGCTTGCTGGCGTGTATGACGTCCGAGTCCTTCACCGACGTCACGCTGAACTCGGGGTCACGCATGTCCAGCACTTGGCTCACGCACACCGACGGCAGCGCGTTTCTGTATATACATAATTAAAACATTAAAATTCATCTTGGAAATGATTATTTTATACTTAGGGATTCAATATATAAAAAAAAACATTTTTAGTTCACATTAGACAAAGATAGCGGGTAACCAACATATAAAGTGTATTGCTCCTTATTAAATAAATAAAAACCGGTAACTGGATTTTACTATAATAACAAAAAAAATAAAAATAAGCCATTATTATACTATCTCTCTTTCAAGAGGTAAAGAAATTATGCTTAAATAAAAGCTAAAAAATATAGTAATATTTTTACTATTCATATTTTATATTCAAAAATTGTATACAAAATTTCCTTTATTCTTCAAAGAAAATAAACGATATGTATAGCAAAATAGAGAATAGTAGCATAAAGAGAAAATCACGCTACTATTTTTGACTTCGACATTTATTTTGGCGGACTCCGCTCGCGCACAAAAATATTGCCATCCCGCTCACACAGAGGAAACACCACCTTGAGTGCGTCAAGTACACCTTTATCTCAGTAATAAGACATATTATTTTGCATATACATCGTGATAATTGTTTTTTAGTTATTATAACGAAATAAACTTAGCCCACATTTTGTATGTAAGTAAATAAGAAAAAATTGTGATATCCATACTAATATTATAAATGTGAAAATGTTTTTGTTTGTTTGTCCTTCTTTCACGTCGAAACAGAGTAACGGATTCACGTGATTTTTTGTGTGGAGATAGTTAGAGGGCTGGAGAGCGACATAGGTTACTTTTTTACTGCTAGAGACTATCTCTTTCCAACGGGAAAACACGTTACAACACAACTCAAAAAAATATTTATGATCACAATTACTTGAAACTTGGTATTAATTCACTTCAATATAATTAAATAAATACGTATTTTAGCATTTTTCGAAATTCATTCCATTAGAGTGCAAAATAGGGGATGACAGTTTGTTTAGGCCCACTTTTTTCGATTTTTTTTTTTTATAGTTTTAGCGCGAGCGAAGCCGCGGGTCCTACTAGTATATAATAAATGGTCAATAATGAAATGACCTCTATGCAAAAAAAAACAATTATTTAAGTGTAAACTGTATATGTAATATAAACATCACTCACCTGTCCTGTGATATGTCGTATAGGAACAATTTGAAGTCACAAACCACGACGAACTGTCGCATCCAGCCTTTTTTCACACCACCGGGCTTAGGAACCTGCATGTTTAATAAAGAAATTTAATCATACTTATATTTTCTTAGACTTAGGTAAATATTTAACATCTATACTTAATATTGCAAAGAGGTAGAAATTGTTAGTTTGTTTGAACGCGCTAATCTCAGGAACTAATAATCCGATATGAAAAATTCTTTTTGCATTAGATAGTCCGTTTGTTGAAGAAGTTTTTTTTATAGATTGAACCTTTGTTTTTTTTATATATATTTTTTTAGAAAAAGTAAATTAAACGTTTTATTGAAGTATGTTTTGTATTTTCTAATTCGTATAAAGTTAAGTGTAATTTCGAATAAAGCATAATGAATCCTTATCAGTGTCGGAATTTTCACATGTAAGCTTGGCACTATTCAACCAAAAAAGTATAGCAGGTTTAAAAATAAACAGAAAACTCTATTGTGAACTCTTAAGGATTATACCTTTACGGAAACTACCTGAATGATTTTTAATTCTGTACTCTTGAAAAAAAACATGCTACGGAAAAAAAACGCATTTTTTCAATTTTTTTTTTCACGGTAGGATAAAAAACAGTTTCCTAGCAACACTAGGCCGGCATCGGTCGGGACTACATTATGTATGTATGTATGTATATATGTATGTGTGTATGAATGTGTGTGTATGATGTGTGCACCTTGACGTATCCCTCGTACGCGGTGCCCTGCCCGCGCGCGGGGTCGATGCCGAGCGGGCGGCGCTCGCGCTCGGGCGGCAGCGGGCAGCGCGGCGCCACGCGCGCGCAGCAGCGCGTGTGCACGGCCAGCCCGCACGTCTCGCACACCACGCCCTGCCGCGTCAGCCCGATCTGAGGGCGGACGGACAGATTTATTATTTATCTATATTATCCCCGGCTTCTACTTTCCGAACTGGCAGTAGACTCATGACGTCATCGATTTAATGCTAAATAAAATATTTTGAATTTTAATATTATCAACCGTATACATATGTTTATTATATGTTTGAGCGCAATGATCTACTTGTAATATAATCTAAATTAATAATGTTTCAAAAAAATGTATATAAAATAACAATTAACATTTTTTTTTTATAAAAATATAAATCCTTTATTTTCTCTTTAAGTAATTTTTAAAATCTAATCTTGTTGCAATTTAACGCAGTTATAAGTTAATGTAATTATTATAAATTAATTCTTAATATGACCAAAATCAAATCATAATAAAATCAGACCAACTGAAGATATGCAAGTCACGATAGTGCATCACACAAATGTTAGTTTTTAAGGTATATATACTATGGGCCTCTGATTACATATTTAAGATCTTTTTGTAAATATTGCCTGAAATAAATGATTAAATTAAAAAAAAAATGTATCTTTGAATTAAAATATAAATAATTTAAAAATTTATATACAAAAAAAATATTTTACCCTATTTTTATTCCTTTACATTCAACAATTCATAATAAAAAAATACACACATTAAAATAATATTAAAATGTACATCTCACCATAAGCGAAGTGCAATGGTTACACTTGGTGGGGCTGCTGAAGGTCCTCACCAGGAACTGGTGCACCTTCTGCTTGCCCGGCACGCCCGGCCCCAGCGTCGGGTCTTGCAGCGAGTACTGCAATACAAATTTAAAATTAAACATCAATATACCAGATATTGCCTATTGGTAACGCACTCGATTGGAAAACCGAGTGAAGCTGGTTCAAATCCCAGGCCTCGCTACTCTGATATTCTCCTTGACGCCTTATGATAAAAAAAAAAAAATTGAGAGAAAACCTTTATGTCTGAGAGCGAGATTTCGCAAGACGTGAAGAAACACCACATATTGAAGGGAGGCCCATCCCCAGCAGCGATAAAAAGACTGAATACAAATATCAATATTATAATTTATATATCATAATAACTTCATGGGAAAATTCTTCTGAAAATAACCTAAATCCAACAACAACCGTCAAACTATTTTTCGGATTTTGTCGCGGTTTTTGTTATTGCTTAAGTCATAACTATAAAATAGCTTTCGCGACCCAAATGTCACCCTTGAACATATTCGCTGCAAAGCATTGTCAGGACAACATCTCAAACAAAAACATAGACAGAACCCGACAAGATAGTTTCTTTTAAAAAATTGACACTTGTGGCGACGTAGTGTCTGGAACGGAATCAGCAGATTTGCGCCCGCGCCCGCGCTCGCGTCCTGAGCGTGGCCGCGTTGTTAGAACAGTACATTCGCGAGTGCCTAGACGGTCCCCTCCTCATAATAGTAATTAATAAAATCCTAAGTTATATTAAACGTTGTAAAAACAAGGTTAATATAAATATTTGTATACAACCCTTTTTAACGTCCCACTGCTGGGCACGGGTCTCCCTTCAATACGAGGAGAATCAGGCCATAGTTCACCACGCTGGCCAAGTGCGGATTGGCAACTTCACATGTCTTTCGAAAACTTGCTAGGTTTTCTGAGACATGCAGGTTTCCTCACGATGTTTTCCTTCACCGTAAGGCAAGTGGTAATCATGTTAGAAATGATTCACACATGAAAATATCAGAGGTGCGAGACCCGGGATTTGAACCCGCTTCACTCGGTTTCCCAAGCGAGCGCGTTACCACTGGGCTACCACTGCCTAAATATAAATATTTAGTTAAAGTTATTCCATGGTTCCATAGAATACTAACAATCAATCTCAAGTAAACAACTCACAGTGGACATCTCACTCGGCGAGCTCTTACAGGAGATGGGGGAAGCTGCGCGCTGCTCCATTTCATCCTGCGACTCGGCCGACCCGCTCAGCGCCGTCGACTGCTGAGACCCGTACATGAGCTATATAAAATTAACATTAAATTTTCGTCTTTTGTATGTTTTAAAGTTTTAAAGGCTCATGAATGTTATATTTTTTTAATTATTTATATTTTACAATATCATTAATTTTTAAATATGATTTTTATATCTGTATGTGTTACTAAACAAAACCTGTACATGCTTTAAAAAAATTCTAATTTCAATAATAAAGTTACATTTTGTTAACATCAATTTATTTTTGTTAATGTTAAAAGTTAGCATTACACATCGTTAAGTGATTCGAGAGGTTGTTATACACAAACACACAAAATGGTATGATCATGATAAAAAAAAGATAAGATAATAACAAGAATTAAACACAAAATAAAAGCACACACAAAGCAAACATGAAAATTTGGTAGTTGACACCATCATACAATAATTCCAAGACACATCTTCACTTTGTAACACTTCACTTTTAGACCTGAAAACCTGATTAATTTTCGAGTTAACTGTTAAATTAGATTTTAGTTGCTTTAAAATCAATAAATATTTAGTCAATTGGGTTGTCAAATAAGTGACGTCACAGATTGCTATCGCCATACAAAATCAATGGGGGGATCGCATTTTACTGACAAAAATCTCAGACTAAAGAATTATATAGACGGCTTCCGCCAAAAAATGTCAAAGTCAAAAATAATGGCTTGATTTTGCCATACAGTTCCTTACTTTCTTTAAAGAATAAGAGATATTTTATATAGATATTAGACGTTAATTTGCAATTTTTGAAAAGAAAATATAAATAATAATAAATATTTTTTTTTTTGTATTTTTAATCTCTCCAGGATAATTTGTAAAAAATCCGTGCGAATTTCCGATAGTTCAACTGTTATCGTACACGCCGGCGTGTACGCGGTCCTCGAGGGGTTAAGCAGAAGTTCCCTTTCCATTGAAAGAGAGATAGCATAATATTAGCTTAATTATTTTTTTTTTATTATAATGAAATCCCATTAGGTATTTTTATTTATTAATATTTATTTACTTATCACAGTAATGAGTATTCTATTAAAATTTGTCTCCCGTTTTAAAACATCAATTATGTATCATTTTAAAACATTATTATTTGGCTTCATGCTTAGTTTTATTTCAATCTGTCTATATTATTATTTAGTCTGAATAAAAATATCTCAATTGATTGATAGTGTCAACTATTACTATTAAATTATTATTAATCTGTTAAGAAAAATAAAAAAATAAAAAATAAATTGTATACCTTTGCATTGCAACAATGCTGAACATTTCTGTAACGGTAATGCGGCAATATCTGTACGTGAATAAGCGATGTAACGAATATTAGCAAATGAAAAGCTTACAAAATTAAATTAAGCTAAAGTAAACGAAAAAAAAAACATCTAAATAATAATTTTGTATTTGACTGAGCTTTATTATAGAGAAATACATAATATGTATATTTAAAAAAATACAATTTTAAAGTTAGTGTAGTTATTACATTATTTTAAACAATTCTACAAATTGTTTATTTTTTATTCAATTATTTATTGTTTTTGTAAATTTACAAAAAAAAAAACTAAAAAATAATGTATTTCGAATTTTTAATAAAATATATCATGTATTCTTTAAAAGTGGTTTAATTCCATTGTTATTATGTAGAATCTAATCTCAAATTATTTTCCTTAAAAATCAGTCAAATACCCATTCAAAAGTGTCGTGTCAAACTAAAAGATATATTAAAACACATGAATGACATTGACTAGTTAATTACAATGTGCTCATTACGAAAAAAGTTAGTTACATTATTGAATAAAGTCACATCTAAAAATGAAAATTATATATTTAAGAATATAATTCAACATTCCGAAGTAAATAAAAAAAATTAATAATAAAATCAAAATTTTAAGATATGACATTATTTCACTACATATGTGACACATTTTATATCTAATTTGAAACGTACCTTCTGTTCGTTGTTCATAGACGCAACATTATCGTAGTGCCTTTCCGTGGGCGCCTCTTTCAAAAATTGGTCTAAGTAGCTCATTTGCGACGGTGGTCGATCTAAAACTGAAAAACGAAAATAAGAATTAATAAAAACTCATCACTTTAAAATATACAATAAAAATGAAAACGATTATTAAAAAAAATAAAAAATTTGGAAAAAAATTGAGTAAGAACACGTAAACCAATCCCAACCGAAACCATGATCACAAAACGTCACTAAAAACTATTATCAGAATTATTTAATACATAGCATAAAAATAGGTACAGTCGGGTGGAAAAATAATGTAACAAAATAAAAAAATCTGAAAGAGTAATATCATTTTCGTATATAAACAAATAAAAGCACCCGACTTTACGTACATTTTGGTTATAACAAAGTAGGGACTAGGACATGCACGGGACAATACAATCGGCTGTATAAACTAAACCCTTAGCCCACACTTTCAACACTCACACAACACAATTATTAAAAAAAAAAAGATTTTAGAACACATTGATCATGTTTAAATTACAATACACGCCAAAAATAAAACTCCTCGATTTCATACACATAAAAAAAATTATAATAAAATAATACCACAGACTAAAAATATAGTATAAATTAATAGTTAAAAAAAAAAAACAATTTAGTCACAAAAAAAAATTATCTGTTGTGCGAATGTTGCATCCACGTCTGAGGTTGTTTACAAAATTAGGGTTTACAATAAAACAGATTAGTACCTAAGTGCGTATACAAACAAGTGTTAAAGAAAACCAGATCGCTCAGGGCGTTATATGCCGGGTATGAATGGACACACGACGTTTGAAATAAAAAAAATTGAAACAAGTAACGTAGCATTTTCAATAACAATAAATATAATTTTAGAAAACCTAATTACATTTTTCAAATGAAATTTTGCAAAATGAATATAATCCAAAAAAAAAAATGTATTTTTTGTCACATCCATGCCACTGCAAGAAGCTCAAGCAAAAGCGAAGCGATTTACAATGAGAGAAGATAAATGATTCTAAATTGTACAAAATTGGCCAAATTTTTGAGAAACATCACTGTTTTGGAGTTCAATATAAATTAATACGAACTTTAACCTAAATACACTTTAAAAATAAGTAAAATTAAACTTATAAATAAGATGGACCCTCAAAACAGCGATATCGCACGTTTTTCGATAAAAAAAAGTATAATTTTCCTTGACACTTGCTCGTACTTACAATGGAAAAATCGAAAGAGTATAACAAAACTAGTTATTAACTAAAAACGCAGCACAAAGACAGGAAATCCATGAAAAACCTTTTAATTTTAATAATGAGCAATAAATGTTGGTGCATAAAAAATATCTTACTTTATAAAAACGAATCGATACCGTCAAAATTAAACACTAATTATAAATAAAATTTCAAAGTCTATATTACGCCTAATAAAAATTGGTACAGTCAGCAGCAAAAAATATTAAAAAAAAATCATGTGTACCTAATTAAAAAATATATAGATAGAATAAATTTCTTATGTCACCAACAGAAAGTTACCAAGGTCAAGACATACACAATCACATAACTACTCTAATAGGACGTATTATGGACAAACTTAAACTGAATAAAATTCACGAACCATTTTCTTCTTTACCGCTCCAGTAGCTCGAAGATTTGGCCGAGCCTTGCCTCGCTGCTTGCGCATAACTTACGATTTTAATTAACAATGTAATAAATTACCATCGTTTATAGCATTTTGAATCTCCATTTCTGTTATACTCTATAATATAACTAACGCAATAATTTAAACTTTTTAAATATTCTAATAAGTATCGAAAAAAAAGGTAAAAATTTTTATTAATAATTTCATATTAATTTGCCCGATTTCGATAAAACTTGAAGATATTTTAAACAAAATATAAATAGGTAATCGAAAGAAGTGTGATGTTTAAAAGAAAACAAAATCAAATAACAAGAGAATACAACAAAAGTTTAATATAGATATATAAATATGTACATCTACACTGTACAGTGTACACGACCGTCTCATTCACGCGCCCACCGGCAAGCACTAAATGCAGAGTAAATGTACCGCAACTTAAATAATACAAACAGTTTAAAATATAAACACCGCTCGTAACATTTTCTAATATTCAAACATTGTCCTTCCAAATAGTTGCCTAAATAATATGAAATAATTGAAATATTATACATAGATGAAACTAGAAGAACTGTGAAAAAAACAATACTTTCTTTATTTAAATTATAATCGCTAAAAACATTAAAAAAGCATTTTTTAAGTAAAAAATTTTAACATAAGTTTATGTGTGCGAATGTACTTATATTGTTCTTGAAGTATTAGAAAATGCACAAACGGTAACAAAATAAATAAGTAAAATGCACTGAGATTCTAAAATAATCAGTAATAACTTAAATCTAAAAAATCTGCATTATGCTGTTACTTTTCATATTGATTTGAAAAAAAGATATATATATTAGAAAAAAAAAACAATTTTCTCATTAATACTTTTGTGAATACAAATAAAGTATATATATATAAATTTCGAGTATATTGACTAGTTCGTAGAGTATAAGGTATTAAATTATTATAAAATTACATATTTCATTTAAAATCTTTGGTAAGTTGTGTTTTAGACTAGACTAAGATTCGAAGACTAGATATTCGACACCAGTTGGCGGGATTAAAGAATATAATGCCAACATAGTTTGATTTTGGTAAAATTGTTGGTAAAAGGAACAAAAAACAAATACCAGCTACTTTTCCATCGGTTAAATAAAATATAAAAAAAATGTAAAATTGCATTAATATAATGTAAAATGGAAAAAGTATCTGGTTAATATTATGATATAATATTTTAGCCGTAAATCTGATGGTACATAAGTACAGTAACACCCCATATACATGACGTCACGCCTATAAAAAGAGGTATGTATGACCTTAACCACGTACGAACTGTCATAAAAAAGAAACAGCATAAAACAGATTATATATTAAATATAATAAGTAGCACCGCGTCGAACGCGTTTAGAAATGCCACAGATAATACACAAGTTTTCATAAATGCAAAAAATGGCCCCATAGACAATATAATCAAAATTTATAAAATTCCGTAACATAACACAGCTCGCAACGAATCAAATCACAGTTCCAATTTTAAAATTTCACAGACAATAAAACATAGCACAGTTTAGAGTCCATATAATGAGGCAAAAACAATTTATTTTCGTTTTTTTCGTCGCGGACGACGTTGGACTTTGTGGATGGATCCAACATTCCATTTTGACATTTGGTCGGATTCCGTGACGTCACGGTTATATTTCACGTATTGTGTATTGGATGGGATTGTGCGGTAACATGTAACGAAAACAAAAAGAAAAGGTGCACTAAATAAACATATTATAATTATGTGTGATGTGCTGGAAATAAATACATAAATAAATAAATGGTTTTACACCCAAGTTTATTAATTTAGACAATTTATAAACAGCTGAAAGAAATTATATAGTACCATTATAAAAAAAAGCGTGTGTGTGCACTTATGTATGCACGTAAGAAATTATACTTCTTTGGCAGAACAATAATAGCTAAAGATTTCATCCCGCATGTCACAACTCTGTTTGTAACAGGAATGCAGCTAACTTCATCATGCCGCTTTCAACTAACTTCATCATGTCGCTTTTTGGCTGTCGGTGTGCGCGCGCATCGTAACAATTTTACTCTCATATTTTTTTCCAAACGTGCCAATAAAGAATAAGAAGTATAACTTCAAAAATGTTTGTGGTATATCTTATTTTATTAGTACATGATATAAATTATATCATTACATTTATTCAAGTTTGTAGCCTGAAAAAAATGTGTATTCAAATGTGTAATTCTCACTTTAGTATGAAAGTTATTATAATTATTATGATTTCTGTTCATATGTGTATAATATTAGTTTTATTGAATTGCTTGAGTTTAATAATCAATTTGTAATGTAGATACATAGTATGAATATTATAAATATGTAAAAATAATAATTATTATTACTATTATTAGATTTATTTAAAGTTTTTTTTTAATTTAGTTGAATTTTAGAAAAGTATAAATATTTTGAAATATAATAATATAAATATACCCAAAGAAGTACCCAAAAGTTGTTCTATGTAACTCTATATTAAATACTTAAATTACTATAAATTTTAGTTTATGTGACAGATGTTTATTAGTTAAATAACCCTTGTATATAAAAAAACCAGTTTAAAAAAATATAAGAGAATTTAAGAAAATAATTGAGAATCCACATATTTTGTTTGTTACACACCATATAACATAAACAATTATAATACTATATAAAGTTATCAAAACACTAAGAAATTAAAAAGTTAAGTTTTTTGTTTAGTCTTCCTGTTATAATAAATTTTTGTAACATGTATATTATGTTTGTAGTTATGTAGTTTGTAGGCAATTGGATAAATATCATTAATACTTTCTTAGCTTTACGCGAATATTTGTCATTCTAAATAAAATCAGTACTTTTAGTCTCTCCCATGACCATGATTGCTGTAAAGTATTCGAAACGTTGGGAACCAAAAATCTAAATAAATTCACGAAACAATCCGAAAAAATAAAATATAACATTAATATTATATCGGCTATAACATTATGTCAACTAATTTATCAAGCTAATAGACTATAAAATTTTATATGTAATTATTCTATTTTTTAAGATAGATTTTTATCCTTAAAATTTATATGGTATCATTATTTATGCATGGCGTATTTATTTAAAAAAAATTTAAATCGGTTAACAATTGGCAAAGATATCCCCTAACATACACACAAATATAAATATATATATACCCGAAAAGCATCCTTTTTTAGATTGGCCAAAATCGCATCTCTCTATTTAAACATTTTACTTTAATAACAAAATGTAGACAGCTTGATTACAATATAAAGATCCATTCAATAATTTTACAAAAAATCAACAACGGCTGTACAAAAATGCCAATTTTCTTGGACACGATTTCGATATTAAAACCTTCTAGGGCCATCTTGTGGTGTCAACCCTAAAGTTTTTTCCCGACTATCATATAAAAGAATGTATGACAATTGGTAGCACTTCCCCACGTGTCCCCCCGCACGCCCCGCACAATTGCTCTGTCTAGGCGCCTTCGTTATAAACTGTATGGATTAGTAGACTGTGGCCTGACACAGTAGGGAGTTGTATTGGAGGAGTATGTATGTGTATGGTATGTGTGTATATGTGTATGTATGTGTATGGTATGTGTGTGTATGTGTATACTCACAGGAGTTGGAGGGCTGGTGGGGTGCGTCGAGCTTGGCCTGCATGTCGCGGATGTGCTGCTCCTTGCGTTTCATGTCGTGCGCGAGCGTGTCCAGCCGCTGCCGGGTCTCCATCAGCTCTCTGTTGGGAGTTATAACATTTTAGTTACTCTTTCTATGTACAATAATCTATATAAATATTATGAAGAGTTAAGTTTGTAAGTTTATATGTGGTGGGGGGGTAATCTCTGACACTAGTGTCTGGCATAGGGGTTAAACAGCACGAACTTCCCAGTTACTGCAGCTTTCGTAACAGAAAGACAGAATGACAAATCTTGGGACACGAACCCAGGACCTCTGAATCTGCAGTCGTACATGCCACTAGACCACCGAGACAGTTAATAAACTATTATAATATTACTATACAAGTGAATCACCTTTGACTAGCCAGCAGTTCTGCTCGGGTACGACTCAGCTCCTCGCCCACAGCCTGCTTGGCCTGTATCTCCGAGTGCAGGGACGACTGCAGCGTGAGGATCTCCATCTTGTCCAGCTTCTGCGAGCGACGATTGCGCCAGCCCGTGCCCACGCCCACACCCGGGCCCACGCCCACCGCTGGGGGAGATGACGGGGCGCCGCTACGTGTGCCACTTGCTGGGAGGATATTGCATTGTTATATATATATATATATATATATATATATATATATATATATATATTGATTTATTATGACTAGTCATATATATATATATATATATATATATATATATATATATATATATATATATATGACTAGTCATAATAAATCAAATAAAAAGCCCACGCCCACTGTTGGGAGAGACGAACGTGCACTAAGTGTGCCGTTTGCTGGGATAATATTATATTAATCAACAGACATTGTGGCTAGTAATCATTTTATTACAGTCGAATATCAATTGATTTTGTTTTAAAAATATGTATGTATGCTACATATTAAATCATCAGATATGTATTATCGATGTTTCTACATCTATACTAAAATAAGCCCATACCATGTTTCAAATAGTCCAATTCCTCAGTCATTTTAGTAGCAAGTGCCTGCAAGTAGCCTCGAGCCTCCTTCTCGTCCGCCACCCATCGAATTATATCTGCTATCTGTGTAACATACATAAATCATATTATTATTTTGTGTTATAGTAATATTTTTTTAATATAAGTTACAATACACAAGCAAACAGAGTAATAACAAAAATACTAGGGACTTGAAAGTAAAGATTACAGGAATTGTTGAAAAAAAAAGGAAACCAAAACCATATTTAAAAAATCTAAATATTTTAGTTCAAATACAAATAACTATATACTGAAAGTACAATACTATCTATTTTGTAGTCAATCATCTTTCCTGGTTTTATGTTGAATCACCAAGATAAAATTGCATAACAATCTGTTAGTAATAAAAATTTAGATAATCACCGTGTCAGAATATTCGTTATTACTTACTATCGTTCTCTGTCGAAAATATCCGTAAAGAAAAGTTTGGCATCTCGTCAAAACGAAGCTACTCATGAAGTTTCAAGTTAATAATAAATATTAATAAAAAGAGATGATATACTGTGGACTATAGGAAAGAAAATGTTAAAACGAACCTGAGTCTCCCAATGCTGCATGGAGTCCCGCTTCGCGCGCAACTCCTCTAACTCCATCTCGAGCTGTCGTCTCTCCGCTTGCCATCTCCTACCGTTCTCCGCCATCTTTAAATTGTAAATATATATTAACATATTATATAATAACATTATATAAAATTTTAAATCTTGTACTTTAACCAAGTTTACAAAAAAATAAAAACTTTTAATCTATTTCACGAAAGGGACAGAGTTGACATTTATCAATTCAATAATACTCAAAATACTCAAAACTTAAAAAAACACATGTGTCAGTCGAATTACAAACAAACATTGAAACCTTTACAAATGTACATACATATTTTCATGAAATGTATGTTTGTTTGCCATAATATATCTCAGAAATTATTCATTGGTTTACTGTTTGTTTTATACTAAAACAAACTAACTTCAGTCCAGACGACCCACAATGAATGCCTACCTACCTGTGGTTTTTCTTACTAGAGATAGAAATTTCACATTATTTGTATCGAGCTTATGTCGAATGTTTATCGTTGATGGTGTTCCGTAATTTGATATTGTATGTATGTATTCAGCCCTTTTTTTAACGTCCCACTGCTGGGCACGGGCCTCCCTTCAAGACGAGGGGAATCAGGCCATAGTCCACCCCGCTGGCCAAGTGCGGATTGGCGGACTTCACATGTTTGTCGAAAATTTAGTAGGATCTCTCAGACATGCAGGTTTCCTCACGATGTTTTTCCTTCACCGTAAGGCAAGTGGTAATCAAGTTAGAAAAGATTCGCACATGAAAATATCAGAGGTGCGAGACCCGGGATTTGAACCCGCTTCACTCGGTTTCCCAAGCAAGCACGTTACCACTGGGCTACCACTGCCTTTAATTTGATATGATTTAAATCTGTTTATACACATGAGTAATTTGATATTATAGGTCATCAATTATCATCTATACTAATATTATAAAGCTGAAGAGTTTGCTTGTTTGTTTGTTTGTTTATTTATTAGCAACAGACAATATTTTTACGTAGAACAAACTTGTGCTCTGGAAAATAATATAGGTTTCATTTTATTCTTATCTATACTAATATTATAAAGCTGAAGAGTTTGTTTGTTTGTTTGGTTGAACGCGCTAATCTCAGGAACAAATAATCTGATTTGAAAAATTCTTTTTGCATTAGATAGCCCGTTAACTGAGGAAGGCTATAGGCTATATATGATCCCGGAAAAATGTACGATTCCCGTGGGATAATGTTTTTGTCTAGCAACGAACCCGAAGCAAAGCGAGAGTGAGTCGCTAGTAATATATGTAACAAAACACGACTCACTGCATCAAGATCTTTAGCTAGCTTTCTATTTTCATTGATGAGCATCTGTTTGTCCTCACTGTCGTTGAGTTGCTCTAACCGACGGCTCTCCAATTTGTCCTTGGAGGTTTGCAACTGTGAACATAAAATAATGTGAGTAAGTCTAAGTATGACATGTCTAAATGTAATTAAATGTCTTAGGTAAAAAGAGCAAACCAGTGGATTAAGAATAAAAAACGCTTTGAAGCCATTGACAAGAAAATTTAATTGAATTGAACAATTAAAAAAAGAGATAAAATTAAAATCACAAACATTACACATATTTTTAATAAAACTATATTTTCGGAGTTTTTACGGATTTATTATGATTTTTAGTTCCCGACGTTTCGAATGATATGAAATTAAAATGTCAAATATTAGTAAGTAAAATTAGTTAAATAAAGCCATATTAATAAAATTATCATTATAGTAAACACATATCATTATTTAACATGTTGAAGTCATAAATATACTAAGTACGATGCGAGAAAAAATATAGAATAATCCAAAGATGGACTTTTCCTTAGGATCAATGTTTTCATTATACAGTTGTCAGTTTTTATCTATTAGCAAAAGATCTACTTTACTTATTAACAAAAGCCACGTTTTTAAACATAGCTTGGATGCAGGCAGGCAATATATATTTTTTATTGGTTTTAATATCGTTTAAATAACCATATGAAATTGTCTACACTAGGTAATGATACTTTTTTTTATCAACTAGTACCATTTTGCAAAAGAAATACTCAAATAATAACACAGTCTAACATTCTATACAGTTGTCTAACATGGGCGTCTCGACAAGAGATGTTACTTGACAAGATAGCATTTTAACAATTACCATTCGCCATGAAAATAGGTATTTTTGACAACCCTTACATTTGACAGCCCTTGTTTCCCGTCAAAATTTAAAACTTACTAATAATATAGATACTACTATATGCAATTATTCTGTTTGCATTATTACTTTAAAAAAAAATGTTTTAATATCTACACATATTTTTGGTCCCAATCCAGATAATTTCGGGATAAAAACTATTCTATATCCTTCTCAGGGTCTCAAACAATCTTCATACCAAATTTCATCTAAATCAAACAAATAAAGAAACATAGACAAAAAATCATTTTCTTTTTCTAATACTAGTATAGATGTGTATGTATGATTATTGATGAATCATGTGTATGTGTGTGCGCACCTCCCGCGTGAGCCGCGAGCGCAGCGCGTCGCCGTCGTGCAGCTGGTCGCGCAGCGCCGCCAGCTCGGCCGCGTGCCGCGCCTGCTGCGCCGCCAGCGACTGCGCGTACTGCGCCTGCCGACACATACACGTTAACCCCTCCACGACCGCATACACGCCGGCGTGTACGATAACTATTGGATTCTCGGAAATTCGCAACGGATTTCTTAGACATTATCCTGGACAGATTAAAGGATTTTGAAATACTCTCTCTCCTTTTCTAATCTTTTTAGTTAAAAAGCAATTACAACAATTATTTATTACATCCAAATCCGTCCAATCGCTTCAGCTTGAAGTGACATGAGTAAAAAAAACACAAACACACACACACACATTACCTCCAGTGCCTCAATATCAGCTTGCAACTTGGCCACGTCCGCCGCCGAGCCGCCGCCGGCCGCCTCAATCGCCTCGACTCGCTGCAGTTTGAGACTCTCTTCTCTCAATTTACGTTCCTTTTTTTTTTTATTTTTTTTTATACTATATCTAACGTATCCTAATTATTTAAAACATAAATTCAATTTCATAAAGAGTACCGATAACCTACGGAAGTTTTACTTCTTGCGCGTGTACACATTCATACACGCACTCTTTAATTTTTTCATAGTTTTATATGTACTATAAAAAAAATTGTTTTTTTTTTCTCTTATATTATAAGATTTTTTTATAGTCTTATACTGTAAAAAAAAAAATTGTACAAAGGGTCAAACAAGCAAACAATCCATCTGATGGTAAATACCTACCTCAAAGACCTCTGCAATATAAGAGTTACTAATATATTGCCGGCCTTTAAGGGACCTGAAGATTCCACCCTTGAAGAGCCTTATATTATATATAGTTTAAATAATAAAAAGACTCACCACATTCTTAGGTGAAACGGGAGCATGATTGTAGACTCCGTTAGGTAAAACAACAGTTTTATCCATATTGTTACTTTCACTTGCAATTTGATTCATTTTATCCAATACATTAGGAGTTTCTTCACCTTTGTTCGTTGAAACTGTTTCTTCATCCTTTACGTTAGTTTGAATCATTGTTTTTGTTTTATTGCTATTATCTTTGGTTTTATCATTGTTTTTCTTAATTTTCTGTAGAACTGGTGACTGTATTTCTGGCTCGGGTACCAATATCCGTTCCTTTTTGGGTGATATCAAAAGTACAGATTGTTGAGTTTGTTGAATTTCCTCTTGTTGTACTTCCTTTTGTGGCTTTTCTGGTTCTTGTGGTTTTTCCACTTCTTTTTCTTGATCTTTTTCACTAAAAAGTTTAACAAAATCATTAGAAATAAATAAACTCTGTATTTACATACTAGTTACATATACGTGTCTAGACGACTGCTGATACATTAAATCCCACGGTTTTATAATAAATAGAATATCGTCACCAGGAAAGGAATGCAGAGTTTCAGTTTTCAAATGTTTTAATTTTATATATTTTATAATTCATTCAATTAACTTACATCGAGTAGGTTAGACATCAACTTTAGATAATAAGTTTAACTTGTAATTACATATTTTAAAATAAATTAGTTTAAATTAGTTTTTGGTTTTTTTTCGACCTTCCGACTATAGCTAACGTAACTTACTTTTAAAATTTCAAATGCAAAACATCAATCTTTTTACGAAAATCACTCTTTCCATTTTAACTATAATCTATACTAATATTATAAAGCTGAAAAGTTTGTTTGTTTCTTTGGTTGAACGCGCTAATCTCAGGAACTACTGATCCGATTTGAAAAATTCTTTTTGCATTTGATAGCCCGTTAACTGAGGAAGGTTTATAGGCTATATATCATCCCGGAAAAGTGAACGGGTCCCGTGGGATAGATTTGTTTTTGTCTAGGGACGAACCCGAAGCGAAGCGAGGGTGAGTCGCTAGTATACTATACTTACGCGGCCTTTTGCGCTCTCCTCGTGCGTTTTGGTGGTTTTTCGGCTGGTGAAGCTGGAACATACAATTTTACATATATATACATATTCATAAATTATATACTACTTAAAATATTAAAATATTGAAAATTAAAACATTTTTTTGTATTTAAGTAAGAACCAAACATACAAAAACAATTCCAACTATTCGCATTTTATTTATTTGTAAAGTTTAAAAATAATTTTTAACCTTTACATATTTAAAATTAATTCCAATTCATAATAAGTATAAAGAAAAAGTAGGATATATAGCTATTTCCATTTTGAATTTCATCTTATTTCGTTTAGCCATTACTGCTAAACAAACAAACAAATACAAAAAAAAAAACTTTCGTATTTACTATACTAATGTTGTTAAATACCTGCTCCGTTTTCTTGACTGCCCTTTTGACTGTCCGTTGTTGAGGTGTCTGCTACCTACAAATTAAAAATTAATATGTCCCAATTATTTTACAAGTTACATAACTTGGTTTATCATATGAATATAGTACAATATTGATTTTAATTTTAATATAAATTTAAAATTATTTAGTCTAATGAAAAATTCCAAAAATAGCTCCAATTTTTTTTCTTATTAGCAAAATAACGTTAATTATGTCTTTTTATAACTATCATATCAGAATACTTTCAATACAACCAAATAAATAAGTATCTTTTCGGATTTTTTCGCGAATTTATTTTAATTTTTGGTTCCCGACGTTTGGAGTGCTTTATAGCTCCCATGCTCACGGGAGAGACTGAGGTTTTAGACGTCTCAAAGGCATTATACACTTGTTACAGACAGTGCCTGCCCAAAACATTACAAATTCAAAAATACAAAAATCTCCCGTGACCATGATTGTTGTTAAGCATTCCAAACGTCGGGAACCAAAAAAATAAAAAATCCAAAAACATAGTTTTATTTAAAACAAAAAATCTTTTCCACGGGAACCATACACGATATGTTATTCTGATGTATGAGCCATATTATTCATTAAAATACATTCAGTAGTTTTTGCGTGAAAGAGTAACAAACATCCATACATCCTCACAAACTTTCGCATTCATAATATTAGTATAGACGTCAAATATTCGCGTAAGAAAGTATTATGACAACCAAATAAGATAAAGAACCAAAGAGCAAACTACCTTCTTAGCTCTTGTTCTTTTTGGCCTCGTCTCAGCTGGTGGAACTTCTTCGTTCTGCCTTGTTGCTCGAGAACTAGCCCTGGTCGATCTGTTTGATGCTGTTGGAAAATAAAATTAAAACAAACAACTTCCTTCTCCTTTTTTTAAAATTAGTCAAAAATAGATTATATTAATTATTTTCAATTTCTCTAACCAACAGTGAAAGCAATGTTTAAAACTATTTTACATATGTGTATATGATTTTTTGAAATAAATTATATACTACTAAAAATATTGAATTTCCGAAAAAAAACTTTCGAATTTAAAAGGCGGGAATAGAAAGCGGGAATACAAAAACACTTTTAATGATGTACAATAACATTATAACTGTCAAAGTGTCATCCCACCGAAATCAAATTCAAATTATTTTATTCAACATTAATTTATTACAATTTTTTACTGAACGTCATGAGTCGACTACCAGTTTGGAAAGAAGAAGCCTCAAACCTGAGAAGAACTGGTGAAATCAAAGAGTTTAACCCAAACAGAAAATACAAGTGCTTAGTGCACTATAACTCCTTAGCTTAGTTGGCTAATCAGGATTAGTGAGATTGTCCATCATTACTAAATTCTGTTATGAGGACAATATCATCTAATCAGGCTCTATAGGTAGTATTCAGCCATTTTAAAGTCCCACTGCTGGGGGGTGGGCCTCGCTTAGAAACTCGGGTGATCAGTCCACCACGCTGGCCGACGGCGAGCACGGCTGGACATGTCTCTCGAAAACTTGCTACATTCTTTCAGACATGCAGGTTTCCTCAAGATGTTCTCCGTCACCGTAAGAGACAAGTGGTAATCATGTTGGAAATGATTTGCACATGAAAATATCAAAGATACGAGACCCGGGATTTGAGCCCACTGTACTCGACTTCCTAAGCGAGCGCGTTACCACTGGGCTACCACTGCCTCTATTGCTCTTTAGATATAGAACTTTAAAAATAAAACCATCCAATACCTGACTGTGGAGGCAAACTGTCCGTCTGTTTGCGAGTACGTGTGGTTCGCCTTCTCGAACCTTGTTCTTCTACCGGCTCTACTTCCTTTTCCTTCTCCTTTTGCAACGCTTTACGTGGCTCTAAAAAGCACACAAGTTAAATATTAGGATTAGGATGTGATGTTAACTGAAGTTAGTTTCCTTCAACGTGGATTAAAAGATTTTAAATAAAACTATCTTTTCGGATTATTTCGCGGATTTATTTTGATTTTTGGTTCCCGACATTTCGAATTTACAGCAATCATGGTCACCGGATAGACATAAGGTTTTAGACATCTCAAAGGCGTTATATACTTGTTACAGATCAGATAGCAATATAAATCCGCGAAACAATCCGAAAAGATAGTGTTATTTAAAATGTCAAATATTCGCGTAAATCTAAGAAAGTATGTATAGAGGAAATAAAAACAGCTATTAACTAATTAACCAGAGTGCCATTTCTTGGGTTCAAATAGTGTATTTTTCTGTTTTTAACATTTGATAAGAAAATTAGTTTGAAAATATGGATCATTTTGTTTGATAAATAAAGGATTTGTTGTTAATTTTAGAATATTACATTGGACATCGCATCTTGGGCTATTAATTGTAATTTCAATTATACCCTTTTGTTACACGCCTGTTGTGCTTGATCAAGTTAATTGGTAGAAAATATAATAGTATGACCCTTTTGTACTTTTTTTTAATTATATATTAGCAACTAGCAATTCACCCTCGCTCAGCACGGGTTCGTCCCTAGTTACATTTTAAAGTTTAGTATATAATTATCAGAGATTAGATATTTTCCCGCAGTAAAAAGTATACTATATGTTGACCAGGATAACCAGCTATCATCATACCAAATTTAACCAAAATCTGTCCAGTGGTTTTCTCGTGATGCATTCTCAGACAGACAGACAAAAATTCTAAAAACTATAGATTGCCTCTGTATCGATAATAATGACTTTTTTTAATAAGATCTTCCAAAAAATATTTAATGTACAGTTTCGACTCAGAATTTTAATGTATAGATAGATATAGATTGTAGCTTTAATACAATTCAATATGAAAGAAACCATCATCTCGAGTTAGTCTTTATTCAATAACAACAGTTAAAAAACAATAAAAATTTCAACCTGATCCGAGTTTGATTTCTCATAATTTCATATGTTTGATTTTTAGTATGAGCTAAAAGGCTATTTTAATTTTTTTTACAAATAAACTATAGCTTGATCCAGTCTAATTCAAACGGTTTTGAGTGAGTTTTTATAAGTATAATAATAATATATAAAAAAATAACGAGCTATAGCTTGATCCAGTCTAATTCAAACGGTTTTGAGTGAGTTTTTATAAGTATAATAATAATATATAAAAAAATAACGAGCTCCCAGTTTGCTTTGGATAGTTCTATGGACTGAAGTTTTTAACAGAAACTAATATAGGCTAGTATGAGAATATTCAAAAAAAAATTACAAGTATTCTATGTCTTAATCTTACAGGATTAAAATAATTATGAGTTGCTTTATATTGAAAGAATATTTAATCAAAATATCAAAGTGATTTGAGTTCAAGTACACTAGGGTGAGTCTAGTAATATAAATAAATATGTATGTTGGAACATTAACACAACACCATCTAGTTCCGGTAAGCTATGAGGCCTGTGTTATGGATACCAGATAGTTGATACACTACATGTATATATGTATATATGTATGTATGTATATATATATATATATATATATATATATATATATATATATATATATATATATATATATATATCTGTACATACATACATACATATTATAAAAATCAATTAAATCTTTTTACTTACTTGGTACAGGCGCAGCAGGTGGAGGCATCGCTATTTCATCCTCCTGTTCCACTTTCATAGGCTCAGATGGTATCGAGATCTTTTTCTTTTCTTTTTCTTTTTGTTTTACTGTGAAAATTTACATAGTGACTACAAATATAAAAAGTAGGCTCTTATGTTGGGACTGTTGGAACATTAATACTCAGCACCATCTAGTACCATGGTAAGTTATGAGGCTTGTGTTATGGGCACTAGATAGTTAATACACCACACATATACAACTTTAAATACATACATATTATAAATATAAACACCCATAACTGGAGTACATTTGTGCTCATCACACAAATAAATGCCCCCAGCGGGACTCGGACGCGCAACCAACTTCAACAAAACAACTTTTGAGTTTATGTGGGACTCATCAAAATGTATCAAACAAGACCGAACTAAACAGATTCGTATAATCCACATTGAGTGCTATCTTCCTTCCGACTACATCATCAGATTGGCTTAATTGGTTATCTAGTTTTCACAAACGTAACACAGTAAATAAAAAAAAAAATGATCACATCATATTCAAAAACAACTTTTTTGGTAATTTTATGAATTTTTAAATTGTCAAGTATTTAAGAATTTTTATGTGTAGTTTTTAAAAGTATTTTTAAATGTATAATTTGCTGAAAGTTATTTTAAAATTAATATTAAATAATGTAACCCTTACAATTGTTATATCTGATTTAATGTACTGTTAGAACTCAATTTCACAAGTAATATTTTGAATTTATAATTTTGAATTAATTCATTATAACAATATATTACTTAATAAAGGCAAGTCTAACGACACCTCTTAAGCTAAAATCCATCAAGTCATTTAGGCTACAGAGCGTACCAAAGTAATACACATACATACACTCGAAAAACATAACCCTCCTTCTGGCAGTCAGTAAATCTATCACAATATGTTTCCGTTTTAAGAGGGGTCATTATCTTCAAATTTTAATGGTATATTTTATATTTAAATGTATAGTTACTTTGTATAACAGGCAATGGTTCAGCATTTTCCTTACCATCTTCCTTTCGGCGGCGACCTTTGCCGGATTTCTCTAGGGAGCCTTCACGACGCATTTTTTGCATTAAGTTTACATTCACCTGCATTAAAACATATAGCAATATAAAATTTGTAAATTTGTTTGTCTTGACTTATACATGTCCAGTCCAAAATGGACTGGAAAATTTTGATAGCCTATACTATAAGCATGTCATGGGTTTTATTATAAGGACACTATTATATAAAGGACACTTAAATAGAATAATTAATCATAATGAGCTTCATCAATTACATAGGTATCTGTGCAACTTAGATATGTTTATACTAAATAGATACTAAGTATCATACATTGTAACATTATACATGCATGCAATACTTTTATTTTTGTTATTATAGTTAATATTGTCTTTATTTTATGTAAATTTTGCTAGCAATGTTTATCGAGCAACAATATTTTTTTGTTAATCGTCTTGTGGTACTTATGACACACGCTTTGCCTAGTGTGTGTACTTATAGATATAAAATATATTGTAAGCTGCACTTCTTTGGCAAATAAAGATTAGTATTATTAAAGTTTATATCAAAAACAATATTTTTGTTCATCAAAGTGAAAGCAAGCTTCAAATAAATATATACATTTAAGACTACCTGTTTAGTAATAATACTCTGTGCTTTAATCGATGCATTGCGTTTCTGCCGTTTTTCTACTTCAGGACTTTCAATACCATCCACTTCATGTTTACTTCTCTTCTTTGAGCCTCTTCTCTCAGTGCTTTCTGTTGATGTTCTATCAGTAGAGTTTGATTTTTCAGTGGACTTAACAGATTCATCTAAAAATCAATCATAGTATGTTTTAAAAGTTTTTAAATTAAATATTATAGGTATACTCCAAACTAAATATAAGGAAAAATAAAATATTTTACTTTAATACAAAAACAGGTCTAATAATTATATGACAATAATTTTAAGGTTCAATAAGTAAAATAAATGTAAAATTAATCGAGAGCTGACAAGAGGAAGCTTAGCTGTAACTGGTGTGCTCTTGAAAAAAATATGGTCTTTTTTAGTTTTCACGTACGTGCAGGATATTTGTTTAATATAATAAACTTAATATAATACTTAAATTGTTGATGTCTCATGATGTATTGACTTGATTTACAAATATTTTTTTTTCATGTTGATAAAAAGATAAATATGTTATATGGTAATGTTTTATATAGTAAGAATAAGTTAGGATAAAATAATCTTAGGCTTATGTTCTAACAGACATTTGTTTTAAGACTGAGTATTCAGGATACAAACATATGGTAATAATAACATTAAATGAGCAGTCTATTACATTTACACTAAATCTACAAAAGCTTTATACGTAACTACTATTACAAGCAGCACAAACCTTCATCCTCATTTATGCTTTGAAGAGTTGTCGTAGCATTTTTATCTTTCAGTGTCTCCCGCGTTCTGCCTTTGCCATTTAGAAATTCTTCTTCAAATTTATCAAAACACTCTAACGCTGCCTGAAAACGAATATATGTCACACACTTTATCACAAACTACTTAAAATTATCACAATTTAACACCATATTTTAAAATAAATCTAATGTAAATCACGCGGAAACTCACGAAGACACTAAGTAAATCACGTTACGTTATTTATAAGAATTATTCACCTTTAGGTCATCATTAAAGTTCTTTGTAATCTCATTTGATATTTCAATAAGTTTTGGTAGCACTAATTCATTGAAAATTGACATAATTGGAATAACAGTTTTACTTTCATAAAAGTTTCATAAATTTGACAAACGCTCTAAAACACTACACAATCGAAAACCGTTTGAAATTGAAATGGTAGTGCTGCCAACATTATTTGTCAATTGGTTGCGGAAGCAATATGGATGCATTCTCTATAAGCGATGATAATATTACCAATAACACATTTTATACTTTTAAAAAATTTATAAGCAATCGAAGTTTGGTTTTACTTATTACACGACAAAGTAACAAAATAATAAAATAGATATTTTTATATTTTAAATTTACATTAGGTATTTAACTTTATCTGTCAGTTTATACTTTTATTTGTCATCCATGGTTTATAGCGTAACGTTGTTTCCTCCTTTCACTAGATGTCGCTGCATTTAAAACTAAAACTTCATATTTAATGTTGGCAATTTTGAAACATTTGCACATTACTTTTCTTATTTCTATTAATTTTGTTAATATTAAGTATGTAAAGAAATGATATTTTTTGTACATGCAAAAATTTATAAAGAAAATAATATTTTAAATTGTAATTAACTTTTATTTTTTTAAGAAAGCTTAGTATTAACATATCTAGTGCATGATCATAGCAATCAACACAGCTAATGCAGATAATTCATTTTCATTGGGGTCTGTCGAGTAAGGCCGTTGTTCCATCAAAGGGCTAGCGAGTCAAAAATATTGGTGGTAAGATTTCCCAACGACATTAGTATTAAGTGGTGTAGTAAATATGCTTATCAGTTAACAGTAATTGTACCTAACTGTTTTATCAGTAGATACTTTCATTATCCCTACTCTTCATACTGTATACGTTTTTTTACCCGACTGCGAGACGCAAAGGAGGGTGATGTGTTTATCAGCCTATGCATGTATGTATGTATGTATGTATGTGGGTTTGTACCTTTGTGAATTGTGGCACTATTTAGATTTTAGACCAAACGCGTGGGCCGATTGGATAAATGATACGTCGGTTGATTTTTATGATATATGTTTTGAACAACATTATACATATACATAAATATTAAATAGATAGGTGCTCTATAAAGGTCAAGTCCTACAACTTGCCTTGTTAGTTGTTATAGCTATTAGCTTCTATAGGACGCAGGATCTATATTATTAAGACCGGAGGTTTGGTTTTGCTAGCTCCTTGTACTTGTTTGAAATTCTGACCGACTGACTTCGCGCTAAAAACCATCAATGGATAATCAGAGTATATTTATATTAAGTATATGAATTATTGAATGAGAAGCAAATCTTTTACTTTCAAAAATATGTTTTACATCGATTGGCAAAAAATACTTAGAATATAATTCTTGAATCTGAGTTTTAGTATGAATAAAAAAATTAATAATTAGCTGATTTCCACAATTATTAAAATCAATTTCTGATTATACATTTAGTTTTTTTTTCTATATGTAAGTTAGTAAGTTGCACAACATAAAGACCAAGCAAAATTAGGTAATAATGATCAAGAAAACAATAACAAATATTATTACAATTTTAGTGCTAAAGCGCTATTCGATCGTAAAAGTTTATGAAAATTTTATTATACCTCTTAAAATTGCTTCATCGTCGCAGAAATTACGATTCACGACGCACCCTAAGTGAGCGAAAATGAAAACATTTACTGTAAATCGAAACGTACGAAATGCTGACGCCATCTTGTTGAGATTTTTATACAATTTAAAACGGCGCGACGTAAATTGCTCACTTGATTGTTTATAACATGTAAGGCTAAGGAATTGAGTGTTTACTGCCAAAAGGCTCTAAAGGTCTCTACTGGATTTCTTTTATGTAGATTTATTAAAGGTTTTTTGATACAATTTCGGTATTTTGTAGAAAATAATTTTCAATTCAATATGTACCTAATTACTACCAACATATTATGAATTAAGTTCCCCACCGCGGCGCCGAGTTGAAGAGTATGTTTCTTCAGTCTAATCTTAGAAACTACTGTACTGATACATACGATTTTGACCTATAGAAAGAGGCATTATGTCGTAAAAATTTTAGCTAAATGAAGTTAAAAATAGATCTTTGATCTAGGTATAAAAGGCTCTGATTTTTGAAACTTTAGCAAACACTAGCCTTAGTTAACTTTTTTGCCTGTGACGTAACAATACACATAGCGATCATTCTCTAAATCTCAACCGTATTTTTTACTCCAGATTAGAATCACTTTGTCACAATTGTGCGCAAGGCCCGATTTATTTTCATTTTTTTCGTCGACTTATGTTGCAATCTTGGTCTCCACGAAAAGGCCTTTTATTTTAACGAATAATATACAGCCTATGTCCATCTTGAAATTTCATTCGTGAAAGAATTTATGATATCAGATAAGTGGATTCGTAGGTTAAACTCCTACATTAAAATTTACAAACTTTACCTTATTGGTGTAGCTCTATAAATAATTGTACCTATATATCTGAGCGTTTGAAATCCTGACAGTTGGTGAATGAACGTGAGGGTCGCGCCAAAATAAAATGCAATAAAAGCCAAGGAATCTGATGGAAGGGTTTTTCGTAGAGTACGCGTTATTTACGTGTAGTGAATATTTGATTACTTTTTTAAATTTAAGATGAAGTTTTTGGTTCGCCCACCAGATCTGTTGATGTGATTTTTTTTCCAATACCGTGTTTCGTTTATATAAGTATAGCAGCTAGTATCTATGGCTATGGCTGCAGATCCAGTGCTGGGTTCGAGTCCCGAGTTGGGTCAAGTTTAGTTATTGAGTCTTTCTGTTAAGAAAGTCTCAATAAAAGACCGGAGTTGCAAGTCTGATGGTGTTTCACCCCTGTGTCTCGAAGCGTTAGTCAGTAAGTAAAGTCAGCCATACGCATCTTTCACTGGTCATGTTGAATTATCGTTCCACCGGGGTATAGGTATGATAGGAATAGAGAGTGCACGTGGGTCTGCGTTTACATAATATGTGTACTGTAGTCTATAATATTCTACGCAGTTGGTAGTTTTAGTGAAATCATGATCATTATCACGTTTGTTACTAGTTGACGCTGTAACATCTTTTGGATTTATTTTTTATTTTATTTATTTGATTATTATAGTATTATACTAATACAGAATTTTACATAAGTGGACCCACAAAACTGTTTGTATAGTTTGTCTGTGGGATCAGATGGTTTTGAATGAAATTTAGCACACAGGTAGACAGTTTATACCTGGAGTAATGCAAAGGCTACTGTTACACACCTAGGGGCACATCCGAGCGAACGAGAGAAAGTCGCTAGTACAAAAATAATATGCGCTCAATACTGGGTAGTTATTTTCGAATTACATTTACTTATGAAAAATCGTTTAAGTTGAGATGTTTATATAGTGTATAGCTAAAATGGTTATTTACCATTCATACCATTTTGTCTCTCCCGTGATCATGTTTGCTGTAAATCATTTAAAACTGTGAGAACCTAAAAAAAAAGAAATCTGCTCAAAAAATCCGATAAGATAGTTTTATTTAAAATGTTAAATATAAGCGTTACCATCTTAATCTAATTCATGAATAATAGCTAAAACTAAATCTTCTGTTCTGAACAAAATAATCCAAATCTATGTAGGAACAAGGCGTCACTCGGTCGCGTATCGAGCGGGTGTTTCGGAGCGGTGCCAAACATTTCACGGGATTGTCACGAGACGTACTGAATAGATTTGTAGGAAATGCAAAAAAAAAAAATTATGTCTTACATAAAGTACTCATATTGACGAATTCTGTGTGCAAATTTGTCCTTTTCAGCAACTTGGTAGTATAAATTGGTTAAATTATACAAAATAACTATCTATGATAGTTATGATTTAAGTTTTAATTTTTTTTTTTTTGAAAAATATTTCTTTCTATTATATGTAACTCCATTCTCTTGTACATTATATTTTGTCTACAAATTGTGAATACGTATTCTATTGAAGTTTATCCTCATGGCTTAAACAAGATGACAATTGTCATCGTTAATTGAACATTGAAAAAATGTATAAAATTGCGTTACGTGGTCAATAAGCATTCTCGTATATTTTTTAGTTATCTATTAGCGATATCGGTAGTAGAAATCATTTTGTTTAAGCGGGCTTGAGAAACAGATGTGTAAGATCTAAAAAAAATACATTTACATTTTTAGTTATTTTAACAGAATCATGAGAATATTTAGAGAAAATTTTAAAAAAATATTTAAGCCATGAGAGTTAGAAAAAGTGTAAAAATTTGGACAAAATTGCTCCCAAAAACGTAAGATGTTCCGAGATATATGTAGTACCTTTGAATGAGTCTCTTCTAGTATTACACAATAGTCTGTCAGTCGAAACTCAGAATACGTAAACAGTAAGCTATGCCTTGGTCCTCTCAGAACTAAGCACAGCCATATGTCAAAAATGGTTTATGTAGCCTCTAGTGAAATGTAGTTGCACCAGAGCTTTGTACTTCAACGTGAATTTTTTTTATAGCAACATGTTTTTTCTACTTTTCCCTTCAAAATTATGAAATGCTCAATTTTCGTATATTTCCTTAAAAATAATTTAAACTATAAAAATATATACTTTATGTCTTCGAGTATATCTTTTATAACGAGCCCATTTTAGTGTCCGATCGAAAATAGTACTCCAAATAAAGCCACAACTGAAGTTCAGTTTCAAATCAGTTTCAACCATACCATACCATATTAAAGAGATGTGATTCTATTTTTCATCCTATCGAGAGCACCCGGCAATCTTTAAAATCCAATAAAAATGGTACGAAATTTTGCTATTCAGAGCTTATTAAATGTCTAGTAGAAAACAAGAAAATAGAGTTCTTGATTAACCTATAATGACCTAGTGAGGGTAAAGGCGGTCGTAAATGGAATTCCCTGAATAGTACGAAAGAGAATGATGACGAAGTATAGTGAAAGAATTGTCTACGGGTCGTGACTTTTCTCAATGTAGTTTCTTAAAGGAAATAAGGCTATCAAGAACGTCTGATGCATAAATTTAGGCTGTTCAGTTTATATGCGGGTTTCGTTATGAAATATTCTTGTTAATTATATACGTATGTTGTAATCCCACTACTGTTATAAATGCGAAAATTTGTTTGTTTGTATGTTCATTTCGATGAAAATTAGTGCATAGATATGAATAAGACATAAGCAAGGGTAGTCTTAAATTTAATAAAATTAATAATATAAAATTTATTAATATAATAAAATTGGCCATATTATTAGTATAAAAGACACCTAAGCGAAGCACAGTGGCAGTCCAGTAGTAGCGAGCTCGCTCGGGTAACCGAGTGAAGGGTGTCAAATTCTGAGTCTCGCACCTCTGATATTGTTAATTGCGAATCATTTTCCAACATGATTACCATTTGTCTTACGGTGAAGGAAAACATCGTGAGGAAACTTTCATATCTGAGAGACCCTAGCAAGTTTTCGAAGGACATGTGAAGTCTGCCAAACTGCACTCGACCAGCCTCGTATTTAGGGGAAGCCCGTGTCCAGCAGTGGGACATAAAAAACGAATACAACCAAGCAAAGCGAGGGTAAATTGTTAGTAGAATAATAATAAACAAGAGGAAAACTTTCAATTTTCTATTTTTGCTTATGAATAGCTGAAAAATGTTTTTATATTTCCTCAGCACATATCAGCCGATGTGGCTTTGGATAAAAAGTACTTTCGCAAGCTAAACTTCCTAACGCTACACTGGGATGTTTGAAATGCAAAATAAGTTGAAGCAACAGTTTTCATGATATTTTTCCATTTTTTAAAATTGATACCTCTGTCGCGGCTGGGAATTTATTAGGACCGTTAGGATTTAGTTTGATTAAAAAAGTTTCTAGTTTTTATTTGAATCCTTTGAAGAGATTCATCAATACAGCAGGATTTGAACTCATTTTTTATGCTTATCTACTTATTAAGAGATTAACATTTTTGACTGGGATTAAAAATCTTTGACTTGGACTGAATTTATGTTTAATTCGTGTGTGTTTTTGTGCAATAATTCATTTGAAAATGATTTGAAGTCAGTGTACCTCTTTAGTTAACAGTAATTAGTAGTAGTACATTGTATATAACTGCATATATGTACTTATTGTTAGAAAAATATTACATGCAAAATATGCCTATAAATTATTTTGTAAGCTTGAAATAAATTTTACTTTGTATTTTTAATTCAATAATATTTCAATCCTTTTTTATTTTAAGGTAAAATAATAACATTGCTATAAAAATATCGCGACGCTTCAGAAAATAATAAGTTTTTTAAGAACTTTTATTTTATTCATACTAAGAATTACACTTGTTATTCCTAGCTGTTCCGTTGAATTCAATACTGCATGCATTAAGTTGCATTTACATTTTGGCGACGATCATAAAGCGAGTAAGACGCAGAAATATCTTTAGAACTGAATATTTGATATTCTTTACGTTTGATTCACTATAACTTGGTTAATTTATTCAGTTTAGTTTGTAGTTGGACTAAATAGAAATAGCAGTAACTGCTTTTTTGATATAGAATGTCTTAGATAGAATTCAGCCTTAAGTTTTTTTAATGTAGACTTGTTTTAAATTTAGACTTGTTATACTTAAAAACTTAGATATGCCATTGTCTTACAATTTTATGTTTTCTGTCATAGTGATAGAGAGTGGATTGAGTGTTTCTTTGCCAGCCGTCAGCTAAAAATAGCAGAAAGACGTGACAGAGACAAAACAAATGTGCGGCCAGAAGTCTTCCGTATTAATTGAAATAGGTACGATTAATGAAGATAGATATTTATATTTATATTCTAAACACAAACTTAACACACTTTATTCATCTCTGAGACAAAACATTGTTATTTGTACGTCGATCAAAAAAACACTAAACAAACAATCCCATGAAAAAAGCTATCTTAAATCTGTCACCAATTGTGTTTAGGTAATTATTGTAGTTGAAATATATATACAACAACGTAAATTGAACCTTAAATGCAATACTTAAAGTTTGTTTTCACAATAAAAAAAAGCGCGCTCAAATGTTAAAATGAGCGCTCATTCGGTGAGGACATTTTTTGTCGCTGATTGTGTATCTAGTACTTTTAATCGATGTTATTGTCAATATTTCCATCAATCTCTTGTAATTAATAATATTAACATTCGCTTCAATTACACTCAAACCTGAATGAGTGAGAACTAGGTTAAGCGATAAAACTCTAAGTAATAGTAATTGCGAGGTCCCTTCACTTACCGTATTGAAAAACTCCAATAGGATCTCATCAAAAGCGACAAAAGACACATGTGTGTGTTCAGCCCTTTTTAACGTCCCACTGCTGGGGGTGGGCCTCCCTTCAAGACGAGGGGAATCAGGCCATAGTCCACCACGCTGGCCAAGTGCGGATTGGCGGACTTCACATGTCTTTCGAAAACTTGCCAGGTTCTCTCAGACATGCAGGTTTCCTCACGATGTTTATCTTTACCGTAAGGCAAGTGGTAATCATGTCAGAAATGATTCGCACATTATAATATCAGAGGTGCGGGACCCGGGATTTGAACCCGCTTCACTCGGTTTCCCAAGCGAGCGCGTTACCACTGGGCTACCACTAGACACATAGAAACCAATAAATATTTACTGGTTTCTATGTGGCTTTTATCGAGATCCTATTGGAGTTTTTAAATAGAGTAAATCCCTCAAAAACCTCTATAAGAGAAATTCGCTTTTCATACGTGGACCTCTAACGAAGACTGTTACTCGCATGTACCTCTATAAGGACAGTCGAGCGAATTTAACACCTATGAATTATGGCTTAAGAGGCCTATTTCAATTAAATGCCTATCTTTGGCGTTCTTATTCAGAGGGCTTGTCTTTAGTATACGGGATGTGCAGTACTCTTGAATTTTTTTTTTTGTGCAAAGTACTTATTATCTTGAGTAATCCCACAAAGTTTTAAGTGCAGGAAATAGATACTTTTGGAAATGAAAAATATCAAAGTTTGATAAATATAACCTCAATTCTGCACTATTCTATTGCTTTTGACATGATTTTGACAGAAATGTTGCGTTATTAGGGAGTTTTAATTATACATTTTGATTTTGCAAATAATAAGTTGACGCGCATTTTAATTTTATTTGACAATAGGCATGATGACAGTAACCAAGAACCACTAAAATGTGTTCATCTGATGAATTAGATTAATAGACTTTGAAAAATGAATTTATTTTCATATTTAGGGCGAGATTGATAATTTAATTAATAAAATAAAACTACAAAATACAGCAGTCCGCCATGATAAGTCGAACACCAATCAGAGTGAATTACGTCACGGCCGTGTAAACATTGTAAACGTCACTATTTCGTACGAACTTCGACGTTTTTATCTGCGTTTGTAAAGTATTTCGTGATTTCCATCAATCAGTTGCTTAGTTTTGTGTTCTCACAACATGGAGCAAGGATTTACCAAGGCTAATAGCTCTAATTTGCCTAGAGTTGATTTGTTGATGCTGGGGGAGATTTTATCATCAAACAAAGACTTCACAAACTATATATAAATGCTACGCATAAAGACTTGTTAAGCAGAGTTTAGAAATGTCAAAACGAAAATAAAGTACATATTAAGATAAAAAGCGGTAAACATATTCAAGAGACGAAATCTAACCTCAAAAAGGATGAACTTTATTATTAAATTTAGTTAAAGTCGCAAATCATTTCACAATATATGAAATAAAGTAAAAACTTACGTCAAAATGATCTTCACAGAAATAAATTGTAGAATTTAGAGAAGGATCGGAGAGTTGGATCTCGCTGTGCAAGATTAAACCACTTATTTCGCATTAATAAATAATTTGTTAGGAGTTTTTATTGACGTATTAACGCACTGAGGGACCGCACACCACTTGTACGCTCTGGAATTCATATTTAACACCCAAAATAACTGATTTGTTGCTTTGACTCCCTAGTGTTTACGGTCGGTTTACGCGGCCGTGACGTCACAAGCAGACGCCATGACACCGGCGATCGTTTTGAAGCAAATTTTAAACTGAACATTTAAATAGCATTTTTTCCCTAATAAAACTTTGTTTCCTGCAGAAATAATATTTTTTTTTGGAAATAGTAGATACCTACTAGATTATCATAGGCCAGTTTTTCAAAATCAGTCATCATGCCTATTCACATTATTTTATTTGGTTTTAACAATTTCACGGTGATTTCTGATTTTTTTGACAATTTTGTGACAATCTTAAGTTTTTATTATCCTATGTATGTGAAACGAATCGTTAGAAGGGAAAGGCGATATCTGCCATCTCCTTCGTGGTTAAGTTAGGACTTAGGTTATTGTCGTCAGATATAGGTTAGGTTAGAACAGTTACAACGAAGCGAGCGTGCCGCAGTAGCGGCCGACGAGTGCCATAAACGACTACAAAACTAGAATATTTGAATTTCACGCAAAATATAGATAAAAACATAACAAAACATAACCTCAAAATGAGATTTTAAAAATTTATAAAAAACCTAAGCATTTAGGAGAGGATCTACACCTGAGTACCCTTATTCTAAAGTCCTTCCATGCAGAGGAACTGAAACTTCGAATTCTGACTTATTGTATGGTGGAGTTATTAATATAGTTCATAGCGGCCTCTCTTTTCGCAAATTTTCATTATTAATTGATATAAAGAAAAAATTACAAAGCAAGTTTTTAATAAAAAGCTCGACGGCACTTTTTCAAGCTCATGGATTGAAATACTTGAAATACTAACGATAAATACTAACTGATAGACTAAAGGAAATGAAAAATATATAATAATATCTCGTATTCAGTTTAATTACATTAAAGAAAAAAAAAACTTTTCAAAATCATAAAAACTACTAAAAACGTTCAGAATTAGCTGTAAGTATATCCTTACAACATTATAAGTAAAATTTATACCAGACTGTATTACAATTACACAAAATACGATCCGTCGGCCGCTCGAACTCTTAAACGATTAACTAATGTTAGTTCCTAATCAAATCCTGATAAATAACACACATCCAATACATAAATAATATCACTAGACAATACATATTTGTTATATATTTTTAAACCTCTATAAATGTAAAAGTGATCGCGGTCCTTTAAAGTCTCGCTTACCCAGGTTCGACTGTACATTATAAAAGATCAATCGTCAATCACAAACATTGACAATCACAAATAACAATCCCAGAGATATCCTTTACAATAAAATTTAAATGACAGAGTTAATACAATTTTGTACTAAAATTACAAAATCGAAGGCACGTTTGCATTTTCAATATTTATACAATAATAAAAAGGTGTAACATACTTTTGTTGCACAATATTTATTTCATGATCTACAATTACAAAGCACGCGATGTAAGAATATTTACAATAAATCGCCGCCAGCGACTGTTACTTGCTACTGCCTTTGCCTGAAAATAGAAATCTATACTGTATACATATAATTCTAAATCGAATCTGTACATAATTTTTTTTTTGGAAAATCTTATTGAAATAGTCATTACTATGGATACAGAGGCCTAATCTATAGTTTTAAGAATTTTTATCCGTCTGTCTGGGAACACATCACGAGAAAACTACTGGACAAATTTTGATGAAATTTGGTATGATGATAGCTGGTTATCCGGGTCTACATATAGGATACTTTTAACTGCGGGAAAATATCTAATCTCTGAGAAATCCATACTAACTGTTAAAACGTATCTAGGGATGAAACCCGAGCGGAGCAAGGTTAAGTGGCACTTTCACATAATATTAATTATGGATTTGAGTATTATTGTAACGCTAGCGGCTCACCTTCGCTTCGCTCGGGTTCGTCCCTAGGTAGGTACATTTTAATTTTTTTGAACAAAACCTTAATTCTTTTTCTAAACTAAAAGTAGCCTAAGTTACTCCTTATAATATCAGCTATCTGCCTGTGAGTCCCGTTAAAATTGGTCCAGCCGTTTCGGAGATTAGCCAGAACAAACAGACAGACAGTTTTTTTTTAAATTGTGTTTTTCTTATAAGTAACGTATATAATTCCATATGCATTTAGTATAAAGTTATTATTTTGACATTACAAACAGACACTTCAATTTTATTTATCTGTATAGATGTGTGTAGATTACCTCATTCTTTGAGCGTGGGCAGACGCGGGGGAGTCCTCCATACGGCCGAGGAAGTACGTTTGAGACGATTCTTCTCAATGTTGGGGAATATTTCGCTGAGGTCCGGCGAATGTTCTCGAACTGAGAACAGCTTGTCTATGTGGTTTGGAGGTATACACGCTTGTATGCAGAGTTGCTTGCGACGGACCTGGAATGGAAACGATATTATTATTAGGATTCAGTTACTTTTTATTAGTTTCAGTGCTCGGAACCAGTTAAAAAAAAAGGTTTTTCTCTTGGTTAAGTCATCGCTCGTTCTTTAACTGGTTAATGGAAACGGAACGGTTTAGTAAACCGAAATAATGATGGTTAAAACGGTTATTCTTAGAGAATGGTTAAATTTCTATTTTAATATCGAAATAAACCAGTTAATTCATTCGTAAGTAATAAACGTACATGTATCCTTTTACTAAGCTATTCACCATTAGCAAAGACGCGCCAAATGTAAACACACAAAAACTCGTTTTAACCGGTTAATTTTGAACATGGAACCTAATTTCGTCAAAAACCGTTCTCCCGGATTGAACCAGTTAAAGGACGTAACCGATACCCTAAACCGAAAAACTTTTCAGTTTGGGGTCAATGACCAAAACCAGTTTAAAAATTGAACGGGTTTCCGAGCTGATTAGTTATTCTTGACACTATGTAATTGAGTCTTGGAGGTCGACGATATACTTTCGTAAAACCCATATTTTCGATTGATCTAAAATTTGGAATACATATGTATATGGATGCACTGATAACGAATATGATAGGCAAAATGGCTGCATATTTTATTTTCAAAGTTAGTTATTAGTTTAAATCCGTTCTGTAGTTATTGTGTGAAAAGCAAATAAATATACAAAGAAACAGATAAATATTTCAATAACTATTGTTTTGGGTTCTATTGCGTTAATAAAGACCTCCAATAATAGTTTTTCTCAAATATCTTTAATGTACAGACAGCAATTAGTTAAACTTTTATTATATGTATAGGCTAGCGACTCACCCTCCCTTCTCTCGGGTCCCTAGTACATCTAGTTCTAGTAGTTCTAGTAAATTTTTTGAGCGGAATCCTAATTCTTTTACTGAAATAAAAGTAGCCTAAGTTACTCCTTATAATACCAACTACCTGCCAGTGAAAGCCCCATTAAAACCGGCCCAGCCGTTTCGAAGATTAGCCGGAACAAACAGACAGACAGACAAAACAATTTAAACATTGTGTTTTTCTCATAAATACCGTATACAAATCCATATACATTTAGTATAAAGCTGTTACTTTGACATTACAAACAGACACTTCAATTGTATGTATCTGTATAGTATATACTGTGCCGGTACCATGGAGGTGCACCAGGGCGGCGGCACGCGCTCGGGCGCGTCCTCGTCCTCGTCGCTGTTGAGGTACTGGAAGCCGTCCGCCATGTACACGGGCTCCGGCGGCGGGTGGCCGTGGCCCTTCAGCGCGCCCACTGCTGGGGTTAACACACGTGTATTATATACTATAGTCTGTTTTTTTCTCAGAAACAAAATTAACATTATGTGGGTTGTCAATTTTTTGCAATTCTTAAATAGCGATGTGCCACTGTCCAAAATTAGTGTTAATAAAATCAAGTATAGTTTTTTTATAATGAGTTATATAACAGAGATAGAGAGATATATAAAACGTAAGTACCTGGGCGACAGGTTTTGATTTTGTTTAAAAATTTAGTATTTTAGTTTTTTGGAACTAGATATTTTCTATGAAGTTATACTTGTTTGGGCACGTATAGAAAAAATATGAAAGTAAAATTTTTACAATGCGCGCGCACGCCGACAGCCAAAAAACGACATGATGAAGTAAGGTGAAAGCGACATGACGAAGTTAGCTGCATTCCTTTTACAAACGAGTTGTGACATACGGGTTGAAATCATTAACTATTTTTGTTATGTTACACCAAAGAAGTATAACTTCTTGCGTGCGTACATAAGTACACACACACGTATTTTTTATTTATATATAATATATAATATAATATATGAACATAGCAACTCACTCTTATCTCCCTCCATGCGTTGTTTCATCTTCTGTTTCTCCATGAACTCCCGTTGTCGCCTCTCGATCTCGCGCGCCATTATTGCCGCTTCCTTTTTCATACTGTACACAATAATGTAGGTTTATAATTTTTAACTATATATAAAGAGTAAAGTTTTTACTATATATAATACGTTTTGCTTAGAACATTGAATTGTTAATATCTTGAATATATTAATAGTTGCATGAAATAGTCACATTTCATAAAACATTGTTTGTTGACCTTATCATGTACTAAGACTAAAGAATTATACAGAAGGAGTTCACTAAAATAAATGTCAAAATCAAAAATAATAGCGTGATTTGCTATTTATGCTACTTTTATAGATTTTGACATACACATGGTCCTGTTTAAAGAATAAGGGAAATTTTATAAAGGTATTAGTCGTGATTTTGAGAAGAAAATATGAATAATACTATATTATTGCGTATTTTTTAAGAATTAGTTCTCTTTCCTTTCAAAGAGAGTGTATGGGCTGAGACGAAAACCCCTACAGTCTTTGGTTGATAATTATTATTATTTTTACTGATAGAAATTATTGATTAATAAATGATAGTCCAAGATAAACTTAATAGTATATTAACCGTAGTTTTAATGATAGTGATATTGATAGAACGACGACTACGACTACGACCACGACTACCTTCCGGGCCCATTCATCTATACAGATAAATAAAATTGGAGTGTCTGTTTGTAATATTAAAATGACCGCTTTTTACTAAATACATATATATGGATGTATACACGGTACACATACCAAAACAACATTTTTTACAATTTTTGTCTGTCTGTCTGTTTGTTCCGGCTAATCTCCGAAACGGCTGGACCGATTTTGACGGGACTTTCACTGGCAGATAGCTGCTGTTATTTTAGAAAAAGAATCAGGGTTCCGCGAAAAAAAATTAATACCCATGAAATTATGAACAAAATCCGCGTACGGCGTACGTACGTAACGTAAATCGCTATATAATTTAAATGAATATCTTAGAAGTAGCAATTTGGGTGCGGTTTCCACTAACGTATTGTGGTAAACTTCACTTAACATTTAGTATTTGTTTTATTTCAATCGATTCCTAAATAAAAAAGTTATGTCAATTTAAATAATCATCCAGTGAGCTATATGGTTGGTCGGTGTGGTACCTTATTGAAAAACTCCAATAGGATCCCATCAAAAGC
The DNA here is from genome assembly GCA_033884665.1 of Argynnis bischoffii washingtonia. NCBI lineage: Eukaryota > Metazoa > Arthropoda > Insecta > Lepidoptera > Nymphalidae > Argynnis > Argynnis bischoffii. The sequence goes on from JAEMGE010000032.1 coordinate 579,563, forward strand.
GACAAAACCCACATAGAAACCGATAAATATTTATTGGTATATCGCTTTTGATGGGATCCTATTGGAGTTTTTCAACAGGGTAGCTAGCATGTGTATGTATGTATGTGTGTGTATGTATGTGTGTGTATGTATGTGTATGTGTGTGTATGTATGTGTATGTGTGTATGTGTATGTGTGTGTATGTATATGTATGTGTGTATGTATGTGTGTGTATGTATGTCTGTATGTGTGTGTATGTGTATGTATGTGTGTGTATGTATGTGTGTGTATGTATGTGTGTGTATGTATGTGTGTGTATGTATGTGAATGTGTGTATGTATGTGTGTGTATGTATGTGTGCGTGTGTGTGTATGTATGCGCACTCACGCCTCGGCCTCCTCCAGCTGTCGGGCGCGGTCGTCGGCGCGGCGCAGGTCGTCGGCCAGGCGCTGGCGCCGCGCCGCCTCCTCCGCGCGCCGCCGCTCCTCCGTCTCCGCCGCCTTGCGCGCCAGCTCCTGCTTCCTCTGCGCGCGCACCACAAACATCATGTTATATAGATAAATATGTTGGGACTTTAACACACAGCACCATCTAGTTCCATGGTGAGCTACGACGCTTGTGTTATGGATACCACAAAGTTGATACACTACACATATATAACTTTAGATACATACATATTATAAATTTAAACATCCATAACTGGAGTACAAACATTCGTGCTCATCACACAAATGAATGCCCCCAGCGGGACTCACACCCGCGACCGCTGGCACAGCTAATAGGGTCACTAGAAACTGAGCCAAATGTATCGTCAAATACATTTCTTGTGGATGTATAATATATACTAATAATCGCCGCGTAGTTGAAAATCAACCATAATTCATTAAGTTGTATATTAATTGTCTTGCGTATATTACAATATTAATCTATTCTAAATTTAATCACAGAGTTTAACAATATACAAAAGAATATATGTGTGTGTGTTAAGTAATGTTTTTTTTATTGCTTTAATATATTTTTTAAACATAATTAAAAAAAAAAATTGGCATTCTGCACTCCTTCTCGGTATAAACTATAAGTGTGGGAAATTTTATAGTCCTCCTTCTGCTCAATTTTTGTAAAAACCGGGCACAAAGTTTTTGCTTCACGTATTAATATATAGATAAAGTATAATGATTACGACAATGATAAAACAGTTGTGTATCCAACTAAATAACACATACACAACATCATATAGGATGTAAACAGAATGTGTAGTGTTTTATCACAAATTAGTAAGAATATCAATTTATTTTTCTTATTAATAGGGGGTATACATCGTACAACATAATAAATAAATCGAGTTAGAAGCAATCTACATAATAGCGGTAGTGGTACCGGACGTATGAAACGTACTAGAAAGAGGATAGACAGACATGTCTGCCAATAAAAAATTTAAAAACCAACCACGAAGTCAAAAGTAAGTGATAAACATGGTAAATATCCCGTTTTACATCACAATAATGTTGTCAATGTCAAAGGCAGTGGTAGCTCAATGGTAACACGCTCACTAGGTTTCTCGAGTGTCACGGGTTCAAATCTCGAGTCTCGCAACTTTGATATATTCATGAGTGACTCATTTCTAATATGATTACCACTTGTCTTAACGGCGAAGGAAAACATCGTGAGGAAACTTGCATGTCTGAGAGAATAAAGACATGCTCACCCGCCCGCACTTAGCCAGCGTGGTGGACTATGATTTTATTTAGTATTGATAGAATCCTCCGGCGGTAGATTCATCACGGACTGACTACACTGACATTTAAATTTAAAATGTAAAATTGACGATTCAAATGTGCTAGTCTATTTGAATAAAGTATATTTTGATTCAATCGGAGGAAAGACCGTGCCCAGCAGTGGGAAGTAATAAGAACAACAATAAATGTCACGCACCCTCTCGACCTCCCGCAGGCGCTCCATCTTGCCCATGTCGGCGTGCGCCTGCTTCTCCAGGCGCTCGCGCGCCGCCGCCTGCAGCAGCGCGCGGCGCTCGCGCTCCGCCGCCTCGCGTGCCGCCGCCGCTGCCGCCATCTTCTCCTCGCGCTTCCTGTTCGTGGCGTTGGCTTGGATTAGTATGTATGTATATAAATATGTTAAGACATTAACACACAACACCATCTAGTTCCATGGTAAGCTACAAGGCTTGTGTTGTGGATACCAGATAGTTGATACACTATACATATATAACTTTAAATATGTACATATTATAAATATAAACACAAATGACTGGACTACAAATATTCGTGCTCGTCACACGAATGATCCCAGCGGGGTTCAAACTCGCGATTGCTGGCACAGGAAATAGGGTAGGGCACTACAAACTGAGCCATACGTGTATGGCGGTACATTGTACATTAATTTTATTTAAATTGTCTTATAACTATTGTCTTATCTTTTTCTATTACTTATTGGTTAGATTAGGTCCCTTTCACCCAATCTGCCCCCAATGGGCGTTCACCTTGTGGTGGCTGGTGGTACTCATTTTGATCGAGATGGAAAGAAAAGATTAAAACATTACATTAAAGTCCGAAAACCAGGGTTCGAATCCACTTGACACTATTTCTAAAGCAATCATGATGTTATATCATGTGTTGTGCATTCACATATAATTAAAAATAAACATATATCATAATATTTACTTTTTCTGCATCTCCCTCTTAGCTTCCAAAAGGGCTTCCTTCTTCCTACGAGCGTCCTCCTTCTCTATCCTCTCTTCTTCCTTTGTCCGGAGGCCACTTAGTTTGCTTGTTGATGATGGTATCATTGTTTTTGTGTTTGTATTCGCCCGGGGTTTAGTTGCTGATGTGGATATCTGCAAATATTTATTAAAGGTACATAAGTCTGGTTCATGACATTTTGTTGGTGGTAACGGGTTCGAGCTAAACAAATTAGGAGAAAATTGAAATTGTGATTACTCTACAGCTGAAACAAAGTACTGCAGGCAAAAAAATATAATTACAATACTTTTTAATAGTTTAAAAAAAATCACCTGTGGTGTTTTTCCATTAAAGATCAAATTATTCATTTTAGTGAGAGTGTCACTTGATAGTACTGCTTTGGATATTTTGTCTGGTGGAGTTTGATTTTCTGTTTGCTCCTCCTGCAACAAATTAAGTCGATTAACTTTTTCTCTTTAGTGTTCCGTACCCATAGGGTCCCATTACTAAACCTCCGCTGACCGTCCGTCAAAAGTTATTTGAAATTTTCATGGTGTATTTCTTTAGCTGCTTTATCAATAAATACAAAGAAAACAAGATGGCGAATTCAAAATGGCTGTAATGCAAATTAAAAAAAATTAGCGCCTCTTATTTGTTTTACAAAAGTATTTAAAATGTATATCTTGTACGATTGTACTGAGGACTTCGTGTGCGAGTCCAACTCGCACTTGACCGGTTTTATTTTTATTTATTTTTTCGAAGAGAACTAAAGCTTAATCTATTGAATAAATAGTAAAATAACTAAAGTACCTTTTTGGCCATAGCCCGCGTTTTAGTTCTGGTGACTCTGGTCGCCATTTCCTCGAATTGCTGCACTTTTTCTTTAACAGCAGATCTGGCAACATTATTAATATAATAAATTAAAATTCTGTAAAATTCATATTAGAAGTTATGGTCTTTCAATCAGAATAATTGTGACTAAAATTTTACGAATAACTTAAAAATGTATGTTATATAAACATTTTCTGTCTTCATCGACTGGCTTTTTTTGACCAAATTCAAAAAAAAATAAATTACTATATTTTGTTATGTATCTAGTCTTAGTATTATATATATTTTTTCGGCAACTAATAACTATTTTTAATTATTTTTATTAGGAATATGTTATATACCTTGGAAATGATCTCAGTGAAAACCAAAAAAAAAAATGGATTCGTGTAACCTTTACGCGCGGTTGAAGTAAAACTTCTTATGCAAATATCGCAACTAAATTAAAAAAAAAAACAATAATTAAATAAAGCATATATTTATAGAATATCATATACGGAAAGAATATAATATTACATATTTGTCACACAATAACAATGATTATCATGGCATCAGGGCAATGTATTCTATCTCCTTCTCTCGCCGGCTTAATAATTTTCGTTTCAAATCACGATTCTAAAGAAGTATCACTTCAACAATTTTAACGATACTCACGTGGGCTGCAGTACTGGCGGATGCTTGGGCGGTGTATGCTCTAGAGACTCATCATCCGTTAACAGGGAGTTATCTTCTGTTAGTTTCCTTCCTTTTGGATCTGCAATTATATTGATGTCTGTAGTTATTTTCGTTGTTTTTACTTTAATATGGTGCACAATAAATCTATGTTGTTTAAATAATATATGTTACTTAGTTTTAATGTGACTAATATTTAGTTGGGTCTCTCATAGGGTAAATAATTATAATCATTATAATTATTTATCCTATGGTATCCATAACACAAGCCTCGCAGTTTAAAATGGAACTAGATGGCGCTGTGTGTTAATGTCCCAACATATTTATATTCATTTACAATTTTAAGAAATTTTGTATGTGAACCTAACAGAACAAGTTAGTCGTTTTAACGACAAAACTCTAAAATAAAGAGAGAAAAAATAACTAATTGTTCCCACAGCTTTCATTTTTTTACTAAATTATAATTTGTATGGGAAATTTAAAAATGAGTTTTACCTTTATCTATAATGACTGTTGCATCCATTATAACGTTTGTTGGTTTGTCCAAAACAACAGTTTGGTTGCATTTCTCCAATACCATTGTTTCATTCATTTGTCCCTGAAAAATATAAAATAATAATAATATGACTAATGTACTATATATTGCGCAGTGTTATTAATAAAAAAGTTTTTATTTTTAAATTCTTATTTGATCTACATATGTAGAGGGTAATATTATTTATTATGTAATTTTTTTTTTTAATTCATTCCCTTCAGAATAAAGAAATGCGATCTTTAAGCCAAAATAAAATGTATAATTAAATGATATTCGCATCTTTATTTTAATTATAAAAGTAACAAAACTCTCATGCTTTTTGAACCAAATATTTGTTATTTTAGTTGTACTAATATTTTTGAAGTAAAACTTCTTTACGCACACTTGACTTGGGGGATAAGCTGGTGAATGTGTTACGAAAACATGTAAGCACATTTGTTGCCATGGTAACCGTTGTTATTGTCCGACAAATGATATATAATATTATATTCTTTCCTTAAATGATATTCTATAAATATAAGATGTGATGTAATTTGCCTAATATAACACATATTTTTAGTATCTAACCTATCCTAATTATTTAAATCATAAATTGAATTTCATAAAGAGTACCGATAATCTACAGAAGTTTTACTTCTTGCTTGTGTACACATTCATACACACATTCTTTAATTTTTTTATAGTTTTATATGTACTATAAAAAAAATGTTTTTTTTTTCTCTTATATTATAAGAATTTTTTATAGTCTTATACTGTAAAAAAAAAAAATTGTACAAAGAGTCAAACAAGCAAACAATACATCTGATGGTAAATACCTACCTCAAAGACCTCTGCAATAAAAAAGTTACTAATATATTGCCGGCCTTTAAGGGACCTGAAGATTCAACCCTTGAAGAGCCTTATATCATATATAGTTAAATAATAAAAAGACTCACCACATTCTTAGGTGAAACGGGAGCATGATTGTAGACTCCGTTAGGTAAAACAACAGTTTTATCCATATTGTTACTTTCACTTGCAATTTGATTAATAACATTCATTTTATCCAATACATCAGGAGTTTCTTCATCTTTGTTCGTTGAAACCGTTTCTTCATCCTTTACGTTAGTTTGAATCGTTGTTTTTGTTTTATTACTATTATCTTTGGTTTTATCGTTGTTTTTCTTAATTTTCTGTAGAACTGGTGACTGTATTTCTGGCTCGGGTACCGATATCCGTTCCTTTTTGGGTGATATCAAAAGTACAGATTGTTGGGTTTGTTGAATTTCCTCTTGTTGTACTTCCTTTTGTGGCTTTTCTGGTTCTTGTGGATTTTCCACTTCTTTTTCTGGATCTTTTTCACTAAAAAGTTTAACAAAATGATTAGAAATAAATGAATTTTGTATTTACATACTTTTAAAATTTCGAATCTCCCTCTCTTTCCATTTTAACTATAATGTATTATACTTACGCGGCTTTTTGCGCCCTCCTCGTGCGTTTTGGTGGTTTTTCGGCTGGTGAAGCTGGAATATACAATTACACATAAATGTTCATAAAATAAATTATATACTACTTAAAATATTAAAATATTGAAAATTAAAACATTTTTTTTGTATTTAAAAACCAAACATACTATTCGCATTTTCCAACTATTCGCATTTTATTTATTTGTAAAGTTTAAAAGTAATTTTTAGCCTTTAAATATTTAAATTTAATAACTTTCGTATTTACTATACTAATGTTGTTAAATACCTGCTCCGTTTTCTTGACTGCCCTTTTCACTGTCCGTTGTTGAGGTGTCTGCTACCTACAAATTAAAAATTAATATGTCCCAATTATTTAACAAGTAACATAGCTTTGTTTATCATATGAATATAATACAATATTGATTTTAATTTTAATATAAATTTAAAATTATTTAGTCTAATGAAAAATTCCAAAAATAGCTCCAAATTTGTTTCTTATTAGCAAAATAACGTTAATTATGTCTTTTAGTAACTATCATATCAGGATGCTTTCAATACAACCAAATAAATAAGTATCTTTTCGGATTTTTTCAAATTCAAAAATACAAAAATCTCCCGTGACCATGATTGTTGTAAAGCATTCAAAACGTAGGGAACCAAAAAAAATAAAAAATCCAAAAACATAGTTTTATTTAAAACAAAAAATCTTTTCCACGGGAACCATACACTATATGTTATACTGATGTATGAGCTATATTATTCATTGAAATACATTCAGTAGTTTTTGCGTGAAAGAGTAACAAACATCCAAACATCCTCACAAACTTTCGCATTCATAATATTAGTATAGACGTCAAATATTCGCGTAAGAAAGTATTACGACAACCAAATAAGATAAAGAAACAAAGAGCAAACTACCTTCTTAGCTCTTGTTCTTTTTGGCCTCGTCTCAGCTGGTGGAACTTCTTCGTTCTGCCTTGTTGCTCGAGAACTAGCCCTGGTCGATCTGTTAGATGCTGTTGGAAAATAAAATTAAAACAAAGAACTTTAAATAAACTGAGTATTAATTCATTCATTTATGGTTTTGCTTATTATAAACAGTTTATAATGACTTAATAATTTGGTTAAATTCAAGAGAAAAGTTTAAATAAAATTCAATCTCTAAGCGGACTGTGTAAAAATAAATTCAGAATTTCCTTCTCCTTTTTTTAAAATTAGTCAAAAATAGGTTATATCAGTTATTTTCAATTTCTCTATCCAACAGTAAAAGCAATGTTTAAAACAATTTTACATAATATGTGTATATGTATTTTTGAAATAAATTATATACTACTAAAAATATTGAATTTCCGAAAAAAAACTTTCGAATTTAAAAGGCGGGAATAGAAAGACGGACAAAAACATTTATAATGATGTACAATCACACTATAACTGTCAAAGTGTCGTCCCACCGAAATCAAATTCAAATTATTTTATTCAACATTAATTTATTACAATTTTTTACTGAACGTCATGAGTCAACTACCAGTTTGAAAAGAAGAAGCCTCAAACCTGAGAAGAACTGGCGAAATCAAAGAGTTTAACCAAAACAGAAAATATATATACAAGTGCTTAGTGCACTATAACTCCTTAGCTTAGTTGGCTAGTCACGATTAGTGAGATTGTCCATCATTACTAAATTTTGTTATGAGGACAATATCATCTAATCAGGATCTATAGGTAGTATTCAGTCATTTTTAAAGTTCCACCGCTGGGGGTGGGCCTCCCTTCGAAACTCGTGTGATCAGTCCACCACGCTGGCCAACGGCGAGCACGGCTGGGCATGTCTCTCGAAAACTTGCTACGTTCTTTCAGATATGCAGGTTTCCTCACGATGTTCTCCTTCACCGTAAGGCAAGTGGTAATCAGGTTGGAAATGATTCGCACATGAAAATATCAGAGATGCGAGACCCGGGATTTGAGCCCACTGTACTCGACTTCCTAAGCGAACGCGTTACCACTGGGCTACCACTGCCTCCATTGCTCTTTAGATATGCAACTTTAAAAATAAAACCATCCAATACCTGACTGTGGAGGCAAACTGTCCGTCTGTTTGCGAGTACGTGTGGTTCGCCTTCTCGAACCTTGTTCTTCTACCGGCTCTACTTCCTTTTCCTTCTCCTTTTGCAACGCTTTACGTGGCTCTAAAAAGTACACAAGTTAATTATTAAGATGTAATGTTAACTGAAGATAGTTTCTTTCAACATGGATTAAAAGATTTTAAATAAAACTATCTTTTCGGATTTTTTCGCGGATTTATTTTGATTTTTGGGTTGAATTTGTGAGTAAGCACTGTCTGTAACAACTATATAATGACCTTTGAGACGTCTAAAACCTTAGTCCCTCTCGAATCTTCGGGAAGCAAAAATCAAAATAAATACGCGAAACAATCCGAAGATTTTTAATTTTTGAACGAACATTTTTAATAAAACTATCTGTTTTATTAAAAATGTCAAAAATTCGCGCAAATCTAAGAATGTATGTATTGAAGAAATAAAAACAGTTATTAACTAATTAACCAGAGTGCCATTTCTTGGGTTCAAATAGTGTATTTTTCTGTTTTTAACATTTGATAAGCAAATTAGTTTGAAAAATGGATCATTTTGTTTGATAAATTAAGGATTTGTTGTTAATTTTAGAATATTACATTGGCCATCGCATCCTGGGCTATTAATTGTAATCTCAATTATATCCTTTTTGTTACACGCTTTTGCTGCTTGATCAAGTTAATTGGTAGAAAATATAATAGTGGGATCATCACTATTAATATAAATTTAAACAGTTTTAAGTGAGTTTTATAAGTATAATACTAATATATAAAAAAATCTACGAATATAGGCTAGTATGAGAAAATTAAAAAAAAAATTCCAACTACTCTGTCTTAATCCTACAGGATTCAAATAGTTATGAGTTGCTTTATACCGAAAGAATATTTAATCAAAATATCAAAAGGATTTGAGTTCAAGAACACTAGGGTGAGTCGCTAGTAATATAAATAAATATGTTGGAACATTAACACTGCACCATCTAGTTCCGGTAAACTATGAGGCCTGTGTTATGGATACCAGATAGTTGATACACTACATGTATATATATATATATATATATATATATATATATATATATATATATCTATATATATACATGTAGTGTATATATATATATATATATCTGTACATACTTGCATACATATTATGAAAATCAATTAAATCTTTTTACTTACTTGGTACAGGCGCAGCAGGTGGAGGCATCGCTATTTCATCCTCCTGTTCCACTTTCATAGGCTCAGATGATATCGAGATCTTTTCTTGTTTTACTGTGAAAATTTACATAGTGACTACAAATATAAAAAGTAGGCTCTTATGGTGGGACTGTTGGGACATTAATGCTCAGCACCATCTAGTTCCATGGTAAGCTACGAGGTTTGTGTTATGGATACTAGATAGTTGATACACCACACATATACAACTTTAAATACATACATATTATAAATATAAACACCCATAACTGGAGTACATTTGTGCTCATCACACAAATGAATGCCCCCAGCGGGACTCGAACGAGCAACCAACTTCAACAAAACAACTTTTGAGTTTATGTGGGACTCATCAAAATGTATCGAACAAGACCGAACTAAACAGATTCGTATAATCCACATTGAGTGCTATCTTCCTTCCGACTACATCATCAGATTGGCTTAATTGGTTATCTAGTTTTCACAAACGTAACACAGTAAATAAAAAAAAAAATGATCACATCATATTCAAAAACAACTTTTTTGGTAATTTTATGAATTTTTAAATTGTCAAGTATTTAAGAATTTTTATGTGTAGTTTTTAAAAGTATTTTTAAATGTATAATTTGCTGAAAGTTATTTTAAAATTAATATTAAATAATGTAACCCTTACAATTGTTATATCTGATTTAATGTACTGTTAGAACTCAATTTCACAAGTAATATTTTGAATTTATAATTTTGAATTAATTCATTATAACAATATATTACTTAATAAAGGCAAGTCTAACGACACCTCTTAAGCTAAAATCCATCAAGTCATTTAGGCTACAGAGCGTACCAAAGTAATACACATACATACACTCGAAAAACATAACCCTCCTTCTGGCAGTCAGTAAATCTATCACAATATGTTTCCGTTTTAAGAGGGGTCATTATCTTCAAATTTTAATGGTATATTTTATATTTAAATGTATAGTTACTTTGTATAACAGGCAATGGTTCAGCATTTTCCTTATCATCTTCCTTTCGGCGGCGACCTTTGCCGGATTTCTCTAGGGAGCCTTCACGACGCATTTTTTGCATTAAGTTTACATTCACCTGCATTAAAACATATAGCAATATAAAATTTGTAAATTTGTTTGTCTTGACTTATACATGTCCAGTCCAAAATGGACTGGAAAATTTTGATAGCCTATACTATAAGCATGTCATGGGTTTTATTATAAGGACACTATTATATAAAGGACACTTAAATAGAATAATTAATCATAATGAGCTTCATCAATTACATAGGTATCTGTGCAACTTAGATATGTTTATACTAAATAGATACTAAGTATCATACATTGTAACATTATACATGCATGCAATACTTTTATTTTTGTTATTATAGTTAATATTGTCTTTATTTTATGTAAATTTTGCTAGCAATGTTTATCGAGCAACAATATTTTTTTGTTAATCGTCTTGTGGTACTTATGACACACGCTTTGCCTAGTGTGTGTACTTATAGATATAAAATATATTGTAAGCTGCACTTCTTTGGCAAATAAAGATTAGTATTATTAAAGTTTATATCAAAAACAATATTTTTGTTCATCAAAGTGAAAGCAAGCTTCAAATAAATATATACATTTAAGACTACCTGTTTAGTAATAATACTCTGTGCTTTAATCGATGCATTGCGTTTCTGCCGTTTTTCTACTTCAGGACTTTCAATACCATCCACTTCATGTTTACTTCTCTTCTTTGAGCCTCTTCTCTCAGTGCTTTCTGTTGATGTTCTATCAGTAGAGTTTGATTTTTCAGTGGACTTAACAGATTCATCTAAAAATCAATCATAGTATGTTTTAAAAGTTTTTAAATTAAATATTATAGGTATACTCCAAACTAAATATAAGGAAAAATAAAATATTTTACTTTAATACAAAAACAGGTCTAATAATTATATGACAATAATTTTAAGGTTCAATAAGTAAAATAAATGTAAAATTAATCGAGAGCTGACAAGAGGAAGCTTAGCTGTAACTGGTGTGCTCTTGAAAAAAATATGGTCTTTTTTAGTTTTCACGTACGTGCAGGATATTTGTTTAATATAATAAACTTAATATAATACTTAAATTGTTGATGTCTCATGATGTATTGACTTGATTTACAAATATTTTTTTTTCATGTTGATAAAAAGATAAATATGTTATATGGTAATGTTTTATATAGTAAGAATAAGTTAGGATAAAATAATCTTAGGCTTATGTTCTAACAGACATTTGTTTTAAGACTGAGTATTCAGGATACAAACATATGGTAATAATAACATTAAATGAGCAGTCTATTACATTTACACTAAATCTACAAAAGCTTTATACGTAACTACTATTACAAGCAGCACAAACCTTCATCCTCATTTATGCTTTGAAGAGTTGTCGTAGCATTTTTATCTTTCAGTGTCTCCCGCGTTCTGCCTTTGCCATTTAGAAATTCTTCTTCAAATTTATCAAAACACTCTAACGCTGCCTGTCCCCGTCAGCATACATAACAAACAGTTTAACAAAAACTCTCATGCTTTTTGAACCAAATATTTGTTATTTTAGTTGTACTAATATTTTTGAAGTAAAACTTCTTTACGCACGCTTGACTTGGGGGATAAGCTGGTGAATGCGTTACGAAAACATGTACATACATTTGTTGCCATGGTAACCGTTGTTATTATCTGACAAATGATATGTAATATTATATTCTTTCCTTAAATGATATTCTATGAGTATAAGTGATGTAATATGCCTAATAAAACGCATATTTTTAGTATCTAACGTATCCTAATTATTTAAAACATAAATTCAATTTCATAAAGAGTACCGATAACCTACGGAAGTTTTACTTCTTGCGCGTGTACACATTCATACACGCACTCTTTAATTTTTTCATAGTTTTATATGTACTATAAAAAAAATTGTTTTTTTTTTCTCTTATATTATAAGATTTTTTTATAGTCTTATACTGTAAAAAAAAAAATTGTACAAAGGGTCAAACAAGCAAACAATCCATCTGATGGTAAATACCTACCTCAAAGACCTCTGCAATATAAGAGTTACTAATATATTGCCGGCCTTTAAGGGACCTGAAGATTCCACCCTTGAAGAGCCTTATATTATATATAGTTTAAATAATAAAAAGACTCACCACATTCTTAGGTGAAACGGGAGCATGATTGTAGACTCCGTTAGGTAAAACAACAGTTTTATCCATATTGTTACTTTCACTTGCAATTTGATTCATTTTATCCAATACATTAGGAGTTTCTTCACCTTTGTTCGTTGAAACTGTTTCTTCATCCTTTACGTTAGTTTGAATCATTGTTTTTGTTTTATTGCTATTATCTTTGGTTTTATCATTGTTTTTCTTAATTTTCTGTAGAACTGGTGACTGTATTTCTGGCTCGGGTACCAATATCCGTTCCTTTTTGGGTGATATCAAAAGTACAGATTGTTGAGTTTGTTGAATTTCCTCTTGTTGTACTTCCTTTTGTGGCTTTTCTGGTTCTTGTGGTTTTTCCACTTCTTTTTCTTGATCTTTTTCACTAAAAAGTTTAACAAAATCATTAGAAATAAATAAACTCTGTATTTACATACTAGTTACATATACGTGTCTAGACGACTGCTGATACATTAAATCCCACGGTTTTATAATAAATAGAATATCGTCACCAGGAAAGGAATGCAGAGTTTCAGTTTTCAAATGTTTTAATTTTATATATTTTATAATTCATTCAATTAACTTACATCGAGTAGGTTAGACATCAACTTTAGATAATAAGTTTAACTTGTAATTACATATTTTAAAATAAATTAGTTTAAATTAGTTTTTGGTTTTTTTTCGACCTTCCGACTATAGCTAACGTAACTTACTTTTAAAATTTCAAATGCAAAACATCAATCTTTTTACGAAAATCACTCTTTCCATTTTAACTATAATCTATACTAATATTATAAAGCTGAAAAGTTTGTTTGTTTCTTTGGTTGAACGCGCTAATCTCAGGAACTACTGATCCGATTTGAAAAATTCTTTTTGCATTTGATAGCCCGTTAACTGAGGAAGGTTTATAGGCTATATATCATCCCGGAAAAGTGAACGGGTCCCGTGGGATAGATTTGTTTTTGTCTAGGGACGAACCCGAAGCGAAGCGAGGGTGAGTCGCTAGTATACTATACTTACGCGGCCTTTTGCGCTCTCCTCGTGCGTTTTGGTGGTTTTTCGGCTGGTGAAGCTGGAACATACAATTTTACATATATATACATATTCATAAATTATATACTACTTAAAATATTAAAATATTGAAAATTAAAACATTTTTTTGTATTTAAGTAAGAACCAAACATACAAAAACAATTCCAACTATTCGCATTTTATTTATTTGTAAAGTTTAAAAATAATTTTTAACCTTTACATATTTAAAATTAATTCCAATTCATAATAAGTATAAAGAAAAAGTAGGATATATAGCTATTTCCATTTTGAATTTCATCTTATTTCGTTTAGCCATTACTGCTAAACAAACAAACAAATACAAAAAAAAAAACTTTCGTATTTACTATACTAATGTTGTTAAATACCTGCTCCGTTTTCTTGACTGCCCTTTTGACTGTCCGTTGTTGAGGTGTCTGCTACCTACAAATTAAAAATTAATATGTCCCAATTATTTTACAAGTTACATAACTTGGTTTATCATATGAATATAGTACAATATTGATTTTAATTTTAATATAAATTTAAAATTATTTAGTCTAATGAAAAATTCCAAAAATAGCTCCAATTTTTTTTCTTATTAGCAAAATAACGTTAATTATGTCTTTTTATAACTATCATATCAGAATACTTTCAATACAACCAAATAAATAAGTATCTTTTCGGATTTTTTCGCGAATTTATTTTAATTTTTGGTTCCCGACGTTTGGAGTGCTTTATAGCTCCCATGCTCACGGGAGAGACTGAGGTTTTAGACGTCTCAAAGGCATTATACACTTGTTACAGACAGTGCCTACCCAAAACATTACAAATTCAAAAATACAAAAATCTCCCGTGACCATGATTGTTGTTAAGCATTCCAAACGTCGGGAACCAAAAAAATAAAAAATCCAAAAACATAGTTTTATTTAAAACAAAAAATCTTTTCCACGGGAACCATACACGATATGTTATTCTGATGTATGAGCCATATTATTCATTAAAATACATTCAGTAGTTTTTGCGTGAAAGAGTAACAAACATCCATACATCCTCACAAACTTTCGCATTCATAATATTAGTATAGACGTCAAATATTCGCGTAAGAAAGTATTATGACAACCAAATAAGATAAAGAACCAAAGAGCAAACTACCTTCTTAGCTCTTGTTCTTTTTGGCCTCGTCTCAGCTGGTGGAACTTCTTCGTTCTGCCTTGTTGCTCGAGAACTAGCCCTGGTCGATCTGTTTGATGCTGTTGGAAAATAAAATTAAAACAAACAACTTCCTTCTCCTTTTTTTAAAATTAGTCAAAAATAGATTATATTAATTATTTTCAATTTCTCTAACCAACAGTGAAAGCAATGTTTAAAACTATTTTACATATGTGTATATGATTTTTTGAAATAAATTATATACTACTAAAAATATTGAATTTCCGAAAAAAAACTTTCGAATTTAAAAGGCGGGAATAGAAAGCGGGAATACAAAAACACTTTTAATGATGTACAATAACATTATAACTGTCAAAGTGTCATCCCACCGAAATCAAATTCAAATTATTTTATTCAACATTAATTTATTACAATTTTTTACTGAACGTCATGAGTCGACTACCAGTTTGGAAAGAAGAAGCCTCAAACCTGAGAAGAACTGGTGAAATCAAAGAGTTTAACCCAAACAGAAAATACAAGTGCTTAGTGCACTATAACTCCTTAGCTTAGTTGGCTAATCAGGATTAGTGAGATTGTCCATCATTACTAAATTCTGTTATGAGGACAATATCATCTAATCAGGCTCTATAGGTAGTATTCAGCCATTTTAAAGTCCCACTGCTGGGGGGTGGGCCTCGCTTAGAAACTCGGGTGATCAGTCC
Source organism: Argynnis bischoffii washingtonia (assembly GCA_033884665.1). Classification (NCBI taxonomy): domain Eukaryota; kingdom Metazoa; phylum Arthropoda; class Insecta; order Lepidoptera; family Nymphalidae; genus Argynnis; species Argynnis bischoffii. The sequence goes on from JAEMGE010000032.1 coordinate 595,090, forward strand.
ACCACGCTGGCCGACGGCGAGCACGGCTGGACATGTCTCTCGAAAACTTGCTACATTCTTTCAGACATGCAGGTTTCCTCAAGATGTTCTCCGTCACCGTAAGAGACAAGTGGTAATCATGTTGGAAATGATTTGCACATGAAAATATCAAAGATACGAGACCCGGGATTTGAGCCCACTGTACTCGACTTCCTAAGCGAGCGCGTTACCACTGGGCTACCACTGCCTCTATTGCTCTTTAGATATAGAACTTTAAAAATAAAACCATCCAATACCTGACTGTGGAGGCAAACTGTCCGTCTGTTTGCGAGTACGTGTGGTTCGCCTTCTCGAACCTTGTTCTTCTACCGGCTCTACTTCCTTTTCCTTCTCCTTTTGCAACGCTTTACGTGGCTCTAAAAAGCACACAAGTTAAATATTAGGATTAGGATGTGATGTTAACTGAAGTTAGTTTCCTTCAACGTGGATTAAAAGATTTTAAATAAAACTATCTTTTCGGATTATTTCGCGGATTTATTTTGATTTTTGGTTCCCGACATTTCGAATTTACAGCAATCATGGTCACCGGATAGACATAAGGTTTTAGACATCTCAAAGGCGTTATATACTTGTTACAGATCAGATAGCAATATAAATCCGCGAAACAATCCGAAAAGATAGTGTTATTTAAAATGTCAAATATTCGCGTAAATCTAAGAAAGTATGTATAGAGGAAATAAAAACAGCTATTAACTAATTAACCAGAGTGCCATTTCTTGGGTTCAAATAGTGTATTTTTCTGTTTTTAACATTTGATAAGAAAATTAGTTTGAAAATATGGATCATTTTGTTTGATAAATAAAGGATTTGTTGTTAATTTTAGAATATTACATTGGACATCGCATCTTGGGCTATTAATTGTAATTTCAATTATACCCTTTTGTTACACGCCTGTTGTGCTTGATCAAGTTAATTGGTAGAAAATATAATAGTATGACCCTTTTGTACTTTTTTTTAATTATATATTAGCAACTAGCAATTCACCCTCGCTCAGCACGGGTTCGTCCCTAGTTACATTTTAAAGTTTAGTATATAATTATCAGAGATTAGATATTTTCCCGCAGTAAAAAGTATACTATATGTTGACCAGGATAACCAGCTATCATCATACCAAATTTAACCAAAATCTGTCCAGTGGTTTTCTCGTGATGCATTCTCAGACAGACAGACAAAAATTCTAAAAACTATAGATTGCCTCTGTATCGATAATAATGACTTTTTTTAATAAGATCTTCCAAAAAATATTTAATGTACAGTTTCGACTCAGAATTTTAATGTATAGATAGATATAGATTGTAGCTTTAATACAATTCAATATGAAAGAAACCATCATCTCGAGTTAGTCTTTATTCAATAACAACAGTTAAAAAACAATAAAAATTTCAACCTGATCCGAGTTTGATTTCTCATAATTTCATATGTTTGATTTTTAGTATGAGCTAAAAGGCTATTTTAATTTTTTTTACAAATAAACTATAGCTTGATCCAGTCTAATTCAAACGGTTTTGAGTGAGTTTTTATAAGTATAATAATAATATATAAAAAAATAACGAGCTATAGCTTGATCCAGTCTAATTCAAACGGTTTTGAGTGAGTTTTTATAAGTATAATAATAATATATAAAAAAATAACGAGCTCCCAGTTTGCTTTGGATAGTTCTATGGACTGAAGTTTTTAACAGAAACTAATATAGGCTAGTATGAGAATATTCAAAAAAAAATTACAAGTATTCTATGTCTTAATCTTACAGGATTAAAATAATTATGAGTTGCTTTATATTGAAAGAATATTTAATCAAAATATCAAAGTGATTTGAGTTCAAGTACACTAGGGTGAGTCTAGTAATATAAATAAATATGTATGTTGGAACATTAACACAACACCATCTAGTTCCGGTAAGCTATGAGGCCTGTGTTATGGATACCAGATAGTTGATACACTACATGTATATATGTATATATGTATGTATGTATATATATATATATATATATATATATATATATATATATCTGTACATACATACATACATATTATAAAAATCAATTAAATCTTTTTACTTACTTGGTACAGGCGCAGCAGGTGGAGGCATCGCTATTTCATCCTCCTGTTCCACTTTCATAGGCTCAGATGGTATCGAGATCTTTTTCTTTTCTTTTTCTTTTTGTTTTACTGTGAAAATTTACATAGTGACTACAAATATAAAAAGTAGGCTCTTATGTTGGGACTGTTGGAACATTAATACTCAGCACCATCTAGTACCATGGTAAGTTATGAGGCTTGTGTTATGGGCACTAGATAGTTAATACACCACACATATACAACTTTAAATACATACATATTATAAATATAAACACCCATAACTGGAGTACATTTGTGCTCATCACACAAATAAATGCCCCCAGCGGGACTCGGACGCGCAACCAACTTCAACAAAACAACTTTTGAGTTTATGTGGGACTCATCAAAATGTATCAAACAAGACCGAACTAAACAGATTCGTATAATCCACATTGAGTGCTATCTTCCTTCCGACTACATCATCAGATTGGCTTAATTGGTTATCTAGTTTTCACAAACGTAACACAGTAAATAAAAAAAAAAATGATCACATCATATTCAAAAACAACTTTTTTGGTAATTTTATGAATTTTTAAATTGTCAAGTATTTAAGAATTTTTATGTGTAGTTTTTAAAAGTATTTTTAAATGTATAATTTGCTGAAAGTTATTTTAAAATTAATATTAAATAATGTAACCCTTACAATTGTTATATCTGATTTAATGTACTGTTAGAACTCAATTTCACAAGTAATATTTTGAATTTATAATTTTGAATTAATTCATTATAACAATATATTACTTAATAAAGGCAAGTCTAACGACACCTCTTAAGCTAAAATCCATCAAGTCATTTAGGCTACAGAGCGTACCAAAGTAATACACATACATACACTCGAAAAACATAACCCTCCTTCTGGCAGTCAGTAAATCTATCACAATATGTTTCCGTTTTAAGAGGGGTCATTATCTTCAAATTTTAATGGTATATTTTATATTTAAATGTATAGTTACTTTGTATAACAGGCAATGGTTCAGCATTTTCCTTACCATCTTCCTTTCGGCGGCGACCTTTGCCGGATTTCTCTAGGGAGCCTTCACGACGCATTTTTTGCATTAAGTTTACATTCACCTGCATTAAAACATATAGCAATATAAAATTTGTAAATTTGTTTGTCTTGACTTATACATGTCCAGTCCAAAATGGACTGGAAAATTTTGATAGCCTATACTATAAGCATGTCATGGGTTTTATTATAAGGACACTATTATATAAAGGACACTTAAATAGAATAATTAATCATAATGAGCTTCATCAATTACATAGGTATCTGTGCAACTTAGATATGTTTATACTAAATAGATACTAAGTATCATACATTGTAACATTATACATGCATGCAATACTTTTATTTTTGTTATTATAGTTAATATTGTCTTTATTTTATGTAAATTTTGCTAGCAATGTTTATCGAGCAACAATATTTTTTTGTTAATCGTCTTGTGGTACTTATGACACACGCTTTGCCTAGTGTGTGTACTTATAGATATAAAATATATTGTAAGCTGCACTTCTTTGGCAAATAAAGATTAGTATTATTAAAGTTTATATCAAAAACAATATTTTTGTTCATCAAAGTGAAAGCAAGCTTCAAATAAATATATACATTTAAGACTACCTGTTTAGTAATAATACTCTGTGCTTTAATCGATGCATTGCGTTTCTGCCGTTTTTCTACTTCAGGACTTTCAATACCATCCACTTCATGTTTACTTCTCTTCTTTGAGCCTCTTCTCTCAGTGCTTTCTGTTGATGTTCTATCAGTAGAGTTTGATTTTTCAGTGGACTTAACAGATTCATCTAAAAATCAATCATAGTATGTTTTAAAAGTTTTTAAATTAAATATTATAGGTATACTCCAAACTAAATATAAGGAAAAATAAAATATTTTACTTTAATACAAAAACAGGTCTAATAATTATATGACAATAATTTTAAGGTTCAATAAGTAAAATAAATGTAAAATTAATCGAGAGCTGACAAGAGGAAGCTTAGCTGTAACTGGTGTGCTCTTGAAAAAAATATGGTCTTTTTTAGTTTTCACGTACGTGCAGGATATTTGTTTAATATAATAAACTTAATATAATACTTAAATTGTTGATGTCTCATGATGTATTGACTTGATTTACAAATATTTTTTTTTCATGTTGATAAAAAGATAAATATGTTATATGGTAATGTTTTATATAGTAAGAATAAGTTAGGATAAAATAATCTTAGGCTTATGTTCTAACAGACATTTGTTTTAAGACTGAGTATTCAGGATACAAACATATGGTAATAATAACATTAAATGAGCAGTCTATTACATTTACACTAAATCTACAAAAGCTTTATACGTAACTACTATTACAAGCAGCACAAACCTTCATCCTCATTTATGCTTTGAAGAGTTGTCGTAGCATTTTTATCTTTCAGTGTCTCCCGCGTTCTGCCTTTGCCATTTAGAAATTCTTCTTCAAATTTATCAAAACACTCTAACGCTGCCTGAAAACGAATATATGTCACACACTTTATCACAAACTACTTAAAATTATCACAATTTAACACCATATTTTAAAATAAATCTAATGTAAATCACGCGGAAACTCACGAAGACACTAAGTAAATCACGTTACGTTATTTATAAGAATTATTCACCTTTAGGTCATCATTAAAGTTCTTTGTAATCTCATTTGATATTTCAATAAGTTTTGGTAGCACTAATTCATTGAAAATTGACATAATTGGAATAACAGTTTTACTTTCATAAAAGTTTCATAAATTTGACAAACGCTCTAAAACACTACACAATCGAAAACCGTTTGAAATTGAAATGGTAGTGCTGCCAACATTATTTGTCAATTGGTTGCGGAAGCAATATGGATGCATTCTCTATAAGCGATGATAATATTACCAATAACACATTTTATACTTTTAAAAAATTTATAAGCAATCGAAGTTTGGTTTTACTTATTACACGACAAAGTAACAAAATAATAAAATAGATATTTTTATATTTTAAATTTACATTAGGTATTTAACTTTATCTGTCAGTTTATACTTTTATTTGTCATCCATGGTTTATAGCATGGATGACAAATAAAATAGATGAATTAGCTCCATACAAGCCTTTGGTGGATCTATCTATCCCTTTCATTTGTTTGATAATTAACATGCTATCTCTATATTTGGCGACAACGAGTGGGACAACAACATATTTCTATCGCCGTAGCATACATACGTCACTACTGTGACGTCAGTTCAACATTTTTATTTGTCATCCATGTTTGAGATTTTCAAGTTTTAACCGTTGTTATTATTATACTTATCCCCGGGCTTGCCGTTCTTATATTAATTTACATTTAATCAATTTGTAGATATGTATATATTAGTGCTCATTTGCGCTTGGATACAAACTTTGTAATTTCTTCATTAGTGGTTCTTTCGTTAGTTTGTTTTTACTATAAGTGTTGCGTAAACATGGGAAAGCATTGTAATTGCCAGGGAAGAAAAGAAGGTTTTTCATGCCATAGAATGCCTTATAAAGATTCACATCAATTTTAAAACGTATACATAAAGAGATTCTTAAAGCTATTTTCAAAACAGGGTTTATTCCTAGAGTAACTATATCTGACCAGGGTTCTGCCAATGTAGCTGCAATAAATATACTTCGTAGTGACAATGATGCATTAAGTGTTATCCATAATGAAGTTAATAGGAACAAAATCTACCATATATTGTATGATGTACCTCATTTAATGAAATGATTCAGTAATCATTTTCAGAAAAAGAATATGATAGTCAGTGTGCTCAATGGGATTATGTTCATATGTTGTGTAAAGTAGATGACATTAAAGGTACTGCAAGGCTAACAAAATATACTGACAAGCATAATTATCCAAACTCTTTTGATAAGATGAAGAAATTGAAGGTAATTATACTGTAGTTTAATAAATTAAGGTATATATTACTTTAGATCTAATATGTTCTCTTAACTTTAATTTAAATTTGTTTTTAATTAAGAAAGAAAATTCTTGAAGCTATTGATATGCCCTTATATAATATTATACTATTCTATACTAATATATAAAGTTCAAGAGTTTGTTTATTGATTGTATGCACTCATCCATGTTAAATGCTCAGTCCATTAAAAAAAATCCTCAGCTCTATAGCCTATTTAATTTGTAATGTTAAAAGTTGTTTAAAAGCTTAATTGGCTTATAACCTAGACATTAATAATAATAAACTATTACTATATTACTATTCATCTATAGTAGTTACTAATTATAATTATACTATAGTTATAGTTTAATTGACTGTTGCATTTGTTATAATACATTAATTTATTGTAATAATATATTTACAGGTGAAGTATGCTGTGCAGGTATTTAGTCGAAGTGTTACAGCATCTTTATGTCGCCTGATGAAGGCTTTTAATTTTCAGAAAGAATACAATTATTGTAAAACATTAAATGAGAATAGCTTATTCACAATTGTGATGATTATATTCATTAATGATTTATTTGATAGTTTAAATTGCTGTGGCTATGAAAGTACCAGCTTACGTAATGCTTAAAATTAATTTTTATTATTCATTTTTTACTCAATTTGTTTTCTTTTAATTTGTATAAGACTAAAATGTTTGTTTGTTTGAATGCACTAATCTCAAATCTTTTGCTTTTTATAATCTAAAGATAAAGGTGGTTCTAGAGCTAACAAACTTCAAACAAACGCAAAAGCTAGCTTTTAATATATACATACCTACAATTAAAACCAAATACATAAATAACATACCTACTACTCGCTTAATAATGATAATGTTATTAAAAAAACCTATTGTTTTATGTTACTTCGAATTTTATTGCATTGTAATATTATAAAATATTTTCATTAACAGTTGTTAAGAAATGAGAAATTTGTTTTGCAATCAGAATTTTTTGAGGTAGTTTTTTGTCTATACCAAATGGTTGTACTAATTTGTATTCAATTGATAAAATTCTTTAAAAATGTACTTTCATTGTAATAAAAAACAATGTATTATAAATGTTAAAAAAAGGGTATCTTGTTCTTCTCGGATCTGAGGAATTTTTTTTTCGAATTAGTGGTAGCATTAAAATAGTAAAATAAAATTTTTTTGAAACTTATCTTTGTATTTTATTTCGAATTATAATTAATATCAAAAATGAAAACCTTCCTATAAAACTGATAACAATTGTTAAATACCGATAATTTTACGATAAAATACATCCCTACTTAATCGTAATTAATACCGATTTCACATCACTACGAACTAAATTCTCCCAGATTTGTATATGACGTCATACCCTTAGAAAGAGATGCGTGGCGACTCAAAAGAAATACAATAGGCGTGAAAGTGACAGCATATTTTGACTTGCCATTTATACCTTAACTGTCCCTAAATTAAGGGAAATATTATGACAGCTCTAAAATATAAATCAATTTTTATGGCATAAGATCTTATGCTTATAGATATTTTATGTTTGTTATGAAATATATTTAAAATATAAAATTATTCTATAATAGTTAAAATCATTTAGAATACGATTATATACATCAATAAATAGGACATATGTTTTATAAAAAAAATATTTTAAACGCATTTAACTTATGTATATTTTATAATATAATAAAATATTAATAAACATATCCCATGTAGCTATTTTTAATTTAAAATGGTTAAGTCGGGAAAAATCTTTCTTTGACTATCTTGACCCCCCGGCCCCCGCTTCGTCTTATTCGCCTTCGTTTTATGAATATGCGCTTGTATGGAGCTCGGTCGGGGTTGGTTTATAGCGTAACGTTGTTTCCTCCTTTCACTAGATGTCGCTGCATTTAAAACTAAAACTTCATATTTAATGTTGGCAATTTTGAAACATTTGCACATTACTTTTCTTATTTCTATTAATTTTGTTAATATTAAGTATGTAAAGAAATGATATTTTTTGTACATGCAAAAATTTATAAAGAAAATAATATTTTAAATTGTAATTAACTTTTATTTTTTTAAGAAAGCTTAGTATTAACATATCTAGTGCATGATCATAGCAATCAACACAGCTAATGCAGATAATTCATTTTCATTGGGGTCTGTCGAGTAAGGCCGTTGTTCCATCAAAGGGCTAGCGAGTCAAAAATATTGGTGGTAAGATTTCCCAACGACATTAGTATTAAGTGGTGTAGTAAATATGCTTATCAGTTAACAGTAATTGTACCTAACTGTTTTATCAGTAGATACTTTCATTATCCCTACTCTTCATACTGTATACGTTTTTTTACCCGACTGCGAGACGCAAAGGAGGGTGATGTGTTTATCAGCCTATGCATGTATGTATGTATGTATGTATGTGGGTTTGTACCTTTGTGAATTGTGGCACTATTTAGATTTTAGACCAAACGCGTGGGCCGATTGGATAAATGATACGTCGGTTGATTTTTATGATATATGTTTTGAACAACATTATACATATACATAAATATTAAATAGATAGGTGCTCTATAAAGGTCAAGTCCTACAACTTGCCTTGTTAGTTGTTATAGCTATTAGCTTCTATAGGACGCAGGATCTATATTATTAAGACCGGAGGTTTGGTTTTGCTAGCTCCTTGTACTTGTTTGAAATTCTGACCGACTGACTTCGCGCTAAAAACCATCAATGGATAATCAGAGTATATTTATATTAAGTATATGAATTATTGAATGAGAAGCAAATCTTTTACTTTCAAAAATATGTTTTACATCGATTGGCAAAAAATACTTAGAATATAATTCTTGAATCTGAGTTTTAGTATGAATAAAAAAATTAATAATTAGCTGATTTCCACAATTATTAAAATCAATTTCTGATTATACATTTAGTTTTTTTTTCTATATGTAAGTTAGTAAGTTGCACAACATAAAGACCAAGCAAAATTAGGTAATAATGATCAAGAAAACAATAACAAATATTATTACAATTTTAGTGCTAAAGCGCTATTCGATCGTAAAAGTTTATGAAAATTTTATTATACCTCTTAAAATTGCTTCATCGTCGCAGAAATTACGATTCACGACGCACCCTAAGTGAGCGAAAATGAAAACATTTACTGTAAATCGAAACGTACGAAATGCTGACGCCATCTTGTTGAGATTTTTATACAATTTAAAACGGCGCGACGTAAATTGCTCACTTGATTGTTTATAACATGTAAGGCTAAGGAATTGAGTGTTTACTGCCAAAAGGCTCTAAAGGTCTCTACTGGATTTCTTTTATGTAGATTTATTAAAGGTTTTTTGATACAATTTCGGTATTTTGTAGAAAATAATTTTCAATTCAATATGTACCTAATTACTACCAACATATTATGAATTAAGTTCCCCACCGCGGCGCCGAGTTGAAGAGTATGTTTCTTCAGTCTAATCTTAGAAACTACTGTACTGATACATACGATTTTGACCTATAGAAAGAGGCATTATGTCGTAAAAATTTTAGCTAAATGAAGTTAAAAATAGATCTTTGATCTAGGTATAAAAGGCTCTGATTTTTGAAACTTTAGCAAACACTAGCCTTAGTTAACTTTTTTGCCTGTGACGTAACAATACACATAGCGATCATTCTCTAAATCTCAACCGTATTTTTTACTCCAGATTAGAATCACTTTGTCACAATTGTGCGCAAGGCCCGATTTATTTTCATTTTTTTCGTCGACTTATGTTGCAATCTTGGTCTCCACGAAAAGGCCTTTTATTTTAACGAATAATATACAGCCTATGTCCATCTTGAAATTTCATTCGTGAAAGAATTTATGATATCAGATAAGTGGATTCGTAGGTTAAACTCCTACATTAAAATTTACAAACTTTACCTTATTGGTGTAGCTCTATAAATAATTGTACCTATATATCTGAGCGTTTGAAATCCTGACAGTTGGTGAATGAACGTGAGGGTCGCGCCAAAATAAAATGCAATAAAAGCCAAGGAATCTGATGGAAGGGTTTTTCGTAGAGTACGCGTTATTTACGTGTAGTGAATATTTGATTACTTTTTTAAATTTAAGATGAAGTTTTTGGTTCGCCCACCAGATCTGTTGATGTGATTTTTTTTCCAATACCGTGTTTCGTTTATATAAGTATAGCAGCTAGTATCTATGGCTATGGCTGCAGATCCAGTGCTGGGTTCGAGTCCCGAGTTGGGTCAAGTTTAGTTATTGAGTCTTTCTGTTAAGAAAGTCTCAATAAAAGACCGGAGTTGCAAGTCTGATGGTGTTTCACCCCTGTGTCTCGAAGCGTTAGTCAGTAAGTAAAGTCAGCCATACGCATCTTTCACTGGTCATGTTGAATTATCGTTCCACCGGGGTATAGGTATGATAGGAATAGAGAGTGCACGTGGGTCTGCGTTTACATAATATGTGTACTGTAGTCTATAATATTCTACGCAGTTGGTAGTTTTAGTGAAATCATGATCATTATCACGTTTGTTACTAGTTGACGCTGTAACATCTTTTGGATTTATTTTTTATTTTATTTATTTGATTATTATAGTATTATACTAATACAGAATTTTACATAAGTGGACCCACAAAACTGTTTGTATAGTTTGTCTGTGGGATCAGATGGTTTTGAATGAAATTTAGCACACAGGTAGACAGTTTATACCTGGAGTAATGCAAAGGCTACTGTTACACACCTAGGGGCACATCCGAGCGAACGAGAGAAAGTCGCTAGTACAAAAATAATATGCGCTCAATACTGGGTAGTTATTTTCGAATTACATTTACTTATGAAAAATCGTTTAAGTTGAGATGTTTATATAGTGTATAGCTAAAATGGTTATTTACCATTCATACCATTTTGTCTCTCCCGTGATCATGTTTGCTGTAAATCATTTAAAACTGTGAGAACCTAAAAAAAAAGAAATCTGCTCAAAAAATCCGATAAGATAGTTTTATTTAAAATGTTAAATATAAGCGTTACCATCTTAATCTAATTCATGAATAATAGCTAAAACTAAATCTTCTGTTCTGAACAAAATAATCCAAATCTATGTAGGAACAAGGCGTCACTCGGTCGCGTATCGAGCGGGTGTTTCGGAGCGGTGCCAAACATTTCACGGGATTGTCACGAGACGTACTGAATAGATTTGTAGGAAATGCAAAAAAAAAAAATTATGTCTTACATAAAGTACTCATATTGACGAATTCTGTGTGCAAATTTGTCCTTTTCAGCAACTTGGTAGTATAAATTGGTTAAATTATACAAAATAACTATCTATGATAGTTATGATTTAAGTTTTAATTTTTTTTTTTTTGAAAAATATTTCTTTCTATTATATGTAACTCCATTCTCTTGTACATTATATTTTGTCTACAAATTGTGAATACGTATTCTATTGAAGTTTATCCTCATGGCTTAAACAAGATGACAATTGTCATCGTTAATTGAACATTGAAAAAATGTATAAAATTGCGTTACGTGGTCAATAAGCATTCTCGTATATTTTTTAGTTATCTATTAGCGATATCGGTAGTAGAAATCATTTTGTTTAAGCGGGCTTGAGAAACAGATGTGTAAGATCTAAAAAAAATACATTTACATTTTTAGTTATTTTAACAGAATCATGAGAATATTTAGAGAAAATTTTAAAAAAATATTTAAGCCATGAGAGTTAGAAAAAGTGTAAAAATTTGGACAAAATTGCTCCCAAAAACGTAAGATGTTCCGAGATATATGTAGTACCTTTGAATGAGTCTCTTCTAGTATTACACAATAGTCTGTCAGTCGAAACTCAGAATACGTAAACAGTAAGCTATGCCTTGGTCCTCTCAGAACTAAGCACAGCCATATGTCAAAAATGGTTTATGTAGCCTCTAGTGAAATGTAGTTGCACCAGAGCTTTGTACTTCAACGTGAATTTTTTTTATAGCAACATGTTTTTTCTACTTTTCCCTTCAAAATTATGAAATGCTCAATTTTCGTATATTTCCTTAAAAATAATTTAAACTATAAAAATATATACTTTATGTCTTCGAGTATATCTTTTATAACGAGCCCATTTTAGTGTCCGATCGAAAATAGTACTCCAAATAAAGCCACAACTGAAGTTCAGTTTCAAATCAGTTTCAACCATACCATACCATATTAAAGAGATGTGATTCTATTTTTCATCCTATCGAGAGCACCCGGCAATCTTTAAAATCCAATAAAAATGGTACGAAATTTTGCTATTCAGAGCTTATTAAATGTCTAGTAGAAAACAAGAAAATAGAGTTCTTGATTAACCTATAATGACCTAGTGAGGGTAAAGGCGGTCGTAAATGGAATTCCCTGAATAGTACGAAAGAGAATGATGACGAAGTATAGTGAAAGAATTGTCTACGGGTCGTGACTTTTCTCAATGTAGTTTCTTAAAGGAAATAAGGCTATCAAGAACGTCTGATGCATAAATTTAGGCTGTTCAGTTTATATGCGGGTTTCGTTATGAAATATTCTTGTTAATTATATACGTATGTTGTAATCCCACTACTGTTATAAATGCGAAAATTTGTTTGTTTGTATGTTCATTTCGATGAAAATTAGTGCATAGATATGAATAAGACATAAGCAAGGGTAGTCTTAAATTTAATAAAATTAATAATATAAAATTTATTAATATAATAAAATTGGCCATATTATTAGTATAAAAGACACCTAAGCGAAGCACAGTGGCAGTCCAGTAGTAGCGAGCTCGCTCGGGTAACCGAGTGAAGGGTGTCAAATTCTGAGTCTCGCACCTCTGATATTGTTAATTGCGAATCATTTTCCAACATGATTACCATTTGTCTTACGGTGAAGGAAAACATCGTGAGGAAACTTTCATATCTGAGAGACCCTAGCAAGTTTTCGAAGGACATGTGAAGTCTGCCAAACTGCACTCGACCAGCCTCGTATTTAGGGGAAGCCCGTGTCCAGCAGTGGGACATAAAAAACGAATACAACCAAGCAAAGCGAGGGTAAATTGTTAGTAGAATAATAATAAACAAGAGGAAAACTTTCAATTTTCTATTTTTGCTTATGAATAGCTGAAAAATGTTTTTATATTTCCTCAGCACATATCAGCCGATGTGGCTTTGGATAAAAAGTACTTTCGCAAGCTAAACTTCCTAACGCTACACTGGGATGTTTGAAATGCAAAATAAGTTGAAGCAACAGTTTTCATGATATTTTTCCATTTTTTAAAATTGATACCTCTGTCGCGGCTGGGAATTTATTAGGACCGTTAGGATTTAGTTTGATTAAAAAAGTTTCTAGTTTTTATTTGAATCCTTTGAAGAGATTCATCAATACAGCAGGATTTGAACTCATTTTTTATGCTTATCTACTTATTAAGAGATTAACATTTTTGACTGGGATTAAAAATCTTTGACTTGGACTGAATTTATGTTTAATTCGTGTGTGTTTTTGTGCAATAATTCATTTGAAAATGATTTGAAGTCAGTGTACCTCTTTAGTTAACAGTAATTAGTAGTAGTACATTGTATATAACTGCATATATGTACTTATTGTTAGAAAAATATTACATGCAAAATATGCCTATAAATTATTTTGTAAGCTTGAAATAAATTTTACTTTGTATTTTTAATTCAATAATATTTCAATCCTTTTTTATTTTAAGGTAAAATAATAACATTGCTATAAAAATATCGCGACGCTTCAGAAAATAATAAGTTTTTTAAGAACTTTTATTTTATTCATACTAAGAATTACACTTGTTATTCCTAGCTGTTCCGTTGAATTCAATACTGCATGCATTAAGTTGCATTTACATTTTGGCGACGATCATAAAGCGAGTAAGACGCAGAAATATCTTTAGAACTGAATATTTGATATTCTTTACGTTTGATTCACTATAACTTGGTTAATTTATTCAGTTTAGTTTGTAGTTGGACTAAATAGAAATAGCAGTAACTGCTTTTTTGATATAGAATGTCTTAGATAGAATTCAGCCTTAAGTTTTTTTAATGTAGACTTGTTTTAAATTTAGACTTGTTATACTTAAAAACTTAGATATGCCATTGTCTTACAATTTTATGTTTTCTGTCATAGTGATAGAGAGTGGATTGAGTGTTTCTTTGCCAGCCGTCAGCTAAAAATAGCAGAAAGACGTGACAGAGACAAAACAAATGTGCGGCCAGAAGTCTTCCGTATTAATTGAAATAGGTACGATTAATGAAGATAGATATTTATGACCATTTTGGCCGCATATTCGCTTTCTCTCTTTCTAAAGAGTGGTCAATCTCATGACAATATTGCTTATTCCATTCTCTATGGTGACTTGCTAAGATCAAAAACGCTTAGATATGTCATTGCCATACATTTTTGCTTTCTATTAACGATATCGATTGTAGATTAATGTATTCAGCCATTTTTAACGTCCTACTGCTGGGCACGGGCCTCCCTTCAATACGAGGGGAATCAGGCCATAGTCCACCACGCTGGCCAAGTGCGGATTAGCGGACTTCACATGTCTTTCGAAAACTTGCTAGTTTTTCTTAGACATGCAGGTTTCCTCACGATGTTTTCCTTCGCCGTAAGGCAAGTGGTAATCATGTTAGAAATTATTCGCACAGAGGTGCGAGACCCGGGATTTGAACCCGCTTCATTCGGTTTCCCAAGCAAGCGCGTTACCACTGGGCTACCACTGCCTCTGTAGATTAATATATATTGATATAATGACACAGTATAAAATATATTGTCTGAGGAGGCTGGTTACGATTTTGTTCGACGTATGGCTTGGTTTATTAATGCGGAGAGGACGTGGCAAGGTATGGCTTTTTTATCTTAACTCATAATAAGTATTTCATATGTAGAAGCATTCCATAAAATACTAGGAATATTTGTTACTAGCGGCTCACCTTCGCTCCGCTTAGGTTCGTATTAGTCTCGTCTAGATACCATTTAGCGGTTAGTATACCTAGATTTTTCAGAGATGAGATATTTTCCCGCACTAAAAAGTATCTTATATGTTGAGCCGGATAACCAACTATCACCATACCAAATTTCATCAAAATCCGTCTATTGGTTTTCTTGTGATGCGTTCTCGGACAGACCGACAAACGAGAATTCGAAAAAGTATATATTCGGCCTCTGTATCGAGAATAATGACTATTGCAGTAAAACTTCCAAAAAATATTTAATGTTCATATTCGATCAGGCAAGTGGTAGCCCAGTGGTAACGCGCTCGCTTGTAAACCGAGTAAAGCGGGTTCAAATCCCGAGTCTCGCACCTCTGATATTTTCATGTGTGAATCATTTCTAACATGATTACCACTTTCCTTACGGTGAAGGAAAACATCGTGAGGAAATCTGCATGTCTGAGAGAGCCTAGCACGTTTTCGAAAGACATGTGAAGTTAACCGGTGGTAGGACTCTGTCAAGCCTGAGGAGTCCGACTGGATGGGTACCACCCCCTTGTCTATTTCTGCCGCCAAGCAACAATGATTGCATTGTTGTGTTCCGGTTTGAAGGATAAGGTAGCCAGCGCAATTACAGGCAAGAGGCATATCATCTTAGTCCTCACAGTGACAACGCACCTGTGGTTCTGCATTTTTGTTACTTAAAACCTAAGTGCATGAACCGTAGGTGTTATGGGCGACAGGTACTGCTTTCCATCAGGTGGTCTGTCTGCTCGTTTGTCACTGAATCTCATAAAAAAAAAAAAAAAAAAAAAAAAAGAAGTCCGCCAATCCGCACTTGGCCAGCGTGATGGACTATGGCCTGATTCCCCTCGTATTGAAGGGAGGCTCGTGCCCAGCAGTGGGACTTTAAAAAGGGCTGAATACATACATTCGATCAGGATGTTATTATATGTAGATTGATTCGTTTGATAGATTTGAAAATCAAAAGCTGCGTAAAAATAACATTAACCGTTTTCTTACGGTACTAAAAAGGACATATTATTTGGTTACACAAGGTCGGGTTGCATGAAGAGAAGTAGATGAAAATGTGAGCATAAATGATATTGTGAGTATTATATTAAAAAATTAAAATACTCCAATTTTTCGTTTTATTCAATTTTCAATAGTTAAATACTTTCCATAACAAAGAGCAATATTTATAACTAGAGACTTCCTCTAGCTTCGCTCGGGTGCGTCCTTATGTACATTTTAATTTTTTAAGCTAAACCCTAATTCTTTTTCTGAAATAAAAGTAGCCTAAGTTACTGCTTATAATATCAGCTATCTGCCTGTGAAAGTCCCGTTAAAATTGTTTCAGCCGTTTCCGAGATATGCCGGAACAGACAAACAAACAGACAAAAATTTTAAAAATTGTGTTTTCCTTATAAGTACCATATATAATTCCAAATGCATTTAGTATAAAGTTATTATTTTGACATTACAAACAGACACTTCAATTTTATTTATCTGTATAGATGTATAGATTGTTCAAAATTCCTTGGACACCCTTGCTAGAGTCATTTCTATAGATTCTTTACTTTTCTAGTAATAGAACTTTATGGCCTGAAATAAAACAGTTTGCTCTTCTCTGTAACGATTTCTTGAAGAGTTTATTACATTTATAACATAAAGGATAAAAGCTATATTGATAATTAAATTCAATATAATATGTTTACATATCATTTTCTTTGTTTTCTAATTCATATTTTGTATGTTGTCTTTTTACTTATTAAAAGATTTTCTTCTTATATATATATATATATATATATATATATATATATATATATATAGTTTTACACTAATGTGTGAGAAGTTTACCCGATGCTCCACACCGTTGGGTAGTAGCATGATGATATATAGCCTAAAGCCTTCCTGAATAAACGGGATATCTAATGCAAAAAGAATTTATTTTTTAAATTGGATTAATATTTCCTGAGATTAGCGCTTTTAAACAAACAAACATACTCTGCCTCTTTATAATATTAGATAAGTATAGATGATTTTTTAATAAGTATTGGTCATTGGAATGTACGAAATTGGAATAAAAATGAAATTGCGGATTTTTTTGTATTAAAAATGAAAAATATCATGCACTCTCCACTACATCCTCTCAGAAGCGCTGGAATTTCTTCATAAAGGTTTTAGTAGTGTTGACATACGACCTATCGATATTCACAATTAGGTATATTTACTAATTTTCACCTAAAATACCTTCTAGAAACCTTAAAAAAAGCAAACTTCAGGATAATGAGACGAATGTATTCTCTATATTATGTACTAGCGACTCACGCTCGCTTCCCTCGCATTCGTCCCTAAGTACGTTTTCACGGTTAGTATATATAATATATATTTACACACACACATATATATATATATATATATATATATATATATATATATATATATATATATATATGTATATCTATATCCCTTACTTGAGACATGATTCCCCATACAAACTTTCATCACCCTTTTCACCCCGTTAAGGGATGATTTCCGGGATAAAAACTATCCTATATCCTTCCCAGGGTCTCAAACTATCTCCATACCAAATATCATCTAAATCGGTTCAACGGATTAAAGGAGACAGACAGACAGACAGAGTTACTTTCATTTATAATATTAATATGGATTTAAGGAGTTTATTTATGATAATATTGATACCAAGATTAAAAATTACTTTACTTTTTATTTGCACATGTTACATAACAAGAGTGGGGAGACAACGAAGTATTGCGAAGAGGAGACCGCGAATATAAGAAACGCTGTATAATATATTCTATCTCACTTCATATAGATGCATGTGTTGTCTCTTTTTAATGTCGTTTTTTCATTTTATCTAGTTTCAAATCACAACGGGGCTAAAGAAGTTTTCACTTCAATAATGCCTATGTCAACTTCAAATTGAATTATGTACGCGCCAGTAAGAATCCCGTTAAAATTAAAATAATCCCTCTCCCTTTCTACCTCTATCTCTATCCTTTAAAGGGCTTGTTAGAATCGTTTGAGATGTTTCGGAAATTACAAAATAATGTAACAGATCTTGATAGTGGTTGTTTGAGGTCTCGTACAACGAGGAGGAGCTATTTTAATATTTTAAACATAGAAGTATTAAATTAATTATAATATAGATATAAGAATTTATAAATACACAAAAAAATTACGAATTGAAATAATGATAATTGATTGCAAGTGGTGATAATGTTTAGCTCATTTGCTATAAAGCAATTTGGTAGTAGTATTTCACATTCAAAGTTCGGTGAGATGGCGATCCACACGTCTGTACACAGATGTCTGTACAGTATACCTCAGGCTAAGGAATTATATAAACAGTGTCTTAGAACTAAATATGAAGCCAATTAAAATAATATCAAAGTATGTGTAATATTTTAAAATTAAGTTAAAGTGGTAGGACTCTGTCAAGCCTGAGGAGTCCGACTGGATGGGTACCACCCCCTTATCTATTTCTGCCGCCAAGCAACAATGATTGCATTGTTGTGTTCCGGTTTGAAGGATAAGGTAGCCAGCGCAATTACAGGCAAGAGGCATATCATCTTAGTCCTCACAGTGATAACGTACTGGCGGTTCTGTATTTTTGTTACCTAAAACCTAAGTGCATGAACCGTAGGTGTTATGGGCGATAGGTACTGCTTTCCATCAGGTGGCCTGTCTGCTCGTTTGTCACTGAATCTCATAAAAAAAAGTAAAAAAATGTTAGTAAATAAAAATAGCTATGTTATCTTCAAAGAAATGAGGGCTAATGCTTAAAAACACAAAAGAATATAGTATCATTTTTGTTATTCATAATTTATTCCCAAATATTGTATATTAATTTAACTAATACACATATAAAATGTTGTACTTTAAAGTAAGCGATCTGTATGCCTAAATCGAGGATAAAAAAATCTTTAATAAAAATCTTTATTGGAACACACTGAAAAGAATAGTAGCATATATGATAGTATAGTAGTAAGTATATATATAACTACATACTGTAGTGTCCATGTAATAAATATCTTGATGTGAAAATTTTATAATGATAAATCTGAAATAAATATTCTTATTTGTTAAATTAATTCAAATAGACTTTTATAATTTGACGAGACGAGTCCTTGGCTTCGTTTTCATCTAAGGACGATTCTCATGAATAACATCACTTAAAATATCATAAAGACTTTTTCTTTTGTAGTTGTATTTAATATTAATTTTTATTTATTTATCTTGATTTAAAAAATAGGCATTATTTTTAATTGAGTGATTTAAAAACGTTATATGAAAATGAAGACACAACACTTTTTTTTATTTTTCTACTAGAGACTCACTCTCGCTTCACTCGCGTTCGTCCCTAGGTTGATACCCTATACAATTTTTCATCCCCATTTTCACCCCCTTAAGGGACCATCCTTTCGGGGATAAAAAGTACTCTATGTCCTTTTCCAGGGTCTCAAACTATCTCCTTACCAAATTTCATCTAAATTGGTTCAGTAGATCCAGTGATTACTCCCTACAACATCACAAACTCACAAACTTTACTTCTTTATAATATTAGTGTAGTTAACATTACCCCAACCATATTTATCTCCTAATTTCAAAAATCTACTAATACTCTTAATAATGTTTTTATCGACAATCTAAATAGCTAATAATCCGTACAACCCTAGAACAGTACAGGAATGGAGCTCATAAATAAAATATAGGTCGCGACACCTGACTGTTCTCAGGGAATGTGCAACCGAATTTACATCGCGATATTTCCAACTGCAGGGCGCAGGTTACTAAGATTGACCTGAATCGCGCTAAAATAGAAAGGAAATAAATGGAGTAGTGTGAAAAAATAGATTTTGGATAATGCTAGCAGTATAAGATTTTTTAAAAGGCTCTTATCTTTACATATAATAAAATTGTAACGAAGCCGGAATCTGTACGTAAAATATGTTTTGGAAAATCTTATTGAAATAGACTTTATTATCGATACAGAAGCCAAATCTATAGTTTTTAGAATTTTTGTCTGTCTGACTGTCTGTTACCGCAAAACCACTAGACAGATTTTGATGAAATTTGGTATGTTGATAGCTGGGTATCCGGGTCAATATATAGGATACTTTTTATTGTAGGAAAATATCTCATCTCTGAGAAATCTATACTAAACCTTAAGTAGGGACGAACCCGAACGGAGCGTGGATGAGCCGCTAGTTTTTAAATAAAACTATCTTTTCGGATTTTTTCGTGGTTTTATTTTGATTTTTGGTTTCGATTTTTGGTTTCGAAAAAACTCAAAATAAAACCGAAAAAATAGTTTTATTTAAAATGTCAAATATTCACGTAAAAATCAAAAGGTTACTTAGTATTTGCCGACTTTTTTACTTGCTCCTTTATATTGATATACTTCTATACCTACATATAATAAAATTCTATCAATCGAATCTGTACATTAAATATTTTTGCAAAATCTTATTGAAATAGTCATTATTATCGATACAGAGACCGAATCTATAGTTTTTAGAATTCTAAACGCATCACGAGAAAACCACTGGACAGATTTTGATGAGTACGATGATAGTTGGGTTTCTGAGTCAACATATATGATACTTTTTACTGCGGGAAAATATCTCATGTCTGAGAAATCTATACTAACCGATAAAACCATCCTAGGGACGAACCTGAGCGGAACAAGGGAGATTCGCTAGTATTATATAAAATTATTACACTATAACGAAAGTTGGTACTTAAAAATTGGTGAACAGTCCTTCCCATACAAAAGCTTCACTCGTACATGAGAAAAAACGGACGGACGTAAAGGATAAAGATTGTAAAAAGGATCTATTGTTTACGCAAACAGTTTTTAAGAAGAAAAAAGGTCTCACATAAATTCTTCAAGAGTCTTCGCTTAGATATCTTTACACGATAGTTTCTGTTACGGCTCTTTAAATCCGGATTGCATATAACTTTTAGATACCCTTTTAGTGATCTAGCCCGTGAAAGCTTAAATTAACTACTTACATTTGTTTTAACAGATATTTAGATGGCTGTTGAAACTAAATCTATACATATAATAAAACTCTTGCGGTCGAATGTTTGTACATAGAAAAGAAATGCTAAAAACCGAGTCAGGAGGATGTAAGAAGAGAAATAGGAAAAATCCAGTTTTTTTTAATTTTTGTTTCTCTGTCTGTTTGTCTGTTTGTACGGGCTAACCTCCGAAACTGTTTGACCGATTTAAATGAAATTTTGCATGGTGGTACCTTATATCCCCGGTCAATATTTTAGATACTTTTCATTTGGGAAAATTAAAGGATTCCCGTGGGATAGTTAAAAAAGTATAGTAACTTATACAGGTTAGTACACAAAAACTACTAATTAGATTTTAATGAAACTTTGCAATAATATAGTTTATACATCAGAATAACAAATAGGTTACTTTTTATCCCGGAAAAACGTACGGTTCCCATGGGATAGATTTGTTTTTGTTTGAACTGAGGCGAACCCGAGCGAAGCAAGGGGGCTAGTGTCAAAATATAATCTATCGTATAAGATAATGTTTGAATCGTTAATTTTAAATACAAGGTCAGTGTAGGTCTGATAGTAAGGTAATACCGGTTTAAAGTTCATTTTTGCTAAGAAGATCCTTTAAGTTTTAACATATGCTCTTTTGGAGTATATTTATAACAAGCGATATACAATAAAAGCAGAAGTATAGGTTACTTCTTATAACATCAGCTATCTGTTCGTAAAAGTCCCATCAAAATAGATCCAGCCGTTTCTGAGATTAACCGGAAAAAACAGACAGACATACAGACAAAAAAATTGTTAGTAAAAGGCTGCATTTAATAAAAAGCTGTTATTTTGAAATTACAAACAGATACTTTAATTTTATTTATTTGTATAGCTAATAATTATATGAGCTAATAATATTAGCTAATAATTATATGAGCGAAAACCTTTTTTGTACTATACTCGTAGCTATTACCTTATCTTGCATACGAGTCAACTTGTTTGAATTCTACATATTTTTTTTAGAGTGAGCAATTATTATATTATAATAGACTATAAATATTTTTATAATATATATTATAGAAAGAGCTTTAGCTCAAAGAGCTTTTCAACACTTTCTTACTGTTTTTTGGTACTGTTACTAAATACAATATCCATGTATGTATATCTTAAAGTTCCCATTTTGAAAGAAATACATGAAAAATATAAAAACAATTCACGTTTTTCTTCTTACAGTTAAGATAGCTTCACGAAATGATCATATTTATAAAAACAAAGTCGACAAAAAAAAAACTTGGAAACAGTTATTATATAAACAAATATGAAATATTTAATTTTTGTACCATTAATACTGGGAAGAATGTCATATTTTGTTTATAATCTGTGCTCGGTTCCAAGCAATTAAAGTTATCCGCTTATAACTCCGAATATTTATGTGAGGTACGGTCAGCATGTACAGAGTACTCGCATTATAATATACTTAATACTATTGACCCAGCTTGCAAACCTTATGAAAATCGATTCTGATTAGTTCAAACAAAAAACAAAGCGCTCTGAGGAATGTAATTTATAATATTTAGTGAATGAATGAATCTTAATGACTCATTAGTGAATGAAGGAATCTTAAAAATTCATTCATTCATTCAGTTGACTCAATTAACAAAGATTTTACGTAGTATAGACACGAAACAGTCGTTTGGAAAATCGCGGATAACAATACCCCTGATGGAAATTAAATTCGCGACCTGTGTTACAATAGTGTCACTTATTAGTTATATATACTCTTATCATGATACTCTTTTAAATTATAATAGTAATAAAAGTATCTAAATTTGACTTTTTATACTAACATTACTAACAGAATTAATTTTGTATGTGAAAAGTAAAGCGGTCAAGGATTAAGCGGCAGCGTTAAGTAGGCGTCAAAAATCCACCCAAAAAGATTCTGGATGTTGTGTGTATTAAAGCGGGGTTTGTTTGCTTCAAATTATGAGACTTAAATATTATTTTAGCTTGAAATATTTAATTTTAGCCGATTTAAAAGAGTAATATGTACGCTATTCGAAGTTATTTAGTTAGTTAGTTAGTTATTCGAAGTCATTTGTATACTGTATATACCTAAGTTATTAAGACAAATATTCGGAAATGAATCCGCGACCTCAAGTACCTATTTAAAATAATAATCCAAATAAAAATAATATATTCAAGCCTCTTATACTCTCATTTTATCTCGTCGCTTTCGAAGTCATTATTTTCTTCATACAAGCTCATAAATGTTTATTACTTATTTCTTTGGTAAAAAGAGGTTATAATTTTCAATTTTACAAAACATCCATTTTTAATATCGATTATCGTTAACTAAATTGATTTCTTGTTCCTGATGCGTATCTGTATTATTAAATAATTTTCTTTAAGCATAATGCGCGCGAGTACTTTGCTTTGTATACATCTCTTTCAAACTTCACTTAACTTTATAAATCTGTAGTACTTTCATCTTTTATCCCGTGGGACGTATAACGTAGGCAAATAAATAATAGGTAAG
The DNA here is from genome assembly GCA_033884665.1 of Argynnis bischoffii washingtonia. Classification (NCBI taxonomy): domain Eukaryota; kingdom Metazoa; phylum Arthropoda; class Insecta; order Lepidoptera; family Nymphalidae; genus Argynnis; species Argynnis bischoffii. The sequence goes on from JAEMGE010000032.1 coordinate 618,691, forward strand.
TTTTTTATTAAAATACTAGCGACAAGCGCAATTTACGCGAATATTTGACATTTAAAAAAAAATATGTTTTCGGATTTTTTCGCGGATTTATTTTGATTTTTGTTTCCCAACGTTTTTAATGCTTTACAGCAATCATGGTCACGGGAGAGACTAAGGTGTTAGATGTCTCAAAGGTATTATATGTTTGTTACAGATATCCTACCCACAAAATAACAAAATGAATTCAAAAAACTTGAAAATTTGCACCAAAGTACCTTACAATATTAGTTAATTTTAATTTTAAACATTTTTATAATTTTAATTACTTTTATACTTAAATATGGAATATTATTTATATCAGTACCTGGGCGACCGAGCTTCGCTCGGAGTTCTTGAAAGATTGTATATTTTACATTAAGTGACTAAGTGTTACTGAGAAAGTTGTATAGATGTCGCGATAAGAACAATTTTCTTTTTATTTGGCTTAAAAATAATTTTACATTAAGTGACTAAGTGTTACTGAGACAGTTGTATAGATGTCGCCATAAGAATAATTTTCTTTTTAATTTGGCTTAAAAATAATTTTACATTAAGTGACTAAGTGATACTGAGACAATTGTATAGATGTCGCTATTAAATTTTGCGTAGAATAATGCATAAGAAAAACGCATGAAAACTCGAAAACACGCGTTTTCCCAGACATGTGACTAATCTAGATCAATTTTTCGCCCCCGAAAGCCCCCATATACAAAATTTCAGCAAAATCGTTAGAGCCGTTCCCGAGATCGCTGGTATAAATAAATAAATAAATATATAAATATACAAGAATTGCTCGTTTAAATATATAAGATTTTAGCTGTTATTATTATTATTATTACAATTTTTTTTAGAAACTCTATTGATTAATCTATATGTATAAAACAAGTCGTGTTAGTTACACCATTTATAACTCAAGAACGGCTGGACCAATTTTTATGATATTTGATATTTTGGATTTCTCTTAGTCCAGAAAAAAAAAATATTACAATTTTTATGGTTAATGCTGGCAAATAACTATTTTAAATATCTATGTGAAACTTACATAGCGACGAACTCGAGCGAAGCGAGGGTGAGCCGCTAGTAATATATATTTATTGTTGCCATTATTATACTTATAACCATAAAAAAAAATATTTAGGCCACATTATTGTTCTATGTGTAATTTAAAAGTTTAAATTAATTAAGAATTACATTTACAAATAAAAAATATTAATTTGAAATACTGTTATTTTGATCCGCACAGTAAGAACTTACTACATCTAACTGTCTGTTTATTATATTAATAACAGGATCCCACGACGATGGTAGTATCCATAGATGGTAGTATCGTATCGACTTACCCTCGCTTCGCTCGGGTTCGTCCCTGCATTGATTCCCCATACAAACTTTCATCCCCATTTTCATCCCCTTAAGGGATGTTTTCGCAGTTGTTTTTTGCATTAGATAGTCCGTTTATTGAGGAAGGCTATATATGATATATCATCATGCTACTACTCAAGGAAACGGAGCAGTAATGTAATATATAGTCATTCTATTCCATACTAAGCGTTAAAACGTAGGTACCTAGGGATGTACCTGAGCGAAGCGAGGGTGAGTCGCTAGTATTTCATAAGTTCCTACAACAGTAAAATATTCAGAAACTGCCACTATTTAAAATGCAATAAACAAAAAATAAATGAAACAATAGTATATTTTTTTTTTATTTTATAAAATTTATTTCTATTTATAATTTTATCATGAAATTATTGTAGTACAAAATATAGATTTCATATTTTATTTTATCGTTTCGTTGATTGTCTAATTTAATTATAGACACGTGTTAATCAAAGTGATAAGCGTTTATGTTTTTTTTTGCGAGTAAATAAAATATGAAGGATTCAAATGAACATGAATAACCTAACAAAGGATAATTTACTTCAGTTTTAATATCCAAAACAAGTTTTTCTCTCGGTATTCACCGCGTTAATATTTCTTTTTAGTCTGTAACCAATATAAAAATTAAACTACAGTTTGCATTATATTAAATTCTTTGTTTTGTGGTGTTGTGTACAATGGAAAAAGACATGGTAAAGATTAAATATTCTATTTAGCCTTTTTTTTAACGTCCCACTGCTGGGAGTGGGCCTTCCTACAGGGGGATCGTATTCCACCACACTGGCCAAGGATAACTATTTATAATCAGCTTCGAAGTTTTCAAGTCCTGCGCATAGATCTATACTAATTTTATAAAGAGGTAAAGTTTGTGAGTTTGTGAGGTCGTAGGGGGTAATCTCTGGATCTACTTAATCGATTTTGATGAAATTTCGTAAGAAGATAGTTTGAGACCCTGGGAAGGACATAGGATACTTTTTATTCCGGAAATCATCTCTTAAGGGGTTGAAAATGGGGATGAAAGTTTGTATGGGGAATCAACTTAGGGACGAACCCGAGCGAAGCGAGGGTGATTTGCTAGTCTTTCATAATACAGTGGTAGTATGTAACTCCCACTGTCCATTCTACTATCAGAGAAGTACTAGGAGCATTCCGCATGTTACACCGCCAGCCAAGGTGGACCACGTCTCAATGTGTCTCTAAATTATATAATTCAATAAATACGAATTACTCGATGATATAGAATTAAAAGCAGCCTGTAATGTAAAAAGAACATCTACAAACACACTTTTTAACAATTTATAATATTAGTAGTATAGATTTATTTATTTATTTATTTATTTAGGATTGTCAACAGAAAAAACATTATTACATGATAATATAAAATTTGCTATTAGTACAATGATTAAATGCTTTTCTACTTATAGACAAACACAACATGCACAATATTTTTATAATTTTTTTATTTTAAAAAATTACACAAAATTTTTCTAATTTATAGATGGTGATATGGTCACCCTACAGGTGCCCCTGCGAAACAGCATTATTGTTTACGTTAGCACTGGATTATACGCGATGGATACATCACTACATATTTTATACAAACTACTCCCTTCAATCCTCATAGAAACAACCTAATAATATAAATAGATATGATCATAAGAATTATATTGGCTTCTTTTCTTTGAAAATGTGGTGATAAAAGGAAAACTTCGTTACTGGATAAGGCTTAGAGCCAAGCTACACGTTGAACATGTTTAATTTTTACAATGTGCTATACATTTTACATGGAAAAATAATTTTAATAGAGATCAATAATTACGGTACTAACGACTTATCGTCTCTTCGCTTGGCTGCCTTTTGTATTTATAACTAGCGACTCACCCTCGTTCGCTTCGGGTTCATCCCTAGACAAAAACAAATATATCCCACGGGAACCGTACATTTTTCTGGGATAAAAAGTAGCCTATGTGCTATTCCAGACTATAATCTATCTCTATGCTAAATTTTATCCAAATCCGTTCAGCCGTTTTGGCGTCAAAGAGTAACAAACATCCATCCATCCATCCACGAAAACTTTCACATACCTATATATTTTACAATATTAGTAGAATATTACTAGCCTTTTCTGGCGCCTTCGCCCGCGTCGTTTAGTTTTGTAGCCTATAAGAAACATTTTTTAATAAATAACCTACAAAAGTAAAAAGGAATTTTCAAATCTGATCAAACAACAAACAAACAAACTCTTTATCTTTATATATTAGTATATATATAACCGTTATTATTGAACATACGTAATCTAACGCCACTTTTTGGCTATGTGTTACTCCAGGTCACAGTCTGTTACTACTTAGTTTATGTTTTCTTATTATTTACTCATAATTTCCTTTGCAACTTTTAATGTTTCTAAGATAAATACATTTAAATAATACCTAATTCATTATTTATACTATATGTAGTTATAAAATCTACAATCGTGTGAAATTTCCAAACATATGTAATCGCTAAACGCAATCATAGAGAATACCTACACTCTAATTATAGTATTGTGTACACGGCACCAAGTTAAACAGTACGTCCACACTATCGTCGACAGACTAACCGCATGTATTTAAAGACATATTTATGTATTTATAATATTAGTAAGGTTTTCATTACATATTATAAAACGAAAGTCCCAACGCCGCGTCTGTTTGTCTGTCTGTCTGAACGCGATATACTCAAAAATTACCAAATGAATTTTCATACGGTTTTCACCAATAGAGTGAGGAATATTTTGATGTATAATTTATTAAGGTTTTGTGTAAATTGACTGAAATATGAAGATGATTGTAGATGTCGGAAAAAATCATGCCGACTGGCAGCTTTACTGGCCTGTGCCGCGTAAACCAATAAGAGTTAGTTACCAATATAATAAATAGGAAAGCACCCGAGTGAAGCAAGCATAAGTCACTAGTTAATAATATTATTAGAACGACTTTATTACTGCTGATAATAATAATAAGTGTTGATAAACTGCAATGACTTGTGTATCTTTTGGGACTCCTCTAAGATACAACCTATTTATAAAAAAACAATTGTAAAAATCGATTCACATTTGGTAATTAATAATTACCTTTAAGACGTCTAAAACCTTAGTCTCTCCCGTGACCATATTAATTGTTCTAATGCATCGGAAACGTCGGGAAACCAAAAATTATAATAAATCCGCGAAAAAATCCAGAAAGATAGTTTTATTTAGGTTGCATATTTTCGTAATGTTGTTGAAAAATCTTAAAATTGACTAAATAAACTTGTCTGTGCGTGTATACAGCGAAATTCCAAGGCGCGGTAGTGTACATCCTACTGCTAACGCTCATTTCGAGCCTGATACAAACTCTAATTACCCACCATTACGGCTCGAGTTTAGGTTAAATTTGCATAAATTTACGTAATCTGACCCCGCGGTATCACACTTTTGTTATTATTATAGCTGGTACTTTTAATCTCGGATACAATTACTAATGGCGTGAGTGTGAAATATAAAATTTCAACACAACCTATAACTTTTGTCAATGAAAATTTTAAATATGTTTATATATTTAGTAATTCAAACTTATATGTAATCTCTCCAGGTTAATTTCTAAGAAACCCGTGAATTTCCGAGAATTCAATTGTTATCGTACACGCCGGCGTGTATGCGGTCCTAAAGGGGCTAATTAATAAAAAGTTCAACAAGAAATAGCTAGGAACCTAAAGTACAAACAAGCGAGAAAAATGTTGATGCCTAATACAGTACCTATTTAGTTGAGAAAGACAAATTTTATCCTGGGAAAGATAAAGGTCTCCTATAAAAATGTGTAGGATACAAGAATGTCCTTATTGTTTTGTTAGTCGTCTAATTACCTAGTCTACTCTTTATTATTTTATTATCCAGCGAAAATTTCAAATGTTTTTAATATTTAGAATTAAAATACAAAAAACGAACGTCAATTGTAATTTATCAATTCTACAAATACGTTAGAAATGAAAAGTATAACTTACACCAATCCAATTTGAAAGTGGTCATAAAAACTGCTATCATCTTTTCTGAAATCTACATAGCATTTTAAGCCGCGATTGGCGTTTGCCCAAAACAAGGATATAGAAAACAAAGAGAAAATTCTAATAAGTCATCCCTGTTACAAAAACAACGCCTTTAGTTTGTCCGTTCATCCTACATTTAAAAGACTGTTTATTTCAAACCGAAATAGTAACAAGATGTTGTAGCAAAGAAAAATATTCAATTTCGAAAATTTTCAAGTTTGTAATTTAAAATATATTCACCCTACCTCTAATAGATTTTCCGTGAGAAGAATTTTTATTTATATTTAAATAATTGTACGTACAAATTACAGGATACCAAACCAAACCAGATACTGCAGATGCGCCATACCATACACGTAAAATCGCCTTTATTTGGGATTATTCGATAGCATTTTTGTTATAAATAAATATAGAAGTAAAAAAATCCAAATTTGTATCGTTTTATAAAATATACTCATATCCAGAAACAAGAGGTCCATGGAAGCAATTTGGCAATGTGCTAAATAGGACAGCGGTCCATTCGCCAGAGGACGTCTTATCTACACGAATTGGCTCGCTACTGCCTTCATTCATGATACATTTGCAAAGTGCTAGCCGAAAAATATAGCTCGTGTAAATAGTGTTGTTTCAAATATTTAGGTGTTTTACAACATTGTTATAGTCTAAGATCATGATGTATGTCATTCATACATCAATTTATTTCATTTATGAAGTTTTGGAATCGATGTAATTGAATATCACAATTTTAAATTCACAATTATTCATTTGTGTTACAAGAAATATTTAGTTCTGCATGTACATTGTACAATATTTATAGCGGCAAAAATTGACAAGTGAGTACAGATTAAAGAAAATACACCAGAGAATATATAACAATTAAAACGGGCAACGCAATCGGTGTTGCCTTATAAATATTTTAATCGCCACAAAGTGTTTCAAACAATTTACAACTAGATATTTTGCAGATGGGTTGCTTTTAGACCTACTTTAAAATGGAATTAGTCTGTATCTATTGTGAATAATTCGACCTTTTTTAATGATTTGCGTCGATATAAAAATAAAAATTTCACCACTTAGGGTTGGTCATTTCTTTTAAGTTGATCGGGCGGATTTTAAAATTAGTCGGTGTAAATGTCAAATTCTGATGCGAGCTAACTCAAAATAATGAAGGCCCCTCCCTATACACCTATATTTGTATTAAAAAATAGCCTTAACATTTATTAGTAGCCATTTGATTGAATAGATACGATGCTTTTGTTTGAATACGCTAAGTATTAATAACATAATACTTTCTTAGATTACTTTAAAATATTTTTACATCCTACCAGATTTCGGCCACGGCGGCCTATCATTAAGACTGGCATACCCAAGAGATATTATATTGCAGCGCGTGTACGCGCACACTACGTTCACTCTCATACTCCGATGGGACATCTACTCGACACGACCAATAAGTGTCGACGCAGGACCGACAGCTTCACGAGTTCTCCGAGACACGGGGGTGAAACACCTCCAACTTCCCAAACCTGGGCTGTTACTGAGATTTTTTTGGCAGAAACACTCAATAACTGAACTTGACCCAACCCGGGACTCGAACTCCAAGATCTTCGATCGTAAATGCTAGCCACTAACCACCGAGACAGTTACATCCTATTTACTGAGGAAGGCTATGTACCATAACACCACAACTCTCAGGAAGAAGTATTTAAATAAAACAACATATTCCATTATTATTTAAATATAATTACATAAAACCTAATTATAATAATTAAAAATACAAGGCACATCCACACTATGATTTCTGACACCAATATTTATCAATTCAATTCAATTCTTATTTGGCATTTGACGTGCCAGTTGGGCACAGAATAATACAATACAAACAAATAATTTGACACTTACAAAGTCATTTACTAAAAATTCTATATTAACTAAATGATCTTTGATTTGATGAATTTATCAAAATTATCAAAAATTTCGGCCCCGAATATCAAAATAATTATTAAAACATTACAAAAATTCACGAATTATTTTTTTTTCAAAAACATGACTAACGCTGGCTAATAACTATTGATATCAATTTCAAACGAACTAGGGATGAGCTGCTAGTATTATATAAATACTAGTGCCCTTAACCTTAACCCTTATTTTATTTCACCCATCGATCAAAAAAGTACTAGATACACAATCAGCGACAAAAAAATAGTCCTCACCGAATGAGCGCTCATTTGAACATTTGAGCGCGCTTTTAATTTAATACATTTTTCGTAAAAACGACTTTAAGCATTGCATTTAAGGTTCAATTTACATTGTTGTATATTTATTTCAACTAGAATAATTACCTAATCACAATTGGTGACAGTTTTAAAAGAACTTTTTCATGGGATTGTGTATGTAGTACTTTTTTGATCGATGATTTCACCTAAAAATTATAAATTAGCATCATTGCTCTATGGAAATGTACAAACTGTATTCATCCACAATATTAGAAGGCAGTGTTAAAAAATACATACATTACTTTACAAAATCGATAAAAACATGATCATTAAATTAACCAACTTTAAAAAAAGATGTATTTTAATATGTACATATTCATTAAAATTATCATATATTTTATGTGTCATATGTTACATGTCATATTCGCGATTCTAAAAACAAAAACATTAATAGTATTCATAATAAAAATAAACACAAAGGACCATTCTAATAATAATTATTATTATTTGTAGCTAGTTTTGCCACACGGTTCTGTCTACATCGTGTGTCTATCGGTAGAAAATTTCACTTGACTCCGTTGAAGTGTAAAGAAGTGAAAAACAAACTCACTAACTTTGATATTAGTATGGAAAATTTTCACCAATTTTATTGAGATTCTAAAGAAATATATTATGATTTCTCTCTCTTCATTTGAAATTTTCGAGACAAAAATTTTATGATTTAAAATCATTTATTTTAATTAAGACGTTACACTACAAAAAATTTAAACTTCTTAACTGACATTAAAAAAAGAGGTAATCCGAGTGTTTTCATACGTATATCAAGATATATTTAAGCCAATTAATTATGAACAGCTTATCATGATTCAAGATAAATTCCATAAATAAAATCCACCCATTTGCATTGAATAATTAATTTGAAGTTTGTATACTTTGAAGTTATAAAATAACTATCCCCCATCTAGAAACAAAGACTGTAAAATTTGAAATCCACTTTAAGATTATCGGTCAACTAAAGTGACTAACAAAAGCAGTTATATTCTGTCAGCACCTTCTTACATGAAAGAAGATTTTTTATCTATTTCTAATATTAATCTGTTTTAGTGATGCGAAACATGATGTCATGTCAAAACGTCGGGAACCAAAAATCTAAATAAATCCGCAAAAAATCCGGAAAGATAGTTTCATTTAAAATATCAATTCGCGAAAACCTAAGAGAGTAATAAGGGTCAGTCATTTAGTTTTCATCAAAACCTTTTTGGTGTAAAATTTTCTACTTTCGTCCATAAATATATTGCGTATCATAAATATTTATTATGTTATATAAAAATTATAGCTAGTCTTTTCTATGTTAATGTTGTAAATTTTGTACAGTATTACTATTAGTTTATAATGAAATCTTAATGTAAACTGAAAATCTAAAAATAAAGAGATGTTTAGATATCGTTTTATTGAGTGGATTAATAAAACAATATGATATAGTCCGTCGAATATCAATAAACGAATTTGTGACCTACTTATCATTAGCTTAAGTCTTAAATGAAATAAACGCTTGGCAATAAATATGAGTAACACTGAAAATTCACTGTAGTGTAAATAATGGTATAGATAAAATTTATAGTAATATCATGTTTAGTAATCTATAAAACAAGTTATGTTAATTGAAACACTAAAACAACTAAATAAGTGGAATCTGGAAAATAAACCTAATAATAACTGGCATATGATATTATAATGACGTAACACTTTAAGCTTATCACTCTTTTAACGCCTATTTGAATTATACTACTTATTATTTTACAAATATGTTTCTAAATCATACTTTTATGTGCCATAACATGTTTCCTAAATTAAAACAAAGTAACATTGGAGTTGTGAATTGAAATTCAAATGAATCTTTTACAAAAAATGAAAATTTTATCTACGTAAGTTATGTGATATGTATAGTCACTTGTTATAAATGATAGCACTACTTGTATCATTGCATATCATCTATAGGTACGTAACTACATAATGTTATTATAATATGACGCTTCAACAATTATTAGGAATCGTTCATAAACTCGTCCTATGGCCACATCTAGCGCCGACAGTTGAAATAAATAACGTGCAGTTGTTTTATTCTGATTGAAGAATAAATATTTTTTTTATATATGTATTCTTCATAATGAATCAATATTTTATTTATTTTATACGAATATATAGACTTTTTCTTTAGTATTTCTTAGTAATGTTATTACACGCATTAGGCAGAAGTAAATTACACTTTACTCAACCCAGTAACGTTAAATGTGGTCGAGCTATTGTAAATATTGTGTATAGTCAAGTCGATTGAATTTGTACTTCGATAAATTGAGTCGCCTATCTTTTAATGAACACAAACAAATCTCTTATAAACTTATATTTATTATGATTTTTATTTATCGATATGTAATTAATAATTAGTTTAATAAATTTTCTTTATCTAGTAACATTCAATTGAGAAATAATACTACTATGCGAAATAAAATAACAGATGTATGAATCGATATTATCCTATCCCCAATATCCATACACAAAATACGAAAAACACATGACATTATCATTTTGTCTTAAAAAAAACAAATGAACAAAAAAGCAAAACTTTCACCACAACTCATGTTAACACTTCATCGGGCACACTCTTCCTTCTCGATCTTCTGGGAGTTTGGACAAACTCTCCTTCATTAACTTCTTGGAGTTTCTTCCTCGCTCTGTTTTCTTCTAGATCTCCTTTCGGTGTTTGGATACTTTTGCGTCTACTTCTTGTCATTATGGGCGTTCTATCTTCGACAGCCTCTTGACGGACCAGTTTCAGTTTCCTTCTGGGTTTATTTTCCTTCTCCTCTGTGTGCATAGAAGATAATCCACTGTCTACGTTCACAACATTATCATTATCTTCTGTATTTAATTTCTTAAAATCATCATCTTTGTCTAAAGTTTCTTGAATTTCCTGATCTGAATCATTGAAGAGTACAACCTTGATGGATTTTTTCGAGGCCTTCACGTTTGACTTGAGGATGCTACGGGCGGGCGTAGCACCCAAGTTGACCGGTGTTAATGGCGGCGCATCCTGTTAAAAAAGGTATTAAATACAATAATACAATATTAAATGAATTTTATTAAAATAGAGTACCTCTTAAAACTTGTTTTAAATAAAAAATAAAAATTTATTTTTATATTGAAAATCCTAAAAATCTATTAATTTTAAAATAAATCATAATATTCTTTCTCATCTATTATATAAGCAAGCATGATTAAAGCAAATGAAATGTCGCATAATAACGAACGCTGTGGTAGCCCAGTGGTAACCCGCTCGCTTGGGAAACCGAGTGAAGTGGGTTCAAATCCCGGGTCTCGCACCTCTGATATTTTCATGTGCGAATCATTTTCTAACTTGATTACCACTTGTCTTACGGTGAAGGAAAACATCGTGAGGAAACCTGCATGTCTGAGAGAACCTAGCAAGTTTTCGAAAGACATGTGAAGTCCGCCAATCCGCACTTGGCCAGCGTGGTGGACTATGGCCCGATTCCCCTCGTATTGAAGGGAGGCCCGTGCCCAGCAGTGGGACGTTAAAAAGGGCTGAATACAACGAACGCTGCACTACTGCATACATTGATATATAAAAAAAATAGATACACATTAACTGACAAATATCTTTTCAAAAATTGGCGTCGACATGTGACGTTAAATTAAACCAAACAATAAAATTAAATAATGGAAAATCCTAACTGTCTAAACACAAATTCGACCTTACGCACACCGCATAAATTACTTTTTTAAACAAAACAACGTGAGTTTTAATTTTGTCATCCGAAAAGCAATACACAAAAGGGATTCGAAATAGCGCATAATTTCGAATTGTGCGCTTTTTTTTTATGGACACTTTTAATACGCTAATGTGTATCTTGAGTTTTTATATATCAAATACTGTATATGAGTAACTTATGAATGTGAGTGAAATGTGAATGTATGGGTAAGAACAATAAATGACTACAACCTAGCATTGTTTTATTACATTTAAATGTTGTCCAAATTATGGAAATCAAATAAAAATATACTTTATTCAAATAGACTTTTACAAGCACTTTTAAATCGTCAATTTTAGAATTTAAATTAAATGTCAGTGTAGTCAGTCCGTGAGGAAGCTACCACCGGTTCGGAAAACAGTTCTGCTGAGAAGAGCCAAAAGAACTCAATAGTTGCTCTATTTAAATATAATGATAATTTACAATAATAAATAAAAATACAATAAAATAGCCTTCATTCAGAGAAGAGAATACAGTACATATTGTAAATATTACGAATAGTTGGTTATTTTAAATTTTAAATAATGTATTTCATTTCATAATTATTGTGTAACATATTAATACAATAATTGTTCTTATCCTGCATGAGTATCAATTAATATGTAGTAATCCCACAGATTTGAATCAACAAATTATATGCTCTGCTCAATAAAAATAAAAACAATGCATCCATCCTTTTAATAACGACACGTTTGGCTCAGTTACCTACTTGCTGTGCCAATGGTCGCCGGTTCGAGTCCCGCTATATATGTGTAGTGTATCAACTATCTGGTATCCATAACACGAGCCTCGTAGCTTACCATGGAACAGGATGGCGCTGTGTGTTAATGTCCCAACATATTATCATTATTATTAATATCCTCACCGTATAGACCGTGTCGCTGTCCACGTTCTTGCCGATGAGGGAGGCGCGCAGCATCGCGTAGGACGCCGCGCTCTGCGGTCGATTGTTAGTTATTATTAGAGAACCACCGGATATCCGGCAACTATTCGGTATCCGGCCTAATTTTATTGTCCGGCTGGATACTGGATAGTAACGCAATATTAACGTCCTCCTGACCGATTCCGGCCACGGCGGCCAATCTCATTGAGACTAGCCAACTGCGCTGGAGATATTATAGTGCAGCGCGTGTGAGAGAGAGCGCCGACACAACGTGCACTCTCTATTCCTGTCACTCTCTCACTCCGGCGGGACGACACGAGACACGGCCGGTGAGAGTTTCCGTGCTCTGCCTCGGCACGGGGGTGAAACACCGCCAACTTCCCAACTCCGGGCTGTTACTGAGGCTTACTATACAGAAAGACTCAATATTTAAACTTAGCCCGTCCCGGGACTCGAACCCGGGACCTCCAGATATGCAGCCGTACATGCTAGCCACTACACCACCGAGGCAGTTAACGCAATATTAGAATATTAAAAAATAATGTTAGAAATATGAAAGTCAACATCAGAAATGTTCATGAATAAATGATCAAAAAATATATTTCTTATGTTAAAATTATTCTATTTATTACTCATTGCCCTACCCTTAAATAGCAGTTATGACTTAAGTTATTATTAAATATATATTATTAGTATGAATGAATTCAGCGTTGCATAAGCATAAAGAAACAAAATATACATAAAATTATGACATACACAAGACCGTGTCTCACATTTTTTGAAGCTTCTATCAACAGTTACAACTGTTTATAAAAATCAAAATCAAAAATGTACTGATATTGAATACTATAATAAACGAAAATGTCACATTAAAACCTTCATTACAATCATAATGTTACCTTAGAAGCAGATGCTTTCTGAGCTTCATTCGACAGCACGGCCTTCAGAAGACTCGGCTTATTCATAGGAGTAGATGGTTTAGGAGATTTAACTGGGGATTGTATGCAGAAGAAGCCAGCTTCAAATGTCTTGTTTTCCAAAGAGTTGATAGCTGGTTCACCCGATTCCTCTGTTACTTGTGCTTTTTTGGCTTTTCTTGCAGCTGCGGGTGAAGAAATTGAGAATTTTAATTAAACATGTATCATAATTTAATACTTTTCATTAGTAATATAAATATCAAAATCCACGAATTTTGTCTAGTTTTATTTGTAATTAAAATTTACATTAAGAACTTTTAAAATTAAACCCAAAAATTAAAAAAGCTCTCTCTTCTTTCGCATCTTTTAAGCTTACATTTCCAAAAAAAATGTTGAAAATGTTGTAAAAAATAAATTAATTTTTTTCTTAAAAAAATATCTTGAATACTTTTGATATAATATGGACCATAGAAAAACAATTTATAAATTTATTTTGGTGACCATACTGATATTAGTTGTTAACTAAGCATAAAACTATTTCTAAATTTTATTATTTAATACTTCCTAAGATTTATAAAAATATTTGACATTTTAAATAAAACTATCTTTTCGACTACTTTATCTGAGAGACGGACCAGGTCTCTGCTGTGACCACGATTGCTGTAAAGCATTCTAAAGTCGGGAACCAAAGGTCTGAACAAATTCAAAAAGGTGTTCATTATTTATTCTTGTATTAACCGCATGGTACATATATTACCAGCAATCATATCCTTCAAGCGACTGGTGGCAGCTGGTTTATTTCTATTGATGGTAGGTTTCGTTGTTGGTTTCTTTTTAACTTCGACAGGTGTTTCCTCAGTCCAGCCTCTGGCTCGCATCTCTTCTAACTTCTTGAACCTCATATCTACATTCACTATCTGTGCATAAGAGAAACCTCACATTATTATAAACTAGCAACTCACCCTCGCTTCGCTTCGTATTCATCCCTAGACAAAAACAAATGTATCCCACGGGAACCGTACATTTTTCTGGCACAAAAAGTAACATATGTGCTATGCCAGACTATAATCTATCTCTGTGCCAAATTTCATCCAGATCCGTTCAGCCGTTCTGGCGAGAAAGAGTAACAAACATCCATCCATCCTCACAAACTTTCACATTTATAAGTTAGAGTGGATATAAATATGGATTTACAAATATCTATTATAGATATTCTTTATTACATTAGAATTTCTTTATTATCAAATGATAAAAAAAATGGTGGGTTAATACAGAAACCTCTTTAGAGATAATGTATAAGGGTGAGTTTTATCTAGCAGAACACAATAGTGCAAAAGAATTTAAAATAAACACTATTAAGTAACATAAATAAGAGATGAAAAGTTTAACAAAAAAAATACACATGTACATTGTACACATACATACATGTTTGAATTGAGCATGCTTGTACTGCTTTATATGTAGTTTCTGTGTAGGTTCAATGCCATCAATGGATAACCAATCTTTTACCATACAAAGTATTGTTTTAAATTCAGAATAAAAAAATGATATGTAGAAGTTTTAAATTATACATCAAGTCATGATGATGTTTGGAGATAATGTTATTCTATTATTTTTTAAAGCAACTGCTATACTCTTATGTGTTTTAAAACAATTTTAAGATCATAAATCAGTTCTAAATTTCATAAACTGTTTAAAGTACCATAAGGCAACCCTAATGTATTTTCATAACATTGTTGTTTGTCAACATTGTCGTAGGTTATACCACATTACATACATAAACATTGCATACCTGCATAAAGACCATGTCCCAAAAGCCATGCAAGTCTCCGGGAGTGACAAGAGCCTGTCCGTGTTCTGGACATTCACATCTCAGTAGTAGAGAAGCAAACTGCTGTAACTTCTGAGACATCAACAATCTAGCTTGACCTATGGCACCGAGTACAGCTTCCTGGAAGACAAACAGTACATAATAATGTGAAATTGGCGAAGTAATCTGTGCTCAATTGGCACACTTTAAAGCCATTAAGAAGAAAGTTGAATTGAATTGTACTACATAATTACTCTTTTAACTACACCAATAATATTTTCTTTACTTGAACCAATTTCAAAATCAATTTAAATGTTTTGTTATATTGTATTATTGTATTCAGCCATTTTGTTTAACATCCCCCTATATATATAGAATAAATTATTTCATCTTTATAAATGCAATTTGTGGTTGCAAAATATATTTCGACGTTAGCAAATATTAAATTTAATATTTATATTTTGTGGTACAACATATTCACTTTGATATAAAAACTAAAACAATTTACAATTGACAAAAATATTGTATCACATACATAAAGATGTGGTTCTATTATATTTTTTTTTAATTACCTGCACAGGTTCAGGCAAAAGTATTTGATCGGAGATCTTCTCCCAGGTGTCACACATTTCTGTGATGCATTTGATCTCCGAGTCTAATTGTCGCCTGAAATGCTCAACACTTTCCATTTCACATAGATCGTCATCTAACAAACCTAGAAATCCAATTTATAAATAGTCTTAATAAAAAAAGGGATAAAAAATTAGGTAGAAATAAAACAAATACATTTATAGTGTTAAGTGAAGCTTACCACAATAGATTAGTAAGAACAGCACTCAAATCGGTTAAGCCATATTAGATATTAGAGCGCACAGACAAACAGACAAAAATTCTAAAAATCATTGTTTTGGGTTCTATCGCATTAATAAAGGCCCCAAAAATAGTTTTTATCAAATATCTTCCATGTACAGACAGCAATCAGATACACTTTTATTATAGGTATAGAATATATTATTAAGATAAATTGGCTAAGTAGTAATTTAGTTTAATTTAGGATTTACATCTTTTTTACTTTTAATACTCTTTCGATCTGATCTAGTTCTTAAATTTCTTGTTTCATATTGATTTGGAGCAGACTTAGGTTTTGCTGTACTTTTATCTTTATTCCGGATTTCTTTTGGATTATTTTTCTTCTCATTTTTCTTTGGTGGTTCTAATGTAGGTTTAGGTAGGTTTTTCAAAACTGGGTTGAAAGTTGCATCTTTTGGGGCAAAAGATTGAGAATAATTTTTTTGTTCTTTAGTCGCTTTAGAGGCTTTTGGCTTGGATACATTATTGTTATTTCTAGCTGTTTGTGATCTAGTAACACGTCCAGATGTGCTTGGCATGGGTTTTGGAGGAGGTGGGGGGACAAATTTTAAAGCATTGCGTGCAACACCAACAACAAACGGTTTTTTTTTTCGCAATGCAGCTTCTTTTTTCTTCTTTTCTTTTTCTTCTTTCCATTTCTCTAGCTGCATCCGTCTGTGTTCCACCTTAGATTGTATATCTATCACTGATGGTAGACTTTCTGGTTTTGGAAGATTTCTTATTCTATCGAAAACCGATAATCGAAGAGTTTTTCTCTTCTTAATATCATTCTCTAGCCGCTTCTTTACCTGCAAATCATGAATACACTATCATCAGAGCGATATTACTTATTTTGAACAATTTGGAAAAATATTTTATATTCATGGATACGACAGCTACCGCATGCATGGTTATGATTATCAATTTATGGTTCTATATGAATACAAAATGACTAGGTAATATTAAACTGGAAACAGTACCCCGCCAGCTACGCTTAGAAACTGTACAGGTTTGCTCTTGTGTTTCTTTACATGTTTCTCCAATAATTTGCCGAAATCGAAACTTTTCTCTGAAAATAATTAGTCACTGAATGTTAAAAAACAAAATAATATTATCAATTTTAATTTAAAACGTAAGACTTAAACGAGAATGAAACTTTGATGAGTAAGTTATTTATATAAATTATTCTTCCCTTTAAAACATTCTATTTTGTTAAACTATATAGTAGAATTGATAATATTTACCCATTAGATAAAACCTGAAACAAAAATTAAAATAAAAAGATTTAATCAACAAAAGCACCGACGATTTCAAATACGTAACAGTCACAAAAACATCCAAATTCTAAAATATCATAGACAAGACATTTTAAACTTTCTTGCCATTATACTTAGCTTTTTGAATAACAGTAATGATGTCTATTTATCGTGTTATATAATATTAATATAATGATGTATTAAACAATTTTAAATAAAAGATTTCTACTATTTACGAATTATATTAATTGAAATAATGATTGATACAAACAGAACTATTGCTCCACCTATATTGTTTATGATGGCATTTGTTTTATTTATAAATTAAACATATAATATTAAAATTTATTTATTATAATATAAAATTGATATTATATTAAAAAAATACAATTTATAATAAAATATATTTAAATAACCAGAAACTAAAAAAAAACAAGTAACATGGTAATATTATTTTTAGCTTCCGGCTGTCAGCTGATAGACTCGTAAATCGTAATTGCTTTCCAAAACCTATTTCGATTTTCCCAGAGAAAACGTCAGGCACCATTCAACATGGGCTTGAAATACGCTATCAATAGCTAGTCATAGCTGAAATATTGCTCTAATTGTAGTGTTATTGTTATTTTAGTTTCGTTTTATATGTACATTGTGTAACTCATAAATTAGTCGAAAATGGATACGTTTATCTTAGGATACTTCGGTTATGGCGTTTGTTGATCACTAAATAATTTCGTTCGGTTGATAATTTACTTTCCGTTTGATGTCTGCTTTTCGTTTCTAATTGTCTATTTTGTTCGTGTTTACGTGTTTTTTCGAAATGGTTAAGGAGAAGCCTAATTCGATTCGGATATACGACGATGAAGGGTTTAGGCGCCGCGCGGCTTGTATATGCGTACGGTCAGACGCCGAAACGGAGGTTAGCATGAAGTTTATACTTGAATATCTGTGATAATAATGTGAATTTCGATGCAATGGTGTGTTTTGTGCGTAGGTGTTGCTTGTGACGTCTTCGCGTCGACCTGACAATTGGATTGTGCCGGGTGGCGGCGTGGAGCCAGAAGAGGAGCCGTCAGTGACTGCAATGCGTGAAGTTCTGGAAGAGGCCGGCGTCATTGGCAAGCTGGGAAGATGCCTCGGTGTCTTTGAAGTATGTACCTACATGATTATTATTTTTGTCATAACCTCTTGACAGCAGCACAAAGGCATGTCAACATTGACCCCATATGTTGCAAAAAAGATACATTGTGAAATATAAATGTAAGCTTTCTGTCCATTATTAACAAGATATCATAGAAAGAAAGGTTAAAACAAATAACATAAATCAGAATACAAAATATATTTATTTTCAATTACTAAAAGTAAATACATACATCTATATTGAAGACCCAAATTGATAGTATTGTAATATACTATCTATTGTAATAACAATGTTTTTTAAAATAAATATTTATTTTAAAATTTATTTGTAAATTCAATTATTTATGGTGAAGTGTCATTACAAGCATATTATTATATAAAATGCTTACAGTAAGATGTCAATTTAAAACCAAAAAATTACCTACATTTTTAAGAAATTATTATCTTACTGGAGGATTATTTAAAATCACTTACACAACTTGTTCATTTAAATGATAATATAACTTATGCAATAGTTCATTAACCTCACCTTTGTACTCTGTGTTGCTAAGGGAGTAATAGTATGGTCTTTCTTTTATTGTAATTTTACTTATATACTCTAACATATTATCATTGTCACACATTTATTACTGTTTTATATCAACTAATATTTAATTTTTGTTATTTATAATGATGATTTTTGTAAATTGTATTAATTATGTTTGGTTGTTCCTATGGGTGCCATGGTCACTTTTTGACCAAAGCCGCTAAGTATAAAGATTAAAAAAAAACTGTATTTAATCAGAAAAGGTAAAGAAAGAAGTATATCAAATAATAGATATATTATTATCCTTCTATAGTTTGATAAAATTGAATTATCTGGTGTTAAAAAAGCAACCGCTAGTTAAATCAAATATAAAATAACATAGTTTGCTTTATGTATACAATATAATATATTGAATTTAAAAAATAAATATATGCATAAAAGGATCATTTACAACAATACAATATTTTTGCTACATATTTACTAACCTTCTTGTATCTACAGGTAAAACGCTAGTGTGTTTTTGTTATTTAGCAAATTTTTAATATTCTTTATTTTTAATAATTCATATAGGACCATTTAAAAATAATTTATACACTTTCCATATTTAATTTTCAATTTATGTATAAACGTCAAATGGTTATCTATCAAGGAAAAAAGTGCTAAGCGACAAAGCCTTTAAAATTTTATACAGATGGATTGACCGTTTGGGACTTTACTAAGGGTCCAACTGGTCCTTTTAGTTATGAAAAGTTATTATGTAATTATAATAATTTTCATTCTTACCTAATAATATGTTTTCCTCTTACAATTACCTTCTTATTCCTATAACAGTTTTTAAATACTATAATACATGTATATTACCCATTATTTCTGTTAAAATAATTCCTTATAGCGATTCTAGCTAACAATACATACATTGTTTATGGCTTTTCATGGCTTAACTGGCAAACATCATCAACAGAGATGGTTTATATTCTTTAGTTTTTCTTTTATTGAGTTAAATAATCGCATGTGATGGAGAAAAAATTACCTATTCTAACAATATATTTATACTTTACTAGCAAATCACTCCACTTCTCTCAGGTTCATCCCTAGGTATGTTTTAAGAATTATTCTGCAATATTGTGGGTTGTATTATAACGTGTTTTCCCATAGGAATATGATAATCTCCTGCAGTGAAAAATAGCCTATGTCACTCTCCAGCCCTCCAACTATATCCAGACAAAAAATCACACCAATTCGTCACTCTATTTCGACGTGAAAGAAAGACAAACAAACACACTTTCATATTTATAATATTAGTATGGATATTCAGATATAAATATATTCTAACAACATTATTGTCAAATAATTGTTTAACAGTTATTACAAAATAATTGTATGTAAACAATTGAAAAGATTCTTATATTAAGAATACAGTACAAATCAAATTTTCATTAAACTTAAAATCTGTATTATTTGACATTTGGAAATATTTATGTATGAAGAAGGTTTCATAGGATATCAAATGTTTTAATTCTCCGAGCACAGCGTTTCCCACACTTAGCACACTTAGGTCATTGTAAGTGGACTTGTGGTTATTTTTTTTTGAGTGCATTATTCTTTCTAACCAAGAGTGGCCTAGTAGGTCAAGCTATAAATGATACCTTTTTTTTAATATTGAGAAATGCATTTAGGCACGAAGCGTGGGACTCACCGACAAAGCCAGTACTACCCACGAAAACCCAACAAACATCCCCCATCTTAACGGAAGAGTCAATGTTATATTTATTAGATTTATATATTATGTGTAGATTATTTATTTTGTTACATCACTGTTGATTAATAATTTCTAAATCATTAATTTTATTTCTATGATCACATTATGTAATCATAAAAAAAATGCTACAATCTTATCTTTGGAAAGAATAAAGTGCCTACACAAAGTTTGTAATCTTTTAATAGGTTTTCATAATGTGTTTTAATCTTCTTAATGACTAGTAAGTTGGTTGTGTAAGTCCGTTACACTGTCTTTCAGCAATTATGTTACACTATTTAGATTGGATTACCTGTTGGGTATATTCATATAGTCTTATCTATGTAAGGACGATTGACTACTGTTAAGCAGCCTAACGACACGTTTGGCTCAGTTTGTAGTGATCCTACTTGCTGTGCGAGCGGTCACGGGTTCGAGTCCCGCTGAGGGTATTTATTTGTGTGATGAGCACGAATGTTTGTACTCTAGTCATGGGTGTTTATATTTATAATATGTATGTAAAGTTATGTATGTGTAGTGTATCAACTATCTGGTATCCATAACACAAACCTCGTAGTTTACTTGGAACTAGATGGTGTTGTCTGTGAATGTCCCAACATATTTATATTATATATTTAAAAAAAAAAGTCATGTTGATATTTAACTAATCTAAGGTTTCACACACATGCTTAAAAATACTTTGTTGAAAAATGTGTAACATTGAAATTAGTACGTTCATTTTTCGAATAAAATACCTAATGAAAATGTTATCAAACGCACTAGTCGCCGCTACAATTTTCGAAAGTTCCCCTCGATTTCTCTGGGATCCCATCATCAGATCCTGGTTTCCTTATCATGGGACCACTCTTGGGATATCCCTTTCCAACAAAAAAAGAATTATCAAAATCGGTTTATAAACGACAAAAAAATCCGCGAACAAACATAATATATATATGTATATATATACATATATACGGTCGAATTGAGAAACTCCTCCTTTTTTTGGAAGTCGGATAAAAAAAATTTTGAACCAAATCGTTAGAGACTTTTACGAGATACACGAAATTTTATATCTATACTAATATTATAAAGAGGTAAAGTTTGTGAGGTTGTAATCTGGATCTACTGAACCGATTTAGATGAAATTTGGTAAGAAGATAGTTTGAGACCCTGGGAAGGACATGGGATACTTTTTATCCCGGAAATCATTCCTTAAGGGGGTGAAAATGGGGATGAAAGTTTGTATTGAGAAGCAAGCTAGGGACGAACCCGAGCGAAGCGAGTTTGAGTCGCTAGTGTTAATATACAAGAATTGCTCATTTAATATTTTAAGATATATTATTCAACTACGTAAATTGCAGAGGGTTGTTATAGTATGTTCGCTAGAATAAGTTTCGCCCGAAAAGATCGGCACGCACATACGTCTGATTATCAAAAAAGGCCACCTCGATATCTAAAGACGCCGCCAAATAAGTAGAATTAAATTAATTAGTAATTCATAAACTAGAATTCATAATATCTGGCTTAGAAGTAATAAGGCCACCACTGTGCCAAATAATACTCATTTCCATTCAAAAATATTTGAATTAGGTTAAATATGTACAATTTATAGTATGCAGTAGTGGATAAATAATTTTTAATATTAAATGAAGAGCTATGAAGTAAATATCAACATATTACGTTTGTATTAGAAGTAGTTCATTTGTATTACTTTTTAAAGGACTGACATCTAAATTGGTTGTTAATTTAAAATACCTAATATAAACAATGTACAGATAAATTTATATGTGGTACATCGATTTACATTAAAATTATTGCACAAAATGAGTTTTTTTAAACCCTGTACTTTTAAGAATAGATATAAGTTTTAAGATAGTTAATACAAATAAATAAAAGTATTGTTATAGCTAAAGGATACCAGCTAAGTGAAATTATTGATTTTTATATGATCCGTCAAAAATAGTTCCAGAGATTGATTTCAGCTTTTTAAAATAATGTAAGATTTTATTGTCTGTCTGAGTGAGAAGTTTTTTGCCTTCCTAAGACTTTTTTTTTAAAAAAAGCGTAAAAATAAATAGAAGAATTATAAAATTGTACTATTTTCTACACTTCCGACGCGATCTAGGCCAATGTTTTCAAACAAGGACAAGTGTATTATAAGCGCGAGACTTGAATCCGAGTATCTGGTAGAGTTGGCAGATTTAGGCAATTTGAATACTACTAGGATTACAATTTCTATACTTATTACTATATAAAGTACTTGTAAAAATACAATATCTAATAGTAACAATAATGGTCGGAGAGGGCGCTCCTGTGCCAATGTTTACTTCGGCTCTGTACTAAAAGTGATCTCAAAATAAAAATAAGTGAATTTACTCAGTGGAAAAGACAAAAGTGAAGAAACAAACAAGTGACTTACAACATTTATTGTGGACAACGTCTTACATTGTGTGAAAACTCTATAATCAGTGAAAATAACTCGAATGTGAACTTCCCGTATTACGTGTATAATCAGTTATATCTCCCATAGTTTAGACATTTGAAGTGAAGGACTAACAAAAACCTAAGTAAATCGTGAACTTTCATAATTCTGGAAATCGTTTTTCAAAATAAAAGTGATATAAATAACCCTACTTCATCAATACCGGGATGACTTGCACTCTTTGCACTAATTAGAAACAAAGAGACTAGCGACATCTGTGGAAAGCTACCTGTACCATCAATACAAGTCCGAACCATCTTCGATCTATGAGCGATCTGTCAAGAGAGTGGCACAATTGTACAAAGACACTAGCGACATCTGTGGAAATCTATTCGTACCACTAACACAGGTCGAAACCATCTTCAATCTATGATCGATCTGTCAAGCGAGTAGAGAGATCAACAAAGACACTAGCGACACCTGTGATAATCTACCCGTATCACTAATACAAGTCAGATCCATCTTCGATCTACGAGCGATCCATCAACCTTAGCAAGTTGACACAGGAACTCAAGAGGGCGCTAGCATAAACAAATAATCATTTGAATAACTGTAGTACACTACATAGAACGAGCTAAGAGATGGAGGAAATTATGCACGAGCTTCGTAAAATTCGAAGAGATTTGGATGAACAGAAAACCGCAATAGAAAAAGTGACGGAAAAAGTTACACAAAATATAAACAGCATATTGGAAGATAAGTTTAAACTATTCAATGAAAAATACGAAGATCTAAAGGAAAAATGTGAAAACCAAGAAAAGCGACTGTATTTTCTGGAAAAACAGGCAAGAAAAAACAACATCGTCTTTTTCGGAATAAAAGAAATAGAAACGTCATATTTTAACCTTGAAATTCTCATATTGAACTTTATCAAAGAACATTTTTCTCAAGAACTGGATCGCAGGGATATCCAAGAAGTTAGAAGAATAGGCAAGAAAGGAGAAAGACCTCGACCAATAACTGTCACTTTTTGTACACTTGGCACAAAAATAAATCTATTTAAAAATAGAAATGCACTAAAAAATACCGGTTACTATATAACGGAAGATTTCCCTCAAAATATTCTGGAGAAGAGGAAAGAGCTTCAAGAACAAGCAAGAATCGAAAGGGAAAAGGGAAACCTAGTAAAAATAAAATACGATAAGCTTGTCATAAGCAAAAAAAACAAAACAGCTGGAAATAACAAAAGAATGCTTTCAACTTCACCTGAAAACAAAACTGCAAAAGGAGCGGAAACAAATACACAGGCTAATAAGAAGAATAAATCTCAAACGCAAATAAGAAGAACTTCAAGCCTATCGGAAAGCATTTTAAAACCGGGCATGCTGAATTACCTGGTCAACAGGAACACAAACAACTCATCAGATTCACAGCAAAATAACAAAGTTAAGGCCAGGCTGTCCGGGCGAAGTAGGCATTTAACGCTACCACCCCTCCCGCAAAGCGAGCTGTGCGCTCACGTCGCCGGCGTGAACTCATAACTACAGGTCAAGCGTCACAGAGTACGCAAGCGCGTCTGTGAGCAGTAGGCCAACTTATCAATTTGATTTTAATATTATTAAAATTTAAAATACGGGAATTGATCCGATAACATTTTACTTTATTATAATACGTATATATTTAGTAATTGCGAAAAGCTAAGACATTTATTCCTATGCAATAAATGAATTTGAGTAGATATTGAACATGTAAATTATATTTTATTCAAGTATTTATATATTCATAATACATATATAAATACATATTTAGGAATTTTATCAGGAAATTACTTATGTTTTTGTTAGTTTGATGTTTAAAAATTTACAAATTAGTATGTAATTTTTGTTGTAGTATTGAATAAATAATAATCAAAAGCAATCGAAGGATTACGATTATGAACTACTTATTTCACTATGCATACCAAGTATGAGTTGGCGTAGCGGTATAAGCTGGGTCTATTAACTCTTAGGGCGTAGGGTCGATTCCCCGTGCGTAGTCATTTTTTTTTCTTTTTCTCATTTTTATATAATATTATTCATTTTTCAATTATGCAAAGAAATAAGTATTTTATTTATTTATTATCATTTATCGTTTTTTTTTATTTATTTACTAGCGACTCACCCTCGTTTTAACGTTACGTATAGATTTCTTAGAGATGAGATATTTTCCCACAGTAAAAAATATCCTATGTGTTGACCCGGAATCCGAATAACCAACTATCATCATACCAAATTTCATCAAAATCCCTCCAGTAGTTTTTCCGTGATGCGGTAACAGACAGACAGACAAAAATTCTAATAACTATAGATTCGGTCTCTGTATCGATAATAATGTCTATTTCAATAAGATATTCCAAAAAAATATTTAATGTGCAGATTCGGCTTAGTCACAATTTGTTTATATGTATAGATATGCAAAAGGCATAGAAACGATAAAAAAATGGGATTTTGGACTTTTCAACAAGGGATAGTAATTAAAGCGCATGCGAAAAATCTTTGTATATTAAAATTCAAAATTCAATATATAAATTGAGAAAAAGGAAAAAAATGTCTACACACGAGGGGAATCGAATCTACGATCATCGAAATTCTAGTCCGAGATCATACCGCTACACCCACTTTTGCTTGGCTTGCGAATTGAAATACGGTTCAGAAGGTTCGAAACATTTTTTTATTTTTTACTAGCGACTCACGCTCGCTTCGCTCGGGTTCACCTCTAGAAAAAACAAATCTATTCCACGGGAACCGTACATTTTTCCGGGATAAAAGGTAGCCTATTGTTTATTCTGATGTATGAACTATATTACTGTAGTTTCATTTAAATCCAATCAGTAGTTTTTGTGAACTTAGCTGTATAAGTTACTACAGTTTTTTAACTTTCCCACAGAAACTCTTTAATTTTTCAGGATGAAAAGTATCTAAGATGTTGCCCGGGGATAAAAGGTACCACCATGCAAAATTTTATTTAAATCGGTCCAACAGATTCGGAGATTAGCCCGTACAAACAGACAAACAGACAGAGTAACAAAAAATTTGAAAAATAAAACTGGATTTGTTCTATTTCTCTTTTTACATCCCCCTGACTCGGTTTTTAGCATTTTTTTTCTATGTACAGACATTCAACCTCTACAATTTTATTATAGTATAAAAGATAGATAGAAGAAGAAGATAGATAAACAGTAGCTTGCTACTCCTAAGATATTCATTTAAATTATATAGTGATTTACCCTCGCTTCGCTCGGATGCGTACGCTTTTCGTGGGTTTTAATTTTTGTTTCGCGGAACCCTGATTTTTTTTTTTCTGAAATAAAAGTAGCCTAAGTTACTCCTTATAACATCAGCTATCTGCCAGCGAAAGTCCCGTCAAAATCGGTGCAGCCTTTTCGGAGATTAGCCGGAACAAACAGACAGACAGACAGACAGACAGACAAAAATTGTAAAAAATGTTGTTTTGGTATATGGACCGTGTATACATCCATATGCAATAAATAAAAAGCGGTTATTTTAATATTACAAACAGACGCCAATTTTATTTATCTACTAGCTTTTGCCCGCGACTTCGTCCGCGTGGAATATTGACTTTGCTCGCAGAGCTACTGGCGCGGCGGCCAGCGCCCTCCCCCCTCACGACCGCCCTGCCCTCGCCTTGTATCGGGCTGAGAGCGCGCTCACCCATAGACCGCGTAAAGTTAAATATGTATATTTTAAAACTATGATATCTCCTAAGATATTCATTGAAATCAAATGATGTCAAGGGCAATTTTGTTCAAAATTAAATACTTGTGATGAATAACGTATTTATTTGGATAAGGATTAATATCATGTTTATAAAAACACCTTCGGAAGTAATGCATTATTTTAGAACAAATTTGATTGCCATAAAAAGGGTTATTTTGAGTCAACCTTAAAAGATAGACATATGCTGTCGCGGACTTTTTTTTAGAACTTTTAAAGGAGAACAATTCCGTCATACACGATTTTTGCGTAACTTCAACCGCTTACGCAGCGCACGCAACGGAAACTCTCAAAAGGAATGATTTTTTCCCGTTTTTGCAACATTTTTCATTTATGCTCCGCTCCTATTGGTCGTAGCGTGATGTTCTATAGCCTAAAGCCTTCCTCGATAAATGGACTATCCAACACAAAAAGAATTTTTCAATTCCAACCAGTAGTTCCTGAGATTAGCGCGTTCAACCAAACAAACAAACTCTTCAGCTTTATAATATTAGTATAGACTAGCAACTCACGCTCGCTTCGCTCGCGTTCGTCCCTAGGTACGTTTTCCCGGTTAGCTATGTTTAGGTATATATAAATAGTAGCTTGCTACTCCTAAGATATTCATTTAAGTTAAATATTATATAGCGATTTACTCTCGTTTTGCTCGGGTGGCCTACGCACCCGATATTATTTACGGTACGCGGATTTTGTTCATAATTTCAGGGTTTTAATTTTTTTTTGCGGAACCCTGATTCTTTTTCTAAAATAAAAGTAGCCTAAGTTACAACTATATATACCCTATAACATCAGCTATCTATCTGCCAGTGAAAGTCCCGTCAAAATCGCTCCAGCCGTTTCGGAGATTAGCCGGAACAAACAGACAGACAGACAAAAATTGTAAAAAATGTTGTTTTGGTATATGTACCGTGTATACATCCATATGCATTTAGTAAAAAGCGGTTATTTTAATATTACAAACAGACACTCCAATTTTATTTATCTGTATAAATATAAATTTGCTTTTTTTTCTAAGCGCTTGGCTTTCTAACCGCTCGACGCGACGCCCGCGCTCAGCTGATTGCGCTCACTGGCCACTGTGCCTATTACACCAGGGGAGCCACTTCAAATAACATATTTACACTAACTTTTTACATACTGCTTTATCTTACATAAAAAAACTTCGACGATGTTATGATGTAAATAATATATTCACAAAAGGTCTTCAGTAAATTTAAAATGGCCCCGTATATACTTATATGTACATAATAAAAGGTAAAGTTATAAATATGAAGATAATCTGCTGAACTACATATGTAGATAGGTACCTACCAGTCGGATTTGAAAATTATTTCTGTGATAGAAATCTGCATTATCCTTGAGGGACAAACATAACCAATGTTTTATTATGATATACTTACTTACCCGTACTAGTTATGGTTAGCTAAGTTCGCGTTATGTTTATGAAATTTGGTAGGTATGTTACATGTAGATTTATTTGATACCCGCGTCCAAATCCTATGCGTACACTCGCTTGATGAAGTCGTGGCAGAGTCGGTAAGAGTGTGTTTGTGTGTATGTCTGCTTCCCGTAACATAGACTTTTAGAAAAAAATAAAAATGCAGCGGTTCTGGGTGCGTGAAGCATATCTTCCTATAATTGAAAGCCTTTTTATAATCTGATTATCTAATTCCAGAGATTACAATATTATCAACATCTTACATAAAAACCTTTTCATACCTACTTATACCACCACGAAACGAAACGAAAGTTCATACCTACTGATAACACACTTGTAAACTCTAGAAAAGTACCTAGTACGAAAGTAATAAGCGTACATATGCATGTATGTATGTTATATATACAAACACTTACATACATACAACGCGCATAGTAAATGATTTATATTTATTAATTATATTATTTATTCATATTTAATATTAATCACAAGCATAGCCGCGCGAAACCCTTAGTATACGACAGAACGGAATCATCGATCACTAAACTAGATATTACACAAAAAATCATAAGCAAAAGTATTCTGTATTTAGGTAATTCTAGTTTAAAAAATATACAATAATGTAAATTCAACCTTAAATGTGTTACTTAAAGTTGTTTTTACTAAGCTATGTATAAAAAGCAAAAAACGTTGATTTTTTTACACTATGTCCAAGGAATGAATAATTCGATGAATTAGCGGGGGGGGTTGTGCGCGAGCAAAAGCGCTATAGGTCCTACCTCGTCAAGGGCCAGCGGCCGACTGAATCATTATCGCCGTTGCACCTTAGTTGCTTGCGAACAAGGTTGAATATCGAATATCCGATCGATCTTATTCTTGCACAGAAATAAAAAACGTAAGTCTCAAATCTAATTTAATTTATTATGAGAATAATAATTGGTCAATTTAAACGTCTTTCATACAGAAGATAATAAACTATATTTTCCTTCTCTGAGTATTTTTTTTGCGTATATAACTGAAGTAGTTTAAGAGTAAAATCCATTAATCTCTAAAAAAGGCATATTTAAAAAAAAATAAAACTATCGAGAAAATTTCATCCAATTGTGTTTCTGTTTTTTCTAATCCATAGAAAAAGATTTGAAAAATCATACATTTAAATTATCACATTGATTTAATGTCTGGTATACATAGAATATGAAAGCAAATCAGCGTTAAATTTAGGGAGCCTCCTCTTAATGAATTATACACAAAACATAAAATTATATACAAACCTTTCTCATGAATCACTCCATCTATCGGTGAGAACAGTACGAATATCTGTTCAATATTTTTTGAGTTTATCGCGTTCAGCCAGACAGACGCGGTGGGGGCCTTTGTTTTATAATATGTGTAGAAGATAGGGTAGTCCGTTTTCTCTATCATGTAGTGTACAGGGCACTATCCCTAACACTTGATGAGTCTAAATGTGTAAAAAATATTGTGTTATTTTAGGATTTTAGAAGTGATTGGAGATTCAGATAAACCAATAGAAATGGGAGATTTACAAAAACTAAAGTATATGGATGCGGTCATAAAGGAAACGTTGCGGCTTTACCCACCGATACCTGTTGTTGTAAGATATTGTAGTCGTGATGTTGAATTACGTAAGGCATAATTTTTTTATTATAAGTTCGGCAACATAGCACAGCGAACCATTACAGCATAGCTTATTAAGATAAAAATACACTCATCATAACATTTGTTTCTCACACTAGCTCACGAGAAAAAAGTTCACGAGAATAGAAAACTAACTGACATTGTTTCATCTACATTATATGTAAAATTTTACTCACTAAGATGAGCAATATATTCTTTATTATCTGCTTACTCCGCCATCCTTAAACATAAAGAAAGATTACTCCTCGCTTTAAGGGCAGGGCGAACAAACTGGATATAAACTCTGGAGTCTATTTCAAAAATATAATTTTATCCAAATCAGTCCTTTAAGGATATCAATGAAATATATACAACTTTCCTCTAATTTTCAGCTTCCGGAATAATTATACCAGCGAAAACTACGGTGTCTATCAGTATTTTGGGGATTCACCGCAATCCTAAGTATTGGGGTGATGATGCTGATGAGTTCATTCACGATAGGTTCATTTCCCGGCCACAATCGGCTGCTAATGCTTATATGCCGTTCATTACGGGACCGAGAAACTGCATTGGTAAGTTATATTACATTACACATACGTAATTAACGTGCGTATTACGTATATACGTACGTATATAGGTACTTGGTTATAAACAAAGCTCCGCGTAAATGGATATTATTCTCAACTAGCGACTTACCCTCATTTCGCTCAGGTGTGTCCCGAGGTACGCGGATTTTGTTCACAATCTCATGGGCTTTAGTTTTATTGCGCAGAACCCTGATTTATTCTTTAAAATAAAAGTAGCCTAAAGTAAAGTTACTCCTTATAAAATTAGCTACATGAAAGTTCCATTAAAATTGGTTCAGCCGTTTCGGAGATTAGCCGGAATAAACAGGCAGACAGACAGGCAAAATATTTTATGAATATTTTTTTTTCTGATTATCACTGTATATATATATTACTTTCATATGCATTTAGTAAAAAGAATTGTAATTTTGACATTACAAACAGAAACTTCATTTTTTTTTATCTATATAGATAAAATTCAGAATAGCAAATTTTTTGTCTGTCTGTCTGTCTATGTATTTGTTCCGGCTAATCTCCGAAACGGCTGGACCGATTTTGTCGGGACTTTCACTGGCAGATAGCTGAAATTATAGGGAGTAACATAGGCTACTTTTATTTTAGAAAAAAATTAGGGTTCCGCGAAAAAAAATTGGTGCGAGCTCCCAGCGTACTCAAGAACTTCGTTCTCGCAGTGAAAGGTTGCTTGAAATACCTTTGTCCCATACCAAATCATATAGCGAATCTTTCACTATTAAAACTGTGAAACTCTGGAATGAGCTCCCAGTGGAAATAAGAAAATCTAACTCAGTAAGCATCTTTAAAAAACGACTCAAACTTGTATCTTTTTGAGACATTTTTAACATAGTAATGGAAAAATATAAAGTAAAACATAATTGTAAAGCGATGAGTAATAAAAACATAATATATCAAAAAAATATGCAGTTTATATATTTTTTCTCGATTTATATCTCTTATGGGAAATATATTGGGGCAACGTATCTGAGTATATTAAGTCGTGTTTCGTGGGTTCGATTCTAATGAGGCTAATTTTATTCTTATTCTAATTTTATTCACTGGCAGTCTAAAGACAGTCCAACGCCTAAATTTTCTTTGATCGTATTGGACGATCAATGGTCACCCTGAAGTGTAAAGTTAAAGCGAAAGATACATATATATGTACGTTCGTATATAAAATGTACACTTGTGCACGTTTTACTCTGTTTGTATTGACCCTACTTGCTGTGCCAGTGGTCGCGAAACAGTTTGCTAAGATTTTTGCGTTCATATTAATTGGCTTAAACAAAAATTAAATTAGCAAATGTAATTTAGAAAAGTCTTTAATTATAATATTTGTTTAACGTAAAGATTTCTTAAATGAATAAGACTTTAAATAATAGCTATTTCCATTGCAAATTCTAAAAAATATATTTTATAATACTTATGCTACCATTTTGATACAAACAAAAAATTAAGTAAGTATTTTATCATTCAGTCTAAGTACCTGGGCGACCGAGCTTCGCTCGGAGTTCTTGAAAGATTGTATATTTTACATTAAGTGACTAAGTGTTACCGAGAAAGTTGTATAGATGTCGTGATAAGAACAATTTTCTTTTTAATTTGACTTAAAAATAATTTTACATTAAGTGACTAAGTGTTACTGAGACAGTTGTATAGATGTCGCGATTAAATTTTGCGTAGAATAATGCATAAGAAAAACGCATGAAAACTCGAAAACACGCGTTTTCCCAGACATGTGACTAATCTAGATCAATTTTTCGCCCCCGAAAGCCCTCATATACCAAATTTCAGCAAAATCGTTAGAGCCGTTTCCAAGATCGTCGGTATAAATAAATAAATAAATAAATAAATAAATAAATAAATAAATAAATAAATAAATAAATAAATATACAAGAATTGCTCGTTTAAATATATAAGATATTTTAATCAATTATACATTACAGTACATGTATATATTATATTTAACACAAGTTATATCTATTACAGTTACATGTATTTATTATAACTCACCCAGCGACGTTTTCGGCGGTCGTCCCCTCCGCTTCTTTATCTTGGGCGTCAACGGCAGCGGCGTCTTGCGCGGGCGGCCGCGCCCCCTGCGCGGCGGGTCTACCAGGTCGCTTTGATTGATCTCGTTCCTCACTGGCTCCAACGTAGAGTTTATTACCACCGACTTTATTAAAAAAAAAACAGTGTAATAATAATAATAATGAGCAGTTTTAAGCCCAAACTCCATTCCGTAACGCTATTTACTTTTCCATAGTCCGTACGCATTGTATGTTAACCTTTGGGCAATTCCCTATGTGCCACTCAGAGATGCATCCCGGCTGATGCGTCACATTTTTTTTGTATTCACACTACTTATACATTGTTATGTTAATGAAGCGTTCGTTTAACCTACATTATAGCACGGAAGTGGGAGATTACAATGACTTGATACTGAAATCGGCTTAAGGACTTAAGAGATTTATCACTTCACCGGTCTCTCGCCACTATGTTTAGATAATTCACTGCCCCTCTAACAAACATTTCCTCTTTATGATATTAGTATAGATGTCAAATTTCCACGTTACCCTAAGGAAGTATTATGTCAACTTAGTGTGTTTCATTTTGAGTTTAATTTACGCGTTATCATCGTCTTCGTATTGTGACCCGATTTTGATGACGTTATTTTAACGACTTGAGTATATCTCAATTTTAGGAAAATATTACTTTCCCAAAGGTGAACTATATACTTTAAAAGTCATATAAAAGTGTACATACCTCTTCCGTTAAAAAGTACTTGTTACTTAATTGTAAATTATAAAAAGGTACTTCTCCATTGTACTTCTTCATATTGTTTATTATTTTATTTGCTTCATTGTGCGTCTTAACTTTATTATACAGTATATTTATTATGAAATCATGACTGTATAAACATGCACAAGACTATTCTTTATTTTCTCAATAAAGGCATTTTTTAATAAAATGATTAGCAGTTGTCAAAATTTCACGATTGAGTAATCCAATCTATGCTTAATAGAAATCTGTTTATCTACTTACAAAAAAATATTATAATATTTTTGTAATAAGATGCATTGAGTTAATTTGCGGTTGGCGGATGGTAGCAGTGGTCATCACGATAGCAGATCCGACTAAGATTGTGGTATCTATCTAGAAGGCCAAATCTTTCCCTTCACTTTAGATTCTATTTTTAACGTAGATCGCCTTACCACCCACAGTGCTGTATTTTATAATTCAACATGATTATTATGATTAAAAATTCTTACCACGGCAATTTCAATACTCTATAATGTTGCATAGTTAACATTAGAACGCCAATTGACAAAGCATTAGTCATGACAAACAATTAAAATCATGAAACTGAAATGATAAAAAGCCCCCGAAAGCCCCCATTTACCAAATTTCAGCAAAATCGTTAGAGCCGTTTCCGAGATCGCCGGTATAAATAAATAAATAAATAAAGATATAAATATACAAGAATTGCTCGTTTAAATATATAAGATTTATTGCTTTTCAGATGACAAAATTAAAACGTACGTCGCTTCGTTGTTTGTGCTTAGATAATTAGAACTTTCGATTTTTTAACTTTATATTTCGGTTAGACTTAACGTCATTTGTCGACGCTACTTTTACGAGATATTTGTTAGGAAATGTGTATGTATCTATGTTTATATATATCAATGCATTTGTGACATACCCAAATATTTATGTACAAACATACGTATACGTACTATATATTATTAGTATACCTTTATAAATTTTGAAATATGTGTTTATAGTATAGTATATAATATGAAATATGTGTTACTCTGATGTATAAGCTACGAATATATTTCTATGAAGTTTCACCAAAATCCATTGAGTATTTTTTGCGTTAAAAACTATCTCCACACAAAAATTCACGTCGGTTAAGCCGCAGTCCCTAACATGAAATAATTTATATGATAAATACTTGTAATTTTCCTGTACAAGAATTGAACTCGTATACCAGAATTATAGGTAAAAAAACCATATTTAAGCACGCAGCAAAAGACTTTATTATAATCACATTGTTAGAAACGTTTTTTTTTTTCTTCAATTTAGGCATTTGCGGGATTGGCGGACTTCACATGTCTTTGGAAAGCTTGCTAGGTTCTCTCAGACATGCAGGTTTCCTCACGATGTTTTCCTTCACCGTAAGGCAAGTGGTAATCAAGTTAGAAAATGATTCGCAAATGAAAATATCAGAGGTCCGAGACCCGGGATTTGAACCCGCTTCACTCGGTTTGCCAAGCGAATGCGTTCATAAGATTCCGAACAAACAAACGAACAAACAAATATTTCATTATCTAATTTCATTCATTCATTCGCTTACTGACACACAACGCACAGTCTAATCACATTCACCCCTACATGGAATAATAGCGGATGAAATTTCTCTTTAGGGAAGCACGTCATTTTTAAATTACAAGGAACAGAAAATAATTGTAATAATAAAAAAATCATAAAATTTTGCTGCGAGCAAATTGATTATTACTTAGTATAACAGCTCCAAAACAAAGTTCAAACTCATAAATAGATATATTTGTAGATACTATTTCATAAGGTAATAATAGGAACTTCCGAACTAAGTAAATCAATACAGAACACAACGTGCAGTAGTTAAAGGTTATCGAAGCCGCGACCCTAACTTACCCATTTACCAACTTTGAATTAGGGATTTTTTCGGGTTTTTTTTTGTCAGTTTATAATGTGGAATTAAGTCGCATTACAAAACGACTATAATTATATTTGTATTAACACATAATATCTCTTAAAGTATTTCTATAATATGTACATTACTATATTTTGAAACTAGCTTTTGCCCGGACTTCCCTCACTATCGCTTCTAAGCATACTGCCATAATGTGGTAATCGATTATTTTAATTCTATGACCAGTAATCTTCCCTCTCTATACTATTACAATAACAGTAATAAAACAATAGATAATCTACATTAATTAGTAGTAATTATGTAGATGGAAAACCTTAGTGATATTCCAGGATATAAGGATTTTTATAATATTACTAGTGACTCACCCTCGCTTCATTCGGGTTCGCCTTTAGGTTACTTCCCCATACAAACCCCATTTTCACCCTCTTAAGGGATGATTTCCGGGATAAAAACTATCCTATATCCTTCCCAGAGTCTCAAGCTATATTCTTACCAAATTTCATCTAAATCGGTTCAGTAGCTTCGGAGCTTATTCTTATTCGGTACAAACAAACAAACAAAAAATCTTTCCTCTTCTTAAGGGATGATTTCCGGGATAAAACTATCCTATGTCCTTCCCAGGGTCTCAAACTATCTCCAAATATCATCTAAATCGGCTCAGCGGATTAAACGTGAAAAGGTAACAGACAGACTGACAGAGTTACTTTCGCATTTATAATATTAGTATAGATTCACTACATTAAAAAATGAGGGTTTTTGGGAGTCAAAGAGATTTATTAGAAGCTGACATTAATCACTCGTCGCCATTTTTTTATAATTATTTTTTGTGATTGTCGTTTTTATAGAGGGAAGTTTACCTTCAAATACTGAATGAAAGTGATAATTTAACACACGATATTTTGTATTTATGCTTAAAACGGAGTAAAGTAGGTTCTCTTATGGCAATATTTTTTTATTTATGATTGTTACAATTAAATTTTTAACAATTATTTTTTTTATGAGATTCAGTGACAAACAAGCAAACAGACCACCTGATGGAAAGCAGCGCCTGTCGCCCATAACACCTACGATTCATGCACTTAGGTTTTAAGTAACAAAAATGCACAAACCCACGACATCCTGCACAGTAAAGAGTGCCAGTCATTTTCAAGCTCCACTTTGTTTTAGTTGTTCGAAAATTATTCTAAGTATGATAAATAGAATAGATAAATCTTTAGAGGCTGTAATACAATTAGCGTTCATTACACCAAGTCTCGACTCACGAAATCGATTTGTTTGAAAACTGCTCGTATGCTTTATTTTACGCTGTAAAGGCTCCACAGATTTAAGTGAAATACCGAATGGAGATAAATTAACACGTTACTTGTCGACTTATCTAACAAAACCACGGGAAAAAAATAATTATATTAAATATTTTCGCCAAAGATTCGGTATTGCGATGCAGCGAGGGAATCCTGCGCATTTCGGGCATTTCTGCGGCTCTCACAGTCCAACAAATAAAAAGTAAAGCGTGGAGAAGGCAGACATTTCTCCGCTCAAAAGAGTAAGCGCTGCAAACAATTTTTTTTCTTTTATTTCAATAACGCAGTTGTTTTTACTATCGTGTACCTAACCTTATTTACTCCATGACCACCGGAGCCGACATTTTAAAGATCGACTCGCATGAGCTCGATTAAAATCGCTACCATATTTTCAATCGATTCGTATGCTATGCATAACGATTAAAACAATCTATTCCGATATTGTGGCTTCATATAAATAAAAAAAAAAAACATTTTTTTTAAATTTATTTCGATTTAGATTCATTAGTTTTGATTAAAACTATATGTTTCTTTTGTTAAAAAATAAATATGTTATAAATAATTCTACATGTATTATGTAAGAACTGAATAATCTCTCACTTTCCGTCATGTACGAGTACAACATCTATTACCTAGCGTAGCTGAGCAATTTGGATATAGGCTATCTTTTCTTCCCACCCTGCTCAACGCGAGCGAATTAAATATATTTTTTACTGATAGTTCGGGCTAATTACAGGAATTAGATTTTTGGATGGTATGAGAAAGTGTATTCTTTTGTAGTTATTAAGAGAAACTATCAGTTTTTACCTACCACTCACCTCCATAAAATATATAATATTCTTTTACTTTTTGTTTTTTCTATTGTGTTTACGTGAACATTTAAAAAAAAATACCACGTGCCTTTATTAAAACATGTGAAAACTCTTTTTATTGAAGGGTTTTTTTTTCAGTTATAAAGGAAAAGAAAAAACATTTGAATACAAATAAATATATATATATATATATATATATATATATATATATATATATATATATATATATATATATACATATATATATTTTATAAAATATTTAATTTTAAATTACAATTGTTGATACATTTTAGTACGATTAGTAAATTATTATTCAAACAACTTCCTTTTAGTCATAAAAATCGCACATTAATCAATTTCGAAGACGAGTAGACTCAATTCGATTGTTTTTTGTCTTTTTTATGTGTATGTATAATAACTAGTATCCACCCAGTGGTCGAAATTGTCAAACATAATATGATATGCTGTTGACTGGAGTTGATTAATATGCAATAATTTACAAACCTCTTTAAATGTTACCCCTTTAGGTACGTACGTTTAGGTACCCCTGTCCGTTGCAATTACCGCTGGCACGCCATACCTAAGAATGAAATTGTAAACGAGAGACCTAGCAATTTCGATTGTGCTTTTAGTGACCAAAGGATATGCCTCAATATATTTACTTAATTCGCACTGTATAGTAAGTATATATGAGTAGTTATTATCATCTCTAGGCAGTGGACCTACGACATCTAAAAATATTTTTTTCAAATGCAGAACCAGCTGTTGTTGTTATAGACATAGGTTCCTTTATTTTTATTGAATATTTTTGTCTTTGACAACTATCGCACTTCCTTACATAATCCCTCACATCACTTTCCATTCCTGGCCAGTAATAATATTTTTTTAAGTTGTTGTACATCCGTCGCATTCCCGCGTGACCGCTGGAGGGTAAAATATGAAAATCATTAAGCACGACCTTTCGATCATCTTTGTCATCAGCTCTTTGAACGTCTTTTAATACCAATAACCGCGGCCCTGACCAATCTATTATATTATTAATCGCATTTGTCATTTTCATTTTTCAAATATATGATTATTCTCATTTTTTATAACACATACTTCTTCTATATTGATTTACAAAATTCTTCAAGTTCTCTCACAAATGCGCTTGGCGTCAGTTGCGATTGAGAACTTGGGTTTATTAAAATAATTCCTATTTTAGGAACATATAAAAATGTACTACTCTCTTTAAAATGACCGTATAAGTACTAGTAGTATTATGTGATCTA
The DNA here is from genome assembly GCA_033884665.1 of Argynnis bischoffii washingtonia. Lineage (NCBI taxonomy): Eukaryota > Metazoa > Arthropoda > Insecta > Lepidoptera > Nymphalidae > Argynnis > Argynnis bischoffii. The sequence goes on from JAEMGE010000032.1 coordinate 657,236, forward strand.
TGGTAATAATTACTATATTAACGAACAATCTCGCACTCACAAAATATGTTTTACAAACTTTCCGCTAGGCGGCGCTGATCCAACTCCATACAAATTTGAGTTTACTTTAACGCGATCGAGTAGTAAGAAAAACTCACACTAAGCCCACAGAACGGGTTTTACTTTAAAGTCTCAAATAAAATCTTAAAACTATAAAATTAGGTTGTGTCACGTTTGCGCGTTCAACGCGATTTACATGTAAAAAATTAACTTTCATTAAAAAAATGTTGCTCTTTACAAAAGTATTTTATCTATACAAAGTATTTAAAAGATACGTATTTTATATCTAGTATTTCAGATACTATTTCAGAAAGTTATTTGCATCTGGTATCTGAAATACTTCATTTAAAAGTATTTTGCATTTTGTATTCCAGATACTTTATTTAAAGTATCTTGTACATCACTGTGTGTTAAACAGAAAATATTGAGGTTCCAAATTTGATCTGATTTGTGTATGTTTATTTTAGTTTTCCTTACATAAACCATGTTATAGACGACTTTTTAGTTTCATCTGGGGATAAATAATAATATTATATTGTAATTTTATTTATCCAGAATCACATGATACATACCTTCTAACTCCTGTACATACTTCATAAAGAATACATAATTTAAATTCCGTCAGTTTTCATTTTATTATCAGATAAAATAAAAATACCTTAACAAAAGGATAAAAAAGGATTAATGTCTAAGTAAAAAAAAAATCCAAACAAAACTTCCAATAAAAATACAATAACATGTTCCTTTAGGTTCGACACTTTTTTTCGATTCTTTTAATATTCCTTTGCCTGTCACTGTTGTCTAAAATTTATGTAACAATAAATACGTATTGTAAATAATAATAAGTTTTATTTCCACTTAAATCTAAACAGTAACAAATTCTAAATATTTTTGGTAAAATCTAATAAATTTAATGTTTTAGATAGTTTGACGAAATTTTAGATATTGTATATACTATTAATATAATATATTATATATACTATAAAAAATTGATTACTCTAATGTTCTTTATCCTACGTAGCTTTCTATGATGAGGATACCGATTGTACCTCGTCTGATTGAAACTCATTCAACTGTTATACAACGTTCTCCTAATAGAAAGAGCGATAAATGATTTTTCATTGTTATTAAAGGAAAAATTCTTAATAAATATCAATGTAAAAAATATTTTAGTGCTTTACTGATAGCAACATTTCTTCGAAAATTGTAACAGTCTTATATAATTTATTCTTAAAAGAAGTTCAAGTTCTATTTTAACAATTGGTTCAATTTTATACTTTCTCATAACTCGTTAAAAATATAATTTCTTAGATCTATACATATAATAAAACATTTTTTTAAATATTTTTTTGGAAAATCTTATTGAAATAGTCATTATTATCGATACAGAGGCCGAATATATAGTTTTTAGAATTTTTGTCTGTCTGGGAATGCATCACGGGAAACCACTGGACTTTGATGAAATTTGGTATGACTACTTATAGGCTAGTATAAGATACTATAGCGTGTGGTACGGTCTTTAGGTGTAAGTATTAATTATCTGTGTAAATGTTGCGTCGACCGACCGCCAGAGGCGCTGGTCGACAAGTGTGGCATATGATTGTTTCGCCGAGCAGTACAGTACCTCCCGCGCTCGCGGCTATTTTAATGTGTTAAGACTCTTTTCTGTAACGATATCGTTTCTCATGTGTGTAAAAGTGTACACATTAAACTTATATCGCTAACAGTGAGTTTTTGTGAACCCCAACGGCACCTACCCGTGCTATAAGTGGCTGCCCAACGTGTTTTTAGGTATATTTTATCAAAATGCCGCAAACACGCGGGAATAAGGCGAGTGAGGTACCTGCGAGTAATGGCGCCGAGACCGCCGGCAATGTGACTATGTCGCAAGAAACTCTCGCCAATTTAATATCCACACTCCAGCAATCTCAACAGGAGTTCTGTCAACAGTTGTTAAGAGAAGTAAGGTCATCTACGCCGCACACGCTTCATGAAAATGCGTCGGAGTTATATACGTCGAGCTCCACGTGTACTGTGAATGGAAATTTCGCGAAGTGCGCGACGCGTTATGGCGGGCGTCCAGAGGAATCATTAGAAAACTTCATAGATGCTATACTTACTTATAAAGATTGTGTTAATATCTCCGATGACAACGCACTCCGTGGATTTTCAATGTTATTAGAGGGACCGGCTGCTGTGTGGTGGCAAGGTGTAAAAAGGTCAACGAATACGTGGTCACAAGCATTATTAAAAATAAAAAGTGCTTTTGGTGAGAATGACCCCCCTTTTCGTATTTATAAAAAGTTATTTTCTATGAGTCAAGACAATGAACATACAGACCTTTTCATAGCTAAAGTTCGAGCATTGTTAGCGAAGATACCTAAAGGCGATCTTACTGAAAAAGTTGAACTCGATATGACCTTTGGACTTCTTAGTTCGCGTATACGAAAACGTATAAACAGAGAAAGTTTTGATAGTTTTGACGAACTTGTTCGAAAATGTCGGTCGATTGAGGATTCGTTGAAGGAGACCGTGAGTGGTATATCGTCGCAAGGGAAGGCGAGTACGAGTATGCAAGGAGCGTCGTCGTCGTCGCCGCCGTCAGGTATTATAAGAAGTGTCCACGCCGAAGTCGTTACACCTACAGAAATAAGCAATAAAGGGAAAAAGCAATTCTGCTCGTACTGTAAACGTATAGGTCACCTTAAAGATTCATGTGAGAAGTTAAAGCGTAATAGTGAGTCAAGTGATAAAGTTAAAAGTGAAATAAAGTGTTACGGTTGTGGTGCGGCAAACGTAATAAAATCAAAATGTAAAAACTGTGCGAGTCAACAACAATCGTTTTATTCGGTTGAGTTTTCATCATACAACGTCGACGGGACGTTAGGTACGTCTCTTAGCTGTGGCAATGAGGCGGGCATGCTGTCGCGCGCCCTCGGTGCGCAGCCCGCGCGTTCGCGCTTGCCGCCGGCCGATGAGGCCGCCGCTGTTGCTACGCCGTCTCCGGTTAACCCGTCAACGAGCGTGTATCGTAAAGGTAACCCTACGCTTGCCGTAGGGGATTATATATGTGACTGTTTATATTGTAATAAAAGTGCATATTCTGTATGTAGAAATAATTTTAGTTATAATAGTTTGAAGTGTACAGATAAAGTTAATACCTTTCGACGACCTTTGTTAAATATAAGCATTCTAGGAAATCGTGGTACCGCTCTCGTGGATACCGCAGCTAAAACCTGTGTCGCGGGCCACACGCTCTATGCTCTCTTACTAAGGTTAGGACACCCGTTAGTGCCGTCAACACAAGTTGTTAGGTTGGCGGATGGTGTTAGTAGGGAAATGAATATATTGACCGCGGAGGTAGAGGTGACACTTCAACATAAAACTAAAAATGTTAAATTTTTGATATTTCCTGATTCTAATAATAATGAAAGTTTGTTAGGTATAGATTTTCTTACCATATTTAATCTCGTATTTAATTTCGGTCAGAGCACCTGGAACTTTGCGGAAAATGTAAATAAAAATTTTAAAATGCAGTTTGAAGGCGTGTCATCTATATCTTTGTGTTCCTCTATAGAGGTACTCCGGGATGATGAGGCGACTTCTTGTAAAGGTCAGCAGCGCGAAGATCTTGCCCAACTTCTTATGGAGCATCAGGATATCTTAGAGCCAGGGGGAGCCGCGACTCCTTTCGCTGAAGAAGAAAAAGATCAAGGTGGAATATGTTCTGTCATTGTTGACTTACCTGTTAGAAGTCCCACTGATCTCCGACGCGCACAGCTCGATGATCTGGAATTAAAGGAAGTTATGAACGATCTGGAGGATATTGACACTGAATCTGTCGGTCATAAACGTTGGTCTGAAAGAGGTTACTTTCTGCAGCAAGGTGTGCTGTATCGATATAATCCCGATGTAGATAGTGAGGAGTCTCAACTGGTAGTCCCAGCTACCCTTCGTTCGGAAATCATAAAAGAGTGTCATGACACTAATACAGCTGGCCATCACGGAGTAGATCGGACGTATTCCAGGGTCGCTAGGCCTTTCTATTTTCCAGGTATGCATAGGATTATTGCTGAATATGTCAAAACTTGTCCTACCTGTCAGCGTTACAAATCATCTAACACGAAACCGGCTGGTTTGCTGCAAACTCCAGTACTTAGTCAAAGGGGTGAAGTGTTGGCAATGGATTTGTTTGGTCCGCTTCCTACAGGTGACAACGGAGAAAAATGGATTTTGTTAGTAGAAGATACTGCTACTCGCTGGGTTGAGCTGTTTGCTCTGAAGGATGCAACGTCGGAGGCATGTGCTCGTACATTAATTGAAGAATACTTCTTGCGTTATGGTCTTCCGCGACGCATTGTGTCAGACAATGGCGTCCAGTTTGTTTCGGCTGTCATGCAGCAATGTATGTATATATTAAGTATTACCCAGGAGTTGTTACCCTTGTACCATCCTGCAGCTAATCCAGCTGAACGTAAAAATAGAGATTTGAAATTCCAATTGTCTCGTCTAGTTGATGGCGACCATTCTTCATGGCCTCGGCATCTCCCTTCGATAAGGTTCGCTATGAATTCGGCTGTCTGCCAAACCACTGGAGCGTCTCCTGCGTATCTTACTTTCGCCAGGGAACTTCGATCGCCAGTCGACATGCAACACGACATTAGGTCAATTCTAAATAAAGATAATTTTATCCCGCAAATAACACCCTATCTGAAAAAGTTTGTCAACTCGTTTATTGCTGTGAAGGAAAGAGTGGAAGCACAGCAAGATCGACGAAAAGAATGTGCTGATAAATCTAAGAATCCTGCTGAAGTTTTCAGTGAAGGAGATCAGGTTCTTTTAAAATCACATGTGCTTAGTAATGCGGCAAAGAACATCTCGGCCAAGTTTGTCCCGAAGAAGGATGGTCCATACGTTATTGCCAAACGCGTTAGTCCTACGGCTTACCTTGTTGCCAATCTAGATTCTCCAGAAGAGGTGTTGGGAAAGTTTCATGTGTCAGAGCTTACACGTTTTTACGACCGCGACGGCTCGCCTCCTCATCCCGTGATACCTAAACGTCGGAGAGGACGTCCTCGAAAACATGTATGTCCGTTGTGTTTTATGTGTAGTGCGAGTTCATGAGCGAGGGCGTTCTCACGAACTCGAGGGGGAGTGTATAGCGTGTGGTACGGTCTTTAGGTGTAAGTATTAATTATCTGTGTAAATGTTGCGTCGACCGACCGCCAGAGGCGCTGGTCGACAAGTGTGGCATATGATTGTTTCGCCGAGCAGTACAGTACCTCCCGCGCTCGCGGCTATTTTAATGTGTTAAGACTCTTTTCTGTAACGATATCGTTTCTCATGTGTGTAAAAGTGTACACATTAAACTTATGTCGGTAACAGTGAGTTTTTGTGAACCCCAACGGCACCTACCCGTGCTATATAGTTTATTTACTTGAAAACTAGCGTTTTCCTGTGAGCGCGTATTAGAATTTTAACGTCGACGAAAGAAGTTAACAAAGCAAGGGACCGCATTGACAAACCAGCAGCGCAAGCGACTCGCCGCCCCGCGTCTGTTCTTAAGTTCGATGGGTGCTAGTCTGAGTAGAAGGAATTTGTCATCGCATGGCAATAACTAGGACTTTTTAATAATCGGCCTTACAAGGAGCATGGCCTTAAATGGTCCACCCACCTTATGTCTGTCTTTTTTGAAATAAGACCTTGTTTTATGAATTGCTTTTATCTTCTTACCAAATTTCATCTAAATAGGTTAAGTGGTTTCGGAGCCTATTCGGTACAAACAAACAAACAAAAAAACAAAATTTTCCTCTTTATAATATTAGATTATAGATATAGAAAATATTTGTTCACAGGGAATGAATGTACGCCATCGTGTTTTCGCCATCGTGTTTTCGGCGTGTTGGTCTGCCTTCCAACACGGATATAACACTGGTGTCCTAAATGCACCACAAGCTGTAAGTAAATATTCATTTATATTTTCTACTAGTTACGTTTTACCTTTAGTATAGATTTCTCAGATATGAGATATTTTCCCGCAGTAAAAAGTATCCTATATGTTGACCCGGATAACCAGCTATCATCATACCAAATCTCATCAAAATCTATCTAATGGTTTTGTCGTGATGCGGCCGCATACAGACAGACAGATAAAACTTGTAAAACTACAGATTCGGCCTCTGTATCGATAATAATGACTATCTCAATAAGATTTTCCAAAAAATATTTAATGTACAGATTCGATTCAGTTAGAATTTTATTGAGTGTAGATATAAATAGATATACCCTTAATTTAAAAAAAAAACTTAAAAACTTAAACTTAATGATTGCATTTGTAAAATTGTGAAAAATGTATATATGTATTTATCATGTATGTATATACGGATGTAATTCTTATCCCGCGCTTTTTTAACCGACTTCCAAAAAAAGGAGGAGGTTCTCAATTCGACCGTATATATATTTATGTTTGTTCGGGCATTTTTTCGTCGTTTATGAACCGATTTTGATAATTCTTTTTTTGTTGGAAAGGAGATATCCCAAGAGTGGTACCATGATAAGGAAACCAGGATCTGATGATGGGATCCCAGAGAAATCGAGGGGAACTTTCTAAAATTGTAGCGGCGACTAGTGCGTTTGTTAACATTTTCATTAGGTATTTTAATCAGTTATTAGTTCTTTTAAATAAGTAATAAGAATATATTTTATTAAACAGATAATGTTAGAATGGCTTCAAAAAGAGGCTCTCACAGGAACGAACACCACACTTTCGGCCGAGGACGATCCCAAAGTAACGACGATGTGGTCGATTGCAGTTGCGATATACTGTGTGGGGGGCATGATGGGGGGTGTCATTACTGGTGTGGTGGCTGACAGGTGAGTTGACATTATTTTTTTTAATTAACATTTTTTGTAGTAAGGCAAATGTAAGACAGATACTGCATTCGTAGATAATAAATATGAGAGATTTGTACAGCATATTTAATTTACATGCCAAATAGCTTAGTTTCTACCTTAAGACATGTGGTTTACATATTATTATATTATAAAGAATAAAACAATAACTAATAAAAACAATAAATTTTAGTGAAACCCGTAGGTCTGTCAAGTTTTATTCAATATTCATTCTTATGGATGTGAAACATCTAATGCAGCGGGTTAAACCGGCTGCCGGCGTAACGACGTGTACTCGTACCTCTCACTCTCTTGCCACTCGACTCGTCGATTCCCATCTCCCTTTTCTCACCGCGTTGAGCTCGTTTTTAACTTTTAATTTTAGTATTAAACTAATTATAAGGTATTTTTTAAACAAAGATTTTTTTCTTTTAAAAAAATCTAAATGTTTTTAATTATGTTATATTTACTGCCTTTAAAAACCATCTTATCATGCATATTTTTTATACATAATAGTTTCGATGTTTCACATCTGTCAGGTATATCGCGACGGCTTTTTTTTATATATGTATAGATTTTTTATTACATTGTGTACGAAACCCGACTCGCACTTTACCGATTTTTTGTACCGATAAATTTATTAATGAAATGAAATAAACTTTATTCAATTAGACTTATTACAAGTGCTTTTGAATCGTCAATTTAATGTAAGCGTCAGTGAAGTCTGTCCGTGAAGAAGCTACCACCGGCTCGGAAAGCAGTTCTTCTGAGAAGAGCCGGCGAGAAACTCAACAGTTGCTCTTTTAAATATCGAAATTACATTTTTTTTTATTAATATATCATGTAGATAGCCCGCATATGAGTCAATAACACTTAATTCCACACATTTTCATCAACAAGAAACTCTTGAACCGTGTAATATGCTTTGCCCAATACAACATTTTTAATTTTATCTTTAAATTTTTGAAAAGGTAAGTCTAGGACATTTCGTGGTATCTTATTATATATGCTTATTAAAAATATAATTTCCAGATTTGGCAGAAAAGGAGGCTTGTTACTAAACAATGTGTTAGTATTTATAGCTGCCGCGCTACAAGGGAGTGCTTATGCGGCGAAATCAGCTAACATGTTGATTGTGGGAAGGTAGGTCGTAGGTTTGAAAAAAAAAAAACATTTAAGAGGCCTATTACATTTTGACTGCAATTTTTCAATTTAATGCCCATCTTTGACGTTCTTATTCAGAGAAACTGAAACTATTCGACAATTTTGATTTATTGTATGGTGAAGATCAATTATTAATATAGTTCATAGCGGCCTCGCTTTTCTCAAATTTTCATTATTAATTTAAAATAAAGTTTTTAATAAAATGCGCGACGGCACTTTTTCAAGCTCATGGATTGAAATACTATATTAAGCAAACGAAATGAAAAATATATGTCCTCGGAATTTGAAAATATGTATTGATTTCTACAAAAAAAGTCCTTTTCAAAATCTTAAAAACTACTAAAAATGATCAGAATTAGCTGTAAATATCCTTACAGCATTAATATTATTAAGTAAAATTTATACCAGAAAATACGTCAGTTCAAAAGAAACATAATTACGTGCTTTTTTATTAAATAATTTATTATAAAACCTTACTTACAAGTAATTACAACTGCAGAAAATGCTAGAAACAGCGATGCGTCGGACGCTCGAACACAATACCATACAACTCAGTACATTTTGTGATAGGCCTCTTAATAAGCATGCCATTTGGACTTTTATTAGATATACACTAGCAGCTCACCCTCGCTTCGATTGGGTTCGCCTGTAGCAAAATAAAAACAAACCTATCCCACGGGAACCGTACATTTTTCCGGGAAAAAAGGTAGCTCTATATCTGTCAAATTTCATCAAAATCCGTTCGGCCGTTCTGGCGTGAAAGAGTAACAAACATCCATACATACATACTCACAAACTTTCACATTTATAATATTAGTATATATATTTTCATTATACATTATATACATACGTGTAACTCCAACGGCTTTTGCGGCGCACACCAGAATAGCTCGCAAATGGCAGGATTTTTTCCTACTTACTTGACACTTATTGTTATATATTTTGGATAATTCACACTATATCTTTATAAATTATAGCCTATGTGTTATTCTAATGTGTAAGCTATATTATTGGAAAGATTCAACAAAATTCATTCAGTAGTTTTTGCGTGAAAGAGTAACAAACATACATCCATACATAGTACATACATTCTTACAAACTTTCGCGTTTATAATATTAGTAGGATAAGTTTAGATGTTTGTTCCCTTTCGACGACACGTTTGGCTCAGTGTGTAGTGACCCTACTTGCTGTGCCAGCGGTCGCGGGTTCGAGTCCCGCTGGGGGCATTCGTTTGTGTGAGCGCGAATGTTTGTACTCCAGTCGTGGGTGTTTATATTTATAATATGTATGTATTTAAAGTTATATATGTAGTAGTGTATCAACTATCTAGTATCCATAACACAAGCCTTCGTAGCTTACCATGGAACTAGATGGTGTGCTGTGTGTTAATGTCCCAACATATTTATTTATTTATTTATTTCTGATTCGGCTGGACTGATTTCGATGAAATTTATTGAACAGGATAGACTCCTGAGTTGGAGTAACACATAGGTTACTGTTAGGAATTTAGAAAAACACTAGCGTAAAGCGTGTGTAAGTAACTAGTTATATTAATAACGAGAATTACGTTTTAACTTTTAACGTTTACTATAGATTTGTCAGAGATGAGATATTTTCCCGCAGTAAAAAGTATCCTATGTGTTGACCCGGATACCCAGCTATCATCATACCAAATTCCATCAAAATCCCTCCTGTGGTTTTCTCGTGATACGGTAACAGACAGACAGACAGACAAAAAATCTAAAAACTATAGATTCGGCCTCTGTATCGATAATAATGTCTATTTCAATAAGATATTCCGAAAAAATATTTAATGTAGAAGCTATTATTTTTAGGTATACATAATAGCTTGCTATTCCTAAGATATTCATTTTAATTATATAGCGATTTACCCCCTCGTCTTGCTCGGGTGCGTACGCCGTACGCGGATTTTATTCTCAATTTTATGAGTTTTAATTATTTTTCACAGTTGAATTTTCAAGTTGCTCCTTATAATATCAGCTATCTGCCAGTGAAAGTTCCGTCAAAATCGATCCAGCCGTTTCGGAGATTAGTCGGCACAAACAGACAGACAGACAAAAATTGTAAAAAATGTTGTTTCGGCATATGTACCGTGTATACATCCATATGCATTTAGTAAAAAGCGGTTATTTTAATATTACAAACAGACTCCAATTTTATTTATCTGTATAGATAAATATTTACTTTGAAAAAAGATCTGACATGTTACCAAGAAATGATAAACATGGTGTTCTTTTACAGGTTAATAATCGGTATAAACAACGGTTTGAACGCCGGCTTAGCTCCTATGTATTTGGCTGAGATATCTCCGGTCTCTTTACGAGGATCGGTGAGTTGACTAGTGATATGTCACGGGTTTCGTCGTAAATAGATTTTTTTTTAATACTTAATTTTTATATCTTTTTTTATAAATTTAGTAGGTAGGTACTCGGTTTTTAATATGTATTTTTGTTTAATAATTTATTTATTCACATACAAATAATGTAGAATAAGAAATAGTTAATAATTTATTTACACTCTTCTAAGTTTTGTGCGACTGTTTGACATTCGCGGTTTTTTTTTTCAATTTTTTTTTAATTTTAAGTTGAGTTTCACGGAAAATTATTACATTTGAAAAATGTCATTTTATTAGGTGTTAAAATGTTTATTATATTTATTTTTTAATAATTTTAATTTGACCTTGAAAATACAACTTGCGGGGTATTTTGATTAATATATTCATTATTAGCGCGTCGAAATTCATATGTAGGTATACCAAAATCCAGATTAATAAGAGGTATTGTGCTATTCGGAAGTACAGCCTATATTTTTTCTCTATATTTTGAATGTTTTACATTAAACAGCCGCAGAAGACACTGACAAAATAATAATAAAATCGCAACAAAGTCGACTTATTATTGTCAAATATTCGCGAAAATCTATTATTATTTAGAAATACTTAAAAATACATTTTCAATATTTACATATTTTGTTACAAATGAAAAAAAACCTTTTTAATTAAAAAATTATCTCCCATGAACGTTCTTTTTCAGATCGGCACAGTGTATCAATCAACTAGTAATAACCATATCCATTCTTCTGTCACAAGTGTTAGGTTTGGAATCGGTTTTAGGAACCAGCAGTGGTTGGCAATGGTTGTTGGCAATAATCGCGATACCCGCTTTAATACAATGTTGCACTTTGCCACTATGTCCTGAATCGCCAAAATATTTGCTTTTGAATCGTGGAGCTGAGTTACACGCGCAAAGAGGTGAGTTTTTACATGTATATTAATATTATAAAGAGGTAAAGTTTGTGAGTTTGTGAGGTTGTAGGGGGTGATCTCTGGATCTACTGAACCGAGTTAGATGAAATTTGGTAAGATGAGATCCTGGGAAGGACATAGGATAGTTTTTATCCCGGAAATCATCCCTTAAGGTGTGAAAATGGGGATGAAAGTTGGTATGGGGAATCAAGCGACGAATCCGAGCGAAACAAGGGTCAGTCGCTAGTATTATATATAAATAGACATTTATGTATATACGTTTTAATATAATTTAGCACTAAATTATATTAAAAAATAACGTTTATTTTATTTATCACGATAACGTATTTTTTTTAAATTTCTTATTGTTTTTTTTTTATTATTTATTCCAGCTTTGAATTGGTTGAGAGGTGACGTAGCAGTGCACGGCGAAATGGAGGAAATGCATCAAGTATGTGGATATAACTTTTTTTTATTGATTTTAAAATTAATAAATATTTTATTTACTTTTTTATTCAATAAAATATATTATAATTTTTTATTTATAACTAGCATTGCCAACAGTTGCACAAGCTAATTCTTTTATATAACACTAGCAAATTTCCCTTGCTTCGCTCGGGTGCATCGGAGATACGTTTTAATTTTTTTGAGCGGAATCCTAATTTTTTTCTAAATTAAAAATGGCATAAGTTACTTCTTATAATATTAGCTATCTGTCAGTGAAAGTCCTGTCAAAATTAATCAAGCCGTTTCACAGATTAACCGGAATAAACGGACAGACAGACAAAAAAAAAATTAAAAATTATGTTTTTCATACTAGTTGTAGTACCGTATATACTTGTATAAGTATTTAGTATAAAGCTGTTATTTTGACATTACATACAGACACTTCAATTTTATTTATATGTATAGATGATAGTGCTGTTACAAGTTATATACTATTTTCTTTTGTTTTCAGGAAGCGGAAAAAAACAAAATAAGCAAGAAAGTAACTCTCCACGAGTTATTCGCCAACCGAAACTTAAGACAACCAATGTTTATTGCAATGGTTGTGATGATTGCTCAACAGTTGTCAGGAATAAATGCGGTTATTTTCTTCTCAACCGGCATATTTAAATCTGCTAATTTGAGTGAGAGTCAAAGTCAATACGCTACTTTGGGTGAGTTTTTGTTATTGTTGAAATAAGGAATTCTGCTGGTACCCATTTGTTCCGCACATACTTACAAAGAGTATCTTTTGGAGTTCTACAAAAAGGATGAAAGATTCTAACACGGTAAAATTTTAAGAGACCGCTAAAAATACAAAATTTATATAATAAAAATTACGTAAATAATAGCAATATGTAAATTATTAGTATTTGTAAGATCATCCAAAAATCTATTCTTAATAATTTACAAATATAAAATTGTAGTTAATATTTTCTTCTCTAATCATAATAAAACGCGTTTGTGCTCCATAATGTAAGACTATGGCTAGCATACGCTACCCCCCAAAATTGAGTTCACCTTGTGGTGGGGGAGTTCATAAGCATCCAGCAGTTTAGCCGGGCGCGAAGCTATGAAACGCACAGGGAGGTGGCGCACTTCGGTGGGCGAGAGGAGATGGCCAACTTCGGTGGGTGGTGTACCATGCAGGTTGCTCCTGGTACTTCTCTGATAGCAGAGCAGATTGTGGAGCAACCCCATGGTTGTTGTGGTCTGCCATCGGAGCGTCGTAGTTGAGTGCGTAAGCGATCCTGCGACGCCCCATTAAGACGGGGTAGGTTTTTTTGGGGTTTTAGTGGGTATTTATATATTGGCTTTTCTAGCCGGTGAGTCCCACATAACCACCTGTATGTCTAGAGGTGGTATGCGTAAATGCATTTCCCAACATTAAAAAAAATGGCTAGCATAATATGCTACTTCTATCCTGGTTCATTAAAGAATTTTTCTCATATAGTAACTAAATAATCAATATTGGATTACTTTTTCAAGATACTTATGTAAATACCAAATAACACTTCTAATAAAGCAAAGGTCTCGATTATAACTAAAGGATATTCACAATAATAATCCCTTTTTATCAATATAATATACCCTCAACTTCTCATAATATTAGTTCAAGTTTATGTGTAACAAATAATATTGGGTGTAATGCTTCGGTTATAAAACTGAAGTTAAAAGATAACGATGTCTTTTGCCCTTTGATGTCCGCTTGTTACAACTTCACTTTCAGTTTAATGAAAAGCTCCACCTATAACTGGTTTGAATTTTTAAATGGAATCGACATCTTTTGTAAAATTGTTTACATTTAGAGAGGACAGAAAGAATGTAGTGAGTTTCTTAACGTACTTTTATTACATAAAACTAGATATTATTTCGGATTTCGTGCCATTACTTTTTTTCAGGTCACGGGTGAGAATAAGCTGTATAACGTCTCAAACATGATAGTTATGACAGACGGTGTCTACCCGAGTATGAAATATCCTATTATTTACAAGAATAAAGAAAACCCACTGAAGTACTTTGTAATTTTAATAATTTTAAAATCTATACATATAATAAAATTCTGAGTCGAATCTGTATATTGAATATTTTTTTGAAAATCCAATTGAAATAATCATTATTATGGATACAGAGGCCGTATCTATAGTTTTTAGAATGTCTACCTGTCTGTCTCTCTGAGAACGCATCACGAAAAACCCACTGGACAGATTTTCATTTAAAACCAGTTATTTTACGAAACTAAATGCTTGTAATAAAAACACCGCCCGATTTTTTTTTATGTCATTTATAAAAAATAAAGATAACAGTCTCATTATAATTCCATAACAAAACGAATAAAAAAAAAAAGATATGACAATGTAATATTTAGAAGAAATTAAGCGTATGATTTCTTTTAACCTCGACCTTGATAGTTGATCACGCATAATATTTATGAGTATCACGCAAACTTCAATAACTACGGTAATTTCAGAACTGCTGAAGCTATGGGTGGCAGCATGACTTTCCAGGAAGCCCTCAAAAAGAGACTGGACATCATCAGACCTAACGTTAATCAAGTTAGGGAATTCCTAGAAAAGACACCCATACACCTTACTCCTGGTATATCGTAAGTATATTTGATTTTTTTGTAAATATGTCATTTGTTCATATAGATATGTGTGCAGCTTAGCTATATTTGGAGATGAAATTTTCTTGATAAATATTACTAAACAATTTAAAACTGACCTTGCCCAAATTATTGCATGTTAGATTTGTTATATCATTCGGCGTGAATCTGAATTTAATCTAATTTATATAATTTATTATTTTTTTTATCTATACATATAATACAATTGTAACTGAGTCTAATCTGTACGTTAAATAATTTTTGGAAAATCTTATTGAAATAGACATTATTATTATCGATACAGAGACCGAATCTATAGTTTTTAGAATTTTTGTCTGTTTGTCTGTGACCGCATCACGGAAAAACCACTGGAGGGATTTTGATGAAATTTGGTATAATGATAGCTTTACTGCGGGAAAATATCTCATCTCTGAGAAATCTATACTAAACGTTAAAACATAAGTAGAGAGATATGAATAAAAATATTACAAAATTCACGAAATAATGTTATCAACAATGAAAGTAATTTCCAAAACATAGTTTACTTCGATTTTTTAACAAACAATAATTTATTTTATTTGTATTAACTATCTTAAAACTTATATCTATTCTTAAAAGTACAGGGTTTAAAAAAACTCATTTTGTGCAATAATTTTAATGTAAATCGATGTACCACATATAAATTTATCTGTACATTGTTTATATTAGGTATTTTAAATTAACAACCAATTTAGATGTCAGTCCTTTAAAAAGTAATACAAATGAACTACTTCTAATACAAACGTAATATGTTGATATTTACTTCATAGCTCTTCATTTAATATTAAAAATTATTTATCCACTACTGCATACTATAAATTGTACATATTTAACCTAATTCAAATATTTTTGAATGGAAATGAGTATTATTTGGCACAGTGGTGGCCTTATTACTTCTAAGCCAGATATTATGAATTCTAGTTTATGAATTAATATCGCTTTTGGCGGAAAAATATTTTTTCAGTTTGAATATTATATAGCCAAATGAAGCGCTTCACGCAGTAGTTGACCGATAGTACACGTATTTTGCTGAGAAAATAACAAGTAAACGTATATTCATAAAGGATGTAAGGTAAAGATTAAAACGAGCGAATAGAAAAAATTGGAGCCATATTTTATGAACAAATTCAATTCATTCATGTCAAAACAAATCTTATGTAAGTGCCCGGTTAGAATGAATTATGATGGGCTACTGCCGGAGGTTGCAAACAAAATCGGAGACTTTACTTATAAATACTTTAATACTAATTTTACAAACTAATTATCCTAAAGTGATTGCACCGTCGAAGTGGGACTAATGCAATGAATGAAGAAAAGTTTTTAACAATAAGGTGCACTAGGATGTTACAACACTGTCACTTCACGAGAGTTATGTTGCAATACCAAAAGAATGCGATATTGGTGGTCGACGCGACTCGCGGGGTGGTTCCCATGCATTAGAGTTGCGAAACAAAGTCTTTAACAATAAAAGTTCATACGAAAGGAATGCGATGTTGGTGGTCAACGCGAGGTAGTTCCCATGAATTAATTAGGGTTGCGTAACAAATGAGTAAACAAGGAAAAATAAAAATACGAGTATAAAGGTTCCCAATTGAAACTTCTTTAAGAAGTTTATAAGCTCTTGGGATAAAACAGTTTTATAATCAAGATTATATATTTATTATGTACCATTAATATATTATTTATTTTTTTTAATTTGACCTTCTTTTAAAGCCTACAAAATAAATCAATATAAATATAAAACTTATTATGTATTCCGCAACTTTTATTTGTACTACATTTGTCCTATGAAAGAGCAACTGCCAATAACGTGATTATGTTTATGGACTTCTTCTCTAAATACCTTCAATTTACATACTAGACATTTTAAATAAAACTATCATTTAAGATTTTTTTGTGGTTTTATTTTGATTTTTAGTTCCTGACGTTTCGAATGCTTTACAGCAATCATGGTCACGGGAGAAATTGACTATGATTGTTGTAAAGCATTCGAAACGTAGGGAACCAAAAATCAAAATAAATCCGCAAAAAACAAAATCCGAAAAGAAAGTTTTATTTAAAATGTCAAATATTTACGTAAATCTAAGAAAGTATTACATATTAGACTTAGATCAGACATTAAAAAGTAAAAATTTCATAACTAGGTACATCTTACAATATGCAATAGTTTTGCTTACTATTCCAAAACTACTTTTTTCTAAACATTACATCAAAAACGTAAGAAGTAGCTTTAAAATTAACTTTAAAATTTAAATTAGACCAAACATTTGTATAAATTATTTCGAATTTTCAACCATTTTTAATTCTCTTGCTACAATTGAAGACGTAGGTACGCTGAGTTTTTATTGATGAATGTTTCGTCATTTACTTTGTTTTCAAAAAGTATTATGTTATTTAAAATATATATGCTACCCTGCAATAAAGCCGGTAAGTGAAAAATAAATATAGGATTTAAAATCATTAATTCAATCATTTTATATCCATAATAGATAAAAATTCGGAAATATCTTAAGTTTAAACGAACAAAATTATGATCTTGTCTAAATCAGTACCCCTTTAAGATGTAATGAAGCAAGATCTTATGAACTGAAATTGATTTCTTTTTCAGTGGTAATACTATTTTTACATAATAAATATGAATACAATTTTAAAATATTTCAAAATTAAACTTAGAACAATATTTTGTTAATAATACATATAATTAACAACCAAAAGATAATAGGAACACAGTATCTGAGTTTTAATTTAAAATCTTAATAAAAACACAGCGTTCTCTATGTCTGTAGCATGAAAACAATCTCAGTACAATAGGAAAGTTTCAATTAATATCACAGTTTCTGTATTTAAAAGTAGGGCAATATAAAGTTATTTCACTACACGATTAAACTAGAAACAGTAAGTCCTTGATACGTCCGCACATTGTACATATGTCTTGCTGTCACCCGAAGTAGTACTGCGCGTTTGAATATCGATATAAACTTCTAGTGTTGGGGTCCGTCTCGGTTTGCATTTGAATTCGAGGTAGGGTTTTAACCGCAACTCCGCGGCCAAGAGTACCGTGAGGCAAAGTTCGTAGGGGCATTTCTACGGGGAATTCAGCTACCTGTCCATACATGTTAGTGCTTATATGCGGGTATGTATTAGGCACCGGTCGACCGACGTATCGATTGATTTTTGGGCTCAAATTGGACACCATGCTATTGATTTGCATATCCTGTTTTGAGACTGGAGTCAACAGTGTCTACTGGTCCCGAGAGACTAGTTATGTTGATGTCATTGTCGACTTCTGATATGCTGTCGTTGAAACCATTTGGGATATCAGCACAGGTTGAAACATCTGGACCTTTAGCTTGCTCTATAGTGTTCTTGTGCATTACACATCGTATGATTCCGACAATAAGGCACAAAAGACAGATGCCACTCGCTGCTGCTATCATGTTAGAAATGATCGCACATGAAAATGTTAAAGGTGCGAGACCCGGGATTTGAACCCGCTTCACTCGGTTTTCTAAGCGAGCGCGTTACCACTGGGCTACCATTGCCTTGGAATATCGTAAAGATTATTAGGATAGATTTATTTTTTATGGTAAATATTAGTGAACATTTTTTTTAGTAATAAATGAGATGGATTCTTGTATTTTATTTAATCTTAATTTTAGATACTTTATAGTTTTTTAAATTATTTTTTATGTATTTGTATGGCTTTTTTTTTTATTTCATACATTTTTATATTGTTCTGGTTCAGATATCTCTGTGTATCGATAGAAAAAATGGTAAAACAATAAAAAGTGCATAAGTATACATTCCATTGGAATTCTTTAAATTCGAGTATCTTCTAGTAAATTAAGCTTTTGAGGTTACGACTTGCAGTCGGTTAAATGATTATTTTCATATTGCAGAAACGTCGGTACCAAAACAATGAAATGAAACCGCGAAAAAATCCAAATGTTTCATTTAAAATGTCAAATATTCGCGTAAATTGTGCAGTTCTAAGACAATTGTAATAATTATTTTGGATATTAATAATTAATTTGATGTATTTCTAGGTGGATATGCGACGGTGGGCGCGGCCGCCTTCACGGGCGCGGTCACGCACACGGTGTCCACTATTGTCATTTGCATCGAGATGACAGGACAGGTATTTGCCGTCTCTTTCTTTTTCTTTCTCTTTCTCTGTCCGTTTGAGACTACTATAGTGTGATGATTGATATTAATAAAAAATATATGAAACAAATTCGCGACTTCATACAAGACATTAACTTCTTCATATTGTATTATCAATGTATTCATGTTT
This sequence comes from Argynnis bischoffii washingtonia, assembly GCA_033884665.1. Lineage (NCBI taxonomy): Eukaryota > Metazoa > Arthropoda > Insecta > Lepidoptera > Nymphalidae > Argynnis > Argynnis bischoffii. Next base: position 676,020 of record JAEMGE010000032.1, read on the forward strand.
TGGCAAATTTTATTACTAACTAAACATCCACATCCGCACACACAACATACACACACACAACGTACACACACACAACGTACACACATACACACAAGCGCACACACACGCACACGTATACACATACACACGCGCGCACACACACACGCACTCACGTATACAAATCGTGGCAAGTATAACAGTAGTGATACGAAACCCTTGCCGCACGCCGCAGGTGACGCACCTGCTGCCCATCATGGCGGCCGTGCTGGCGGCCAACGCCACGGCGGCGCTGCTGCAGCCCTCGTGCTTCGACAGCATCATCCTCATCAAGAAGCTGCCCTACCTGCCCGACCTGCTGTCCTCCGCCAGCCGTGAGTATATACTGACACTGTTGCTTGTTGTTTGAAAGGCTATGCATACTTTTAAATTAAATTTATATAAAAATAGCGAAATATTATTGTTTTAAATTCATGTTTTATGTAAATTTATAGTTAGTAAGCCTTTATAATAAATAAATAAATAATGCTGTTAGGGCCTACCCTATGCATATGATAACTTTTTAACGCGCTGTCGACGAGCGCTTTTCGCATTGATATGTATATTATAAAATACTATTTTGTATATGATAGTTTCTTTAATAATATGTACATATGTATAATGTACATATATCCTCGGAGGGCTAAATTTTTATTTTTATTTTAAAAGCTACTTTCCATATCTTTCAAACTAAAATTAACTAAAAATTGGCACTTTGGCTACAATTTTGGTTCCATAATTTATTTGAATTTTAGTTAGTAAAATTTAATCTATTTTAGTCATTTAAATTTTACATACATAATGAGATGTGCTCTCAGCCCGATAAAAGGCGAGGGCGGGGCGGTCGTGAGGGGGGAGGGCGCTGGCCGCCGCGCCGCCGGTAGCTCTGCGAGCAGTCACTATTCCACGCGGACGAAGTCGCGGGCAAAAGCTAGTTATTATATAGAACATAATTCCAACATTTCTGCAATCCACCTTCAGGTAGACCGCAGCGAGCCACCGACTAAATTGTGGCATCAAACTGGTTTCGCATCATTTTTTAAAGAGAATAATTAATAATAATTATAATCAGCCTCGTGACTTCATACCGCTGAGATGCGAGTTAGAATAATTCGAAGTTATACGACATTTTTAATATAAAATATAATTAATTGTCTATTGTAATATTTTATACTAGTGACTTATCCTTGTCTCGCTCGGGTACGTCCTTAGATGTATTTGTGTCATACATTTTATTGTTTATTTAATTTCAAATTATGTATTTAGACAGCGCACGCCAATAAAGTAACTTAACGGTTAGGTGAAGTATTTTTTATTTCTCAAAATAAAAATTGTCAATATAAAAAATAGCCTAGAGTACCTAACGGTAATATAGTTTCCTGTTAGTGAAAGAAATTGCAGAATTGAATCTATAGTTTCTGAGATTACAATTACCCCGTACACACTTACAAAATTTACCTCTGTATATATTACTCTAGAAAAGAATTTTCCAAGTACTAATTTTTTGTTTTATATGCAGGGTTCTTTACTCCACGATGTGGATATACCAACGAAGAAGGCGACATTTGGCATGGGCTGTTTCTGGTCCAACGACTCCTTATTCGGCGCTACTCTGGGCATCGTGCGCACTAGAGTGGGATACGCGGGCGGTACAACAAAAAACCCACACTACAGAAATTTGTAAGTAACTTTGAAATATAATACTTATGTTAATATAAATTATGCAATACCGCCGTTACAGCGAGGAGTAACAACAAACGTATACACCCTCACACATACAAACTTTCGCAGTTATATATAAACAGTCCGACTCTGATCGAAGGTATATAGTAAGCAATAATCCCTTTTTGTATTACAATAAAAACCCAATTTCCTCCAGCGTACAATGTAAACTTTCCAGCTTAGATGTTTTCTATCCAAAAAAAAAACATAAATCCATCGCTGTATTGCTTCGTGATAGAAAGACAAACCCACAAAAAAACCATTCCATTTATAATATTAGTAGAGCTCATTTCGAACTCACGACACTTGACACATTCCTAGTGAAGTGTATGTAATGAAATTTTATTTTTTGTTCCGTAATTCATATATGCTTCATCTTAAAGCATCAGAAGATCAAGGTCTACACAAATATAAATATCGTTTAATAGTTCAATAGTTTAAATACAATTTACGATTCTTTCTCCTTTATTTCTAGGGTTATCAGTTTTGTTTCATTTTCTTTGTTATGACCTTAACCTGTGATATAAACTAATATATACGGTCGGAGGTAGCATATAGATACTCATATCTTGTATCGAATTTCTTTCTGCGAAGGTTGTCGCTGTTTATAAAGTTATAAATTTCCATGAAATATTATTAAGCTTTCCAAAAAAATTTGCTTAATTTATTGTTTTACAATATCACCTAAAGAAAGTATTTATCAATCATAAAAATAAAGTAATTTTAATATATATTTTTTAATTTTAAAGAATAACGAATGAACTTTATGATGATAATAAGTAAGAATTGTTAATCGAAGTACAAAATATTATAAAAAAAAGATATTTTAACATTGAAATCTAAAACAATACATGTATCGATCGGCCGGGTCAAGGATAAGATTATTTTTGCTCTTGGTAGATTTAAGATAAGTGTTATACTGCAACCTTTATTATTTGTTTATTTTATTAAACCGAAGAGTATCTATCTCTCTAACATGTAGATATTTAACTTGTGATCGACTAGTAAAAATTCATTTAATCATTACTATCAGCTTTAGAAGTTTATTGCGCTACTATTTTTTGCTGTAGTTATTTCTTAAGTGGTTATAATTAAATAATGTACCTATGCAATTATGAGATCATTAGCAATTCTTACTTAATTAAACGTTAAAATAAAATAAATTGTTTATTTATGTTTTAGCTCAAAAGTTTCCAGTCATGAATGTTTATATTTATAATATGTATGTATTTAAAGTTATATATGTGTAGTGTATCAACTATCTGGTGTATCCATAACACAAGCCTCGTAGCTTACCATGAAAGTAGATGGCGGTGTGTGTTAATGTCCCAATATATGTATTTATTTATTATTTAACTTCCCAAATATGTGCTGTTACTGAGGCTCACTAAACAGAAAGACTTAATAACTAAACTTGGCCCGACCCGGGACTCGAACCCAGGACCTCCGCATGTACTGCCGTACATGCTAGCCACTACATCACCAAGGCAGTGGTGTAAAATTAAGTAACTCATGCGAGTACATTAAAATAGTCATGACGACAAAGTTGCTTTATTTTTTTTCAGTTGAATCACAAAATTCACAAAACGAGGGCTGCGGCAGAACAACGCCTACCTATCGGGTCTGTCTGTATTTTATAATTATAATAATAAAGAAAATTACGACAATTCTTAAATTGTATTGTTATGGTGACTTAGAAAAGATAATAAAAACGATATTGTAACAGATTTTCGTAAGATAAAAGTATCACTGTCTTACCACATACGTGCCGTGTGGACCACCTCTCGTGTACTGGTTGTTGCACATCGCCTGCTCCGTCCAGTTGTACCAGTGCACTAATCTCAGACCCGAATAAGCGCGTGGCGATGCACATCTACAAAGTAAGACAAATTGCACTGTGTGACAGTGTTCACCTGCGACTCCATAATCCATATGCATGTTAGATATAGCGAAAAGGAACTCGCAGCAACTCGTAGCGGAGGTCCAGAACACGTCGGTACTTGCCGTTCTGAAAAGTTCCATTATTGTTTACACATTGGTACGGTACTAACGACATAACCTGGCTTTGTTTGAACTTTTATCCCATTATTAATTTAATTAATCAAAATCACAAATGCAAAGTTTATATGAATGGATGTTTGTTACTCAATCACGACAAAACGGCTGAACGGATCTGGATAAAATTTGGCAAAGAGATAGATTATAGTTTCGAATAAAACATAGGTTACTTTTAATTCCGGAAAAATGTACGGTTCCCGTGGGATAGATTTGTTTTTTATTTTAACCAGTTTTTCTATTCAATGTTAACCATTAAATGCATGTTACTCCAGGACACATTCTGCCTTCGTACAAAATTTCATACAAATCCGTTCAGAGTTTCAAATTAAAAAAGTGATACACAAACACACATAAAAAGTTTCATTTTTATAGTAATCGTTTTATTTTATTAGATACAAGAGATGTTTTCATACAATATTTGTGGTTTTGATGTACTATAGATGTACTGTATAACTAACTGGAATGTTAAGTAGCCAAGAACAAACAAACAAACGTATTTACGCATTTCTTAATGAAACAAAAATATATAATGTTCACATAAATCTATTTATATATAAAAAAAAATTTATTGCTGTTCGCTGGTGAGCATATCACTTGAGAAAATATCGATTTGGGTTTTTTCTGTTTATATGTTAGGTAAAAGTCCGAACAAGTTTAAGGAAAACAAAAAAACTAGAAAAAAATATCCATAAAATTGGAAAAATCTAAAAAAACTAAAAACGCTTCTCCTATAATATTTCCATATAAACTTAAAGATCATTAATAAATTAAATTATTAATTTATTTATTTAAATTTTAAGTTAGACCTAACAACTAACCAATCAGCTACTACCAATTTTTTAGTAAAAATCAAAAGCCCCCTAAACTAACCCCCTAACCCCATAAACACACTAAGCATAGTCCAGCTATACTCTTCAAGGTACGGTGGAGTCGGGAACTGCATGCCCATCTCGTCATCAGGTAGCGTCGTTAGATCCACCTCCTCATCCGAAGAGCTGAAGTAGCTCTCGTATGTTCTTATTATTTGCTCCAGCGTCGGGATTTGTTGTGTTGTGTACCTGAAAATTAATGATTTTTAACAAAAAAAAAAACCATCGAACAAAAAAAGTACTAGAGATACACAATCCCATGAAAAAGTTCTCTTAAAACTGTCACCGATTGTGTTTAGGTAATTGTTCTAGTTGAAATTAATATACAAACAATGTAAATTGAACCTTAAATGCAATGCTTAGTTGTTTTTACAACAAAAAAACTAAAAGCGCGCTCAAATGTTCAAATGAGCGCTCATTCGATGAGGACATTTATTGTATCTGATTGTGTATCTAGTATTTTTTTCATCGATGTTCCCGAAGTTTCGAATACTTGTATGGTGGGATGAAAATAATTATATATCTTTTTAATAACTGATGCTTTTTTTTCAAGCTCAAGGATAACTAGAAGATATGTTTTGGAGATATAATAAAAGGAGATTAAATTAAAATTGCTGGCAGTGGTAGCCCAGTGGTAACGCGCTCGCTTGGGAAACCGAGTGAAGCGGGTTCAAATCCCGGGTCTCGCACCTCTGATATTTTCATGTGCGAATCATTTCTAATACGATTACCACTTGCCTTACGATGAAGGAGAACATCGTGAGGAAACCTGCATGTCTGAGAGAACCTAGCAAGTTTTCGCAAGACATGTGAAGTCCGCCCGCACTTGGCCGGCGTGGTGGACTATGGCCTGATTCCCCTCGTGAAGGGAGGCCCGTGCCCAGCAGTGGGACGTTAAAAAGGGCTGAATACATACATACAAATCAAAATGATAAAAAAAAACATGTATATATATAGTACAAACCCTATTATAAGCACTAACCTAACCACTTCTAAGACTCCATAGTCAATGTGCGTTTGGAGCTTTGCCCGCAGGACTTCGAACCTTAATATAAACCCTATTATAAAAACTATTATAATCACTCACCTAGCAACAGCGTGTAGAGTCTGTAGCCAATGTGCCTTCGGAGCTTTGCCCGCAGTGGAGAGGAGGTTTAGGGCTTCGATACGACTCTCCGCCATCAGCGATAGGGCTCCACATTCCCGCCACGTGTTCATTTGCCGGAATATCAAGGATTTGAAGGCTGGATCACCTATAAATAAATATTAGTGTTATAAATGGAAAAGTTTGTGTGTGCGTGTATAAATAATAAAGAAATATGTTGGCACATTAACAAACAGCACCATCTAGTTCCATGGTAAGCTACGAGGCCTGTGCTATGGATACCAGACAGTTGATACACTACACATATATAACTTTAATTACATATAAACATAAACACCCACAACTAGAGTACAAACATTCATGGACATCACACAAATAATTGCCCCTAGCGGGACTCGAACCCGCGACCGCTGGCACTACAAACCGAGCCAAACATGTCGTCGAATTTCGATGAAATTTAGTACATACGTACATATAAAGCACACGAAAACAAAAATAAAAATAGCAAAATGTAAAACCGAGATAAAATCCAAACGCATAGGCTACTCTCCCTCCCCAGACCCCCCCCCCCCTCTCACTCCCACTCTCCCCCTCCCCCTCCCCCTCACCGGCACACTGCGCGAGGAGCGCGGCCATATTGAGGTCCCCGCTGTCGCGGCACAGCCGGCACGCCTCCACCACTCTCCCGCCGAGCAGGAGGGTCAGCACTCGGGCGCTGTGGAAGTCCTTCTCTGGAACAGAAAAAATATATTTGTCAGATAACATCTACACTAATATTATAAAGAGGAAAGATTTGTATTTTTGTATGTTTGTAACGAGTAAACTCAAAAACTACTGGACCGATTTAGATGGAATTTGGTAAGAGTATAGTTTGAGACAATGGAAATGACATAGGATATTTTTGTTCCGGAAATCATCCCTTAAAATGGGATGACTCAAGCGAAGCAAGGGTGAGTCGCTAGTGGGGAATATAACATTAAGTTATTACGACAACATTCATCTATACAGATAAATAAAATTGAAGTGTCTGTGTGTAATGTCAAAATAACAGCTTTATACTAAATGCATATGGAATTATATACGGTACTTATAAGAAAAACATAATTTTTAAAATTTTTGTTCCGACTAATCTCCGAAACGGCTGGACCAATTTTGACGGAACTTTCACTGACAGATAGCTGATATTATAAGGAGTAATTTAGGCTACTTTTATTTTAGAAAAAGAATTAGGGTTTTGCTCAAAAAAATTAAAACGTACCTAGGGATGAACCCAAGCAAAGCGAGGGTGAGTCGCTGGTGTATACATATAATAAAAATGTAACTGATCGCTGTCTGTACATGGAAGATATTTGAGAAAAACTATTATTGGGGATCTTTATCACCGCACTAAAACCCAAAACAATGATTTTATAGATTTTTTTTAACTAAAAAGCATATTCAAACTAAACACCTACCATCCTCTTTCTCAGCTTCACGCGGCTCTGCGAGTTTCTTATCTGTTATTTGCGACACCGCGTCTTTGAACCACTCCAATAGACGATTGTGTCTGTTCACTATTGACTGTTCGTCTGTCCCTGGCACACCTGCGGAACACAACATATTATATTTGTATTCAACCCTTTTTAACGTCCCACTGCTGGGGCTGGGCCAACCTTCAATATTCGGGAGACTGAGCATGTCTTTCGACTTGCTATGACTCAGACATGCAGGTTTCCTCGCGATGTTCTCACGGCTTTGTTATATCATACTGTGACGTCACGCCAAGCGCACAAAATGGCGGGCGTTCAGAACATCCGTATCGGTATGATATTTTTAAAGATTTTTAAACCAAATTTTACATTTTTTGGAGCTGGATATTTTTTTACAAATATATGACTATGTTAGCCATTGAACAAAAAATTAAAAAAAATCATTGCAAATCAACCTATTCTATCTGCCAATGCCAACACTCACCGTCATTATCGAGATCTGCTCCCCAGAGAGCGTCGCACAGCTTCCACACCTGCAGGCAATATTCACCGGACACCCCAAACTGTGGATAGTGATAAACACATTGGTGTATACATATATTTGGCTCAATGACGACATGTTTGGCTCAGTGTGTAGTGATCCTACTTGCTGTACCAGCGGTCGCGGGTTCGAGTCCCGCTGGGGGCATTCATTTGTGTGATGAGCACGAATGTTTGTAATTCAGCCATGGGTGTTTATATTTATTTATTTATTTTTTATGACATTCAGTGACAAACGAGCAAACAGACTACCTGATGGAAAGCAGCACCTGTCGCCCATAACACCTACGGTTCATGCACTTAGGTTTTAAGTAACAAAAATGCAGAACCACAGGTGCGTTGTCACTGTGAGGACTAAGCTGATATGCCTCTTGCCTGTAATTGCGTTGTAATTTATAATATATATGTATTTAAAGTTATATATGTGTAGTGTATCAACTATCTGGTATCCATAACACAGGCCTCGTAGCTCACCATGGAACTACACGGTGCTGTGTGTTAATGTAGCAACATATTTATTTATTTTTTTATTTTTAGATTAGATATAATTTTATTCTTATAGTCTCCTATCTATGTATATATGTAAATAGAAATGAATATTCCTATGTTTCTCCTCTATGCGTTCCTAAACCATTGATCCGATTGTGATGAAACTCTGGTGGACTCTCTCTCACCCACTTTTTTTTGCGCGGAAAAAAAAGTAAAAAAGTCAGGGGACTTTCCTTCTAATATAAAAGTAGCTTAAGTTACTCCTTATGACATCAACAATCGCCAATGAGAGCCCCGTCAAAATCGGTCCAACCATTTCGCAGATTAACCAGAACAAACAAACACAAAAGTTTTCAAAATTGTGTTTTTTCTTATAAGTACCGTATATAATTCCATATGCATTTAGTATTTTGACATTACACACAGACATTTCAATTTTATTTATCTGTATGTATAGATTAAAATAGCTTATGTCTATATAAATCAAATCCTATAATCCCATAAATATTATAAATACGAAAGTTTAAATGTATGTTTGTTACTCTTTCACGCCAGAACGGCTGAACGAATCTGGATGAAATTTGGCACAGAGATAGATATAGATTATTTGTCTAGCAATATTTTAAAATATAAAACAAAACCTACACTAGTGTCTCCCCCGGCGTCGCGCGCGTCGTCCAGCAGCCGGCGCAACAACGCGCGCCGGTCGCCCGGCGACTGTCGCACGACAAGTTTGTCGCACGCGCCTTGCGTCTGCACCGCCGTCGAAAACTCCAGAAGGCTCTCGAGCTGACGCGATAGTATGTTCTGGAAGGAATTGTTTTATTTATATGAAAAATCCTAACTGTCTCAACACAAATTCGAACTTACGCATACCACATAAAGTACATTTTTAAACGAAACAACGTGCGTTTTAATTTTGACATCCTAAAAGCAATGAACAAAAGAGATTTGAAAAAAAAAACGCACAATTACTAATTGTGCACTTATTTTTGAGGACATTTTTGTGACGCTAAGTGTTCCTGGAGTTTTTGTATATCAACGCCTACATCATCTATTTTCAGGCATATGAATACTATTCAGTCAGTATATGGATATAAAATATCAATTAATCCCTTTTTGGGGTCAGCATTCCAATTTAGGCAGTGGTAGCCCAGTGGCAACGCGCTTGCTTGGGAACCGAGTCAAGCGGGTTCAAATCCCGGGTCTCCCACCTCTTATATTTCCACGTGCGAATCATTTCTAACATGATTACCACTTGTCTTAAGAAGAAGAATAACATCGTGAGAGAACCTAGCAAGTCGAAAGACATGCTCAGTCCGCCCGCACTTGTCCAGCGTGGTGGACTATGGCCTGATCCCCCTCGTATTAAAGGGAGACCCGTGCCCAGCAGTGGGACGTTAAAAAGAGCTGAATACGTGGATGTATATATCAATCAATCTCTAGACTTTTCCCTATTTGGGGTCAGCCTTCCACATTTTTTTTTTTTTATTACTTACACTGCTCTTGGCAATTTTGCGTAATTTCTGGTGTTAAGCCCATCGTCACCATATCATTGTGGATTATCCTTATCCAGGTAGTCTGTAGGTAATGGGCGTCCTCTGCCTCTTTTGCTTTCCTTAATGGCCAAGACTTGTCTCATACGGTCTTCAATACGGCGGTGTATTACGTGAACAAACCAACGCAGCCAATTATCCCTCATTTTCTGCTATATTTCAATTACTTTAAATTGAGCCACGGATGTACTTATTTTGGATATGGATGTATATCTACACTAATTTCATAAAAAGGAAAGATTTGTATGTTTGTAACGAATAAACTCAAAAACTACTGGACCAATTCAGATGAAATTTGATAAGATAGTTTGACACCCTGGGAACAACATAGAATATTTTTTATTCTGGAAATCATCCATTAAAGGGGTGAAAATGGGCATAAACGTTTGCATAGGGATTCAAATTAGGGACAAACCCGAGCGAAGCCAGGGTGAGGCGCTAGTATAAGATAACCATAACAATATACCTGACTGCTGTCTCCCGTACGGCCAATACACATACGGGTCACCACCGACTCGCTCCAGTCGTCCTCCGAGCGGCCTCGCACGTAGTGTCCCAGCTCACTTAGATTCGCCGCTGGAACAGACAAAATAATAATAAAAATAATATATGTTTATATTCTGGTGGTAGGACTCTGTCAAGCCTGAGGAGTCTGACTGAATGGGTACCACCCCCTTATCTATTTCTGCCGCCAAGCAACAATGATCGCATTGTTGTGTTCCGGTTTGAAGGATAAGGTAGCCAGCGCAATCACAGGCGAGAGGCATATCATCTTAGTCCTCACAGTGATAACGTACTGGCGGTTCTATATTTTTGTTACTTAAAACCTAAGTGCATGAACCGTAGGTGTTATGGGCGACAGTATCGCTTTCCATCAGGTGGACTGCCTGCTCGTTTATCACTGAATACCATAAAAAAAAAAAAAACGGATTTTATCGCGGATTTATTTTGATATATAATTTAGGGAACCAAAAATCAAAAATAATATAATAAATAAAACGTCTGTAACAACTGTATAATGACCTTTTGAAACGTCTAAAACCTTAGTCTCTCCCGTGACCATGTGCGCTGTAAAGCATTCGACACGTCGGGAACTCAAAATCAAAATAAATCCGCCAAAAAATTCGAAATTATTATAAATCTAAAAAAAAGTATTAAAGCTAATGGTATAAATACAAAAACAAAATTAAAAAAACCGGTCAAGTGCGAGTTTGACTTGCACATCAAGGGTTCCGTAGATTAAAACGTTAGAATAAGTTTATGATCGCAATTTTTTTTGTGATATAGCTAAAAATTTACGGTTTTTGAATTTTCCCCCTTTACTTGTGCTGTAAGACATTGCTTGTGGCCAAATTACATGGTTCTATGTCATCGGGAAGTACCCCATGGGTTTTGATTTCCTTGCGAGTGTCAACATAATATGCGACATTCACATTGATATTAATTTCAACTTGATACCTCCATCAAATCAAAATCATTGACACGCAGACTATTTATCATTCATGCCAAGGGTGAGAGGCAACAAAACTCAAGATTAGCCATATTATTGAGTAAATATTTATCAAATAAGGGCTACCGCGCTTGAATTCGCCGCGAGAGGATGTTAGTGTAGAATGTAGTCTCTACAAATTTCAAATGACACTGAATGTTCACTGTTTGCGAGCTGTTCATCGAAGAACTTCATTTATTATTCATGACTCGCCCTCGCTTCGCTCGGGTTCGTCCCTAGCTTGATTCCCCATACAAACTTTCATCCCCATTTTCACCCTCTAAGGAATGATCTCCGGGATAAAGAGTATCCTATGTCCTTCCCGGGGTCTCAAACTATCTTCTTACCAAATTTCATCTAAATCGGTTCAGTAGATCCAGAGATTACCCCCTACAACGTCACAAATTCACAAACTTTACCTCTTTATAATATTAGTATAGATTATTCTAAACATTGTACCATTACTGATCTCAACTACGGCGGACAAGATACGGCTCAATAAATGTGATTGCTTTAGAAGAAGAGCTCAGAAAAAGTCAATATTTTATTTGAGTATGATTAATTATTAAAAAAAAAACCTTATACAACTGTTTCCGAACTAACAATTATTATTATTATTATATTATTACTGTCTCCGCTACACAAATATTTTCCAACGACAGCGATAGGACCTCACTCGCGAGTGGCGCCAACTGGTGCGCCAGAAACGACAACCCTCATACTATTATGCTGATTTACATTCATGTCAAGTGTGAAAGGCGAAACAACTTACTCTTAAATAAAAATATCTTTTCGGATTTTTTCGTGGATTTATTTTGATTTTTGGTTCCCGACGTTTCGATTGCTTTACAGCAATCATGGTCACGGAAGAGACTAAGGTGTTAGACGTCTCAAAGGCATTATACAATTGTCACAGACAGCCTACCCACAATTAACAAAAAATGAATTCAAATTTTGAAAAATTGGCATCGGAGTACCTTACAATATTTGATAATTTTAATTTAAACATTTTATAATTTCAATTATTTTATACTTGAAATATGAAATATTATTTATATAATTTTAGCTATTATTGTTATAATTATTACAATTTTTCAGAAAACTTTATTGTTGACTTTATTGTATACCATGATTGCTGTAAAGCATTCGAAACGTCAGGTACCAAAAATCAAAATAAATCCGCGAAAAAATCCGAAAAGACAGTTTTATTTAAATGTCTAATATTCGCGTAAATCTAAGAAAGTATTAACTTACTCTTAGACAAATCATTGACACAGCTGTACGTGGAGACGAAGGCGAGCGCCCCGCCCGGCCCGAAGCCCACGCGCGAGTGCCGCGCGCGGCACACGCTCAGGTCCGCGAGGCACGCGGCGTTCAGACGACCTGCGGGATACATTCATATTATATACTACCCGAAATCTTTTTCTAAAATAAAAAGTAGCCCAAGTTACTCCTTATAATGTTAGCTATCTGTCAGCGTAAGTCCCGTTGGAATTGGTTCAGCCGTTTCGTAGATAAGCCGGAACAAACAGACAGACAAAAAATTTTAAATTGTGTTTTTTCTTATAAGTACCGTATATAATTCCATATGCATTTAGTATAAAGCTGTTATTTTGATATTACACACAGACACTTCAATTTTATTTATCTGTACAGATTCGTTATTACACTAAACGATTCAAAAGAGATTAGCCCAAACAAACAGACAGACCGACAGACAAAAATTCTAAAAGTTGTATTTTTTATGAGTATATAAATAAAACCATCTTTTCGGTTTTAATCGCGGTTTTTTTTTTTGACTTTTGGTTCCTAAGACACGCGTGACCATGATTGCTGTAAAGCATTCGAAACGTTTCAGGTACCAAAATTCCAAAATAAATACGCGAAAAAATCCGAAACGATAGTCGTGTTTAAAATATATGACATATTCGCGTGAATCTAAGAAAGTATTAACATTGTATAATTTCACATGCATTTAGTAAAAAGTTATTATTTTGACATTACACACAGACACTTCAATTTTATTAATCTATATGTATAGATTAATATAGCTTATGTCTATATAAATTAAATCCCATAAACATTATAAAAGCGAAATTTCGAATGGATGTTTGTTACTCAAATCACGTCAGAACGGCTGAACGGATCTGGATGAAATTTGGCACAGAGATAGATTGTGTTGTTCTCTCCTGACCGATTCCGGCCACGGCGGCCAATCTCATTGAGACTAGCCAACTGCGCAGGAGATATTATAGTGCAGCGCGTGTGAGAGAGAGCGCAGACACAACGTGCACTCTCTATTCCTGTCACTCTCTCACTCCGGCGGGACGACACGAGACACGGCCGGTGAGAGTTTCCGTGCTCTGCCTCGGCACGGGGGTGAAACACCGCCAACTTCCCAACTCCGGGCTGTTACTGAGGCTTACTATACAGTAAGACTCAATAACTAAACTTGGCCCGACCCGGGACTCGAACCCAGGACCTCAGGATGTGCAGCCGTACATGCTAGCCACTACACCACCGAGGCAGTTGAGAGAGATTGGACAGAGATAGATTATAGCCAGGAATAACACATAGGTTACCTTTTATCCCGGAAAAATGGGTTCCCGTGGGATAGATTTGTATTTGTTTTTCACTAGAGACGAATGAGTCGCTGTTATTTAATAAATATGCTCACCCGCTATGGTTTGTTTGAATGGCGGCACTTTCTTATGAAACTGCAGTACGACGGTGTGCGGCTGGATGTAGAGCGGTCGCATTATCGCTTCTGAAAAATATATGTATCGTATTAAAATAATAAAGCCTTCACTTCTATCGCCATCTAGTGTAATAATAATAATAATATGAGTGATGTTGTATTTTATTGTTTCATTAAAAAAATCATTTAATTCACAAAATTCTATAAAAAAACAGAACAAACAAACAACAGAACAAACTTTTTAGAGTATATGCATACAGAACACATATGCTCTATAAAGAAGAAAATAAACTTTTAATAAAATCAAAGCCAACACATTATTACAGTACACAATTTATATTATAGTACCTGGGCGACCGAGCTTCGCTCGGAGTTCTTTTTTGTTATATCGTATTTTTTAGATAAAAACCCTCAAAATTTGAATAAATACAAAAAAAAAAGTAAAAACTTTGTATTCCGACCGGGACTGGATCCCGGGCATATGTGTTGTCTAACTTGCGCCTTGACCGCTTGCCCACGATGCTTATGCCCGAGCGTAAGAAATTATCGACCATATTCTGCGTGGAATAATGCAAAAGAAAAAAACCGCATGAAAACTCGAAAACACGCATTTTGACATGAGACTAATCTAGATCAATTTTTCGCCCCCGAAAGCCTCCACATGCAAAATTGCAGCGAAATCGAGCCGTTTCCGAGATCGCTGGTATAAATAAATAAAGATATAAATATACAAGAATTGCTCGTTTAAATATATAAGATAAAAGCTTTCCGCGAGATCGATGGGAGTGCATAAAACAAAACCATAGTCCGCCATCTTGTACTTAGAATGACGTCACTTAGCTAATCATGCATTGTAATCCAAACTAAGCGTGTATGCAACATTTCAACTCAATCGTTTGAGGATAACTGCTTTAAAACACAATTGCAAAATTTGATCTGAACAAACATACAAACGTTGCAAGTTAAATAAAAGCTTGCACCATCGACCGAAAAGATATTAGATACACAATCAGCAACAAAAAAAACGTGTACTTGTGTACGCACGTAAGAAGTTATACTTCTTTGACGTAACAGAGCAAAACTAGCTAAAGATTTCATCCCGTATGTCACAACTGTCTGTTTGTAAAGGGAATGCGGCTAACTTCATCATGTCGCTTTTTGGCTGTCGGTGTGCACGCGCATCGTAATAATTTTACTCTCATATTTTTTGCCAAACGTGCCAAAAGAAGTATAATTTCAAAAACGTCCTCACCGAGGACCTTTTAATTATTTTTTTTATGAAAACAACTTTATTTATTACATTTAAGGTTTTATTTACATTGTTATATATTTATCTCAACTAGAACAATCACCTAAACACAATTGGTGACAGTTTTAAGAGAACTTTTGCATGGGATTGTGTATCTAGTAATTTTTCGATCGACGGCTTGTAGAAATAAGACAATCACCTTCAGTCTGCATCACGGGCACCATCTCGAGGTCCTCCCTCCCCGGGGGCGCAGCCTCCGGCGGCGGCGGCGCGGCGACGCTGGCGCGGGGCACGAGCTGGTCGCCCGTCGACACTGATATGTCGTCATCCATTTCTGTTCATACATATTTATTTATCTATATTAATAATATAAAGAGGTAAAGTTTGTGAGTTTGTGAGGTTGTAGGGGGTAATCTCTGGATCTACTGAACCGATTTACATGAAATTTGGTGAGAAGATAGTTTGAGACCCTGGGAAGGACATAGGATACTTTTTATCCTGGAAATCATTTTCCCGGAACTTTATCCCCTTAAGACGGTGAAAATAGGGATGAAAGTTTGTACGGGGAATCAACCTAGCGACAAACCCGAGCGAAGCGAGGATGAATCTCTAGTTTAGTTATATAATAATAAGATAAATGATTTTTTTATTTTATTAGTGTACATTTTATTTAATTATCTAAATATGCACTTATTGTTTTTATTGAGTCTACTAACAGCATTTTTAGTTTGTGGCTTATTTTTTTAAATTTAGGTCATAATCTTGCATTCAAATTTGAAAATAAAGAAGTTTATTGAATTTGATCAGATAATCTCTCATGGCTACCATTTGGAGTTTTAAGCACAAGCAAAAATCAGCGATATATACGCTAAACCCAAAAAAACCCAAATCCCGCGGGATACCCACCGGTGTCGTTGTAGAGGGACGCCTTCATCACCTGCACGTGGTGGCTCTGCCGGTGCTCGAGGCGCGCCAGCTCGCTCGTCGGACTCTTCACTCCGAACGCTGAAATAGCAAATAATTATACTTTTAAATACTTATTATTCACGTAATTAAATTAAAATCGACTTTCACCACATTCGACTTTGATGATACGTTTGGCTCAGTTTGTAGTGACCCTACTTGCTGTGTCAGCGGTCGCGGGTTCGAGTCCCGCTGGGGGCATTCATTTGTGTGATGAACACGAATATTTGTCCAGTCATGGGTGTTCATATTTATAACATATACGTATTTAAGTTATATATGTGTAGTGTATCAACTATCCGGTACCCATAACACAGGCCTCGTGGCTTACCATGGAACTAGATGGTGCTGTATGTTAATGTACCAACATAAAAAAAATCTAAATGGATCCTAAAGAAAAAGCACTTTCAAATTATCCCAAATATCCAAATTATCCATTTTTTTTTTTTTGGAAACCCCCCATTTGAATTATTACGGGTTCAGCACTAGGTAGGGTTTTAACTGTTAGTATGGAATAAATAGACTATATATTATATTATGATATATAGCCTATAGCCTTCCTCATTTAACGGACTATCGAATGCAAAAAGAATTTTTCAAATAGGATTAGTAGTTCAAGAGATTAGCACGTTCAAACAAACAAACAAACTGTGCCTCTTTATAACATTAGTATAATATTACCAGAAAAATAAATCTAATACAAATATATTCACCTCTATGTTCATGATATAAGCTCGGCGCGTCCGCGTTGTCGTCTGTCGTGTCCATATCGGATACTAGAAAAAAAAACATTTTTTTTTAATAAAAAAGAACTTTTTTTTAATAAAAAAAACATATTTAAAAAAAAACCATTAAAAAAACATTTAAAAAAAAACATTTTTTTAATAAAAAAAAAACCGGTCAAGTGCGGGTCGGACTCGCACACGAAGGCGATAGCGATCTGTGACGTCACTTACCGACTCAATTTATTTATCTAAATATTAATTAAATTTGAAACAACTAAAAATACAATTGTATAGTTATTTGAAAATTAATAAAGTTTTTTTTTTTAAAGTTGTGTCTTTAGATTAATTTATTTTAATTATTGGTTAATGGTGTCAACTATCCAATTAGAAATGGATCAAAATCCATTCTAAGAACCAAACATATTTAAAAACACAACTAATAATAATAACGCGTGTCAACAGATACAAAATGTCCGTCTGTAGTCTGTACATGTTCATAGTAAAACAACAAAATCGATAATAAGTTAAGTTTTTTCATTGAAAAAACTTAAAAACTATCTTGGTATGGTATATTTAGGTAGGTTTCCGCAACTCGACGACTTTGCTCCTGTTTTGCGTGTTTCTATCTTCTATACATATAATAAGATTGTAACTAGCTGTACATTAAATATTTTTTAAAATAGTCATTATTATCGATACAGAGGCCGAATCTATAGTTTTTTAGAATTTTGGTCTGTCTGTCGGTTACCGCATCACGGAAAAACCACTAGATAGATTTTGATGAAATTTTATATGATGATAGCTGGTTATCCGGGTCAACATATAGGATACTTTTTACTGCGGGAAAATATCTCAACTCTAAGAAATCTATATTAAACGTTAAAACATACATATATAACATTTTTATTACCTTTAGATCCGCTTAGGAGATTCAATGAGCTTTGTTGCATATTGAACAGCTCTCCACATGGCGACCCCCCGACACTCCCGAGACCCCCCAGACCTCCAACACCCCCTAGACCTCCAAGTCCCCCGAGACCCCCCAGCATAGGTCCAGAACCATTGACAGCGACTCCTGACAAATTCCCTAGAGGGGTCGAGGTTGGCGTCGAAATTGGGGGTTTTTGTACTGAAACAAAACAACAACAAAACACAGATATAATACATAATTATGGCTTTTTTTAAAATAAAATGTGTATTAAATACAAATAGAATTGACATTTAAAATTCAATAATTCTGTATTAAAAACTCTTTCAATAAATTAGTCGTTTGGACAAGTAATCTCTGAGACATACGTCACAGACTTTAACCAACATACTTTCAACATAAGCAAGCCCACATGCAAAAACTAGTATACAATATACATATATAATACATTCTCAGATTTGTAGAAATATTTGACATTTTAAATAAAATCACTTATTAATCTATCTTCACTAATCCCGACGTTTCGAATGCATTACCGCAATCATGGTCACGGGTTCGAAACGTCGGGAACCAAAAATTAAAATAAATACGCGAAAATATCGGAAAAGATATAAATATAAATATGTTGGTACATCGACACACAGCACCATCTAGTTCCATGGTAAGCTACGAGGCCTGTGTTATGGATACCAGATAGTTGATACACTACACATATATAACTTTAAGTACATACATATTATAAATACAAACACCCATGACTGGAGTACAAACATTCGTGCTCATTACACAAACGAATGCCCCCAGCGGGACTAGAACCCGCGACCGCTGGCGCAGAAAGTACAATCATCTGTCACTACAAACTGAGCCAAACGTGCCATCAAAAAAGATAGAAGAAAAGATAGTTTTATAAAGATAAAAAAAATCCATACCCGGTGCAGCCGACTTCTGCACACTTTGGTTGACAATTTGTCTCTTCAGCACGTCTGGCGTGTCATCTTCCTCGTCAGAATCCGACAGTCCATATTTACTGAAATGCTCCACCTATTGGTAAACACATTCACATTATTAGTGTATACTAATATTATAAAGACATATCTGTAACAACTATATAATGCTTTTGAGACATCTAACTAGTCTCTCCCGTGACCATGTGCGCTGTAAAGCAATCGAAACGTCGGGAACCAAAAATCAAAATAAATCCGCGAAAAAATTCGAAAAGTTTTATTTAAATGTCTAATATTCGCGTAAATCTAAGAAAGTATTATAAAGACAATATTTATTTTTTTGTTTGTTTGTTTGTATTGAATAGGCTTGGAAACTACTGTACCGATTTAGATGAAATTTGGTAAGAAGATAGTTTGATACCCTGGGAAGGACATAGGATACTTTTTATCTCGGAAATCAACCCGTAAGGGGGTGAAAATGGGGATGAAAGTTTGTATGGGGAAGCAACCGAGCGAAGCAAGGGTGAGTCGCTAGTGTAAGATATAAATGTATATAGACAAATAATAAAAACAAAATGGACGCGACGCATCGCCCGATCCACATGTAGGTGTACGGGAAGCTTTCTCGTGGCTGACCGATTTTCAGCTCAAGCTTTCAAATCCACCAAAAAATTTCCTGTACCTTTCACAATTTTAACATTTATCTATAAATAAATTTTCAAAAAAAAAATGTGATGTTTGTTATATAATTAAAATAAAAAAAAAAACATTATACTCTGCAGTTTGGGGTATTAATAGTGTCAGTAATGTAGTGTTTAGTATTAAAAAAAAATCTAAGTACCGCAATATACTTTCATATACATTTAGTATAAAGCTGTTATTTTAACATAACACACAGACACTATAATTTTATTCATCTGTATAGAAGATAGAACCCACTGACCCTGAACACCCAGCTGCCGGTCTGCGGACGGTACTCGATGAACTTGGTGTCATACTTGTCACAGATACGACGCAATTTGCCCTCGTAGTCCATCTTCAACAATCTGAAAAATAATATTGTATTGTTAGGATAATTTCATATTGGTTTATTATTCTTTAAATTTGTTATTTTTATATTTTAAATATAATTATATACAAAAGTATGTATCTGTCTGTTATTCTTTGACACTAAAGCGGCTGGTCGGATTTGGATGATATTTATTATGTATGTATGTATTCAGCCCCTTTTTTTTTAACGTCCCACTGCTGGGCACGGGCCTTCTTTCTATATGAGGGGAATCAGGCCATAGTCCACCACGCTGGCCAAGTGCAGATTGGCGGACTTCACATGTCTTTTGAAAACTTGCTAGGTTCTCTCAGACATGCAGGTTTCTTCACGATGTTTTCCTTCACCGTAAGACAAGTGGTCATCATGTTGAAAATAATTCGCACATCACACAAATGAATGCCCCCAGCGGGACTCGAACCCGCGACCGCTGACACAGTAAGTAGGGTCACTAAAAACTGAGAAAAACGTGTCATCACATTAAACAACCTTGAATCATTTAAAACATCTACGTGTTGGACCTGTGTCCCCACGGAAGCCTCCCAAAGGACCGGACTCCTTTGGATTCGCGAAATCCCAGATACAAATAATAATAGAAAAAATGAAGTTTTTTTTTCATATTTTTCATAGTCCTTAAGTATTATCCATAGAACATCATTGGACAATTCCATTTGAAATCCTCAAATATACTCAGATAAAAAAAAATAACACAGACAGATAAAATAATAATAATATGAGCCGTACCAACTGGCCCGTCTCTCCGACACCTGCGCTGGCAACTCCTTGTCTGAAACAATAAACAATACTTGTATTATTACTTGTGTGTAATATTTACATCAATATCTTTAATCGATTCAAAAAAAGAAGGAATTCCTCAATTCAACTGTAAATTATTATTTATTTTTTCTATTTTATATGTTATACTTAACATAACATGTATGTACATATGTATGTTTGTGTGTCGTCAGTACGGTAATATACTGTCTGTTTGTTCCGGCTAATCACCGAAACAGCTGATGTTATAAGGTGTGACTTAGGCTACTGTTATTTTAGAAAAAGAATTAGGGTTCCGATCAAAAATATTAAAACCCATGGAATCTAGGGACACGCACGTGACAAAATAAATAGAAATATGTACATATTATACAGTTAATATCTACATTTAATTAATCAATAGAAAATCAATTTGAAATACTTTCTTTTTTTTTTTGTCACACGTGAGCGAAGCGAGGGTGAGATGTTAGTATACAATAAAAACTCACCTAAATTAGGATATAGTCTCGGAGTTGAATCCCCATCAATAGACTTCTCTTTCTCCGACCACGACTGCTTGGAAGATGTGGGCCTGGAATGATAAGCTCTTATGTAGATAATCCATACATATAATAAAATTGTAACTAAGCCGAATCTGTACATTAAATATTATTTGGAAAATCTTATTGAAATAGACATTATTATCAATGTAGAGGCCGAATCTATAGTTTTTAGAATTTTTGTCAGTCTGTGACCGCATCACGAAAAAACTACTGGAGACACAACAACCGTCCACTTGTTTCCGTCTCACTCTCATTCGCCGTTATCAAAAACATTTAAAATTTATCTTACTAATACATGAATAATGCGGATAGACTTATCCCGGGAAATGAAACATCCCACGGGATAGTGGGCATAACTTATATTTTCAACTTACCAATTGCCATGTCTGTCTGAATTTGAATCAACATCTGAAAAAAAAACAAAAGTTAAATTACTTGTGGTCTCTACTTTTTTTAAAATTATATTTAGCCCTTTTATAGTCCCACTACTGGGCGTGGGATGTCAATTAACATGATGGGGGATCAGGCCATAGTCCCCCACTCTTACCAAGTGCGAGCGGCTAGACAACCACGACTGGAGTACATTCGTGCTCATCACACAAATGAATGCCCCCAGCGGGACTCGAACCCGCGACCGCTGGCACAGCAAGTAGGGTCACTACACACTGAGCCAAACGTGTCGCAACGCAACATGAGCAGTGAGCATAACACGTGACATCATTTTAAGTAAATGAAAAACCGAATACGGTGATGTTTAAAACACCAAAATGTATATATTCTTTCTCTTATGTGTTGGAACAAATGAAGCACTAAATACATAGTCACGTGGGTAAAAGACGGACTCATCTCTAAGAGATCTCTTCCATTAAGCAAACCAAAAGTCCATGTATGAAAAATAGTAAATAGTAAAACAATATAATAAATACAAAAATAAAAAATAAATATACAAAATGAGAAAACGCAGAAAAATTATTTATTATTTGTTTTAAATAATTTAAAAAAAAAATAATACATTTCCAAACTTATTTATATACTTCACGGTGACACGACGATTTAAGTAAAAAAAAAGGTAAATAAAATGATCGACTAAGAATATGTATATGTTGCGTATGTTTTTCATGACACACAAATTGACAGCTCAGATCCGCCATTTTGACTCTTAATGATATCTATATACCCTATGACTTGCGTTATCAAGATGAATATAACGTCGTATAAATCATCAAAATCGATTGAGCCGTTTAGTAATTACCCGGGAACATAAAATCAGACATACACGTACTGTATTCGTACAGGTAAAACACATAACCCTCATTTGGGCTTCGCCGCAGTAGGGTAACAAAAGTCCATAAAATAAACAACTTACTATTGACATTGTTGACGTCTTTCTCCGCTTTATTCTCATCTCTTAAGGACGTAAAGTCGTTTCTCTCCGTCTGTCTGTCGTCTTGAGTGTTCGTCGCTTCTTGACGTGAATCTTCTAGCGATCTGAAAATTAAAAAAAAAACTTAGTATGTTTGAATTTCGGTGAATCCTCTGAACCGAGTCAACAATTAACGTCTTGTGTCTTGGGGAATAACCGTTATAGCAGGACAGCCATGTTTTTAGAAAAAAAAAAAAAAATTGGAACATTGAACATAGTTTTCTAAAAGAGTTTCATATGAATTTAATAATCATACATGTGTGTATTCAGCCCTTTTTAACGTCCCACTGCTGGGCACGGGCCTCCCTTCAATACGAGGGGGATCAGGCCATAGTCCACCACGCTGGCCAAGTGCGGGTTGGCGGACTTCCATGTCTTTCGAAAACTTGCTAGGTTCTCTCAGACATGCAGGTTTCCTCACGATGTTTTCCTTCACCGTAAGGCAAGTGGTAATCACGTTAGAAATGATTCGCACATGAAAATATCAGAGGTGCAAGACCCGGGATTTGAACCCGCTTCACTCGGATACCGAAGCGAGCGAGTTACCATTGGGCTACCACTGCCTTAGAATCATACATAAATTAACATAATATCATACATAAATTAAATGGCAGTGGTAGCCCAGTGGTAACGCGCTCGCTTGGGAAACCGAGTGAAGCGGGTTCAAATCCCGGGTCTCGCACCTCTGATATATTCATGTGCGAATCATTTCTAACGTGATTACCACTTGCCTTACGGTGAAGGAAAACATCGTGAGGAAACCTGCATGTCTGAGAAAACCTAGCAAGTTTTCGAAAGACATGTGAAGTCCGCCCGCACTCGGCCAGCGTGGTGGACTATGGCCTGATTCCCCTCGTATTGAAGGGAGGCCCACCCCCAGCAGTGAGACGTTAAAAAAAGGGCTGAATACGTACGTACGTATGTACGTTACATAAATTAACATTGGACAGGATTTTTTTTGATACACCTATCTGATTAGTTAGTATCAATATCATAAAAGAAAAATGTAGGTAAAAATAAACTTTATATATTTGTGTGTATGTTACTCTTTTACGGTAAAACGTCTGAAGGATTTTTTTATTACACACAATTATTAAACACATTTGCAGTAAAATTAACCAAAACATGGCTTCACTTGCATACAATATTACAAGGGACAATACCAAGCGGACCGGGGCCAAACTCGATCAATAATAAAAAGTGTGATCAGGAATTATTATCTTTTTCTAAAATAAAAGCAGCAAGTTACTCCTTATAACATCAATCATCTGCCAGTGAATGTTCTGTTAAAATCGGTCCAGGCGTTCCAGAGATTAGCCGGAACAATCAGACAAGACATACACAATTTCATACGCATTCAGTAAAGAGCTATTATTTTGACATTACAAACAGACACTTCTCACACAATTCGTTTTCAGTCCAGTTAAATATGATCTGAAATAAAAATTTTGGTACTCTACATCGCATTTTTGATATAATGTAGTTTTAATGATACAAAAACAATGTGTAAAGTTCGTGTCTGCAACTCCCGGCAAGGGTTGAAAAAAGTTTTGTCAAGAGTGTTTTTTCGCAATTACTCGAAAATGGTAACAAGTAGACAAAAAAATTTAAACAAAAATGTGTAGAGCTTGAAATTTTATATAAATATTAGCGACTCACCCTCGCTTCGCTTCGGGTTCGTTCCTAGATAAAAACAAATCTATCCCACGGGAACCGTACAATTTTCCGGGATAATATATGTAGCCTATAGCCTTCCTCAGTTAAGGGGCTATCGAATGCAAAAAGAATTTTTCAAATCGGATTAGTAATTCCTGAGATTAGCGCGTTCAACCAAACAAACAAACAACTAAACAAACTCTTCAGTTTTATAATATTAAGTATAGATTTTATATAAATATATAATAGTGTAGACCTGTTATTATCGTCCACGTTGTCGGCGGGCGAGAGGTCGCGCGGGCGCAGCACGAGGCGCTTGCGGCTGGGCTTCAGGCTCAGCTTGCACTCCAGGCTCGCGTCGTACTCCTCCAGACCGTCGAACAGGGACTTCTGGAAAGGCAATTTTTATTCAACAACCAGAGTTATACTGTATATACATTATTAAGGTGGCTCAAAAAAGAAACAAACATATTTTTTTTCGAGTCACGTACGTTTTTTTTAATTTATTTGTGTATAACACTTAATTGCACATGAAAATGGTACATTAAAAAAAAATACAAATAATAGAGACGTGCAAAGGCAGCCTTATCACTAAAAGTGATCTGATACAAGCAACCTGTAGAAAAAGTAGCAGCACAAAGCGTACAACTACAAAGCGTAGTTAAAAAAAAATTAAGAGGTCGCGTTAAGGAACATTCTGAACATGAATAATATTCATTGTTTTGTAATACTCTAACTTTATTAATTATTTCTTTTCTTTAGTATGTCAACTTCAAGAAAAAATATAAAATAAAAGTAGTAAACATAAAGTAAAAGTAGAAGTAAAACTTCTGTAGGTTATCGGTACTCTTTATGAAATTCAATTTATGTTTTAAATAATTAGGATAGGTGAGATACTAACAATAACGCATATTAGGCATATTACAATCATATATTTATAGAATATCATTTGAGGAAAGAATATAATATTATATATCATGTGTCGGACAACAACAACGGTAACCATGGCAACGAACGTACGTACATGTCTCCGTAACGCATTCACCAGCTCACCCCCCAAGTCGAGCGTGCGTAAACAAGTTTTACTTCAATAAATAAAGTGGTAGGCAGTGGTAGCCCAGTGGTAACGCGCTCGCTTGGGAAACCGAGTGAAGCGGGTTCAAATCCCGGGTCTCGCACTTCTGATATTTTCATGTGCGAATCATTTTCTAACTTGATCATCACTTGAAGGAAAACATCGTGAGGAAACCTGCACGTCTGAGAGAACCTAGCAAGTTTTCGAAAGACATGTTAAGTCCTCCAACCTGCACTTGGCCAGCGTGGTGGACTATGGCCTGATCACCCTCGTATTGAAGGGAGGCCCACCCCCAGCAGTGGGACGTTAAAAAGGGCTGAATACATACATACAAATAAAATGGGGTACCTTGTCCTGGGCTGCGGCCAGCGGGCGGGGGCGCAGCGCCAGGCGCGCGGGCGGCGACGCCACGCGGTAGGCGCCGGCGTCCAGCACGGCGCGCACCGCCGCCGGGTTCGTGGCCTTCAGGATGTCCTCCGTCGTCGACGCTGGGTACACACCGCATACACGAGGTTACATTAATACAACAAACACAATGAATATTATTAGATTTTATCATAGTATTTTCTTAGATTTACACGAATATAAGATAATTTATATGATTGGATTTTTTCGCGGATTTAATTTGATTTTCGGTTCCCGACTTTTAGAAATCGTTGTCCAAAACCTTTGAGACATGCAAAACCTTAGTCCCGTGGCCATGTACACTGTAAAATATTTAAATCGTCGACAACCAAAAATCAAAATAAATCCGCAAAAAATCCAAAAAAAAATATAACTTTATTTAAAATTTAAATTCAAGTTCAAATATTGTATTCAGCATTAAATTATAAAAATGTTTTCAGTTCAGAAAGTAAAGCCTCAATCCTGACAACAACTGACTAAAAACACTCAAAAGGACATTTTTTTTTTATTTTTTTCTAAATGTTTCTTTTGACTAACTAACTAACTAACTCACATGTATCAGGCACCAGGTCCTTGAAGAGCGGCGTGTCCCCGTAGGGCCGCGCCGCCAGCGTCAGGATCTGCTCGTGCACGTTCCCGCCGGCCGACGAGCCGGACAGATTGCTATGTAAACATACAAAATACATGAAAAAAATAAAAAAATAATTTATCTATACTAATATTATAAAGCTGAAGAGTTTGTTTGTTTGGTTAAACGCGCTAATCTCAGAAACTACTAATCCGATTTGAAAAATTCTTTTTGCATTAGATAGCCCGTTAACTGAGGAAGACTATAGGCTATATATTATCCCGGAAAAATGTACGGTTCCCGTGGGATAGATTTGTTTTTGTCTAGGGACGAACTCGAAGCGAAGCGAGGGTGAGTCGCTAGTTATTAATAAAAGAGTTTTTCAAATACATTAAGTCCGTTATTGGGACATTCTTTTAAGTAAATAACAAACAAAATTCAGTTTTTACGTTGTGTAATTTCCCACATATACCTGTGCCAGGATGTTCACCTCTTCCGTAGATAATTTCTTAGACATTTTACAAGTCAAATAGTCTTATATTAATCAAAACTTATAAAATACATATAACAATATGCTTATAAAACACTAGCAACACACCCTTGCTTCGCTTCGGATTCGTCCCTAGAGAAAAACAAACCTATCCCACGGTAATCGTACATTTTTTTTGGGATAAAAAATAACCTATGCGCTATTCCAGACTATAATCTATCTCTGTACCAAATTTCATCCAGATACGTTCAGCCGGTCCGGTGTGAAAGAGTAACAAACACCCATACTCACAAATTTTCACATTTATAATATTTATGGGATTACTAGTATGGACTGGCCACTTTACCTCGCTCGGGTGCATCCCTGAACTTGATTGGTTTAGGAACGCAAATAAGACCGATACCTTATAATTCTTAAATGTTAATAAAGTAAAAAATCTACTTTATTATATTATTTGGATCCGATCCGGCCGAATATCTGATATTTAAAAACTAAGTTTTTTCTCATCAAGAAACTGCAAGAAATAAATACCCGAAAGGCAGACAATATATAATAAATAAAATAAACATGTTGGGGCATTTAACACACGGCACCATCTGGTTCCATGGTAATACAATACTGGTCATAAATAATGGTCAATGCGAAATACTTTTTAGTATTTCGTAAAGGTAACTAAAGGTACACTCTGGAATAATTTGACAAGTGCGGGCAATGCTTCGAGTTCACCGACTACTAACTATAAGACTCGCAAAGTGATTGAACAATTATAAAATTATATATAAAATTATATATAAAATTATATATATAGATAGCCGAATGCGTTCAAATTCCGCGGCCTGATATTTGGCTATCTGGCTTTACATCTCGCCGGGTATCCGGCATCCGAATATTTGGCTATCCGGCTTCTTATCTTATCGGATATCCGGTATACGGCCCAGCAACTATCAGTTTGATCACCAATCAATATAACTTATAATGTAACACACACTCACCCGGTAAAGCTAGTGTTATTGGCATTCATCTGCCCGAGGCCGCCGAGGGAGGCGCCGCCGAGGGCCGACGTGTTGCCGAACAGACCGCCTCCTCCCAGACCCGAGTCTAGACCTGTGGGAGAGAAGAATAAAAATATTGTTTACTAGCGACTCACCCTCGCTTCACTCGAGTTCGTCCCTCGCTTGTTTCCAAATACAAACTTTCATACCCATTTTCCCCTCTTTGAGGGATGATTTCTGGGATAAAAAGTGTGTCTATGTCCTTCCCAGGATCTCAAACTATCTTCTTACCAAATTTCATGTAAATCGGTTCAGTAGATCCAGAGATTACCCCGTACAACCTCACAAACTCGCAAACTTTACCTCTTTATAATATTAGTATAGATTTATTTACTACCAATTTACCCTCGCTTCGCTCGGTCAAAGGTATTAGATATTCTTCAGCTGTATATTAAATTAATTTAGTAGACTCACGCGCTCGGTTACAAAATTTTGAATGAGTGACAATTGTAAAACTTATTTTTAACTAGCGACTTACCCTCGCTTCGCTTGGGTGCGTCCTTAGGTACGTTTTAGTTTTTTTGAGCGTAACCCTAATACTTTTTCTAAAAGTGATAAGTTACTCCTTATAATATCAGCTATCTATCTGCCAGTGAAAGTCCAGTTAAAATTGGCCCAGCCATTTCGGAGATTAGCCGGAACAAACAGAAAGACAGAAAAAAATTTTAAAAATTGTGTTTTTCTTATAAGTACCGTATATAATTCCATATGCATTTAGTATAAAGCTGTTATTTTGACATTACAAACAGACACTCCAATTTTATTTATCTGTATAGATTAATATCCTGCTCGCAAATTATTTTCCGGCTTCAGCAAGTAATTGCGAAGTATATGGACTTTTAACAAAACTAAAGCTTTTCCAAACGCTCACAAAAGCGTATGACTGACGGCAGGCTATTTCTCTCCACCAATGTGACATAATATCCGAAAATGAGCCTTTAGAAAATGATAGCAGTTTTTGGCTACTTTCGCGGGCTATAATACTCACCAGTCCTGAATGTATTATTCTGCGCCGGCTGAGAGAACAGCGAGCCCGCGCCGAGCGACCCGAACGCGGGCGCGGCCGGCTTCGCCTGGAACGACGTGCCCAGACCCGTGCCTAGACCTGTACCTGGAAACATGTTACCTATGTTAGGTACTCCACACAGACTTTAATCACCTAGGCAGAAAGTCTTACTTCAACCACCTGATTGAAATTACTATAAAATTTCTATGTGCTATTTCTCATGAGTATTCAG
The DNA here is from genome assembly GCA_033884665.1 of Argynnis bischoffii washingtonia. Lineage (NCBI taxonomy): Eukaryota > Metazoa > Arthropoda > Insecta > Lepidoptera > Nymphalidae > Argynnis > Argynnis bischoffii. Next base: position 705,110 of record JAEMGE010000032.1, read on the forward strand.
GCGTTTTTAAGGTCCCACTGCTGGGGGTGGGCCTTTCTTCAATACTAGGGGGCTCAGGCCACAGTCCCCCACGCAAAAATATCCGAGAGAATAGTTTTTTTATATCGTCATACTAAATGCCGCTTAAATTTTACATTTTTTACTTATACATATATTTAAAATTCTGAGTCGAATCTGTACATTATATATTTTTTGGAAAATCTTATTGAAATAGACAATTATTATCGATGCAGACGCCGAATCTATAGTTTTTAGAATTTTTGTCTGTCTCTCTGTATGTGAGACCGCGTCACGGAAAAACCACTGGAGGGATTTTGATGAAATTTGGTATGATGATAGCTGGTTATCCGGGTCAACATATAGGATATTTTTTACTGCTGGAAAATATCTCATCTCTGAGAAATCTATACTAAACGTTGGCGTCGCTAGTTGGTAGTAAATATTATATAATTTTAATACACACGTAAATAACTCACCTAAGGTCGGTTGTGCATTAAAACCAAAGGACGGTTGTGTGGTTGCCGGTTTGCCGAAGGTCCCACCACCAAACAGGCCGGAACCGGTTGTGTTCGTGCCAAAACCGGTTGTTGCGCCAAATGCTGACAACCGAAAAAAATATATTATCCACAGTCAAAAATCCATAGATCAAGAAGAAACCAGTGGTCGCCTTCAATCGTAACAGAAAAGAGGGAGTTTCTGTTAGGTTTTAGTGGGTAGTACTGGCTTTTCTTGCCGGTGAATATGTCTACAGGTGATATGCGTAAATACATATGTGACATTTATATCCGTCAACCCTAAAACCGTCTTCCGACTGTCATATTATAATACGTCATTATATTATTATTGTTTTCCTTAAACAGCACCATCTAGTTCCATGGTAAGCTACGAGGCCTGTGTTATGGATACCAGATAGTTGATACACTACACATAATAACTTTAAAAACATACATATTATACATTCGTGCCCATCACACCAATGAACGCCCCGAGACTCGAACCCACGAACGCAAACTGTACCAAACGTATCACCAATTATATAGTCGGGTACAACTAAGATAAGAATTAGAGAAGAAAAAAAAACGAAATTTCATGATTTTCACGTACATGTTTTTAAGTTTTTTTTATTTTTTTTATTTTATCATTACCACTTATGCCATATTTGATATTAGTAATATTTTTTTAAATTATAACAATAAATGTGTCATAACAACACTGTTTCCTTTCTTCTTTTCAGAAAAAAAAAATACTTACTGGGCGCAGTAGAACCGAAAGTAGGTGCAGTAGTCTGTTGGGGCTTCGCCCCGAATAGGCCTCCAGTGCCGAACCCCCCGAAGCCCGTGCTAGCTGGGGTTGTGCCGAATGCAGAGGTTGCTGGTTTGGCACCGAACAGCCCACCGGTGTTCTGGAAATTATAGAGATCATCAATCTGTCTGTCATTACAAAAATGCCCTAAATCGAAATAAAACGCTAAAATTTTATCCCATTTTATATATATTCATATAAAACAAGTATTCGATTTTAGAGATAAAAAAAATGTACTAAAATATTTCAATATAAAATTGAAACCTTTGTAATTTTGACGTAAATGGGTAAAAATTAGGGGTTAATCTATACATATAATAAAATTGTAACTGATCGCTGTCTGTACATTGAGAAAAACTATTATTGGGGATCTTTATTAACGCAATAGACCCAAAAAAATTGTTTTGTAGTTTTTTCGTCTGTTTTTTGTTTGTCTGTTTGTCTGTGCGTTTGTGCGCACTTATCTTAGAAACGGCGTATCCGATTTGTGTGCAGTTTTCACTAATGTATTGTGGTAAGCTTCACTTAACATTTAGTATTTGTTTTATTTCAATCGGTTCATAAATAATAAAGTTATGTCAATTAAAAAAATCATCTAGGGGCGCACCCGATCGAAGCGAGGGTGAGCCGCTAGTTAGTAATTAGTAAATAGGTACTTTATAATAATATATGTTTTTGCACTTTATATTATCTTACTTGTCCAATTTATCCACCAATTATCTTATAATTTTAAGGTACATTCAGTCAGCAATACTTTTTAGTCGAAAAGCTACGACATCATATACATCGGTTCGGTTTCGTATTATGTCTATTAGTTTATGGCCTAAGTACTTCACAAGTTTAACGGAATGTACTCTTAAGTATGGAGACATATGTATTCAGCCCTTCCTAACGTCTCACTGATGGGGGTGGGCCTCCCTTTAATATAAGAGGTATCAGGCCATAGTCCATCACACGCTGGCCAAATGGGTAGACTTCATATGTCTTTCGAAAACTAGCTAGGTTCTTTCAGACATACAGGTTTCCTCACGACGTTTTCCTTCACCATAAAGCAAGTGGTAATTATGTTGGAAATGATTGCACATGAAAATATCAGAGGTGCGAGACCCGAGATTTGAACCCGCTTCACTCGGTTTCCAACGCGAGCGCGTTACCACTGGGCTACCACTGCCATACATAGACGCATTAGAGTATTTAATTCACTCATTCTCATTAAGTTTGGAATATGCAAACAAACTACTTTTTTTCACCAAAACTGTGTTTATCCTGTATTTTAACCTCAACACTTAAGATGATTTTTAAATGACGCATAACTAATCAACTAACGTCTAAAACCTTAAAACATGCGATTCTAATTCAATAAACAAATATTTCCAAAATATATATATATATATATATATATATATATATATATATATATATATATATATATATACGGTCGAATTGAGACCTTCCTCCTTTTTTTGGAAGTCGATTAAAAATATATTAGAGTTTACTCTTTAATAATAGATTTTCATATAAGGTCCCCGTATGGAAATTTTATGGGGAGTGAATTTAATAAAACAGTTACATTTTAAGTCATTGTAAATCCAACATGGCGGGCGCCCAAAAATGGCGGACTATTTTTTTTTGCCCTTCTATGATATGGATATGAAATGAAAGGGTTTGCTGCGAAGATTATGAAAAAAAACATGATTTAATTTTTTCAATAATATAATTAAATATAAGATACATTATTTACATTATAATTATTTATATATAATATTATTAATTTAATTTTAGTAATAAAATTAATTTTTTTAATTTATCAAACATCGTATCAGTATTGCGTCGGACCTGACCTACACACACTTTTTTTTATCCTTCTCCGATTCAAACAAAATTACTCTTAAACTAATATGTAAAGAAAAACCACCAGAGTACACTTCAAACGTATAATAATTATTGATTTTCATATAAGGATTACAACACACTGTATATATCACTGCTTTATACTAGAATTTACACAACACTGTTTCAGCTTAATTACACAGTAACTCTTCCTGAACAAGAATGAATCCCAATCATAGAAAGCACTCCTTATATATTAATTTTAATTTCCATCAACCCACCTTTTTAATAATTTTAATGTAACTTCAACTACTTCCGGCGTAATCTTTAAATCATAGTAATCAATTAATGTATTTAATTTATAAAAGCATACTTAAAATATAAAACATAATTTCATTGAAACTTTAGTTAATTACAAGAAATATAGGTAACTTTAAATATGTCTAACAATATTAGCACTAAAATTAATGAATCATAACACTCGGCCATCGACATGCGTGCTATCTCCGGAGCACGCAAATCTCACAACACTCGGCGTAAGGTATGTTTATGATTCTCTATTATAATTTCAAAACAATATTAATAATTACAGCATGTAATACAAGCAAAAAAAAAATATCGTTATATATAAACATTAATATAAACCAGATTATACTACACTAGATTAAACTTAAATACTTTTATTTTTCAGTATCACTGTTCTCCGAGCTTGAGGAGCTGTATTCAGAACCAGAAGATTTGTCTAACTATTGCCTGAACATGAATCCAAGGCTGCATTTCATCTACTTAATGCGAAACGCTTCCATATCCCATGGTACTAAAACCGGGAGCATAGTTAGAGATTTTATATGGAACAATAAATAACTTCCCTTCATCTATCATTTTAAATAATATAACGAATACTATTGTTTTATTGCCACTTATTAATACCGCTAATAAATTCTGCATCGATTTAGTTAATCCTAATATTAACTTAGTTTAAATGGAATGAAATGAAATAAACTTAATTCAAATAGACTTGATTCAAAAGCATTTAATGTAAGCATCAGTGAAGTCTGTCCGTGAGGAATCTACCACCGGCTCAGAAGCCGGCAAGATACTCAACAGTTGCTCTTTTAAATATCGAAATTACATTTATTTTATTAATATATCATGTAGATAGCCCGCATATGAGTCAATAATACTCAATTCCACACATTTTCATCAGCAAGAAACTCTTGAACCGTGTAATATGCTTTGCCCAATAAAACATTTTTAATTTTATCCTTAAATTTTTGAAAAGATAAATCTAGGACATTTTGTGGAATCTTATTATATCTGCGTATACTCAGGCCTACGAAGGATTTATTCACCTTTTGGAGCCGAAGTCTAGGTTTAACAAGCTTATTTCTATTCCTAGTGTTTCTTGTGTGTCTATCTTTAGATTTTTGCGAACAAATAATATGTTAAACTGGCTTACACGGAGTCGTAAGATTGTACATAATAAAATATTATACATAATTGAGAATCATAATAATATTTTAATTAAAAGTCATTGATAAATTTATATAATTAATGGGAGATAATTTGACTACTTTTAAATTAATATGGAATGTCTATTGATTTTGCTTTTAAATTATATGGATGTTAAAAAGCTAATATCTTAAAATTAAACTCATTTTCGAATTACTAATTTTGTAATAAATTCCAAAAAAATAAATAAATCAAATAGTAAGACATTAATAATTCTCAAGTTATATTATTGCATTTAAAAATTCTGAAATACGGTTGTGCTATTTAATAAAAACTTCCGGCTGATTCATATAAAAAGCAAAAGATAACCGTTGGAGGGGAGTTTTTGGGGAAGACGTTCATTACGACAGACCAGATAAGTATTAGTTGTGAAAATAATACTAAATTTATGTTGGCAAACTTATTGATCAAAATAGTGTTGAACTTATGTGTAAATAGTGGAAAATAAAGCGCTTTCCTGTGATTAGTTAATAGTAGTGACATAAAGTAATCGTTAAAATGACATTGAATTTTGTTGTATTAAAGGGAAATACGACAGTTGAAGTAACATTATAAAACGTTTAAAGTAAAAGAGTGATAAATAAAGCTTATTATATTGATTTACTTGTGTTCTTATTTTCCTCGTCTTGAAATTATAATGGTTATTAATACAATTGTTTAACAAATATATTACACAGTATAATTGCGAATCACGAGCTCTTAGATCATAAATAGCCCGTACTGCTCTTTTTTTTTTTGAATAAATACCGAATTAATTTGCGCGGCACTGCCCCAAAGAAGTATTCCGTACGATAAAATACTATGAAAATAACTAAAATATACAAGTCGGGCAATGTTAATATCCGTTAAGTTTTTTTTTTTTTAATTTTCCTAACTGCATTAATTATATAACTTAAATTAATTATATAACTACCAAAGCCTCTAATGACGGGCAGATATTCACTATTTTTATAAGGTCCAGCACATTAGCCATAGAATATTTTATGATACCAAAATTTATAAATGCACTCAAAAACTTGACATTAATTTAATTTAATATACCACACACATTTTTAATTTTAATAAGTAAATATACTTTTCGCTTTAGATGCAATTTACCTACACACAATTACGTTGTTATGTCCTATTCTACTCCTAGTTCTTGATAATTAAAACACGTGAAGTTATTTTGTCCATTTGTATTACGTGATAAAATGTTATGACCATTTCTAAAATCTCGTTTCATAAAGGTATTACTATATCTGGTTAAACTGTGGTGAAGCTAAATAATTTAACAAGTCTTCTGGTTCACTACATTTAAGAGCTTGAGGTCTATTACGTACAGAGTTATCAGTTATTCCGAAAATTATACAATCAACTGCCTTTCGTCCAGCAATATCATATCTACTTAATAATGAAAATTTATCATAAAAATATTCTCAAGTTTTTACCTTTCGGGAATGCCTTTCTAATTTTAACTAACTTTTGAGCTTTAGTAAAGATTCATATAATTGAAAGAATAACTTAATTTCTATCTCATTCATAAATTACGGCACATTCGTTAACTTTCTTTAGCCATCGCTCAACATTTTGTAATCTATTATCTTGATGAAATTCCGGAACTACATAGTAGAGTTCCTAGTCTTACTTGCATTATCTCGAAGCGCTGCTATAAATTTCTTCAGGTTTTCGGTTGTTAGGTAATCGGATAATCGTTTAATTTTAGCTGGTACTTTAGCATCACCAGAAGATGACCTCCTTTGACGTCGATTGGGCCTTTCTGGAGTAAAGCCCTCTGATCCACCTCCGTCACATGGGGCATAACTGAAGCACTTCCAATCGAGTCCAGTGATCCAACATAGACCACTCAATCCAGTGATCAAACATAGATCACTCATTCCAGTGATCAAACATAGACCACTCAATCCAGTGATCAAACATAGACCACTCAATCCAGTGATCAAACATAGACCACTCAATCCAATGATCAAACATAGACCACTCAATCCAGTGATCAAACATAGACCACTCAATCCAGCGATCAAACATAGATCACTCATTCCAGCGATTAGACATAGATCACTCATTCCAGTGATCAAACATAGACCACCCAATCCAGTGATCAAACATAGACCACTCAATCCAGTGATCAAACATAGACCACTCAATCCAGTGATCAAACATATACCACTCAATCCAGTGATCAAACATATACCACTCAATCCAGTGATCAAACATAGATCACTCATTCCTGCGATCAGACATAGACCACTCATTCCAGTGATCAAACATAGACCACTCAATCCAGTGATCAAACATAGACCACTCAATCCAGTGATCAAACATAGACCACTCAATCCAGTGATCAAACATATACCACTCAATCCAGTGATCAAACATAGATCACTCATTCCAGCGATCAGACATAGATCACTCATTACAGTGATCAAACATAGACCACTCAATCCAGTGATCAAACATAGACCACTCAATCCAGTGATCAATCATAGACCACTCAATCCAGTGATCAAACATAGATCACTCATTCCAGCGATCGGACATAGATCACTCATTCCAGCCAGCAAACCCATCTATCAATCTAGCGGCCACCAGCCTAGCTCTTTCGGCATTTAATATAAACCATGTATTAAAAAAATCCGATAAACAACACACGCATATCCGATAAGCAACATAAGCATGATACACGGTTGAAACATTGACCATTTTGGCAAACACGTGGAGCGCAAAAGAAAATTGTCGTAATTTTATGCTTACCTCCTCAATATGCTTTTTCCAATTTAAATTATTACCAATATTGAGACCTAATAATTTTGTTACATCCACCTGCTTTATTTCCTTACCCTCAAAATCGATATCCAAAGCATTTAACTTATTTTTCCTGTTTTTAAAGAACATTAAATTAGTTTTGTCCAAATTGTTCATGAGCTCTAGAACATTTCCTGTAACACCATAGTGAAAAAGTTTATTTAATCAACATAATCAAAAGCCTCCGTTAAGTCCATAAATAAAGCATACACAGGAACTTTATCATTTAAATTAGTCACGACATAACTTAAGAAAGCTATAGACAGCCATATTTATACTTTTGTTTTTACGAAAACCAAATCGATCCTTTGTAAATAATTTATTCCTTTCAAAGAAATCATTCAATGCATTATAAATTATTTTCTCAAAAACCTTACTTAAAATAGGAACAAGCAAGTGTCCTACATATTGACCCGGACAACCAGCCATCATCATACCAAATTTCATCAAAATCTGTACAGTGTTCTTCCCGTGATGCGGTAATAGACAGACAGACAAAAAATCCAAAAACTATAGATTTGGTTTCTGTATCGATAAAAAAAAGTACTTCAATAAGATTTTCCAAAAAAAGAAATATTTAATTTACAGACTCGGATTAGCTACAATTTTATTACATGTATAGATGTATATCAATATAAAAAAAAATAAAATAAAAATTAAATGAATTAATAAATCAAATAATTGTGGGTATCATAATAAATACATGAATACAACTGGAACGAGTCTCACGTTATCGTGTCTATCGTAATCTACGTGTTACATTACCAGGGAGTAGCCCTGACCACACACAACACGTATTGTATTAAAAGACGTAACATAATATCCTGTCATGTATACCTCACAATGATACTCACGCAAAAAATAAATAAAATAAAAATGCATCATTAACATAAATATACTCTGTAGTTCATTTTTCATAATAAAATAATTAAGTGCCACACAGTAGGTTATATATAGTAATTGGTTATAGACAGAAACGTGTTGGATGCTATCGGAGAGTAGCCCCGATCACGCACCGACACTTCCTGCACTATGTCCATATTATGCTATAATGTAGAAATACTACCAGGGAGTTGCCCTGACCAAGCATTCTCGCACATTAAAACACAATTTACGCATAACATCGTCAGAGAGTTGCCCTGACCAGACATTTTACGCAACTACCGTCCTGAATGACGCTTAAAAATTTCACGTGGGCGTAACTTATAAATTATAATTATTAAAAAAATATAAATTATATATATAAATTATTCTTCAATAAATAAAAATATAACATAAAATAATTGTCAAATTCCTGTTTCCTTTTTTTCTTGGGTTGTGTTCCCACTTCAGAGTGTAAAGAAAAACCACCAGAGTACACTTCAAACGTATAATAATTATTGATTTTCATATAAGGATTACAACACACTGTATATATCACTGCTTTATACTAGAATTTACACAACACTGTTTCAGCTTAATTACACAGTAACTCTTCCTGAACAAGAATGAATCCCAATCATAGAAAGCACTCCTTATATATTAATTTTAATTTCCATCAACCCACCTTTTTAATAATTTTAATGTAACTTCAACTACTTCCGGCGTAATCTTTAAATCATAGTAATCAATTAATGTATTTAATTTATAAAAGCATACTTAAAATATAAAACATAATTTCATTGAAACTTTAGTTAATTACAAGAAATATAGGTAACTTTAAATATGTCTAACAATATTAGCACTAAAATTAATGAATCATAACAAATACTTAATATTGCGATTAACTAAAAATGTTCATAAATAATACAAAAAAAAGGAAGAAAATGAAACACTTGAGTAAATAGCTTATATTTTATTTTTCCGAGGAAAAACAAAAATAAACATTTTATGGCACAGATAATAATCGCAAATTATAGCAATCATTTATAGTCTGTATAAAAATATATTTAAAATAAAAAAAAACTACTTTCCTCCTTAAATTAACCAAAAAATCACATATTCAACAGCCTCTTCTTTAACACACTCTGTATCAATGTACTTTGAAACAGACCGAGATCATTATTAATATTAGAGAAATTAAACTTAAAAAATGTTGAATTCTTAACAGAAGCCGAATCTGAGTAGGGATTAACTAAGTTTGTTTACTAACAATGCTTATAAATAAATAAAATAAATATATTGGGACATTAACACAGCACCATCTAGTTCCATGATAAGCTACGAGGCTTGTGTTATGGATACAAGATAGTTGATACACTACACATATATAACTTTGAATACATACATATTATAAATATAACCCATGACTGGAGTACAAACATTCGTGCTCATCACACAAATGAACGCCCCCAGCGTGACTCGAACCCGCGACCGCTGGCACAGCAAGTAGGGTCACTACAAACTGAGCCAAACGTGTCGTCGAATACACATATGCATGCACTTAAAGTTGTTATCAATCGAAAATTAGGTTAAAATCGGTTTCCTTACTGGCTAAATAAATCGAGTGTAAGTATATAGCATAATTTCTATAATTAAAAAAAAAACCCTAGAACTTGACAGCAACGCCACCTACCGAATCCAGTTGTGAATCTAAAACATCCAGAGAACCTCTCAAACGCACATAAAAAAATCATCAAAATCGGTCCAGTCGTTTAAAAATTTAGTGACATACACGCGTACAGAAGAACTATATATGTATATAAAGAAAGGTTTTAAGCGTCAGGCACATCGATGAAAAAAGTACTAGATACACAATGTCATGAAAAAGTTCTCTTAAAACTGTCACCGATTGCGTTTAGGTAATTATTCTAGTTGAAATAAATGTACAACAATGTAAATTGAACCTTAAAGGCAATGCTTAAGGTTGTTTACACAAAAAAATAAATAAAAGCGCTCAATGTTCAAATGCGCGCTCATTCGGTGAGGACATTTTTTGTCGCCGATTGTGTATCTAGTACTTTTTTGATCGATGGTTAAGGCACTAACTTCAACAATTTCTCTTGTTAATGTCTTCAAAGCGTGTCAGTTGAGCACAGATTACTTCGCCAATGTCACGTGGAATAAAGAAGATACGAGGGAGATTAGACGGTAAAATCTAAATAATATTATAAATGTGAAAATTTAAATGGATGTTTGAATGTTTGTTACTCAATCACGCCAGAACGGCTCAACGGATCTGGATGAAATTTGGCACAGAGATAGATTATAGTCTGTTATTCCAGAACACATAGGTTACTCTACTTTTTTACCGGAAAAATGTACAGTTCCCGTGGGAAAGATTTGTTTTAGTTTTTCTAGTAAGGTCATATTATCAATCTATACTAAATGAACGTACATGCATGACATAAATCATTCATTTGACTTAACCATACATACTTATTGTAATATATTTATAATCTGTATATGCAACTTATTAATATTAAAAATATATTGTATAGTAAAATATTTTAAGTATTTCAATAACGATTTCTTTATTTCTGGTCAAAATTAACTATTAATATTTAGAATATCTATATATTTATAACCAAAATGCATTCAAGGCAAAACTGGCTTTAGTTACATATTTGATAATTCTTTCTAAGTTATTTATTAATTTATATAAAACTAGCAAACCCAGCAACGCATTGCTGTGGCACACTTATAACTTCACAATAATCAATTTCTCAAATTCTCTCTAAGGACATGAAAATCGTTAATTTTTCCATTAAAAAAAAAAGGATAAACAGAATAAAAGCTATCTTATCTTTTAAGTTGGAAAAAATAACACAATTAAAAAACATACGTTAAGATCGGGTAAGTAGTTTCGGAATTCATCGCGGACCAACATCGTGACACGGGAATCTATACTAATATTATAAAAAAGCAGTTTGTTTGTTTGAACGCGCTAATCTCAGAAACTACTAATCCAAGAAAACCTCTTTTTGCATTAGATAGCCCGTTTATTGATAAAAGCAATAGATTATATATCATCCCGGAAAAATGTACAGTTCCCGTGGGATAATGTCTTTGTCTAGAGAAAAACCCGAAGCGAAGCGAGGGTGAGTCGCTAGTTTTATATATTAAGGCAATCACTAGACAACGGTAAAATATCTTTACACCTTTAGCTCGTATTAATTTTATAAATGCGCACAATTACAAAAATATGTCTTTTCAATTTCAAAATCGCCAAGTTATGGCACTTTTACACTGACAACCGAAATTAGAAGAAAAAAAAAAACAATCATCAAACAATCCTCTTCCGGAACTTCTTAAAACCTTTGTACTTTACATCCAAAATAACTAAATCCATAGACAATTTGGAATCTATGGCGGCTTTCGCTGCGGCCGCATCTAATATCAACTTATCCCTAACGCTGTCATAATCTGTATCATTTTTGGTCTCATCCGTTGCAATATTTGCTAAAGATTTAGAGAAATTTTTGGAAAATTCTTGCCATTTATTGATAGAATAAACTGCCGTAGATTTTGAACCTATCGCCGTTTCCTCATTCCAACTCGGTCCCGATGGCGCACCGTGCGAGGCAGTTGTTTTTTCGCCAAAGTGAAAAATACCGGTCTGAAAACGGATAGTTTTATTAACACAACCGCCTTAGTTAGGTATAAATATATACTCTACACTAATATTATAAAGAGGCACGGTGTGTTTGTTTGTCTGATTAAACACGCTAATCTCAAGAACTATTATTCCGATTTGAAAAAATCATTTTGCATATGATGGCTATATGCTATATATCATCCCGGAAAAATATACGGTTCCCGTGGGATAATTTGTTTTTCTCTAGGGAGGAACCCGAAGCGAGGGTGAGTCGCTAGTGCGTACAATATTTCTGGGATTCACCTAACACGATCTACTTTCCACTAAACTTTTTCGAAATGGACTCTTACAAGTACTTTTCAACTAAGCGGCTCTGTAACACACAGTTTGCCTAAAGGGAAGAGAGTTATACAAGTTATGGGTCATTCACATTTAAAAATTAGAATCGTCATGCGAGTGCCCCTAATGGAAGAGTGCCCCCAAAAATGCAAATTTTTTTGGCGGGTTCCGTCTGTATAATTGTTTAGTCTAAGCCCATGTATTGTATGCTCTACATATTCACACTTCACACATTATTTATATCACTCTGTGTGCGTTGCATAAGTAGAAACTATTGAATACGTAAGTTTTATATCAAGAACTGTTTGTATTAAGAGGTTTAATCCTTGAAAATATATAATTTTTATACAAATATAATCCGCAATATCAACTATTGTGTACTAATCTTATAGATCAATAAAAAAAACCATCCGATTTGTTTATCAACGATAACGGCTTGTCAACCGATAGCAACTGTTTTTTTTTTATTTAGACAAGTCACGGGCTTTAATGGTATCAATAAAAAACTTAGGAAACATTTATTTTTCTTTTATATAGATAGGTAAATTTTATTCATATAGGGTGGAACTACTTGTTGGGTGATTTAAAAGTATTCCACCGTTTAGGGTGGAACTACTTGTTGAGTGATTTACAAGTATTCCACCGTTTAGGGTGGAACTAGTTGTTGAGTGATTTAAAAACCCTAAGTACATTTTTATTGAAAAAGTAATTTACAAACAAATTAACTATAAAACTTTTTGAATTACTTTGAGGTACATTTTATAATGTAATAAATTAAATAGAAAATAATAATACATTTTTATTGAAAAATTTAATATTCAAAATACATTTAAAAATGTAGTAACATCATCAATTCCACAGTAAATATAACAATACTTTTATATTAAATGCTTTTAAAATAAAAACCTTAAAAAAAAATGTTATTAACATAAAAAAAAAAAAAACATAAATAAAGCAATATTTAAGTACAATGTCAATAAATCCTTTATTTAAAAAAAAATAGGATTTAAAAAAATATATAATTCATAATTATATAATACAATTAAAATATAATAAAAAATATTTATTTCTAAATAAAAAAAAAATAATTTTGAGATTAAATTTTCTTAATTATAATACTAAAAAAATGGCAAAACTAATATTTCCCATAGATTCATATAAAAGAAAAATATCACTCACTAACAGTGAGAATAAATGCTGCAAAATCAACATGGCATGTTTACAAGGCATCATATTTTACTTCATGATTTTATTTTTTGAAGTTACACTTCTTTTAGCACGTTTGGAAAAAATTATGAGTGTAAAGTTTTTACGATGCGCGCGCACACCGACAGCCAAAAAGCGACATGATGAAGTTAGCTGCATTCCTTTTCACAAACAGTGAGTTGTGACATACGGGATGAAATCTTTAGCTATTTTTGTTCTGTTACGCCAAAGAGCATAACTTTTAACGTGGGTACATAAGTACTCCCTTTTACTCAACAACTGATCAAGGGACGGAAAGGCAGTCAGGAGATTTTTGTATAGACATAGTCTAAGAGCCGGAGAGTGATATAAGCTATCTTCGTGGATATGTAATTGCTGTCTCGCTCGCACAGACGCAATGACCGCCGTCTTAAGGGATTGTAAACCTTATATCTACGAAAATAAGGTCTGTTCTTGTACGCATGTGAATTCATATAACACCCACTTAATACAAAAATATTTATGACCACAGTCATTAGGCAAAGAGGTCATTGTACGAAACTCTTTAAAAATTTTGACCCTTTTTGTACAACTTGCTTATATTATTTTAACCCCTCATATTGTCACTTTGTATGGTACAACAAATAAATTGTTATTATTAACTCTTCGGCCGGACTTTATATGTCACTGTACCGGCATTTCACTCGCAGAACGGTTTTCGGTCATCGGGGACAATAGATTTCGAGTGGCGATCACGTAGCTGAAGACGAAGCGTGGGCCTCCTAAGGCGGACTGATGACGTGGTCAAAATCGCTGGAATCTACTGGATGTGGATAGCACAAAACCGGTTGTCGTGGAAATCTTTGGGGTTTATGTCCAGCAGTGGGCATGTTTGGGCTGAGACGACGACATGTTATAATATATAATATATGATTCTTCGATTTAAAAGTTTCAATCCATTTTCTCTTTAACATTACAATTTTTGACATGCATAATTTGAACGGTATTTTTGTCTATTTCAGCCAAATCCTTGGCCAATTGCACATCAATGGCCGCTTTAGCTGTCGCTGCTTCCAATATCAGTTTGTCTTTACGTATTTTCGCATTTTCCATATCACATTTAGTTTGTTCAAACACTTTCGAGAAGTTACTGGAAATTTCCGACCATTTCTTCGGTTGGAAGGGTATTTCTGGTCCGAACGGTTGGGACATCATTGGTTCTTGAAATAATCGAAAATTATTTTCCGGAAATATTTTATTTTCCGGAAATGTTTTATTTTCCAAATGTTTAACGGTTTCTAAATTTTCTAAATCTTTCCCAAAATTCCACGTGCATCCGGACTCGAAGAGAACATTGTACGAAATGTTACAGCTCTACGAAGGAAACAAAAAAATATTTTTTTGAAAGATAACTAACAAAGCCTTAAAATATAATAACCGCTTCCTTCTTTCTTCTTTATTTAAACACTTCTTTGACAAAACTCACACACACATACATAGAAAAGCAAGATCCTTTGGAAACACCGATACCATATACCGTATGCAAAATCAGAAAAATAAATTTATAAAACTGATGTACATAATACATCCAACAGCTGTCTCCTGGACTATTACTTTGTCGTTATTCATAAAAACTGGCCGTATTTACATACTAAAATTTAATATTTTAGTATGTAAATTCGGCCATCTAGATGAATCAAAATTCACCGTAAATCAGGCCATCGCGTCGTAACAATATGTAAAGTTCTTTTCAAATATGATAATGGTAATCTATACAGATAAATAAAATTGAAGTGTCTGTTTGTTATGTTACAATTACAATTTTACTAAATACACATGGAATCATCTACGGTACTTATAAGAAAAATACAACTTTTAACATGTCTGTCTGTCTGTCTGTCTGTTTGTTCCGGCTAATCTCCGAAACGGCTGACAAATTTTAAAGGGACTTTCACTGACAGATAGCTGATATTATAAGGAGTAACTTAGGCTACTTTCATTTTAGAAAAAGTATTAAGGTTTTTTTTATACAATACAATCATTTGACACCATTTCACTGATCTGAAGCAGGTCGCAGGAGCTGATGGTAGAACTCTTCAATGGTTACCAGTTACACTATAGAGTTGAGGTTTGTTTGTTTTGTTTTCACAAATGCCATAAAAAATCTTTAAAAAAATATATCTTTTCGGATTATTTCGCGTATTTATATTTTGATTTTTAGTTCCCGACGTTTCGAATGCTTTACAGCAATCATGGTCACGGGAGAGACTGAGGTTTTAAAAATACAAAAGTGGTACCAATGTACCTTACAGTATTTAGTATTTAGATTTTAAACATTTTTTTCTCATAACCTATACTAATATTATAAAGAGGCAGAGTTCGTTTGTGTTTGTTTGAATGCGCCAAACTCAGAACCGTCTAATCCTATTTGAAAAATTCTTTTTGCATTAGATAGCTCGTTTATTGAGGGAGGCTATAGGCTATATATCATAATCTATACTAATATTATAAAGCTGAAGAGTTTGTTTGTTTGTTTGGTTGAACGTGCTAATCTCAACAACTACTTATCCGATTTGAAAAATTCTTTTTGCATTAGATAGCCCGTTAACTGAGTTAGGCTATATATATCATCCCGGAAAAATGTACGGGTCCCGTGGGATAGATTTGTTTTTGTCTAGGGACGAACCCGAAGCGAGGGCGAGTCGCTAGTATAATATATAGTCCTTCTATTCCATATTAACCGTCAATAGAATATAATATAGCTAATTTACAATTTTTCCACCAGAAGCTATTCAGCACACGTCTTCTTTCAATTACATCAATTTTGTCAGAAATATTTTACAATTCATCCAAAAATAATTAAAAAAAAAAAGTACGTCAAATACTACATGAATTTTTCGGGCAACATATCCAGATATGTTTTCTGGAAACCTTATTCGAACTATTGCGAACATTAGAAAAAAATAATCAATCATTTCATTTTTATTTATTAGGGTTCCTGTTAATAAGCCTCCGCTGTCCGTCCGTTCGTCTATTAGTCAGCGGGCTGTATCTCATCAACCGTAACCGTAACAAGGGAGTTGATATTGTCACAGAGTGTGTATTTCTATTGCCGCTATAACGACAATAATAAAAAACCAAAATGGCGAATTTAAAAATGGCCGCCATGTAAATAAAAAAAAAACGATTCTGTTAGTCGATGTATTTAAAAGTACATAGTGTTATATCTTATATGATGGTACGGAGCCCTTAGTGTCAGTCCGACTCGCACTTGACCGGTTTCTTATAGATATATAGATAAGAAATCCCGAGTAATAATAACGATGTAACTTGTACATTTCTAACTAATACACACTAATTCCTATAACGTGGGGTCACATATTCGATTTTGCGTGGTGCCAAAAAAAAACAATATTATTGTAAATAAAAAAATAAAAGAAAATTACCTGATTTTGTGTGTTGGCGCCAAAACCGAAGGTGTTCGTGGAACCGAAAGTCGGCGCTTGTGTCGTGGTCGCACCGAACAGTCCTGTACCTAAAATGATAATATAATCATATAAATAACTAGCATTGCCCGCGGCTCCGCCCGCGTTCAGATGACCAAAAACGAAATTCTTAGGTTTTACATATTAGTATACTCTTATATTGCAGATTTTGTATTTTTTCTCAAAAATGAGACATTTTCTCGCGGTAAAAAGTATCCTATATGTTGACCCGGATAACCAGCTATCATCATACCAAATTTCATCTAAATCCCTCCAGTGGTTTTTCTGTGATGCGGTAACAGACAGACAGACAGATAAAAATTCTAAAATCTATAGATTCGGCCTCTGTATCCATAATAAATAATAATGTCTATTTCAATAAGACTTTCCAAAAAATATTTAATATACAGATTTGACTTAGTTACAATTTTATTATATGTATAAGAGAAAATGAATCACCGAAATGTATGTACGCGCATAACTTCCGATCGACTGCACCAAATTGGATAATTCTATTTTATTTTGTGTTTGTTATTGTCAGGACAAGTTTTGTATAGAAGAAAATTATAAAAAAAAAAAAATATTTACTAAACTAAGTTTTTTTTAAAAATCTCATAGTGAGAAAAGTGAGTGAGTGAAATAGTTTTCATCCCGGAAATCATCCCTTAAGGGGGTGAGAATGGGGATGAAAGTTTGTATCGGGAAGCAAGCATTTACATAAATAATAGTTACTTATTAATTTAAAAAAAGTGCATGTGTGTGCAAACTCACACACATTAGAAGTGAAACGTCAGAAAAGTAACCTACGAGAGAGTGAGATGGATATAGTGTCAGGAGTAGGATCATTGTAAGGTTTAGTTTTTTTTTTAACACGTTTAAAAGTAACATATTATTCAGTATTATTTTTCAGTGCCTGTATAATGTATCCTATCTCACTCTCTCGCCGGCTTAATCCTATATATTTATGTGTTTGTCTCTTTCTAATGTCGCACTTTCGTTTCAGTAACGATTCTAAAGAAGTTTCACTTAACAAAAAACAATTCCAAATCCCGTCGCTTATTCGTAAATATGAATTTTGATGGGAGTTTGAATATTTTTTATTATTGCATTAGCCACACGCCGTCATTTTGTTTTTTTTTTTCCCCATAGAAAAACTATTATCTTTATGTATTCAGCCATTTTTGATGTCTCACTGCTGGGCACGGGCCTCCCTTCAATTAAAAAAACTAATCATACCTTTAAAGCAACTTTGAATGCCCAAATAAAAAAATCACATCTTTTTTTTTTATTAACTTTTTTTAAACACTACAGACTTATTAAGTCTGTCATTTTTAATTCCATATTTTATATGCACATGCAACACTCACCAGTAGTGGAAGTAGTACCGAAGGCAGGTTTATTCGCACCAAAGAGACCGGTGGTGTTGGTGTTAGATTGTGTATTGCTCCCAAACGAAAATGTATCTAAGAAATAAAAATATTTATTTATTATTAACAGTTTATATAGATTTCTCAGAGATGAGATATTTTCCCGCAGTAAAAAATAGGGCCCCACGAAAAAAAAAAAAACCAAATGAATTAATTAATTTTGTTTCAGGAAGCAACCTAGGGACGAACTCAAGCGAAGCGAGGGTGAATCGCTAGTATGAAATAAAATAGTTTGAAAGTTCACAGACAAACAACATCTATTATCTATTCAGGTAAACAAAAATAGCCCAGAGAATAGCCCAAATTAGCATTGTCCAAATTCTTCATATTTAATGGGGGCATCTATACTATGATAGTATTATATTCAGCCTTTTTAACGTCCCACTGCTGGGGATAGGCCTCCCTTCAATACGAGGGGAACCAGGCCATAGTCCACCACGCTGGCCAAGTGCGGGTTGGCGGATTTCACATGTCTTTCGAAAACTTGCTAGGTTCTCTCAGACATGCAGGTTGCCTCACGATGTTCTCCTTCACCGTAAGACAAGTGGTCATCATGTTGGGAATGATTCACACATGAAAATATCAGAGGTGCGAGACCTGGGATTTGAACCCGTTGCACTCAGTTTCACAAGCAAGCGCGTTACCACTGGACTATCTACATAGATATTATAAAAAACTTACTAGCTGGCTTAGCACCAAAGGCACTATTATTTTGGTTGTTGCCAAATAACCCTCCACCGCTGCTATTGTTGAAGAGACCCCCTGTCGATGTACTGGCCCCAAACCCGAAACCACTCGACTGGCCAAACGTAGATGTTGTTGGGTTGGAACCGAAAAGACCGCCCGAAGTGTTTGGTGAGCCGAAAAGACCTGTCAAAATAATTATATGGGCATTCAAAAATTTCTTAGATATACTTAAATATTTAACATTTTAAATACATATATATATTACTATTATTGCTTTTTTTGAATATTATAAAGTACCACGATACCATTTATTTCTTTTTTACCTTATTATGTTCTTTTTTTTTTTTGTGAGAGACTCTAATAACTGTAACTTGTGAGATGTCAAAAACTTTAGTCTTTCCCGCGACCATGTTTGCCACAAAACATTCAAAACGTCAAAAATCAAAATAAAACCGCGAAAAAGAAAATAAAATTTCCTATTAAAAACGTGAAATATTTTCGTAAATCTAATGCCGGATCCACAATTTCCAAACCTCGACAAGCCATTACAAATTCAAACAAGTGGAGAGAACGTTTGGTTTTTTGACTTGTGTATGTTTCCAAGCACTTATGTTCTTGAACGTGTCAGTTTTTGCGCACAAGTCAAGGGAAACTTGCGGCAAGTGTCTGTCTTATGGTACATCCACACGTTTGTGCGTTTGTAGAGATATAAAGTATGGCAAATGTGAACCCGGCATAAGAATGACCAGAGTAGATACTTTGTAACTGCCTCGGTGGTCTAGTGGCTAAAATGTACGGCTACAGATGCTGAGGTCCTGGATTGGATTCCCGGGCCGGGCCAAGTTTGATTATTGAGATTTTCTCAGTTACAGCCTAGAGTTGGGAAGTTGGCGGTGTAACACGCACAAGCACGTAAAACAGTCGGTCCTACACCTTAACGATCTCACCAGTCGTGTCTCATGTTGTCCCACCGGAGTATGAGAGTGACAGGAATAGAAAGTGCACTTGAGTCTGCGCTCTCTCTCACACACGTTGAACTATAATATCTCCTGCGCATCTGGCAAGTCCAGTGAGATTGACTCAGTGAAAACGGTAACGGTACTTTCTTCTTCCAAGTCAGGTATACTACTCACCACCACCCGTAGCCGGTTGAGGCGCAGCATTAGCACCGAAGGCCGGGGGCGCTCCGAAGGCGCTCGTGCCGGTGTTCAGTTTAAAACCACCGAACGGTGAAGTCGTGCTTGTATTTAATGAACCTGTTGAAATATTAACGCAGTCCTATGTATTGTAAAATCCCATAAATAACATAAATACGAAAGTTTGGATGGATGGATGTATGTTACACAATCACGCCAGAACGGTTGATAGATTATAGTCTGAAATAATTTACTTTTTATCCCGGAAAAATGAACGCTTGTTATCACGATATTACCACATAAATTACCACATAATCCTATGCTGCCGTCATAAAAAAGAAGGCCGCAACTTCGTCAAAGTTGATTTCGATTAGTATTTAGTAGTAGTTTGTACGTAGTTACCATGAAAATGGTTACGGGTATCTCCGTATTCGTAAGACTTGAGCTTTATGAGTGAGACTATCAAGTAGCATGTTTTTCGATGATTCCAAATCAGCATTTAAGTCATTTTTGACCAAATTGTTAGTAACGGCCTTCTTTATTATGACGGCAGTATATTAGTTTTGCATTAGAATCTGTATGGGAGATATCGAAACTACTATCATAAATGTGAAAGTTTGTATGTTCGTTACTCCTTCACGTGAAACGGCTGAACTGATTTGGATGAAATTCAGTATATATGTTATAGTCAGAACTCTTTCGTGGTCAAAACTACTTTTGATTGACAAAAACAGTTAAAAGTATTTTTGACTGCAGGTCTTGGTCAATAGCAGTTTTTACTGGCATATCGGTCAAAACTCTTGAAATGAATGCACTGTAGTCACTGTTCTAACCTAACTTCAACCTACTTACCTCCTTAACTTTTTAAGAGTTTTGACCGATATGCCAATCAAAACTGCTATCGATCAAAGCCTGTAGTCAAAATTACTTTTGACCAACCTCTTTAGTCAAAAGAAGTTTTGACTAAAAAATAGTTTTGACTGTAACATATAAATAGACTATGAGCTGCTGGAGTAACACTTACTATACTGTTAGATACTTAGACACAGACAAACGAAGGGAGAAGTCGCTAATCTATATATTTAAAAATCGATGTATGCATGTATGTTCCTTATGGACTTCAAAACGGCTGAAGCGATTTTGATGAAATTTTCAGTTCATGGCTTCCAAGTGTGCCAGTTGAGCACAGATTACTTCGCCAAAGTCAAGTGGAATGGAGATGACACGAGGGAGATTGGTAGGTGAAGGAAATCAATAAGTAGACAAAAATATAACTTACCGAAGCCAGTGTTGGTGGAACCAAAAGTTTGTTTTTGGAACATGTTCGCTCTATATCAGTAGCTCTTGTATTAGCTCAACTATTTCATGCCAACATGTTGTATCTGAAACAAAAAGTAGATTATTAAATACTAGCGACTCACCCTCACTTCACTCGAGTTCGTCCCTAGGTTGCTTCCACATATAAATTACATCCCCATTTTCACCCCCTTAAGGGATTTACCGGGATATAAACTATCCTATGCCCTTCCCAGGGTCTCAACTATCTTCTTACCAAATTTCATCTGAATCGGTTCATTAGTTTCAGAGCTTATTTAGTACAAACAAACAAACAAAAAATCTTTCCTATTTATAATATTATTATTATAGATTTAAATTGAAATATATAAATATATAAATATAGTATTTGCCCGTCTTTCAACCAAAAATTATTTAACTTCTAGTCTTAGCAAACCATGGTGCCAGTCTCTACTGTCTTGGTAAGAACTAGTGTTAATACCAGCCCTGCCAACGTCCCCGCCCACGAAACTATTTATTACATTACTACCAAAACCCGCGGCTTCGCTCGCGCTAAAACTACAACAAAAAAACTTTAAAAAGGTAGGTTTCATACAAATTTTCATACTTACTTTATCTCCTTATGGGATGAATTTCCAAAAACGCTAAAACACATATTTATTTAATTGTATTGAAGAGCATTAATACCAAGTTTCAAGAAATTTTGATCATAAATATTTTTGGGTTGTGTTATAACGTGTATTCCCGTGGGAATGAGATAATCTCCCGCGGTAAAAAGTATCTTATATGTTGACCCGGATGTCAAGCTATCATCATACCAAATTTCATCAAAATCCCTCCAGTGGTTTTTTTGTGATGCGGTAACAGACAGACAGACAAAAATTCTAAAAACTATAGATTCGACCTCCGCATCGATAATAATGTCTATTTCAATAACATTTTCCACAATATTTAATATACAGATTCGGCTTAGTTAGAATTTTATTATATGTATATAGATATATAGATTGTAACTAAGCCGAATCTGTACATTAAATATTTTTTGGATAATCTTATTGAAATAGTTATTATTATCGATCTATTCTGCGTTCAAAAATTATTTGGTCATTGGTACCATCGGTGATGCTAAACGATGTTGAAATTCCTTTTACCGAAACAGTAAAAAACTTAGGGATCGTTTTTGACCAGCATTTATCATGGGGGCCACAGGTAAGTGTACTAAGCCGCAAGATGTTTGGAGCTATTGCCTCCCTTCGCAGGCTGAGAAATTTTCTGCCTACACCTACTAAAATTGCGCTAGCAAATTCACTTCTATTACCAATCCTTGATTATGCTGATACTTGTTTTCTTGACCTTAAAGAGGAGCACTTAAATCGACTTGAGCGCCTTCAAAATCTTTGCATACGGTTCATATTCGGTCTCCGTAAATATGACCACGTTTCTGACTTTCGCAATAAGCTCAAGTGGCTCCCAATCCGCTTTCGCAGGAATACTCACATACTTCATCTTCTCTACTGCGTGCTGTTTAATCCTTCTACCCCGTCCTATCTCAAAGAGCGTTTCGAGCTTCTAAGGGATTCTCATGCTCGTTCCCTGCGATCTAGTGACACGCTCATCCTTAAAATTCCTTCTCACTCCTCTTGTTTTCTTACTAACTCCTTTTCTGTGAAAGCTGCACGCCTGTGGAACTCTTTACCAGTACACATCAGACGGGCTAATAATTTGGATAAGTTTAAGACTATGTTAAAAGCGCATTATTTATCTCTTTAGTTTGTTTTAGTATAACATATGAGTGTATCTACTGTTCGTATGTATGTATGTATGTATGCATGTATGTATGTATGTATACAGTATGTATGTATGTATGTATGTATGTATGTATGTATTTATGTATGTATGTATGTATGTATGTATGTATGTATGTATGTATGTAGGTATGTATGTATGTATATATGTATATGTGTATTTATGTAAGTACACCTCCTACCATTTTATATACTGATTCCTCTACCCTAAGGTTGCCTGGAAGAGATCGCTTCTAGCGATAAGGCCGCCTGCTGTGCATCTTTTCTTTTTTGTTATATCTTTTACTTCTTTATTTATTTCTTGTGTGGTGTGCAATAAAGTATTCATTCATTCATTCATTCATTCATTCATTCATTCATTCATTCATTCATCGATATAGAGGCTGATTCTATAGTTTTTTTGAATTTTTGTCTCCCTGAGAACGCATCGCGAAAAAAGCTACTGGACAGATTTTGATGAAACTTAGTATGGTGATAGCTGGTTATCCGGGTCAACATATAGGATACTTATTATATTATATATTCTTTATTGCACTAAATAAGTAATAAAATAAAACAATACATAGAAAAAAAAAACGTGGACAAAGGTGGACTTATCTCTATAAGAGATCTCTTCCAGTCAACCCATGTATGTGGGAAATAGTGTTACGCAGCGGGACAGAAAGAGAAAGTGCAAAGAATGATAAGGAAATATATAAGAATAAGCAAAATATATAAAACAAAATAAATACAATATATAATTATATATACACACTATATTTCCATATATAAAATATAAGCATAAATACATAAATACAAATATGTATTATAAACATTACATAAACATTAGAGAGAATAAATAAATACCAGAACATATATACATATATATACATACAATATATATATATATATATATATATATATATATATATATATATATATATATATATATATATATATATTATATAGACATACTTATATTATTACAAAACAGAAAGATGTATATTTTTCAATTCTGAGCTAGAAAGTGCTTTTTTATATTGATTTTAAATACATCATTAGAAGGGCTCTCCTGTAGGATTTTGGGAAGTCTGTTCCATAGCACTGCAGCGTGTACCGAGAATGAGTTTTGAAAAAACTTGGTGTTGCTTCTCGGTATTTCAAGCATTGATGTGATGCAGGGCCGCCTGGAACGCGTTGGAGGGGGAAGAAAGGTAAACCGGGAACGAAGATAAGAGGGGGAATTGAGGTTATGAAGGATATTGAACAGAAATGAAAGGATGTGCATATCCCGGCGAAGGCGGATAGGGAGCCATTTAAGACGAGCTCGAAAGTCGGAAACATGATCATACTTGCGCAGACCATAGATAAAGCGTATGGCGAGATTTTGAAGACGCTCTAGTTTGTTCAGTAGCTCCTCCGTCACATCCAAATAGCATACATCGGCGTAATCAAGTATGGGTAGTAGAAGAGATTGCGCAAGCATAAGTTTGGTTTTGAAGGGGAGAAAGTATTGGAGACGCTTTAGAGAATGGAAAGTGAAGTACATACGCCTACTAACTTCATTGATATGAGGTTTCCAAGTCATGTGACAATCTAAGATAAGACCCAAGTTCCTTACTTTATCACAGTATGGTATTTGGACCCCAGAGTATATGATCCCAGGAACTGATTGCCAATCTATTTTACACCTAAGCCTGCTGCTGCCAATAATTATGGCTTGAGACTTTTTAGGGTTAACTAAAAGTCCGTAAGATTCGGCCCAAGTTTGTATAGCAACTAGATCATTATTTAATGCTTCAACAGCATCGGGCAACTCAGTTAATTCAAAATGGCGATATAGTTGTAAGTCATCTGCATACAGATGGTAGGGAGAAGAAATGACGCGAGATATGTTGTTAATAAAAATAGAAAAGAGTAAGGGTGAAAGAACGCCGCCTTGGGGGACCCCAGCCGTGAGATCCAACCACACTGACGAAGTGTCGTTAGCTCTCACACACTGGCGGCGCCCGAAGAGATATGAGCGAAACCAGTCAATAGCCGCAGGAGAAACATTTACTGCGCGAAGAGTGCCAAGAAGAATGTCGAAGTCTACAGAGTTGAATGCACTACTGAAGTCAAGGAGTACCATTGCAGTGAGCTTGGTGTTATCCATAGCAAACCGAATGTCCTCCGTGATGTTCAGCAACGCACCAATAGTACTGTGGAAGGGACGAAAACCGGACTGGTAAGGACATAGTAGGTTATACGAGGCAAGGTAGGAGTAAAGTTGATTGTGTACAATAGATTCTAGGACTTTGGATAGGATAGGAAGAATGGATATAGGACGATACTCATTGAGGCAGGTGGGATTTGTGGTTTTAGGTACGGGTATGACAAGAGCATTCTTCCATTGAGTTGGGAAAACATTGCAAGCCAGTGAATAGTTAATAATGTGAGTGAAAACTGGAGCAATGCAATCCAACACGGGAAGAATCATGTCGAGACTGAGATGGTCACTACCGACATTCTTAATCTTATTAATTATCTACTGAACTGATTTAGATAATTCTTTTTGCTGTCCCCTTTTATAACATACTTACATAGTGTAATGTACAACCATAACTTTTATTTACATGACATATAAAATTTTGTAGATTTATTTGCATTAACTGGTTACTGAAATGTACATGTGTTATAAATATAAGTACCTACTAAACTAAGGACTTTTTGTGAAATAAATAAGTAGTTAAGTATATTTTTAAATCAATATTGTACAATATAGAATAATGACAAACGTAATATTTAAAATATTTCTATCAGTTTAAAACTGCCTTCCAAACCGGTGGTTGCTTCAATTAAACATAGGTACATTTAAAGTGCATATAAATGTATATTTGAATAAAGTATATTTTGTCTTGATATGCAATGTGTGACCTATACAGATCGATTGCCGAAGAGACGGTGGGCGAGCTGGAGAAGGAGAAGACGATGAAGGAGTTGGAGATGCGTGACGCGCTGGCGCAGCACCGCGGCGAGCTGGCGGCGCGCGACGCGCTGGTGCAGGGCCTGCGCGACCGCGACCACGAGAACCGCGCCACCATCGACCTGCAGCGCAAGGTACGCACACCATCTGCACGCCTTCCGCGCATTCATATGAAAATCCAAAAATTCATATATCGCACATCCTCTAAAAAACTTTTGTAACACAAAAAAAAAGTAAAAACACTGATAAATACCCAGTAAATATAAATTTACATTTACATTTACCCAGTCATATTACATTTTTCATTTTCTATCAATTAATAAAACTCCCGTAATTGTAGTGTGAAAAAAAGCTACTAGATGAAGCTAGTGTCAGTTTTTACGGAGCGAGAACACGCGCTCTCTCCTCAACAACAGTGGCGTATCAAAGCTTGTGTCGAGTGAACGTGAGTCAGTAATTTAAAAAATAGTCATAAACTGTCTTGTGACAGAATTTTAGGTAAGTTTCTTCGCATTATTTGCTAATTTAGGAGTGAATACTGTGGTATTACTATATGATAGTGTTTTCTCGATCCTTTTTTGAAAGTATGTTTTTTTTTAACTGTAAAAAAGTGTCATATCATAGGTTATAATACTATTTCACTCAATATTGGTTTATATTTACGTCTTAACCTGGAAAGAAAACAATTGTAAAATGTGTTGTGGCACTTTTTCATATTATTTTTGCCTAAAGACGACCCGAAGCCGGGCAGGAGCATCGAGGTGACCACGCCAAAACTTCTCCATTTAGAAATCAAAGCGACGTTTGATTTTTTATTTTTATAATTATAATTGTTATAAAAGTAAACTTAATTTGTATTTAGAAATAATATTCTCCAATAACACTGATGCAACAACAATAGGTTTCTTTTATTTACTCTTAAGTTATGTGTCTCCAAAAACACACAGCATTGAGATGAAGAAGCAGCTCTGTGATTTGTCAAAACACAGAGAGTCAACATCTCTTCAGAGGTTAAAGCTTCTAAGTCGTCAGTGAGTGTGGGATCATCATAATACGAAATGCCCGACGTTGGATAGAGTTCTTGTAAATGCGATATGGCTATATGCTGTTTAAACGTCTACCTTTTCTAACAAGCCATCAACTTCATAGTGTACGTAAAAAGTTTAACTAGACACACTAACGCAACAACAATTACTTATATTTAAAAATGTAAAATTTTTAAATAATGTCAGTATAACTTTGTATACTTTAAGGTTGAGAATCAAATATTCTTCTTGAAAACGCCTTTTGCAATTTCAGCTTGTATGTGCAAATGATAATTTTAGCGATAAACAATTAAGTAGTTCATGTTTTTGGCATATTACTAATGGCTTACGGCAATATATCAAACGCACCAAATAACGGCTTCATTTATTTTATAATATTATTCAGTGTAATATTTTATGCACTTTGAAATTCTGATATTAATTTATTTAACAATGGTGTTGTAGTTGAAACTCTTTGTTTAATTAACTAATGTATTAGAATTTCGCTCTTATATCAATTGTAAACACATTATGAGTTAGTTGCAAATTAAACGCAGTACGATACACACGCTTGTTTCTTTTTACTCGCATCGCTCTGTCTATTCATGCAATAATACACCTTAACGCAATATACATATGGTCCAAACGAGTCGGATTCATTATTGTATTGAATAGATCGCCGTCGCATTGAAGAACAAAAAGAACTTAGATAAGGAACACGTTTTTTGCAACATTTATGCACATTAAGAAACGATTTATTTTTTATATTACGCGTATAAGTAATAGAAGATCTGTAAAGAATATAGTGCTGTTTGAAGAAAGAAGGTGAAATAATAGTAAACGAAAATTTAAAAAATGACTAATGAAACTCCAGAACAAGTGAAATATTTAAATATTTTGGAAGATATTGCAACTACTTTAAAGAAAACTCAAACAAACTTGAAGAAATGTCCGAAGGCTAGATTGACGGAAGGTTATCTACAATCGCGTTTGAAATGTATAGAGGATCACTGGGATACATTTAAGAAGACTCATTATAACCTAGCAGCGTGTACACCGCGTGAACAAAGAGGGTTATTGCCGTATTTCCTTAATGAAGAATTCTTTATATATGAAGACTTGTACTTATTATTGAAGTCGGATTTATTGGAGTGTTTAAAAAGTTATGAACGTGGTCCCGGGACTAGTGACAAAAATAGTAATCCCGCAAGTGCTCAATACGATGATAGAATATCCTGCATCCAACTTCCTCGAATACAACTACCATGTTTTTCTGGCAAGTACGAAGAATTTCCTACGTTTCAAGATTTGTTTACGTCATTGGTTCACAACAGCACTTCGTTATCAAATGTGCAAAAGTTACATTATTTAAAATCAAGTATTGGTGGAGAGGCAGAAGTACTATTACGACACATTAATATAACTGAAAATAACTATACACAAGCTTGGGAATTATTGAAGAACCGCTATGGAAACAAAAGGCTTATAGTTTCATCTTTATTAAAGAGACTTTTTAATCAAAAAAAGTTAACACATCAAACTTCGCAGCAAGTAAAGTCACTTTTAGACACAACAGTGGAGTGTCTTCAAAGCTTAAAAAATTTAGAAATATGTACAGATTCATGGGATCCTTTAATTGTGTTTTTGGTGGTACAAAAGCTTGACGTGCAAACACATAAAGAGTGGGAAGAGACTGCATACCGCACGGAGAGGCTCGACGAATTACCAACATGGGAACAGCTACATAAATTTTTAGAATCTAAATTTCGCACTCTAGAATTAATATCTCCATTGACGTCTACTACTAGAGACCGAATACACACTCATGTTGCTATTCATGAAAAAAGTGACAAAAGTAATACTTGTAAAAAACAGATTTTATGTTCATTCTGTAGTGGTGATCATTATATACATAACTGTAAAAAATTCCTTAATTTAGTTATTGAAGAACGTCAGAATTTTGTACAGAAGAATAAATTATGTTTTAACTGCCTCATACCCAATCATAATGTTTTTCAATGTCGGCAACGCTCATCATGCAGAATATGTAAGAGAAGGCATCACACGCTATTACATCAAACCAAGAGGAAGGAAGAAGGTTACGCGGCAACCAGTAATAGCAAAACAGAAAATACAGAAGAAGTCGAAAGATTGATAGCTACGCACTACTCGAGAGAAGAAGAGATTGGTCAAGAAGTATTACTCGCAACTGCATTGGTAGATGTTTTATCGAGCTCTGGAGAATCACACATCTTCCGTGCACTCATTGATCAAGGCTCAGAGGCATCATTTGTTACATCGAGAGTAGTTGATTTGTTGGGGCTAAAGAAGTCAAGGGTTAGTGGCTTAGTTACAGGGGTTGGAGAGAGCACTAAGCTACCAGTTAAGCATGCTGTAAATTTATCCATAAATTCAAGATGCAACGCAGCCTCAACATTTCATGTTAGAGCTTATGTTATGAAAACTATATCGACTGTTCCTTCGAGAGAATTTGTAACAAACAAGACGCATCTTAACACATTGACACTGGCTGATCCTACATTTACTAAGCCAAGTAAGATAGATATTTTGCTTGGAGCTGACATCTATCCTGAAATAATAGAAGTCGGATTACAAAGGATGCCAGATGGATTAATTGCACAACAGACATCCTTAGGATGGATTTTATCTGGAAAGAAAAATACAACACAATTGTCTAAAGAAAAAAGAATAACAAGCCTACATATTACTAGAATGGTTGCAGAAGATAATGATTTATTGAAAAGATTTTGGGAGATAGAAACGGAGAGCTACACAAAGAAACGAACATTTACAAAGGAAGAACAAGCCTGTGAAGAAATATATACTAAAACTACCAAAAGAGATGAAAGTGGAAGATATATCGTAGAATTACCTTTGAAGCAAAATCTAGAAGAAACAGTAAAACTATGTGGAGATACTAAGGAACAAGCTGTGACTAGATTTAAATACTTAGAACGAAAGTTTGAGAAAAATCCAAACCTAAAAGAAGAATATACAAAGGTTATGCAAGAGTATCTAGATATGAACCATCTGCAGAAAAAAGATACTAAAGAAGATCATTTTATTTACTTACCCCATCATGCTGTTATTCGCGAGGACAAAGATACGACGAAGGTTCGAGTTGTATATGATGCATCTGCAAGGGGTACAAATGGCTATTCGTTGAACGACATGATGATGGTGGGGCCTGTCCTTCAGCCTGACCTTCGTAGTCTTATTATTTGTTGGAGGAAAAATAAAATTTGTATTGTCGGTGATATTGTCAAAATGTATAGAATGATAAAAATAAACGAAGAACACTCGAACTTGCAATGCATAGTATGGCGTGATAATCCTGACAAACCTATTGAAAGTTACAAATTAAAAACAGTTACATTTGGAACAGCAGCAGCCCCATATTTAGCTGTAAGAACATTAAAACAACTCACAATTGATGAAGAATTAGCTAAGCAACATCCAAATGCAGCATATATCATAAATAATTGTTTCTACATGGATGATCTTATGGTGAGCCTAAATGAAATAGATGAAGCGAAGGATACCTGTAAAGTAATAGAGAAAATATTAGATAAAGGAGGATTTAAAATGCAAAAATGGTCAAGTAACAATGAAGAATTATTAGAATACTTACAAAATGGAAGAGAGAATTTAAGGGAAAATATTGAAATAAAGCTAGATAAAGTAATCAAAATATTAGGATTGTCATGGGATAGAAAAGATGATAATTTTAAATTTACAGTAAATTTACCTGAATTGACGATTCCAATAACGAAGAGATCTATTCTATCTGACGTAGCCCGTCTTTTTGATCCATTCGGGTGGTTGTCACCTGTAATTATATCTGCAAAAATTATGATACAAAAGTTGTGGCTGTGTGACCTTGGTTGGGATGATGAATTACCTACAGATCTGAAAGAGGAATGGATAGAATATAGAAGGGGACTCACTTACCTGCAAAGGATTTCTATTCCACGATGGTTAAGGTTGTCACCAAATAACACGGATATCCAACTTCATGGGTTTTCCGACGCCTCTTCTACATCCTACGCAGCATTGGTTTACCTAAGGGTCAAGGATAAGGATAACCAGATATACATTACCTTGATTGCGAGCAGAACAAAAGTGGCACCTCTGAAACAATTAACTGTTCCAAGATTAGAGCTTTGTGGTGCACTTTTGTTAGCAGAATTAATAAATGATATTGCTGGTTTATTCGATTTATCAAAGGACAAAATATTCGCTTATACCGATTCAATGGTGGTTTTATCATGGCTGCAGCATCAGTCTAACAGGTGGCGGATATTTGTTGCAAACAGAGTAGCTGAGATCCTACGAATTTTAGATGGTGATAGATGGAGTCACGTTCAATCTAACGAAAATCCCGCAGATCTCGCTACCAGAGGTATTAACGCATGCGATTTATATAACAATAATCTATGGTGGCAAGGTCCGAAGTGGTTGAAGAACGAAGAGGTAAATTTAAAAAGAATCATGATTCCATATACTAATTTAGAAATGAAAGCTTTATGTCACACTCATATTACTAATAAACCTATTTGGGAAAGATTTTCGTCTATGTCAAGAATGAAAAGAGTTTTAGCCTATTGTAAAAGATGGAGGAAACAGAAGCATATAGAAAGGAGATCAGAAATTTTAACGCATTTAGAAATGGAAGAAATTATTTACAGTTGTATTAGATTTTATCAAGGCGAAGTTTATCACAATGAATTAGAAGATTTAAAAAGAATAAAAAAGGTTAAAAAAGGAAGTTCATTAGTCTCACTCTCACCGTTTTTAGATGCAAATGGCTTAATGAGAGTTGGAGGACGCTTACAGAACGCTGAGATGTCTGAATGCGCAAAGCATCCTATTATAATACCTGATAAAGTTCATATAACGCTACTTATTATAAAAGAAGCGCATATCAAGACACTACATGGCGGAATACAATTGATGATGTCATACATTCGAAGTCGATATTGGGTAATAGGTTTAAAAGCATCGATCAAAAAATATGTACGTAAATGTAAGATATGCGTCATTGATAAAGCAAAGGTTAAATATCAACTTATGGGACAACTTCCAGCAGAGAGAGTAACACCACATCGCCCTTTCCTAAATAGTGGAGTCGATTTTGCGGGTCCTATCTTCATACGGACATCAAAGGGCCGTGGTCACAAATGCACTAAGGGCTATATATGTTTATTTGTGTGTATGGCCACTCGCGCTGTCCATTTAGAAGCGGTAACTGATTTGACTTCTCAGGCGTTCATTGCAGCGTTTCGACGATTTGTTGCACGCCGTGGTCACTGCGCTCACATTTGGAGTGACAACGGTACCAATTTCGTTGGTGCCGCTAAGGAACTTAAACTAATATTCGAAAGAAGCAAGCGCAATGACACAATTAATATAGCAGAAAGTTTAGCTAACGATGGAACAACTTGGCATTTTATACCTCCCAAGATGCCAAGCTACGGTGGCTTATGGGAAGCTGGGATTCGATCTGTAAAACGTCATCTAATACGAGTCAGTAGTAACTCCAAGTTAACATATGAAGAGATGTCGACTTTGCTCGCACAAATTGAAGCATGTCTCAATTCACGCCCTCTCTGTAAACTGGACAATACAGTGGAAACTTTGACACCGTTAACACCATCTCATTTTCTTATTGGAGAACCTTTAATTGGTGTTCCGGATGAGGTATATGAAGACAAAAAAATTAACCTATTGACGCGTTGGCAGGTCATACAGAAAATGACACAGGATTTCTGGAGGCGCTGGCATGTAGAATATCTTAATACCTTACAACAAAGATATAAATGGCAAGTACCTGTGGACACACCCAATATAGGAGATATCGTTATTATTAAAGAAACTGATATGCCCCCAACAAAATGGCTACTCGGAAGGATAAAGGCACTTCATCCAGGTCCTGATAAATTAGTTAGAGTTGTAACATTACAATGCAAAGGCAACAAGGAAATAAAAAGACCCGTTTTTAAACTCATACCATTGCCAATAAATGAAGAGAATGAATAAATTATATACTGAACGGTGGGCGGCTCATTTTCTATTATTATTTGTTTATTAATTTATTGAGGTATATATACATTTTAGAAACTATTTTTTTTTAAATTTATACAAACCTAATATTTTGCATGTAATGTTTACAATCTATATAAATTAACTTTGTTAGTATTATATAAACTTATTCACATAGATTAATGTTTTACAGTCTTTAAGGTTTATTCACTAATTCTTTGAAACTTAATTTTGTATTTTACGTAAGGAAATTTTTATGGATGAAATAGAGTTTTTTTCTACACGTATTCTTAATTAGTTATGATTTATTGTTTATTTGAAAACTGTTAGTTTTGGTGGGCGGTATGTTTAATTAACTAATGTATTAGAATTTCGCTCTTATATCAATTGTAAACACATTATGAGTTAGTTGCAAATTAAACGCAGTACGATACACACGCTTGTTTCTTTTTACTCGCATCGCTCTGTCTATTCATGCAATAATACACCTTAACGCAATATACACTCTTCTTATGTATTTGCATGTATATTATTATAATATGTATGTATTTAAAGTTATATATGTGTAGTGTATCAACTATCTGGTATCCATAACAAAAGTCTTGTAGCTTACCATGGAACTAGATGATGCTATGTGTCATTGACAGCACCATCTAGTTCCATTGACATCTATATATACATATGTACATAAAACAAAGTCGGGTTTGTTACAAAACTAAAACTGGAGAACTGGTGGATCGTTTTTATGGTTTTTGATTTGTTAGGTTTGTCTTCACCCCGAATAGCAGAATAACTATTGAAACATTGGGAAAATTCAGTAAAAAAAAATTGAAAAATAAAATATATGCCATACTAAGCATCAAAACATACCTAGGGACGAATCTGAGCTCGAGGTTGAGTCGCTAGTTTATTATATTATATTTATTTACAAGTATACTGCAACTTCCAATTATCGATTCTATGAGGTAATATTTATTTGTGATTGTCCTGATTGCCTTCTGAATAACATTTATGTTTAGTTCATCACACTTAATATGCTGCAGTTTAAAAAAAATATAAACATGAATATTCACCATCGTCCCACCATCCAATAGAATAACCCCCTTAAACAACCTATAGAACTTAACTATTCAAAACAATCTTTTCGAATTTTATTGCAGATTTATTTGATTATTGGTTACCGACGTTTCACGGTCTCTCGTTACCATGATTGCTGTAAAGCATAATATTTTTCAGGGCCAATCGTTAAAAGTAGCAGGCGTAGACTTAAGAGATGATAGCTTCTCACAGGGACATTTCAGCAGAACCCAGAACTAAACAGAACATCCATCAGTGTGGTACATTTGTGGTTGATTTTTTTAGCGTAGACTAAGCTAAGTGAATCCAGAGTTTTACTCTAGACATACTATTAAAAATTCGATGTGACAACATATAAGGGCAATGGAAATTAAAACTGAGCAAATTTTTTAATCCACTCGAGCGTAGCCGCGGGTAAAAAGCTGCAGCAAAATAAGAATGACACTTTATATATGTAACTTAAAAAAGAAAAGGAATGAGGGAGACTGTAAGCTCCCTGTGTTGGATCTTTAAAAATAACTTAGATGTTAGCCTGTTAGTATGTTATTTAAAAACCCATATTAGCCGAATTACATGATTCTAAAGTCGTTTGTTTCATTTTATGCAATTGTATCGTTGTACTCTGTTCCACTTACTTTGGAAAGATGGAGTAGAAAAATGCATAAAAAAACGTGTGTATGTACCTACTTATTTACGCGACTAATTTCTCGAAAACTTGCTAAGTTCTCTCAGACATACAGGTTTCCTCACGATATTTTACTTCACCGTAAGACAAGTGGTAATCATGTTGGAAATGATTCGCACATAAAAAACTCAGAGGTGCGAGACCCGGGATTTGAATTCGCTTCACTCGGTTTCCCAAGCGAGCGCGTTACCACTGAAAGTATATGAAGTATAGTAGTTATATTTTAGACTTCACATTTTTTCGGTCCTTTTCCACTGCCTATTTAACTATTAAGTCATAAGCAAAGTTTTAGTAATTTTTAACTCTTCCTTCTCTCTTGTCAGCAAAAGCAAGCAAAGCTCTTACTACCCCCTCTACATAAACATTACGCATCAATTATTTTGGGGAATCCCTGAATATGCTTTTCGCTTTTGAGTAGTAGGGTTGACATGTGAGTTCTAAAAATATTAATTTGACAAACCAAAATTAGTAAATTTCCAGATCCCCCGTCTCCCATGTTAAAAAAGATATATCCTAAAGAGGGTAGAAAAACTATATAAAAAAACTATATCCTATATCGAAACGAGGGTCAGATAAAAATCAAAGCCGTCGCGGGACACCTGACAGATGTGAAACATCGAAACTATTTTGTATCTATACAGATAAATAAAATTGAAGTGTCTGTGTTGTAATGTCAAAATAACAGCTTTATACTAAATGCATATGGAATTATATACGGTAGGTACTTATAAGTAGAGCACAATTTATAATTTTTTGTCTGTCTGTTTGTTCCGGCTAATCTCCGAAATGGCTGGACCAATTTTAACGGGACTTTCACTGGTAGATAGCTGATATTATAAGGAGTAACTTAGGCTACTTTAGTTTTAGTAAAAGAATTAGCTTCGCTCAAAAAAATTGAAACGTACCTAGGGACGAATCCGAGCGAAGTGAGGGTAAGTCGAGCTATTAACTATGATGACAGGAAAAATTATGATATATCGAAATATATTCAAATCAATGTAACAGGCTGTTAGCGGAACCTCGCATGTAACATGACAGTTCTATCCACTCTTAGAAACGGTTATTTCTTAAATATAACCTCTAACACTTACAGATCACGCGACGTTATCGTTTCAAAACGCGAAACCTCAGATACTCATCGGTCAAGACAACTGTCATCTCCTCCTAACATCGAGCACGAGAAAGGGGAATAGAAACCAGCCGGTGGCATCGCTCACGCCGTTAGGTTGGGTATTACATGGGAGTCATACCAGAACGCTCGGTCGCAGCATCGACTTCGTGTCTCACGTTGCGGAAGCTTCAGCTGAGGAAAACTTAGAATACCTGATGAAACAGTATTTCGCTTTAGACACACTTTGCATCAATCCGAAGAAACCACAGTCAGATCCAGAAGAGCAAGCCCTGCGTATCTTAACAGAAAATACAGTCCACACAGAAGAAGGAAGATACGAAACCGCTCTTTTATGGACGAAAGAAAACATAGCACTGCCCGACAACTACTACAACTCCCTGAAGCGACTCCTAAACATAGAAAAGAAAATTGATCGCGATCCAAAGCTGAAACAGAAATACATAGAACAGATGGAAGGTCTCGTCACCAAGGGGTATGCCGAGCCAGCGCCTGAGAAGAAAACACAGAACAGGACTTGGTACCTGCCGCATTTCGCCGTCGTAAATCCCATGAAGCCAGAGAAACTCCGAGTAGTACACGACGCAGCAGCCAAGACTAAGGGAGTGGCGCTAAATGACCTGTTACTCAAGGGTCCAGATCTCCTACAGTCACTACCAGGTGTCGTCATGAGATTTCGACAGCATGCAATCGTAGTCACGGCAGACATCAAGGAGATGTTTATGCAAGTTAAGCTTAGAACAGAAGATCGAGATGCTCTTCGGTATCTTTGGCGCAAAGACCGGCGAGATGATAAACCTCCAAAAGAATACAGAATGACGTCGCTCATCTTCTGAGCATCGTGTTCACCATCAACAGCTATCTACGTCAAGGATTTGAATGCGAAGAGGTTCGAGAAAACTCACCCAGAAGCCGCAGCCGCGATCATCAACAAACATTACGTTGATGATTACTTGGATAGTTTCAAGAATATAGAGGACGCAAAACGCATCACCAAAGACATCAGAGAAATCCATAGTCAAGCCTGCTTCGAACTCAAACAGTGGAAGTCCAACTCTTCCCAACTGCTGGAAGC
The DNA here is from genome assembly GCA_033884665.1 of Argynnis bischoffii washingtonia. NCBI lineage: Eukaryota > Metazoa > Arthropoda > Insecta > Lepidoptera > Nymphalidae > Argynnis > Argynnis bischoffii. The sequence goes on from JAEMGE010000032.1 coordinate 742,433, forward strand.
TCTTGGAGAAAAGGAGCCCACAGAAGATATAGAACTTTACATGTCCGAAAAGAAAACAGAAAGAGTACTGGGACTTATTTGGAAACCAAATACAGACGAGCTCACCTTCAATCTCAACATGGCAAGAATCCCACCGTCACTCATAGAAGACAAGAAGCCAACGAAGAGAGAAGCCCTTAGAATAGCCATGTCTCTCTTCGATCCCTTGGGCTTCGTGTCGCCCATTACAGTTCGAGCGAAACAGATCCTGCAAGAGGTATGGCGCCGGGGAACGCCATGGGACAGCGAGATTGACGACGACCTCGCAGAACAGTGGCGTAACTGGACAACGCACCTGAACAGACTATGTGACGTGACTATACCAAGAAGGTACCTACACTACAGTGACGCCATTTCGCTACAGCTACATGTCTTCACTGACGCAAGTGAATCGGCTTACAGTACCGTGTTGTTCTGGAGGGCAACAGCTCCAAACGGCGAAGTCAAAGTTTCGCTAATAATCGCCAAAGCACGAGTGGCACCATTGAATCTCACTTCAATTCCGAGACTGGAACTGCAAGCAGCCGTCATGGGCTCGCGTCTAGCAAAGGTTGTCACAGAAGAACACGAGAGAAAACCAGTTCTAGATGCTATCTTCATCTATCGTCCCCTTACTGCTTCGATCGCCTTTTTGCACTAGGTGGACGGCAAGATCTTTTTCTGTCACAAACAGATGAGATTTCATTGTACCTATCAATAGCCCGGTACACAAACATTTGACTAATACCAAGCGTATGGAGAGTTTTAAAAATTGTATTTGGCTCCATACCTACTTTGTGTAATGCAATCACAGCGATTCGGTTCTGTTGATCACCCCACTCCATTTTAATTTCACAAAATATTTTACAATGTATTGGCGCAAAAATGATAAAACACAATGAACAATCATATAAAAATGACAGATTCCGAATTCCACAAAACCAGTAATTATACAGTCCACTATTTTATTTAACGTCCCAATAGGACCCTTACAAACTGTAATATTTTGTTTATTTTTAATTGTAACAGTATTTATGGCCAGACTATGTATATATGTATGTATATTGTATATATATGATTTTGTATCTAATTTGTCCAAAAAATTCCATTATTTTATTGCACCTATTTGTATTGTATTCAGCCCTTTTTTTTTAACGTCGTTTAAACTTGCTAGGTTCTCTCAGACATGCAGGTTTCCTCACGACGTTTTCCTTCACCGTAAGGCAAGTGGTAATCAAGTTAGAAAAATGATTCGCACATGAAAATATCAGAGGTGCGAGACCCGGGATTTGAACCCGCTTCACTCGGTTTCATAAGCGAACGCGTTACCATTGGGCTCCTTTGATGTTGTTGGACTTTGATCAATCGACACGGGGTCGTCTATAGATTGTTTTAGTCTACATATTTTTTTTAAATTCAATACACTCTTCATAATTTTTTTAGATTTGTTTCCGTAAATATTAAATAAAATAAAAATAAAAGATATATTTTTTTCTCGCTTGTTTTTCTTTATTTAATCTATATATTTAATTTATAAGCGAAAGACCCTAATATATAGAAAAAATACGTGGACATAAATACGGGTACAAAATACATTTTGTTTTAAAAAGCGAAAATCGCTTTGAAAAACTGCTAAAAGCTTTCACTTCACTCTCTATCCTTTGAACTCTTAAAAGTTTCATTTTAAAAAAATATTGTCGTTTACCAACATCTCTCTTTGATTTGTCAGAATTTACGTTTAAAAGATAATCATATTTTATCTAACTCGGGCGGAGCGAGAGTGAGTCGCTAGTATTATTATATAACAAACAACATGCGTACATTAAACTCCAGGAAGCATCTTACATTTTAAATAACTTGTCTAATTCACGGTGTTTTTTTTACGTTCATGTCTTTTTAAGCTTTTTTGCTAGTTTCCAGTAATTATAAATATAATTTATACCATCTTGATCGACATCTAAAAGATGTGTACTAATGTCTTTGACACTGACATGACGATCAAATTCTCCTTCTATTTCCTGCAGACGCGCTGCACGAGCTTGTGTCTTCTCTTCAGAAGTCATATCTTTTCGTCGTTTTCTTTTTACTTCTTCCTCTTCCGATCCCGAACCGGGACATTTCTCCTTTTTGGAGTTAACACTATGTTTTTGACAATACGACCGTAATTTAACACCATCGTCGGCGTTTTCATCTTCAATTATTGCACGCATTTCTAGTCCATGTTTAAATGCACAAGTGACATGATAGGCAGTCTTACAAGTTTTCACTGAGCACTGAATGCAAGCACCTTTACGCTCGCGACACAAAACACACACCAGCGACCAGCGCGATGCTGGGATAGACGTTATTTTGGTTATGGGCTCCATTTTCTCCGCACAACCAATAGATACTTCAGGGATCCATATCTGTTAAATTCGCTGCACTGTGTACTATAGTTGGATTGTTACAAACGTGCGAACTGAGTTATAAATCATTTTTATCAGGCCTCTCGCTCGCACTTATAGGCATATCGGAACTCTCGCTCGCACTTCTAGTGTTGTGTGTAAGAATAAAAAAAATTGTCGATAGTCAATAGCAGGTAATGAAAGAAAGGTTAAGAAAATGATTTATGACTCAGTTAGCACGTTGTAATAATCCAACTATAGAGTCAGGGACCTTAAAACCCGGGTTTAGAGTTAATTTTTTTAAAATGGTAACCCATTCAAAATTATTTTTGAAAAACCATGTTACCCATTTAATGTAACCCATCTTCTAGCAAATGAAAAGTGCTAATCATTTGTATGTAATGATATCTCTGTTATAGGATTAACACTATCGAAAGGGTTGCCATATCATTTATAAATCAATCTATGAGGTTAACCTTAATCTCCTTTTTAAAGAGCGACAGAGTATGTCACTCTTCAGCTCTCTCTTCAACTCTTCAGCTTATATATATATATATATATATATATATATATATATATATATATATATATATATATATATACATATATACTACGAATATTATAAATACTAAAGGCGTTTAGCGACGCGCTCGAGCGAAACGGTAGTATACAGTATATATATATATAGAAAATATTAAAAGAAACCTAAATAAATACTTAAATGAAAACTAACTACTTAAATAAAAGCACTCACTAATTAGTTTAATTTAAATATTATAAGTCCTAAGAAAGATCCACAACTAATAAGAATTTAATTACATCTCTCACAGTTAGTTATAACGGTCATTCATCAAACCGTTTAGGCTATAGAGCGTATCAAAGAAATACTCACCCCTCTGACTCCCCTCAAGACGTGCCGCTTCCCCCGCCCTCTCTCTGCGGGACAGAGTTCAGCTTCTGACGATACATTTTATGAATTTCAATAGCTCAATTAATTTCCAAATAAATTATAGAGAATGACATTTTTGCTTCAAATTTGTTAATATGTATATTTTCAAACAAGCTTGCGGCATGCGCTTGTGGCGTATTTATCCATTGGTGCATGTTCAGTGTCGCTCATAGACAAGGAACAAGTCGCTCACGAGCTCACAGGTGTTTTTACGCTGCGCTTTATACGACTACGTATAAACCATGAGTACACAGTTTACAACATACTGAGGATCATAGTAATCTCGACATCTGGCAGGCGAAAAAAGCAAAATTCTTCCCACTATTTAACCATATTATACTTTAAATTTTTTGACATGGCAATTGTAATAACACCGTATATCTAAAAAAATATATACTCTATGGCCATATCTCTTTCTTTAGTGATCCATCGAGTGTACTTTGTTTAACGTTTACTAATCATAAGATGTGATTTGCATATTAGTGGTTTTATTTATAAGTTAAATGTAAGCTGTTTGTTTTAAGCGGTTGCTGTTTATTTAGTTTAGCTTATTATCAATCTAATAATTTTTAAAGAATACATGTTTGTCCAGTTTTTGGATTTTCATCATTAGACTTAATACTTGGAAAACTTTTGTTGGTAATCGCACTACGGAAATCCTCAATATCCTTAATAGCAGTCAATGGCGACATGTGAATTCTCACGACAACCCAGCTGATTGCGCTTCACGTGGCATAATCCTAAACAATTAGAAAATTCTGAACTATGGTGGAATGGCCCAGCTTTCCTAAAAAGATCAATTTTTTAATAATAGCAAATATATTTTAATAGACTTAGACGTATCTTAACCAGTATTCTTAAATATAATAATATAACTAAAATAAATACGAGAATAGAGGAATAAAGGTGTATAGAAAATGTCACAGTATTATCTTAATATGTACTATACAAAGAGCAAAGATTTTATTTACTTCTAGTTCTGGCGTTGTTACCTTAAAAAAAGTCAGTTGACAAAATGATCTGCTAACTTCCCGTAGCAGATCATTTTGCAACAAATCAAAAAAAAAAATGTGAAATCTATGCACATGCAGCTGAGCTCTACAGTTCCTGATACTTTTCAGGAATAGTTCTGACCTCTAGTCCAAGTCCCAGCAGATCATATCCAAACTTAGAAAAAGTAAAAACAAAAAAAAACTAATTTAAAAAAAAACTAATTGTTTCAAATTATTGAGAAAAGCTAGAAGTTAGAACTTATTTGTTTATCACAAACCTATATCAGAACTACAATATAGAACTCGATTCGAGTCACGTTGATGTCAACTTTTTTTACAATTTTTGTCTGTCTGTCTGTCTATTTGTTCCAGCTAATCTCCGAAACGGCTTGACCGATTTTGACGGGACTTTCTTAGTTCGAGTAACTTATTCTACTTTTATTTTAGAAAAAGAATCAGAGTTCCGCGAAAAAAAATTAAACTCATCAAATTGGTGACAAAAGTCACGCATGGCGCACACACCCGAGCAAAGCGAGGGTAAATCGCTATATAATTTAGGAGTAGCAAGCTACTATTTATGTATACCTAAACATAGCTAACCTAAAAAACGTATTTATTACGTACGTTATTAATAAGACTACTATTATAAAAGTCTGTATGTATGTATATTTGCTATACTTTCACGCTGTAAAGGCTGGGTGGATTTGGATATAATGTAGTATACAGATAGACTATAATTTCCTACCAAAATGTAAGAAGCAATAAATTCTCAAATATGACTAATATTTTGTAATTATATTATATGGTCTAGTGGCTAAGTATGTACCTACGGCGTCAGATCTGAAGGTCTTGGGTCTGAGTCCTGGATCAGGCCAAGTTTAGTTATTGAGTATTTCTGTCAAGAAAATCTCAGTAACAGTCCGGAGTTAGGAAGTGTAGTTCTTTGAGCGCTCAAGAAGAATTTTTGAAAATCCACCCCTATGAATAAAAAAATGTATTAAGAGGTTACAATATTTTTGTTAATAAATTTTCTTAAACATACATATATTCACTATTTTTTAAACTGTTATTAAGTATAAGTATTCAGTGAAAATTTGATTTAACTATTACGGTGAGTAGGGGTAATAACAAATGACAATACCTTAAATGGTATCGTGGAAATAAAAACGACTGGCCGGATTTGGATGAAATTTAGTACACGGATTAACTATAAACTGTAATAACTAATAACACATATGCTACCGTCAGACACCTAGGGACATTAAAAGAAATTTAGGCATTATTATATAAAGTCCTTTACATAATATTACATACACTTTAAATTTTATTAATTTACTTATAAGTTAACTTTGTTACTACTTTGGTTTGAAGGTTGTAGGGCATTGTGTGGGCCGTTACAGCTTTTCTGAACTATAACTATGGAATGGCATTCAGAGGCAACCGTAGAAAATACACGGCACGAGACTGTTAGAAATATCGTATGTTTAATTATAAACTTTTGAAATTAATTATCGTAGGATAAAATAGATTTAGGATTTTCAAATTTCATGTGAAAACTAAATGCTTATTTTGAACGCTGAGGTTTGTTTTCTATAGAGTCTTAAAAAAGGTGATTAAAATTAAAATAAAGAGATTTCCATTTTATGTAGAGTTCCTCTTATTTTACTTTTCCTTCAATCATAATTTTCGCTACAATACATAGGTGTAGGTACATATAATATTTTATATTGTAGCGACATCTCGTGGCTGTAACTCCGTCTCTACCTGCACGCGAGTAGTTCCCGACGACGCCGCTAGGTGTCGAGACATGTTTAAAGTATCGAATCTTTCTGAATTTGTGTTATATGTTTTTGACTTTTCTCAGTTAATGTTACAATTGCAATAATTTTACTTAAACTCATTACTTTTTCAAGTTATATGAATGTTATCACTAATTGTAAAAATTACTAAACATAATATTTTGTAGAGTCAATATTATACATATGTATTATGAAATATTGGAAAATTCCCTGACTAGTATAACAGAACGCCTTTAAATACTTAAAAATGTATTTTAAAAAAATAATTAAAGATATCAAATTAAAGCACAAAATATTGAATGAAATTGATTACTCTTAAATAGTTTAAAATATTCACTACATCGTACATCGACTCCGTGGCGCAACGATAGCGCGTCTGACTCCAGATCAGAAGGTTGCGTGCTCAAATCACGTCGGGGTCAAATGTCTTTTTTAAATTATTAATTATTATCATTAAATATTCTTAAGAGTAACCATTTATGTCAGTTGTTAGATTTTACATACTAAGGCGTGTTTTTAAGTAGTTGTATATAATTTATTTCAGCCCATGTGAAATCGCTAGCAAACCAAACAAAATAATTATTTAATATACTCTGTAAAATAATAGTAAATTTATATTTCACATATATAGATTCAATTAATAATAGACTACAAATACTCGATAAATAATGCAAATACATACTCATATTATAATTAATATATATTTAAAAGTGCTTCTTGTAAATTCTCTGTTTTAACGTATAGGATTTTTATTAGATTTCTGTTTTGCATGTATAAAAGTATTTGTAACACATTTATCCCGCCATTCACGGTCCGATTGCGAATAATTGAAAAGTGTTCGAAACGTCGCGTCCATTCAAAAATAAAGTCTATAAAAATATACATTGAAAAAACGTCACAATTACAATAGTTTTAACGTAGTTCAATGAAAATCATATTTTTATGTTTATTCTTTAACGAGTCAACGGTTATACTAAAATTTATCATTATTTTTTTCTGAAAAATCTCTTAATTTAATACTATATTATATTTAGCTTATTTAAATTTAACATTGAAGTGGAAAAGTATATCAAGCGTTAAATTGAGTTGAGTTCAAGTATTAGATTAGTTTCATTTCAAAAGATATGAAACGATTATATTAGTACGATGTTAATCGCAATATTAACCGACTTAATGTTTTTATTAATTTCTTTTGATTTTTTACTAAATAAGGCTTCGTAGTCATTTTGAAACGTTTTGTAGCAGCGACTATTTGTATTCAAATGGAATGCTATGAAAATTTAAGAGATAGCGCTTGCTACGTGGGCCAAATAGACTATATTGTATTTGTGCGATACTTTTGCACTTTTTTAAACATAGTAATAATGCACACTAGTATATATGAACACAAATAACATATCTATACTAATATTATAAAGCTGAAGAGTTTGTTTGTTTGTTTGTTTGTTTGTTGGGTTGAGCGCGCTAATCTCAGGAACTACTTACTAATCCAATTTGAAAAATTCTTTTTGCATTAGGTAGACCGCTAACTGAGGAAGGCTATAGGCTATATATCATCCGGAAAAAATGTACGGTTCCCGTGGGATAAATTTGTTTTTGTCTAGGGACGAACCCGAAGCGAAGCGAGGGTGAGTCACTAGTCTAATATAAAATAGTAAAGAAGTAAAGAAATACATTATTTTGATGATTCGGAACAGAATTGTATAAATTTTTTTATATATGCAAGGCAATATTTGACTAACAAGACGTGTGTTTGACTTGGGAGTAGTGTGCGTTAAAATTAAAGAGGAAAAGAAAAAAAAGTTGAGATGTTGTGAGATACCCGATAGGAACGAAGTTTCTTTCCCTGTTTGCCCTTGGTTCATAGATATTTGTATCACAAACATCAAGCGTAAACGTACGTTACGTTGTACATGTTGAAGCGCATCGAAACAAGGCCTACACAGAGTGCACACGAATTTCTTACAACATATAAGAAATTAATAAGACACGTTTGGCTCAGTTTGTAGTGAACCTACTTGCTATGCCAGTGGTCGCGGGTTCGAGTCCCTCTAAGGGTATTCATTTGTGTGATTTCGTGGGTCATGGGTTTTTATATTTATAATATTATGTATGTATTTAAAGTTATATATGTGTAGTGTATCAATTATCTGGTAACCATAACACAAGTCTCGTAGCCTACCATGGAACTAGATGGTGCTGTGTGTTAATGTCCCAACAAAATATTGTTTATTTAACTCATTTTATATAAATAAAATAAAAAAATAAAATAAAATGAAGTGTCGTGACGGTCGAAATATTACACTTTTCCGTCTAGCTGTCATTCATCAAGTGTATTGAGTAATGTGCGTTATAGAACTTCAATGCATAAATAACTAATTACAATTCTAATAGATGTTTATCGATTCTTAACTTTAGAAATTAAAAGTACAATTTAATTTTTACGTAAATGTTAGGTAATAAATGTCCACGTAACCACGGTTTCTCGTCGCATGTAATAAAGTCCCGCGGGGAACATTCAGCTCGTATTCGGAGCTATTTATGTTTCAAAATGGCAATAATTTTAATGATAGAAAAGTATAACCTAAAAATTATTTAAACGTTTATTATTTTCATAGTAAACGCTAAATAAGGCTAGTAATATTATTATTAGTATTAATAATAAAAAAAAAAGTTTTTATTCCAAATAAAAAATATGTATGTTTACTATATTATGTTTTAAAATAAAATTATTAGATTATATTTTATTTATTATTAATGATTAAGTTACTTCTTTTTTATTAGATGTATTTTTTTTTACATCTTCATACAACAACAAAAAATATTAAAAATATTATTATACGACTATGGCTATTTTTTTTTTCTTATTTTGACCTTATTTGTTGACTTTATTAAAATTATTTGCGATATCTTGGCTATTTGTAAATCGATTTTAAATATTTTTAACGAATAAGTTATATGTTACAGTCAGAACTCTGACGTGGTCAAAATTACTTTTCACTGACAAAAGTAGTTTGGACTTGAAGACCTGAAGTCAATAGCTCTTTTAAGATTTGACCGTCGTATCGGTGAAAACTCTTAAAAAGTTTACGAGTTAAGTTGATTGAAGAATAAAAAGGCAAAGACATAAGCTAATATTATCAAGGAGATTATTACACGTTAGGTTAGATTAGGCTATTTTTTATTTAATAAGTTATTTTGCCTAAACCTCTTTGTATTGGTCAATATCAGTCAAAAGTGATAATGACCAATATTTTCTAGTCAAAACTACTTTTGATCAAACTCTTTAGTCAAAAGTACTTTTTACTGTTTATGTCAGTCAAAAGTAGTTTTGACTAGAAAAGAATTTTGGACTGTAACATATTATACCTTATTGTTCTGTTCATACGTATATATTTTTAAGAAAATGAAATAAGCACAAAAAGTTATTTTCAAATCAATAAGTAGGTATACCTTTTAAATAAACCATCTTTTCGGATTATTTCGCGGATTTATTTTGATTTTTGGTTATATAACGCCTTTGTGATGTCTGAAACCTTAGTCTCTCCTGTGACCATGATTGCTGTAAAGCATTCGAAACGTCGGGAACCAAGAATCAAAATAATCCGAAAAGATAGTTTTATTTAAAAAGTCAAATAAGTGCGTTAATCTAAGAAAGTATTTATTATAGGTATAGCTTTTCAGTTAAACAGTAATTATTATCATAGATCCGCCATCCATCTTACACTCTCACATTCAGTTTATCGTATTATGTATAAGAACATATAATATATAATAATACGTTACTAATCGCTATATTAGCTAAGTTTCTTAATACGTTTACCGCACTACTCCCTCGTGTTCCCCGACATTGGTTTTGACATGTTCACCGATATTAATTAATTATATCGATTTCAGTTTAAATTAATATCATGCATGATACAGACGATGTGACAGTCCTGTGTGTAAAATGTGCTATAAATAATAGAATATATTATGAGAGAAATATTTAATATGTCATTCTATTGACTTTTTCGGGTGAAAAAAGAGAAAAACTTCGGACTCATAAAATATTAATCGTTTTCAGTCTATCGAGATAATGATTATTTTCAGAGAGAATATAAACTCTGAGAATGATCATCGTGTTATCATCATTATATTATCAAAAATAATGATATGACTATAATAATACCTTAGATCTTCTTATTCCTGTACATCAAATGGTTATCCCGTGGGTTACGTTACTTAATGGGAAAATGTTCTTAGGATTTGAGTGTAGCATGGTCGGGTCAATGTTTTCTATAAATTTATGGCATATATAAGAACTAACACTAAATGTTTGTGTTTGTCCTATTAACAAACTAACAGACGGCTCAAGAAAGGCGACTGTCACTGAAAAATCAGTTGGATTTAAAGCAGTTCGCGCGAGAGAGAGGGTCCAGATGCATCCGTATTCCAGGCCGAATGCAATCTCAGGAAGCGACCATGAGTGAACCCAAGTGAATGAATGCACAAAACAAGTGAGTATTAACCGATTGATTGATCGATTGATAGAGTGAATGGATTGGGGATGGCAGATTGAACGTATAACATTGTGTTTAATGTAAGATTATTTTAATATGAACGTGTAAATTTTTAGAACATAATATGTTTGTGTATGTGATGTGTATTTAATTAATCAATCTAAATTGTGTTAAGGTTTCCTTATGTTTGATTCAATTATAATTTGTAATTTATTGTTTTATAATTACGTCGTATGTTTATTTGAAATATTAATTATTTGACAACAATAACTGTGTGACTCGAAATTATTCTGATGTAGGTATTGGAAACATCGATTACGAGACTTTGTTAAACAATAGTAATCGAGTTTTTTTTAAAGATGACAGCAATAATTTTATCTCGATTCTTATAACTCCGACGTATGATAATTTACATATTTTAAAGTAACAAAGTTATATCTGATTGTAATCTATTCATTTGTGCTTTTGTTCTAACTTTTTCTTGTATGAAGGTACCTAAACAATTTAAGTATATATATATAGTGGTAAACTCTTACAGGCCAATAAACTAAAACCTATCTAACTTAATCTTGCGACTGGATCAGTTCTCCGCTGTTTAAAAGTTTGATCGAACTAAAATAGTGGCTGTCAGTTTCTACCCCATGCGGGTATTGGCTTATACACATTGTTACATAGTGTGTTGTGAGCTTTAAATATTTATAGTTTAACTAACACGGCTCGCGGCTTCACCCGCGTTGAAGCTTCCGTTCACTAACAAACTTTACAAGATTACCCGCTTGGCTAATCTGGAGATTGCCTGAAAATTTAATCAAAATCGCTACAGTCGTGTTGGAGTCCATAGGAATCATACATACATACATAGGTTTTTATATATATATATAGATGATTAATGACATCATTAATGACGTCATTGATGACGTAGATCCATTGTTTAGTACAGAAGCTTTTGGTTCGTAATGGCAAGAACTAATTAAAAATAATTAGTAAAAATTAATGAACGGATATCCGATTATGCATGTAACACAAGTTATTTTGTTTCTCCGGAACCATCTTTCTAAATTATATTTAAAACTAGCGACTTACCCTGGCTTAGTTCGGGTGCGTTCCAAGGTACATTTTTTTTTAAATAAAAAATAAAAAGTTAAAATAAAGTAGCCTAAGTTACTCCTTATAAAACAGCTATCTACTAGTGAAAGTGCCGTTAATATCGGTCCAGCGCCGTTTCGGAGATTAGAAATTAAATATAAAAATTGTATTTCAAATATAACCGTATATTATTTCATATGTATTTAGCAAAAAGCTGTTATTTTGACATTACAAACAGACACTTCAACTTTATTTATATGTAAATTTATTATATGTATGTATAAATATGTCAAAATTTCTCATTAACATCAATTGTAATTATTGTATTAATCATATATTTTTAGGAATGTGTTTGTACTTTTATTTTTCTCGTCGTTATATCAAAATAAATATTGCAAACGAACGCTAGCGCTTGTGGTACAGTAACTCAATTTTGAGATAGTAACTCAGTAGACGCTTTTGCAATTAAACTACACCATGCTCGGTAAATTAACTTATTATTCGTATATTTTAAATTTTCATACAGACATCTTTATTTTGTATACATACAATGTATTTTTTTTTATATTAGTTGGTAGTAGGTAATTGTTTGCCGATTTTATATTTATTATCAATGTATAAAACCTGCATAGTAAATGTAGAAAAATCATCGGGCAGATTGGCCGACTGTTGACTGATTAAAAATTTACATTGTGCTGCCGTTGCTGTTAATAATCGATTTTATCAAATTTTCCAAATATCTGGTTTTAATTTGTTAGGCGTTTTTAAATATGTCTAGGTATTAGGTATCTACTTATTCCATACTATTGATGAATCTCAAGATTAGGTTACTAGCGATGCACGCTTTTTTTTATAGGTTAATTATCACGTTATTTCTTTTTGACGTATATTTATATCTATACTAATATTATAAAGAGGTAAAATTTGTGAGTTTGTGACGTTGTAGGGGTAATCTCTGGATCTACTGAAGCGATTTAAATGAAATTTGCTAACAAAGATAGTTTGAGACCCTGGGAAGGACATAGGATACTTTTTGTCCCGTAAAATCTTCCATTAGGGGGGTGAAAAAGGGGATGGAAGTTTGTATGGGGATATAATTTTAATTATACAATTCGTGTGAAATTCAAAATGCAGTAGTATAGTACATACGAATAAATTTATTTTGTCGGTATATGTTTAATATATCAAACTTAATTAAATACGTTCATATATATACATACATATCAATTTGAATTCGATGTAAAATTGCGGTATACGTACTGTGTGCCCTCCCTCTCCCCTTCACGCCTTCAGGCGGTAAAGCGCAAAAGCCTGAGAAATGCCCCGGCCATTGTAAAGGACATTAGGGATTATCGTGTACCGAATGTTTATTTGGCACCTTTTTAGTGTAACAACTAGCGACTCACCCCCGCTCCGCTCGGGTTCGTCCCAATAGATTTCTCAGAGATGAGATTTCCCGCAGTAAAAAGTCCTATATTTTGACCTGGATAACCAGTTATCACCATACTAAATTTCATCAAAATCCCTCCAGTAGTTTTTCCGTGATGCGGTTACAGACAGACAAATAATTTTAAAAAAGATTTTCCAAAAAATATTTAACACAAAGCTAATAATATCATGCTATCTATTTTTCAAGGGGAAAACAACTAATGCTTAATTAATACAAAAGAATATAGTATTATTTTTATTATAAATATTTTATTCTCAAAAATTGTATATTAATTAAACTAATACATATAATATTAAATTTCCCTTATTTTTTAAAGTACGTAAACAATCTGAATGGCAATATCGAGAATAGTATCATAAAGGGCAAATCACTCTACTATTTTTGACGTTGACATTTATTTTAACGGATTCCGTTTAAATAATTCTTTAGTGTGAGCTGCAGCAATTCAAATATGTTGGATAGATTGCATTTGGAAAATTTGATGAAATGTAAATCATCACGGTTTGGTACGCTAGCTCGTATCATTCATCGTGTTCGATGTTTGCTTTTAAACGTAAAATTTCATTTTATCATTTTGTATTCAAACAATTGCAAAGTTATTGGCCCATATATAACATTATTAATTATAAATACTTGTGATTTCAATTATATAAGAGAATTTCTGTACGTTGATTGAAATTGGTAGCAGTAAAATCTATGGAATTGATATATAAAAAGTGTTATAATGTGTTAACTACCTATTTTGCCTTTTCGTTCATGGAGTAAATGTTGCAATACTATATTCTATTGCACTATTATAATAATCTATACTATTATGATAAATGGGAAAGTTTGTGAGGATGTCAGGATGTCTGAATGTATATATGTATGTATGTATGATTGTTACTCTTTCACGCAAAAACTACTGAATGGATGGATGGATGAAACTTTACAATAATATAGCTCATACATCAGGCTACTTTTTATCCCGGAAAAATTACGGTTACCGTAGGATATATTTGTTTAGTTTATTAGACCCGTATTACATAAGGTCTGGAAAAATTTTATTTTACTTACAATATGAACTAAAAATATTTTAATTTATGAAGTTTCAAAATTTTAAACCAGGTTTCACTCAACATCGTCAGTCTTGTCAAAGTAAGAAACAGTAGATTGATTAATGTATCTAGTAAGTAAATACTAACTTTATACTAATAATAATTTTGATTCCAAGGTTGTAGCTTTAATGCTTATTGAGGCGTTTGCGAAAACACATCTATATCAACTGTGGCCATGACGGCTTTTTAGGTTTAATGACCTTTATTGGGAATTGTAAAATTCATTAACATTTTCTTCAATGAGTTGAATAAACTTAAAAGGGTTTTTTAAACAACTAACCTTAAACCCATTTTCTAAGGGCGAGAAGTTTTATTCTTACTACTACTTACTTAGATACTACAGTTAGTTTGACAAACGCTCTATAGCAGTTATGTCACATATCTGTCAGTCCCTAACAGACCGAACAGTCGAAAGATTTAGTTAAATCATTATTACCGTCTTAATCTCTTTCGTGTCTTCTCTATTCTACGTGACATTGGCGAAGTAATCTATGCTCAACTGGCACGCTTTGATGCCATTAACAAGAGAATTGAATTGAATTGAAGATCTAGTTAATTAATTTTAGCCATATATTGCCCGTGGTTAGTGTGAATGCGGCCTAATAATTAATTGTATTTATTTAAGTAGGGCTTATGGTTTATAAATTTTATAGTTTATGTTCGATTCTAACGAATGACTAATATATTGATATAGTTTGATTAGGTATGACAATAATAACCCACATAAATATACATTGGTAAGTATGTACTGTTTTTTTTATATTTTTAGTGATTTATTTTATATAATATGTAAACACTTTGTGACGTAAACGTGAATTGTAACGCGTAATAGTAGGCGTATAGATAGGTTAAAATATAACCGTGTCTTCCATTCTACGTGACATTGGCGAAGTCTGTGCTCAACTGGAACGTTTTAAAACTATTATTATGAAAAATTTAATTGAATTGTAACTACTCTGAAATAAGTTGCAAATGGGTGTGCAAATGTCAATGTTGCTATTAAAAGAATATTTTACCTACATTTGGCGGTTATTTGACAAATCCAATTTCAAAGCGGTACATTTATAATACGCATACTACATAATATAGTAATATAAAATGACTTTATAATATTCAATTGAACATGTTTTAACAACATTTTTATTGTTTTTTAAATTATATTATATAAAAAATAAAGGTTGTGACATGTATGAATTTCATTATCTGTATTGGAACATGAAAAAGTATTTTGTTTGCAAGAAAATATTATTATAATATATTTATTTTAACTTATAGTTTCGTTTACGTCATATCGTGTTTAAAATATATTTGTAATTTATAAGCTGTGTTTTGAATTAGATTTATGAGAATTTATTCTAAGTTCTTTATTTAATTATTTAGTGATGTAATACTATTGTTTATATTGTACCTTATTTGTGACTGATTCTAAAATGTTTAATAAACGGATTTGTATACATGTTGTTTTTGATTATTTATTTAACTCTTTTTTATTAGCGTTGACAGTATGTATATATTTATGTACGTGCTAATCTCGAGAAATACTTTACGAATTTAGATGTGAATTTTGCTAACACTGTATGTACACGTTTTTAACCGACTTCCAAAAAAAGGAGGAGGTTCTCAATTCGGCCGTATATATATATTATGTTTGTTCGCGGATTTTTTCGTCGTATATGAACCGATTTTGATAATTCTTTCATTGTTGGAAAGGAGATATCCCAAGAGTGGTACCATGATAAGGAAACCAGGATCTGATGATGGGATCCCAGAGAAATCGAGGGGAACTTTCGAAAATTGTAGCGGCGACTAGTGCGTTTGATAACATTTTCATTAGGTATTTTAAAGCACTACTATTCAATAAAGGTCTGGAGTCGATCTGATGATGGACCCGAAAGATAGTCGAGGGAACTCCTCAACGATTTACAGCAATTATCTGGTGTTTGGGCTTGATTAATTTGTATTGATGATACGTCTACACTCAAAATGGAAAAATAAAAACTTAAAAAAAATAAAAATAAAAACCGACTTCCAGGCACTGAAAAGTAAAAAATAACTAAACGGGGGTTTTCATTTAGAATAGATACTTAATCAGATTTTTTCGAAGTCGGTGCCAGCCAATACAAATCAAAGCACACCGACTTCGAAAATATCTGATTAAGTATCTATTCTAAATGAAAACCCCCGTTGAGTTATGTTTTACTTTTCAGTGCCTGGAAGTCGGTTTTTATTTTATTTTTTAAAAAGTTTTTTCAGAAGTAATATTGTGTAAATTTTTTTTTTTTTTTTTTGTAAAATCCAACTTTCAGGTACTAAAAAGTAAAATGAAATGAAATGAAATAAACTTTATTCAATTAGACTTATTACAAGTGCTTTTGAATCGTCAATTTAATGTAAGCGTCAGTGAAGTCTGTCCGTGAAAAGCTACCACCGGCTCGGAAAGCAGTTCTGCTGAGAAGAGCCGGCTAGAAACTCAATAGTTGCTCTTTTAAATATCGAAATTACATTTATTTTGTTAATATAACATGTAGATAGCCCGCATATGAGTCAATAATAGTCAATTTCACACATTTTCATCAACAAGAAACTCTTGAACCGTGTAATATGCTTTGCCCAATAAAACATTTTTAATTTTATCTTTAAATTTTTAAAAAGGTAAATCTAGGACATTTTGTGGAATCTTATTATATATGCGTATACTCAGGCCCACGAAGGATTTATTCACCTATTGGAACCGAAGTCTAGGCGACAAAAAATAAACTAAACGGGGGTTTTCATTTAGAATATATACCTAATCAGATATTTTCGAAGTCCGACGAATTGAGAACCTCCTCCTTTTTGGAATCGGTTAAAAATAGGCGAAGTACTTATAATTGCTGAGCAATGCAATGACGGCATAGTTGCTTTATTAACGTGCGCTGCATATATTATAAAAGAAAACCTTGTACAAATTTTCATTTTCCTAGACCCAGTTGTATAATCTGTGGGCTGAAACGTCAGTCAGTCATTATACGTCTGTATAGATATTATTTTTTTACGTTCAAATAATTAATCATTGATAATTAATAATTGGTGATAAAATTTTGTTTAAATTGCTTGCACGCTGTCTAATTACGAGGGATGCAAATTGCTGCCTTTGAAATGCACTACCGACGCTAACTCGAAGTTTCTGTTTCGTTCATCGATTAGAAACTATATTCCAATTTATGATTGACTTCGAAATTGGAACAGTGAATTGACATTGTTAATTTTGTATTCAATGTTGCCATTAAGAAAATATTTTTAGCCTAATATTAGTTCAAAAATTTTTGTTATAAAAGTCAAAAAGATGTATAATTAGCTTATTTAACTTTATTTTTTTATTATTCTTAAGAATTTGGTATACTAATAAGGTATATTCTTATTAGAAAGCGCAACAAATTCCGAAATATGATAGAACTCTTTACGTAATACAGCCGCTTAATCACCAAGCTGTCTACATTGTACGCTCTTACATCCGAATGATTGATAGGTCCATTCCAACTCTGCATCCTACATTTTCGAGGAACATTTCTCATATTTTCGGCAATCTGCCAACTAGGTAGGTACGCTATGAGTACCTTTTGCTCTCTGTCTAACGCATTTCACTATAAAAGATGGTAGTCACCCACGCTTAATTTTATCAGAAAAATTGTCGGGATTTCGCTTTAATTAATATTGACCGACCCCAGTTTGATCAAGTTCAGGAGGTAATAAAAAACCGGACCAAGGTGTCAACAAAAACGTCCGTCGACGCCGCAAATGAATTGATTCAACGCAATCAATTTTTTCTACGGCACCCGAACGGGAGATTCGTTCATTCACTCCGCTGTGATTAAATCGGTCAATCATTCAGTCTCACCGTTCAGCTAACTGGAAAATTGGTAATTAGATGGTGTAGATGATAAACTGTCGACATTTCGCGTGTGGTCGACTGATAAGAGTAACCAATAGTGAGATCCAATAACTTGAGGAAGGCCTATTGTTTCGGCGAGAATCAAGAAGTCAATAAACATTCTACATTCATGGACGATCATATAAAACTACTTTTATCATTTTTTTTATAATATGCCTACTCTTAGGCTTATACTTATATTATTACGGATTTATGTTTCAAAATTTTTCAGGCTGTAATTAAATATTACACAGGTATAGGTAAGTTGAAATAGGTATATATAAGAGTTATAATTGAATATGAAAATGAAAGTATTTTATATATAATAAGTATATATTTTTTCATATTCAATTATTAAACAACAAATATTGTTAGGTAGGTATAACTTTGGTGCCATTTTTGTATTTTTTGAAATCATTTTGGGGTAGGTTGTCTGTAACAATTATATTATAATGGGATACATATTATATATCTTTGAGACGTCTAAAACCTTAGTCTCTCCCGCTTTAGAGAGTTTGTCGTTAAATCGAGTGACGTTACATGGAGTTTACACTGTACTACATTTACCAGAGGCAGGGGTTTCCTTTCAGAAGATAAATGCATCCCTCCAACTTCCACTAATCCAGGGACAAGTGGTTTTGCTCCAGTAAAAGGATGATAGCTATATGAAATTACCAGGGAGGTATTCTTTGCGAGCTCACATAAATCCGGTATTGGGCCATGTTCTTTTTCTATTATCATCCTCTCAGTTACTTGTACCTCTTGATACCATTCGTTTACTATAATATTGACTAAGGTATTTTCAAGTCTATCCAAAAATGACATTTGTGTTCCAAATGGCGTAACAATAACAGGCACATATGAAGGGTTATCATTAGCACCAATTCGTTCATAAGTCCATGGCAGGGGACTGCCTGAGAGCATGGCTATAATTGGCGCTGTTATACCATAGGCATGAAGAAGACCCAACATATAATCGCCAATGAAATTTTCTACTATCACTACATCATAGTTTTCTTTTAAAGCGTCTAACAATGGTTTATATTTAACCAAACGCGCACATATGGTCACAGTCGACGTTTTGAAGGGAATTAATTGAGATACTATTTTCACGTTTCTTCCCAGTCTTGGTATTTTATATAAGTCTCTCATTTTCAAAATCACCCAAGTCGTATGTTTCGAGTCTTAATGGGGCGATTCCTACGAAGCTTATGTCCTTATAATTGGGATGTGGATTTTTTTCTGGGAAGAACGACGCAACGGTGACGTTATGGCCCCTTTCTGCCAACTTTTTCAAAAACGGCTCGAAAACCATGTGATGACTCTTACCTGTATGCGGAAACAGGCCAAGAATATTCGCGGATTTTGCACAGTAACATTGTAGTACGATAATGAAATAAAATATTACGCGAGACATGTTACACGCACCCAATCGCAAGCAGATTTTTTTACAAATAAACTACGGCTTGATCCTGTCTGGTTCCAACGGTTTTAAGTTACAAAATATTATAGACGTCATACACTATACTATAACGCGATACTAGTCTCATCTCTCTAGACATGAAAAAAACAATTCAAACCAAACTTAGTGTGCTCTATTATTATTTACGTAAGTAGATAAAATATCAAATAACAATATGATGTTCCTGCAACCTACCTGAGAAGGCATTGATATTCTTTCACTGTTAACTAAAGTCAAAAGTTTATTATCATCCATAACGGAGTTAAGGTTCTCTATCCACACCGCGTCCACGGGACCATCAAAAATGATCCACTTTTGATCTGGAGATTCGTCTGAAAACCACATATTCACATGTTTCTATAAGGTATTCATTTTGACTCAAAATAGCTATATTATATTTAAGTGTTTTAACTTTAATATAATTTTTCACTAATTTCTTCTTAAAAACTATTATCCAAAATGTCCGGAATATTTTGGGCAATATCTTTTAAGAATACATTAGTTTAGATATAGGGATAGTAGAATATATCTTCGGAACAGCTTAACCCATATAAACGCGTCTCCTTTTGAGGAATCTTCACTGACTGAACAAAGCATGGATGACAAATAAAATGGATGAATTATCTCCATACTAGCTTTTGGTGGATCTATCTATTCTTTTCATTTGTTTGATTATTAACGATAGAAAGTTACTATGTTCGCACAAACGTAGGATATGATGATAAGCTTTTTGTCAGATAACAGATTGTTTTTATTGAAGGAATAATAATACCCGCAGGGCGGCTGACCAAACTTGCCCCCAGAGGATTTTTTTTTTCTATTAAATCGCGTACTTAATATTTAAAAAAAGTAATATCGTAGCACATGACATCACTAAATAAAAAAATATAAAGTTATTACTACATTTGATTGCTATGACAACAAAGAAATGCATCCAAAGATTATAATAATATACAGGGGATGCATCGTATTAAATGTCTAAAAGCTGCAACATTTTGTAATTGTTTACATTAGAATTTAGGGATAATAAAAGAATTAATTATTATGAAATATAAAATAACGTTACGATTGCAAAAGTGTTTGTACTTAAAGTATGGACCTGAAGCTAGCGGCCGACTAGCAGCCGGCCACCTGACGAATTAAACAAAGGGCCGCAACGGTATCGCGGCATCGAAAACACTTGTTATTAGAATAAATACGCTATAGATGCAATTAAATATTACTTTTGATCATTTTAAATACAATAAATAATAATAGGAATGAATAGTGTTTTATATAATTTAATACCCAATTTTTATATTTAATGATGTTCCTGTCCGTTCTTAGCGTAAAAGATCATTTAAGCAAAGAAAAAGTAGAAAGCATTCTTGAAACTTGCTGATTTTTTTACTGAAGCTTCCTATGATATATATTTATTCAAAACTAAACGATTTTTGTAGAATCGAACAGCACAAGTTTCGTAGAAAAAAATTATTGTTGCCATTGAGCGCGTAGTTGTAAAACTATATTAAAAACCATAAAAACTATACAAAGCAAACTGGAAGCTCGTTGATTTTTTTATATATTATTATGCTTATATATACTAACTTAAAACCGTTGGAATTAGACAGGTTCAAGCTGTAGTTTATTTGTAAAAAAATCTTGAATATTGCCTCCTACCGCGTACTCATACTAACATTTACACGTATGAAAATACGAGAAAGCAAACTCAGATCATGTTGATATTTTTACTAAATGTTCTTATAACATCAAGCAACTCATTACTGTTTAAATCCTGCAGGATCAGAGCGAGCAATAGTTATAATTTTTTTTTATATTCACATACAAGCCCATACTAGTTTCTATGAAGAACTTAAAGTCCATGAAAACGATACAAAGCAAACTTTTCAAAACAATAGACGACCGATTTTAGGGTACCATAAAACACCTGGTCCACAAACTAAACAAAAATAGTGTAATTTCTCATATTATTTTTTTTACTTTCACGATAAGATAAAGCTGCTGATTGTTGTTTATTTTTGTAGCAGAGACATTATCAAGATAAATATCGGATTTATTTTTATAATAATAAACAAATATTATATTTAAATATGGCAAACATATATTTGCAGCCAACTCACTCGCAACATATTTTTCAACATATTAAATTTTATATAAAATACTTTTTATCCACTAAACAGATGGGTGAAGGTCGTTTTTAATTTAGATCTTAGACTACTTTTAAATTCTGATTGTACAGACTTATTAGTAAAGTTACGAGTATGTATGTGTATGCGCACGCTACTAGGTAATAATGTTGTGATTTAGTAATAATAATATAATATTATGGTAAATGTATAAAATACTTCAAAGTTATACATACAGCCTTGGCCAAAAGTATAAGGCAGCCCCATAAAACACGTGCAACTCATAAATAATTTAAAAAATGACTTATCTGTTTAACAATCTAATAAGCGGCAATATTAAAAGTTAATTTCAAAATAATAGACGTCGGATTTTAAGGTACCATAAAACACCTAGTCCACAAACTAAACAAAAATAGTGTAATTTTTTAATTTTTTCAACTTTCGCGGTAACAAAAAGATGCTAAGTGTTGTTTATTTTTGGAGTGAACAGTTTGTAATACGAAATGCCGAATCAACGAGAGCTCAGTACAAAAACACGGATATAATTCCAGATACAGATATAGCTTGATCCTGTCTAATTCAAACGGTATAAATAAGCATAATAATATATGTATAAAAAAATCTACGAGCTGAGTTTTTTAGTCTGAGTTGTTAGACCTGAGTTTGCTTTCTCGTATTTTCATAAGTTTAAATGTTAGTATGAGTACGCGGTAGGAGGCAATATTCAAGATTTTTTTACAAATAAACTACAGCTTGAACCTGTCTAATTCCAACGGTTTTAAGTTAGTATATATAAGCATAATAATATATAAAAAAATCAACGGGCTCCCAGTTTGCTTTATATCGTTTTCATGGACTTTAAGTTCTTCATAGAAACTAGTATGGGCTTTTGAATGTTAGTATGAGTACGCGGTAGGAAGCAATATTCAAGATTTTCTTACAAATAAACTACGGCTTGATCCTGTCTAATTCCAACGGTTTTAAGTTAGTATATATAAGCATAATAATATATAAAAAAATCAACGAGCTCCCAGTTTGCTTTGTATCGTTTTCATTGACTTTAAGTTCTTCATAGAAACTAGTATGGGCTGGTATGTGAATATAAAAAAAAATTATAACTATTCCTCGCCCTGATCCTGCAGGATTTAAACAGTAATGAGTTGCTTGATCTTATAAGAATATTTAGTAAAAATATCAACATGATCTGAGTTTGCTTTCTCGTATTTTCATACGTATAAATGTTAGTATGAGTACGCGGTAGGAGGCAATAGTCAAGATTTTTTTACAAATAAACTAGGGCTTGATCCTATCTAATTTGAACGGTTTTCAGTTAGTATATATAAGCATAATAATATATAAAAAAATCAACGAGCTCCCAGTTTGCTTTATATAGTTTTTGTGGTTTTTAATGTAGTTTTACAATTACGCCCTCAATGGTAACAATATTTTTTTTTTTACGAAACTTGTACTGTTTGATTCTAAAAAAATCGTTTAGTTTTGAATAAATATATATCATAAGAAGCTTCAGTAAAAAAAAAAGCAAGTTTCAAGCATACTTTCTAGTTTTTCTTGGCTTAAATGTCCTTTTACGCTAAAAACGGACACGAACATTACTAAATTTAAAAATCGAGTATTAAATTATATAAAACACTATACATTCCTATTATTGTATTTAAAATTATTTTAAAGCAATATTTAATTGCATATGTCGCGTATTTATTCTAATAACATGTGTTTTCGATGCCGCGATACCGTTGCGGCCCTTACTTTAATTCGTCAGGTGGCCGGCTGCTAGTCGGCCGCTAGCTTCAGGTCCATTTTTATAACTTATCTTTATAATAGTACCTACTTATATTTCATCTCCAATATGTTTTACGCAAAAGACGAATATTATTTTCATTTTCAAACTAGTTTTTGCCTGCGTCCGCATTGTACGCACATTCGATAACAAGTAGCCTATGTGTTTAAGATATAAGCTATCTAAATTCCAAATTTTACTTAAATCTATTGAGCTTTTACAACGTGAAGCAGTAATCAATCTTAATCGTTACTTCCCAAACTTTCACACTTTTAAGTTTCATTAATTCTTTACTAATATGTCAAATATTAATAAGTAAAAGTTGCTCACTTTTCATTTAGTTATTTTAAGAGTTGTATTTTTACGTGGACATTAGTTCTACTACTGTGTAAACCATAAAATTAGCCTGATTTGAGTTTATGCCAAATCGATTTATATAAGACATGCGAGGCTCTTAAGAGACCAAGAGGGGCTTGTTTAAAACAATCTACTCAAGTGCAGTCAATTATATCAATTGGACTTATTTCCTTTTACCGACTACACAATAGCGAAACATAACATACTTATTAATTTCATGTGTGAAAACATGTGAATAAGTTTGAATTGAATGCTGTTACTGGTATTTGCTTTTTTCTGGAGTGGTAGTGGGTATTATCCATCAACAGTCTAATTTTGGTATAACAGTACTTCTCTCAAAGTTGTGTCCACTTCGAAATAAAAAAAATTGTTCTCCACCTTCAATAAAATCAATTGTTGGAACTGAAATATAGTTTTAAATTACTTATTAATCAGCTATATCTGTATAATATTTTGTTAAATTATAATAATGAACTTTTCTTTTACTTAAAAAGTAACTTAATCATAGATTAATTATTATTTATGCATACATGAAGTCTATATATTGTCATTTTTAGGGTATCAATCAAAAAAATATTTTTGTGATCAATGTTTTAGGACTAATTTAAGATTTCTATCCATAATAAAAAAGCATTTGTGTATATATGATTTCTTATATTATAAAAATTACATAAATAAATTAGACTGATCAACAATAAAACACTGCATATAATTTTAGCTTTTGTCTTGTTATGTTTGGGACAAAGAACAACTTGCCCCTTTGATGGATTGTTGAAATATATTCTCCAAGGTGTAAGTCTTCATGTCATTAGTAGTTATATTTTATATATAAATACTGGTGATATACAGTCACTTCGCGCAAACTGTATATATATGTATGTATGTATGTATATATATATATATATATATATATATATATATATATATATATATATATATATATATATACAGCCGAAACACGTCCACTGTTGGACATAGGCCTCCCCCAAAGATCTCCACGACAACCGGTCTTGTGCCACCCGCATCCAGTGGGATCCAGCGACTTTGACCAAGTCGTCGGTCCACCTTGTGGGAGGCCTGCCCACGCTTCGCCTTCCGGTACGTGGCCGCCATTCGAGAACTTTGCGTCCCCAACGACCGTCCGTTCTACGAGCGATGTAGTATTTGGATGATTATAATTTAAAAACAAAAACCAAATATTTAATGAAATTTAGTAAAACCTATAAAGTAACCTTTGCAAGATATTATGTGGTAGGTATTTAATTTGATATAAGGAAACTCTTGCATAATTTATGCATGCTGATGCCTAAAACTTTGTTTATGTCAAGGTGCATGTTTCTATATATAGGAAATGAAAAACAACATTATCATTAACATATTTGTATACATTTTCGACAATAACAAACTAAAATAAATAAAACGGTTGTTTATTACTTTGTATAAATTTGAATTGCTATATTTTCTTTTAGTAGTTGGTTCTTTAAATGTTATTTTATAAGATGATTAAAAGTTATTATGGTTTTTAATAAAAATTTTACATGAGGATTTTGCATTGTAGTTACAAATAAAAAGAAACTATATAACTTTGCTTTACCTAAGAATAAGTAATTATAATAGCATAATAAATTGGAAAAAAATGTTCCATTCTAAAGGAAACAAACATTGAATTGTTTAATATAAGATGTTATCGTTAAAATTCAATAAATTTTATGCCACCTTTTGAAGAAATAAATGACACATTCTTAAGTTGGATAACCTAAAATGGTATGATGTTTTTCCCATTACTCAGATAAGACATCCATATAGATAAAAAATAAATTGAAATCAGTTTACATGACATCAGTAGTGATTCATGGTTCTTAACAAATAAATTGAAAGATATTACTTACGTATGGGATGAAGTAATTCTTCACTTGCATCTTCTGAACGGAACTGTTTCAGAATAGCTGTGAGCCAAGCATGCAGGTCTTGCTCATTTTCAGCCACTATACACAGTTGTTCCTCCTTGGTAAACAGTGCTATCACATGTTTTTGTTTTAAGTCCAACCTCCTGGTTATATTATAACAACTCTTCAATGGCAGCACACGGCGTGGTGCTGCCCCTGAACGAAATTTCTTCTCTGATTCATAATATTCAAGTCGCGCTGAACTTTCCGACGTTTCCGCGCGCAGCACGAAATACTTCTTCTTCATGGTCTTCAGTTTACGAAGGTGGCCCTGGCGCACTACCGCGCCACCTTCCGCCATAGCAGCCATGTCAGCGCCTCCGCATCAGCACTGGCACAAACACGACGGATAACCTTAAAGTTGTTTACGCACCGTGATGAAAGTCACTCGTCTCACCGTCGACGCGACTAAAAATACGTACTATCTCTTTTCAAATTTCAATAGTGCGTAAATAGTAAAGCGCTCGACAAATCGAACGGTGTAAGTCCAGTGTTGCCAGAAGGTTACATTTCTTACATTTTTCGTAACTTTTGACCCCCTCGCGTAACATGTAAGTAATTTTTATATTTAAAGCAATTTTCGTAACTTTTGAGAACGAGATTTGTAATACTAGATTTTTATTGCAAACAGTTTACGAACGCATTTAAATTAAAAGCACCTGAAACTGGTGCGTCTAAAAGATTAAAAGCATGGATTGACAAATAAAACTCCATGTCATACTCAGAGATGGCTCTGAATGAAACGCGCCATGACAAAATGAAACATATTGTGCGTCAATTAAAACTGATTTTGCTTGAGCGTGTGTGCGTACGTTTGACTTTGCGGTTTCGTAGGTAGGTACTTAATAATGTATGATCTGTGAGCTGAAAATTACATGAGCATGAATGTAGCAGCATCAGAAAAATTAAAAACTACAAATATATAGAGTAAATAATAAAAAAAATAATATTTATAAAAAATTAACTTATTAATTTGAAATTTTTTTAAATGCGCATTTTTATAAAGTTTTATTTTCTTAATTACTTACTCTATTTATTAATAATTATAAATTTGGTTGATGGCTGCTACATTCACACTCATAAAACTACCACTACGTAAGTTTTAGTTTAAAAACGTAACTTTTCAGGCATGCCAACGTAACTTTCGACCAAATCACTCTGGCAACACTGTATATAAAACAGACATTGACAGCTTTGTCAAAATTAAGATTACATATTTTGTTTCTTGTTGTTCCTTGTCTATGTTTTGTTTAGATTAGTCAAATTATCAAAATATTAATAAAATAAAGCCTGAATTGTTATGAAAATATGGATTTTACATAAAAAGGAATGTTTACTATTCGTTAAAGGTATGTTTATCTTTTGTAATGACTTATTTAGGTATAGAAATGTGTGGAAATGTTCTAACTTTTAAGTCTCCATAACTTTTGACTCTTTCGTTTCCTCAAAATATTTTTCATATATTTGAACTTCCTATCACCTCTCCTATCCAGAAATACCATCCACTTCTCTAGGGGCCGCGTCTCATATACTAAATTTGTGCCCCAATTTTCTGTCATAATTTTAGATTTTTAAATTGCTTTATTTTAACCTCAAAATATACTCAAAGAATTTTTACAAGCAACTTATTTAATGATTAATTATACTTAAAGCTTTCCATTAATGCACAGCAAAGAAAGTCGAATGTGATATATAAACATGAATATATGTATAATCACATGAAAATAAAGTGAAAATATAATATTGTGTACTTTTTATTTATACAGTTGAAATTGATTATGTACAAGAGCATTCGTCAGAAATAAAAAGCAGTGACTATTAGAGATGATAAAAAGAAGATTTCATCTCCTGCAGGTGAATGACCGCATTATTTCTAACAAATATGATAAGCAAGAAAAGGGGTCTGACGAAACAGAAAGAACATTTTGTAACAGAAAGATAATAATCTTTAATAGTTAGTAAAAACTTTAAAGAAATAAAATGAAATGAAATTAAAGTAGAAAGTTATAATATTTTCTATTGGAAAGATAGGACTAGTATTGATATATTAAAAAAATATTTACAGTAACTAAAGAGATATTTAGTTTACAAAAAGGTATTTTAGTGTCAGAGAATTCCTCAAGTCACAAACTAATTTTGACTCATATCAAATTACTATTTATTTAATTTTTACAAAAGTATAATATATACTTTGTTGTTACTGTGAAGTTATTGGACTAGAGCTATAATTTAAATGGAATTCTTTGAGCTCTATTCGTTTTCGTTAATAGATAATAGGTGGTGCTGATCTGAAAACTATCCATTTTTTATATGGTAAAGTATAAAACAAATTTCAATTCCTTCATTTGTGGTAATATAATCTCGTATATCTTAAAATATTTAAAACGCCATCTATGAATACGCAGTACACACTTACTATCTGATGTCTGATTTTCTATTAATCAGTAAAATTATGAAATATGAAAACTAAAATATACACTTTTAAGAACTATTTCTCATATTATATATTAATAATTTTACACATCAATTATGGATAATATATAATGTCATCTAACATATAATTGAACAATTTTTTTTGTAATTGCTGTCTTAATTCCAAAAACAATAATTAGAGAAATAATATATGTAGTTGCCATTAGACATAATATTAATGCATTTAATATTTGCTTTTCAGGACCATCATGTTTAGCCGACGTGTCTCGACAGAAGTGTCTTGAATACAAGAGACTTGCCTCGGTTTTTTTTTTTAATTATTATTTAAGGTACAACCTGTGTCCTATTACAAATTAATAAAGTTAAAGAGTATTGAATAACAATAGCAATTGTACAGTTTTATAAGAATCTTCACAACGTTGAGTTAGTGTGCCCTCTAGCGGCGAGTAGCAGAAGTAAATAAACAATTATACTAGATAGCACAAATCAATAGGATTTTTTTAAAATAGTGTTATGTTGTTTTATTTAAAAATGTGTTATTCCAGAATATAATCTACTTCTGTGCCAAATTTCATCCAGATCCATTCATCCGTTCTGGCATGAAAGAGTAACAAACATCCATACTCACAAACTTTCACATTTATAATATTATAAATTACTATTTATTAAATCTGTGTATAATTTTTACAAAAGTATAATGTATACTTCGTTATTTCTGTTAAGTTATTGGATTTTTGTTTTTTTAGTGATGACGATGTTCTCCTGACCGATTCCGGCCACGGCGGCCAATCTCATTGAGACTAGCCAACTGCGCAGGAGATATTATAGTGCACAAGTGTACGCGCAGACACAAGTGCACTCTCTCTATTCCTGTCACTCTCATACTCCAGTGGGACGACTACTCGACACGACCGGTGAGAGTTAAGGCGCAGGACCGACGGCTTTACGTGCTCTCCGAGGCACGGGGGTGAAACACCGCCAACTTCCCAACTCCGGGCTGTTACTGAGGCTTACTATACAGAAAGACTCAATAACTAAACTTGGCCCGACCCGGGACTCGAACCTAGGACCTCAGGATGTGCAGCCGTACATGCTAGCCACTACACCACCGAGGCAGTTTTTTTAGTAGTAGTAGATAGGTGACACTGATCTGAAAACTATCCGTTTTTTATATACTAATGTAAAATATAAAACAAATTTCGATTCCTTCATTTGTAGTAATATTATCTCGTGTATCTCAAAATACAAAAAACCCCATCTATGAATACACAGTATTTATTAGTAAAATACAGAAATGAATACTAGAATATACCTTTTTTTAAGAATTATTTTTCATTTTGTATAATATTTTAATAAATTTACACATCAATTATGGATAATATATAACACCATCTATTAACATATAATTGAACTAATTTTCCTTTGTAACTACTGTCTTAATTCTGAAAACAATCATTAAGGAAATAATATAGCTGCCATTAGACTTAATATTAATGAATTTAAAATTGTTACTTTTCAGGACCATCATGTTCAGCCAACGTGTCTCCGACAGAACATCGTATGACAGAAGTGCCTTGAATACAGGAGACTTGCCTCAGTTTTTTTTTTAATTATTTTATGTACAACCTGTGTCCTATTACAAATTAATTAAGTAGCATTGATTGATTATGATAAATATCAATTGTATAGTTTTATAAGAAATCTTCACAATGTTGGGTTAGTGTGCCCTCCAGCGGCGAGTAGCCGAAGTAAATAAGCAATTATACTAGATGGCACAAATCGATAGAAAATATTATTATGTTTTATTTTAAAATATAGTGCACATTTGTAACTTTAAATATTTAAGTATAAATAATAATAATGATGTTGCTTAGGAAAATATTACATTTTTAAGGTTGAATAATGATTATAAATAGTATATTATTCTAAGCTGAATAGAATTTTCATCGTTAGTAAGTTGTCTGCAAGTTTTGGCGCAAGTTGAAATCAAATCCGCGACCAAAGACATTGTTAGTGATCCAAAATGCCACTTGTGATCACGAAATACAAGTTTAAATCTGTATTTACTTATTAAAAAAAGAAATGAAATTGAATTTTATTCAAATGGAATTTATTAGAAGTACTAATTATAATATGAGTATGTATTTGCATCTGTATAATATATGTGAAATATAAATTTACTATTAAGTATGTTAAAGAATTATTTTGTTTGGTTTGCTGGCGATTTCACATGGGCTGAAATAAATTATATTCAACTACTTAAATACATGCCTTAGTATGGTAAAATCTAACAACTGACATAAACAGTTACTCTTAAGAGGATTGTGAAGTGTCGATACGCGGCGCGAGTAGGTTTTAAAAAAAATGCTATCTGTTTCATACCGCTCGCTTTGCGGTTGGCAAAGCGAGATACTGAGGTAAATTAAAAAAGTTATGATTTATAGGAATAAATTGTGTAGTTATAATATTAGTAAAAAATATACAGATTTATCTTTTAGTAAATAACTTGTGTATTACAAATAATTAGTTAAACGAAACAGAAGACTATATTTAAAAAATTATATTATTATACTGTATTTTGCAAACTAATCATAATATGTAATGTAACTTAAAATTTTGAGTACTTTTACATAAGTTGTTACTACTGGATTATATTATAATATAGAAATATTTTTAGAAGTATTAACAGCAATATTTTGTTAGTGTTAGTTGTATCTATATTATAAATTATCCTTTTCTCTAAATATTCAAAGCAGTATTTCTTACACCTGTTAGACTTTTTTATTTACATCTAATTAGAACGACAAAGCCACTTACACTAACTAGATTATACGTACATTATAAATTAATTAAAAACATAAAAAGAAAGGAAAAAAAAAAAAACAGAAACAAAATTAAATATTTGCTATGTTTGCTTCGAGAGAAAACTAAATTGTCATTTAAATAATAACTGTGGTATTGTGTAT
Organism: Argynnis bischoffii washingtonia; assembly: GCA_033884665.1. Classification (NCBI taxonomy): domain Eukaryota; kingdom Metazoa; phylum Arthropoda; class Insecta; order Lepidoptera; family Nymphalidae; genus Argynnis; species Argynnis bischoffii. The sequence continues at coordinate 773,708 of JAEMGE010000032.1, forward strand.
TACTTTAAATTTTTTCTATATTATTATATAAGTACATATAGTTTATGTGTCTAGATACTGAGGTAAATTGTTGTAAGTGTTAAGATTTATAGGAACAAAATGTGTATATTAGTAAAAATATATAGATTTATCTTTAAGTGCATAAGTTGGGTATTACAAATAACTAGTTAAACTAAACAGAGGACTATATTTATCAAATTATATTAATATAACTTTATTTTGCAAACTACTCATAATATGTGTCGGGCAAGTTTGACTTCTTTTACATTAGCTGTATGTATAAATATTTTTTTTTACAACTGTTAACAGCAATATTTTGTGTGTTATTTGTTGTAAATTTATCCTTTTCTCTAAATATACTGACAATTATGTAAAGTTATCTATATAATGAAATAATACGTATTTGTATGATTTATATTTAACTAAGTATACTACAGATTTTTATATAAAATATGAATTAATAAATCGATACTTTTATTATTGCAGGTTCATAATAGTATTTATAACATCGGCTGTAGCTCGTGGTCTGTAAATAAAAATCTAATTTAGTTATAAGCAATCATTTTACATTTTGTACCAAATAAATCGTATATACCGCTGGTCTTTCATTACGCTTAAAACGACTGTCAGCTGTCAAATGTCAAAGTAAATACTGGCAAATATCTTTTGTCTATGTATGAAAAAAAAAAGAAATTGTCTCTATTGAGATATCGTCCTCTACCTAACGATACATGCACTCGAACTTACGATATCAATCTATATTATAGTATTTAACCTAACCGTATATATTATTATGTAGGCATGGACCTTATGAGACAAACAATAGGTACATCGTAAATGCTTCCTTATTTAAAAACTCCAATAAGATCTCATCAATAGCCACATGGAAAACCAGAGTGAAGTTAGCGTAAAAATATTTTATTTTGTATTCTGCTATATGCTAATAAATTGCTCTTAAAATGCTCCACCGAAATCCGAAAAATGATTATTTTTCGTTTTATAGTAAATTTAATTTTTGAGTGGGCAATTTCTTAAAAAAATAATTATTAATTAACTAATCACTTAAGACCTGGAGCAATTGCAGATTTCGGTGGAGCATTTTAAGAGCAATTTATTAAGCGAAAAAAATTTAGTAAAAAGTGATCACTTCTCGTTTTATAGTTAATTTAATTTTAGAGTGGGCAATTTTTTTAAAAAATAATTATTAATTAACTAATCACTTTAGACCTGGAGCAATTGCAGATTTCGGTGGAGCATTTTAAGAGCAATTTATTAAGCAAAAAAACTTTAATGAAAAATGATTATTTTTCGTTTTATAGTAAATTTAATTTTTGAGTGGGCAATTTTTAAAAAAAATAATTATTAGTTAACTAATCACTTTAGACCTGGAGCAATTGCAGATTTCGGTGGAGCATTTTAAGAGCAATTTATTAAGCAAAAACACTTTAATGAAAAATGATTATTTTTCGTTTTATAGTAAATTTAATTTTTGAGTGGGCAATTTTTAAAAAAAATAATTATTAATTAACTAATCACTTTAGACCTGGAGCATACCCTATATAAAAATTATGTATGTATCACTAGCGACTCTCGCTAGCCTCGCTTCGCGTTCGTCTCTAGGTATCATCATCTAAATCTGTTCAGCGTATTAAACGTGAAAAGATAAACAGACAGACAGACAGACAGACGGACAGAGTTAATTTCGCATTTATAATATCAGTATGGATTAATTATTATTTAAGTGTTTCCATTGGTAAACAAACTGAGTTGTGTAGAGAAAAAAAAAAAAAAAAACTAAAAAGAAAAAGAAAAAAAAAAAAAAAAGAAAACGTAGAAACGTTCGGGCCCCCGTCGACGCTCATCGCCTTCCGTACCGACGTGTAAGTTCGTCTCATTCCGTAGCTCTCGCTCAATCGCTTGCTCGCTCGCGTCCCCACCTACTGTCGATGCTCGCGATGTATTAGGTATTTAAATGCGCGAACGAAAAATTTCATAACGCATACCCCACTCACTATCCAGGGAGCCCAACACACATCCCCGACGTGCTGGACATCGCGGTCCACAGGGGTCTGCCTCAGCTGCTCCTTGAAGTAATCCCAGACGCTCTCCAATCAGACCACCTTCCAGTCCTGGCGACGATAATGTCGGCGCCCACTTGCGCCGCCCCACTACCCTCAAGACGACGGACAGATTGGCAGGTCTTTACCAATCACCTCGTCCAACACACACCCACGATCACGGAAACGCCGACCACGCAGGAGGGCGTTGACCAACTCGCCTGTTCCTTAACAGAAGCCATCAGAGAAGCAACTGAAGGTGCACAGCTGCCCTCCACCCCATCCAGGCGCCTTCCCCCTCTTCCTCGTAAACTACGGTGCCTCATCGAGGATAAAAGGAGGACTCGAAAGCTCTGGCAATCTAATAGAGACCCTGCTACTAAGACGAGATTGAACACCCTGATTGAAGAAATCAAGACGGAATTAATATCTGCATCGGCGGACAACTGGGAGAGACGACTGGATGAGGCGATCGACGACCTCACGTCCCTGCACCGGCTCTGTCGCCAGATCACAAACGCCAAACCCCCAACTAGGCCACTACTACACCCCGATGGCAACCTAAGATACAGGGCACTGGACAGAGCCGAGATCTTCGCGGATCATCTCGCGAGCCAGTTCTCTCCCAACCCGCCACGCGATGACGACCCCGATCAGCGCACTATCGAAGCCAGAGCTAGAGAGATCCTCCTCCAGCCCATACCCGACACGGAGCCGCAAATATTCTTCTCGCCGAGCCAGGTGAAGAAAGCAATCCGGTCGCTGAAGCCCCGCAAAGCTCCGGGACCTGACGGTGTCACGAACGGAGCGCTGCACCACATCCCACGCCAGACCGTAGCGGCACTCGCCAGGCTATGCACCGCGGTAATGCGCACCGGATGTTTCCCCTCACCCTGGAAGTTGGGGGAAGTGATACTATTACCAAAGCAGGGGAAGAATGTCCTCCTGCCAGCGAGCTACAGGCCAATAACCTTGCTATCCTCCATCTCGAAATTGTTTGAGAAGCTCCTGCTCCAGCAATTAAACCGCCACTTCACCCCACGCCCCGAGCAATTCGGTTTCAGAAGCAGCCACTCAACCACGCTCCAGGTGGCCAGAGTACTACACCAGCTATCGGCAGCGTCCAACAAGAAGGAGAGCGCCACTGCAGTATTCCTGGATGTGGAGAAGGCGTTTGATCGCGTATGGCACGAGGGCCTTCTCCACAAACTTGAAGCCATCCAGGTGCCTAGGAGGGTGTTGAAAGTTGTGGCGTCGTTTCTACACGACCGCAAATTTTACGTCAGAGTGGACAACACCCACTCAGGCACCAGAGCCATCACCGCAGGCGTCCCTCAGGGCAGCGTCCTCTCACCCACGCTATACGCAGTATACACCGATGACTTCCCTTCAACATCAGATGCATCACTCGCGCTCTTCGCAGACGACGTGGCGCTCATCTCGACTTCTCTTAACCACACCCACGCCGCTGCAAAGATGCAGAGGGCACTGAATGCCTTGCCGGAGTGGTTGGCAAAGTGGAGATTGCAAATCAACGCCGCCAAGTCTCAGGCCCTCTCCATGGGACAACACACACATTTGCCTCCCCAACTCACCCTGAAGAATGAAGCCATCCCTTGGGTGCCTAGAGCAAAGTACCTGGGAGTCATCGTGGACAGAGGTCTGACCATGGTGGCTCAGGTCACCCAAGCCGTGAATACATCGAAGATCGCCCTCAACCTACTGTCACCAGTCTTCGCTTCTTCGCTGCCACTGCGTACGAAGGTCGGGATCTTCAAGACCTACGTGCGTTCCCGACTGACGTACGCAGCCCCAGCCTGGGTAGCGTACACCTCGGACCGCCAACGTAAGAGGCTGCATACTGTGCAATCCATCGCACTGCGCAGGATCACCAGGGCCCCTCGATACGTAAGGAACACCACCATACAGCGCGACCTACGTATCGAGGGCATCGACTCCTTCGTGCACCGACTCGCGCAATCTCTTTTTGAGAAAGCAGACGCCTCGCAATACCACCACATCAGAGGCATAGCCCCTCTGCACGCCCGCCCACCGGACAGGAGGGCGTATCCCAGGGATTCCATGTTGCACCCGACGGGGTGAGAGCCGTTGTCGCAGGTCGCTGGTCGCCTGGCTGGACTTCCCACCAGCGGGTCTAATCCGGCCGGGTTGACCGCCCGTGACACCTAAGGCACTCCCCCGTCCATATCCATCGTGAGTCTTAGGACTCTCCCAGGGACACGCTCATATTAGTGGGCGGAGAGTGATGCCACAGTCAGAGGGCTATGCCCTGAAACTGTTTCCCCACGCCCCCTTGCGGGGGTTGTGAGATGACCCGTCGTTCGTTCATAACGCATACCGTGTTGAACTTCGCTATACGATAGCTGTGTATTTTTACGTTCACGACTTTTCGAAATAACTCATATCCTATCATAATGTCTGGACGCGGCAAAGGTGGCAAAGTGAAGGGAAAGGCAAAGTCTCGTTCGAACCGTGCCGGACTCCAGTTCCCCGTGGGACGTATCCACAGGCTGTTGAGGAAGGGAAATTACGCCGAGCGCGTCGGTGCCGGCGCACCGGTGTACCTTGCGGCCGTCATGGAATATCTGGCCGCCGAAGTCCTCGAGTTGGCCGGTAACGCGGCGCGTGACAACAAGAAGACCAGAATCATTCCTAGACATCTCCAGCTGGCGATACGCAACGACGAGGAGCTGAACAAGCTGCTCTCCGGCGTGACCATCGCACAAGGCGGTGTCCTGCCTAACATTCAGGCGGTCCTCCTCCCCAAGAAGACCGAGAAGAAAGCGTAAGAGAGGCCTCCTCTCCTCGGTGTTGCGTGACCTATGGTGCGACAATAGTGCGTGTCTCGTGTGTATGTGTATGTGTGTGTGTGTGTGTGCGCGCTCAAGTGTACCTCCTCCTTCTTCTCAGTGTACGCGCGTAACTAGTCCTAGTCCTAGTCCTAGGATGGATAAACGACGGACACGACACGACACGACACGACGAGTTCACACACCCCCGGTCGCAGCATGTCATCATACCGTATTCGTGTACGCGAATCATCGTATTACGAAAATTAAAAAGGCCCTTTTCAGGGCCACAAAATATTTCTCTATAACAACAATAACAACGCCAGTTTCATTAAGCACGACGTCTATCTAATAATAATATACAATAAATATTCTTAATTACGTTATTAACTTTCGGACTCGCATATTACATAGGTACTATTTCTGTTTCTATTCGGAAACAATATAATATGACGTATGCGTAGAAAACAATTTATTATAATATTATTATTAATATATTATATATAAAAAATAAACAAAAAGATAAATAAGTACGAGAGAGAGACGCCCGCCCACACCCACGCCATCAGTATACACATAATTCTAACTAGATAATAAATATTCCACACTTAAATTATTAGAAATATATTAATTCTAAATTATTTTAAATACATTTAATGAAAACTTATGTAAAAAAATCCAACATTTACCGCAGAGAAGCAATCACCAACATTTCACTCACATCACGCACATGAACTCCATTTTAAGAACTAATAATTGGCGGCAAAAATGGCTTGGGTTTTAAGTTTTTTCTTTTTTTTTTTTTTTTATCTTTATTCTTGACATAAGTACTTGACGTAAGCACTGTTCAGCCGGATCGAATGAGTCGAACGTTATTCAGCCAAAAAAAAAAAAAAAAAAAAAATAAATAAATAAATAAAAAATAAAATAAATGAATGATTTAAAAAATATAGATATTTTATATATCTATCTATACGGGTAAATAAAATTGAAGTGACTGTTTGTAAGGTTCGTTTGTATATCAGCCCTAATTTGTATTTGTTTATTATTATTATTATTTTTTCTTTCCCAGCTTAAATAATGCACACGAAAGTATTTTTACGGTATTTATACGATTCTTTTTTTTTTTTTTTTTTTTTTAATTTTCGTATGTATGTCTGTCCGTTTATTTCGGCTCAACTCCGAAACGGCTGGACCGATTTTGACGGGACTTTCACTGGCAGATAGCCGATGTTATAAGGAGTAAATTAGGCTATTTAAATTATTATATACATTGATATATATATATATATATTTATTTTAATCATTCATACATATGTACATATTATAAATTATGTAAATATTAAATAAATGTATACGGAGGCCGAATTTATAGATTTTTAATTTTCGTTTTGTTTGTTTGTCTGTAAAAGTACAGGGGGGATTTTGATGAAATTCGGTACGGTGATAGGTGATTGTTCGGATCAAATTATACGATACTTTTTATTGATAATTCTATACTAAACGTTAAAACGTAACGGTGCGAGGGGGAGGAGGGGAGGGCGGCAGTGCCAAACGTGACACCCCCCCCCCCCCCTCCCGTCCCTCCTCGAGGCGCGGCGCTTCGATTGGTCCGAATCATAAGTACACTGGTGCGCGTCCCGACCGTTTGCGCGTCGATACGAGCGCATACTACCGCTGAGCGCCCTCGGCACGGACAACACACACACACATTCCGGACAGCGACTTCGAACTGAGCGGACGTACCCATGCCCGCCCAGCCAGAATTAGCTAATTCTGTTAAGAGCGCTCTGCTCGCACACACCGACCCGCACTCGTGCGATACCGTGACAAGTTTTGTGAAAAGTGAAGTGAAGAAGATCCGTCGTCGCCTGTGAAGTGTTAGTGTACAGTGTAGTGAGCCAAGCAGCCTAGTCGCCCACTTGCAGGGACACACTTGTTGGTAGGTGGTAGTTTGTTAGGCACACATCTCCGTGCACCACACGGAGACTGTAGGCAACGCAACTCAGGCACACATCACCCTGCCGCTAGGCAGGGTGAAACCATGTAGGCCCCATAGGGAACCGAAACAAACAACGAACCGACAACTTAAAAAAATGGACCCGACTCTACAGTGCTTAATTGCACTAATCAAGCACCTCCAGGATAAATTCCCGGAGGCACTGGAGGGATTCGAGGCCCTCCAAGGAAACCTCAAAAGCGTTATTACAACGTCTTTAGAGAAGTCACGGTCACGTTCAGTGACACCTGTGAGACCCGCGCCTTCAGCGCAGCCAACCTCCGCGCCATCTGCGCCAAAACAACAACCTGCGCCTAATGCACAGGTCGCCACCCCACGCGCACATCCAATGCGTTCCGCGCCTTCAGCGCAACCCGCGCCCTCAGCGCAACCCGCGCCTTTAGCGCAGCCCGCGCCCTCAGCGCAGCCCGCGCCCTCAGCGCAGCCCGCGCCCTCAGCGCAGCCCGCGCCTACAGCGCAGCCCACGCCTTCAGCGAACTCAGCGCCCTTAGCGCCATTTAAAATCCCGTCCAAGCCCTCCAAGCGAGCAGCGACTAGGGACACAGACGCGACCGACATAGACATGGACACCCAAAGGGAGGAATCCGACTCGACAGAGGACGGATTCACCCCTGTGGAGTCCAAAAAGCGTAAAAAGAAGGCCCTTAAGGCAGCCCACCCCGACAAAAAGTCGAGCACGGTATCGTCGAGCACGAAACCGAGCGAGACAGCAAACGGACCTACACAGACGACGACTAACGATCGTCCCCGACCGACACCGACTACGGACGACAACGTCCCTAGGAACAAACCCCCACCCCCAATCTATGTCCAAGACAAACAATCTTGGAACAACGTCCTGACACGAATGTCAGCCCGTAAAATAAATTTTAACCATGCCAAGTCAACAGGACAAGGCATTAAAGTCAGTTTACCTACCACAGACGATCATAGGAGTCTCACCAAGCTACTTAGGGAGCTTAATGTAGGTTACCATACGTACGCTCTTGAAGAAGAGAAACAACTTAGGGTAGTCATAAGGGGCATTCCCCAAGAAATAACAGAGGCACACATCCTCGAGGACCTTAAAACACAAGGATTCCCAGTACATGCGGTTTACCGTATGTATCTGCCTTTTACCAAAAAACCACTGGATCTAGTGCTTGTCACACTAGATCTCACACCAGAAGGGAAGAAGATTTATAACGTTCGAGCCGTTTGCTATCTTTCCGTCCGAGTGGAGGCTCCGAGGAACCGTGGCGGCCCAGGGCAATGCCACAGGTGCCAGTTGTACGGCCACTCGGCTAAAAACTGCTTTGGTCGCCCCCGTTGCGTCAAGTGCCTAGGGGACCACGGTACCTCGGACTGTCCGCGAAAGGAACCCGTACCAGAGGTTCCCCCTAGCTGTGTCCTGTGTAAGGAGCAGGGACATCCCGCGAATTATCGCGGGTGCCCCCGCGCACCGCGCAGGAGACCGCAGGGACAAGCCCCCGGTACGCGTCAAACACACATGCCAAGGCCATCTGCGGCCGAGGCAGCACCAGTATACACACCGGCCCCGGCGCCGACTACGAACGCATGGGTAAACCGCGCGGCTTCGAAGCCGTCGGGCCAACCCAACGCGCCTTCAGCGCCTAAGCCTTCGGCACAAAAACAGACATCGTCAGCGATGTGCAGCCTCCTGGGCGTCCCGGACGTACAGGAATTACACAATATGATCACGACGTTCAAATCCTTCTGCGAAAGGATTGAAGCGATCTCGACCGCGTTCACACAGTTCACACAACAGTAACATGGCTAGTTTAGGTAGAATTAAGCCACGCTCACTCAACATTTGCACATACAATGCCAGCGGTCTTATCGATCAAATTAGTGAGGTGCGCGAATTTGTTGTCAAGCACCAGATAGATATCTTATTAATACAAGAAACATTTCTTAAGCCCAGTATTAGAGATCCCAAGATAGCTAATTATAATATAATTCGAAATGACAGAGCGACCGCACTAGGCGGAACGGTCATTTATTATAGAAGGTCACTTCATTGCGTCCCGTTAGACCCCCCGCAGCTTACGAATATCGAAGTTACCGTGTGTCAGATAGGAATGACAGGGCATCAGTCTATAGTGTTAGTCTCAGCCTATTTATCACCTACTAAGGACTTCTTAGAGAGCGACCTTCGGTCAATCATGTCCATGGGGAACTCGGTCATTCTGGCCGGGGACCTCAATTGCAAACACCCCCGCTGGAATAGTAGAATTTCCAATAGTAAAGGGGTTAGATTGAACGCCATTCTGGACGGCTCAAGAAACCCAGACATAGAAATAGTAGCGCCGACAGAGCCAACTAGGTACCCGACCAGACAGACAAACGATAATGCAGACGTATTAGACATCGCACTTCTAAAGAGCATTACCCTTCAGGTACGCTCATTAGAAGTATTAGCAGAGCTTAACTCAGACCACCGTCCTGTCCTACTCCAGCTAGGACACGACGTAGAGGATAGAACCATTAAACGCAAAATCACAGACTGGAAAAGACTTAGAGATCGTTTCCAGACAATAGATACGGCCAAATTAAATATCACAAATGACACGGTAACTTCTATATCGGCAGCCAAGGAGGCTAATAGTAAAATCATAGAAGTAATAAAAAATACAGTAGATGACTGCTCGAGGGAGTGCTCGGTGCCCTTCGAGGGGCGCTGGCCCCTCCCGGAAGCAGGTAGGATACTCATTAATAGAAAAAATGCAGCAACTAGGGCATATCACACATACCCGACTGACGCTAACCGAAGGAGGTTATGGAGATTGCAGAGGAAGGTTAGGTACAGCCTGGCCGACCTCTGCAATGACCAGTGGGACAAACGTCTCTCGGAGCTCTCGCCATCGCACCAGGCATACTGGTCACTGTCGAGAGCTCTCAGGAACGAGGGTACATCCACAATGCCTCCCTTGGTCAAGCAAGACAATACCTTAGCTGTAGATGACCCCGATAAGGCCGAATGCATGGCAGACACATACGAAACACAGTTCACACCAAACACACACCTCATAGACACTGAGCACCTCCTAAAGGTCAACTCAGACATCGAAAGTAGGGTAAACACACCACCTACAGATTCCGCGCTATCACCTACCTCAGTAGAAGAGGTAAACACTATAGTTAAAAACTTACATGCCAAAAAGGCACCAGGAATAGATACAATTTCAAATAAAGTCATTAAATTCCTCCCGACACAGATAATATATCTGTTAGTTATCATTTTTAATGCCCTTCTGGCAGGCTCCTCGTTCCCGGACGAATGGAAGGAAGCCATAGTGATAGGTATACACAAACCGGGAAAAGCCCGTAATATACCAGCTAGTTACAGACCGATCTCGCTACTCAACTGCATTAGTAAGATTTATGAAAGAATCATACTAGTCAGACTTAAGGCCGTCGTAGAGGCCAAAGCACTCATCATTCCGGAACAGTTTGGCTTTAGAGCACAACATTCTAGTGTACACCAGGTGCACCGCTTAACGGAGCACATACACACACATTTCAACAAACTTAAAAGACCGATAGGAACGGGGGTCCTCTTCTTCGACGTTGCGAAGGCGTTTGACAGAGTCTGGCACAATGGCTTATTATATAAGCTATACCAAATGAGTGTGCCAGACAGTCTCGTGCACATCATACGAGACTATCTGACAAATCGTTCGTTTCGCGTCAAAGTAGAGGGTATCCTCTCTACACCACGCCCCATAAGGGCAGGAGTCCCTCAGGGATCAGTGTTAGGACCCATACTCTACACACTGTACACAAGTGACATTCCGAGGTACGGGAATACGAACCTCGCCCTCTATGCAGACGACACGGCTCTGTACACCTCATCCATGAATGTCAACACAATAGTAGACCGCCTTCAGAAGGCGGTGATAGAACTGGGGCTCTGGTTCCGAAAATGGGGCATCGAGATTAACCCCGATAAAAGTGCAGCCGTGTTCTTTTATCGGACGGTTCTCGGATCTCATAGTCGGCGCAAACCCCAAACACCGATCACACTGTACGACAAACCCATACCTTGGCGGCAGCACGCCAAATACTTAGGAGTCACGTTAGACACTAGGCTAACATTTAGAAAACACATAGACACAGTCAGAAACAGAGCAGCATTCATACTAGGCAGACTCTACCCAATGTTAGGCAAACACAGTAAAATGTCCCTTAGGAATAAGGTAACACTTTACAAATTATGCATACGCCCGATCATGACATACGCGTCAGTAGTATTCGCTCAGACACGACCGTCACATTTAGACAAACTACAGAAATTACAAAACAGATTTACACGCATTGCCACGGGCAGCCCTTGGTACATGCGTACAGTAGATTTACACAAAGACCTACAGTTAGAGTCCATTAAGGACTACATGAAAACCACATCGACGAGGTACTTCCTAAAAGCACCTCAACACCCAAATCAACTATTAGTAGAAGCAGCTAATTACGACCCAGTCAATGATATCATCGATAGGACCAGACGACCCAAAGACGTACTGACCGACCCAGATGATAGTATCACAGTGTCCAATTCCATCTATAGGATCACACAAAGACAAAACACACACACTCACCGTCCTCGCCGGCGAGGACGAGGTCCTTTGTATGTCACGGCCCGATCACGCTTAGGCGTGTGAAGGTCGTATAACTCCTTCAGAGTAATTCTAAGCCGTCTCCTATACGGCAAGACCTCCGATCAATAGTTTCGTAAGCCGTGGTTCGAACCTCGCAGGAGGTGCCCTTACGGAACTATTTCATAGGTAGGACCCTCTGTCCACCTCAAACGCCCGGTGACGCTGTCAAGGCCAGTAGGGCCAACAGCACTGATCATACCGAAAAAAAAAAAAAAAAAAAAAAAAAAAAACACGGACAACATTTCAGTTCGCACCCTCGAACCGAACGTACGTACTCACTCATCTACAATGCCACCCAAGACTAGCGGAAAGGCAGCGAAGAAGTCGGGCAAGGCCCAAAAGAACATCTCCAAGTCCGATAAGAAAAAGAAGAAGCACAAGAGGAAGGAGAGCTACGCCATCTACATTTACAAAGTGCTCAAGCAGGTCCATCCGGACACCGGTATCTCCAGTAAGGCGATGTCGATCATGAACTCGTTCGTGAACGACATCTTCGAGCGTATCGCCGCCGAGGCGTCCAGTCTGGCCCACTACAACAAGAGGTCGACGATCACGTCCAGGGAGGTGCAGACCTCCGTGAGGCTCCTGCTCCCCGGCGAGTTGGCGAAGCACGCGGTCAGCGAAGGCACCAAGGCCGTCACCAAATACACCAGCTCGAAGTGAATGGGGAGTGTGTGTGCGAGAAGTGTGCACCGCACGCCCCGAGCGTATCGCGCTCTATTTTTTTTTTTACAAAAAGGCCCTTTTCAGGGCCACAAAACGATTCTTATATTATACAGTTTCACGAACGCGTCTCTCTCCCTCTTGCCTCTCTGTCTCATTATAAATGGACACACAAGTTATAATAATATATTATTTTAGTTCGTTATCCGAATTGATTATGATGATCATGATGATATCATTTCCTACCTACCTATTGATGCTGAACAATATAATATAAATGATGCTGAACAATATATTAAGAATAATTTAGTAATCGGTCAAGTATTATTATTATCAAATCTGCTAAAAAAAAAAAATCATTTCACACATGAGAGAGAAATTTATTTTATTTATTATAATAATATATAATTATTAATATATTATTCGTGTCTGTGTCAAAAAGAAATATAATAAAAAATATACATAATATTATGTTTGTTACATAATATCTAATAAACTAATGCGTCACGTATGTAAATATGTATGTATCTATCTATCTATCTATCTATCTAAGTAATGAATACCGGCAGACGACACTGCTAGCACCGGAGAGACGTTCTCTACGTATCTTGACACAGACAGACACACACACACACACGACAGCCCTACCGCCATTCGAACCGGGACCGCCCGCCCGCGCCCGACTGCCCGACTCCCGACCGGTTGGTCTACCTACCTACCTACCTACACATTATATTATTTTCCTAAAGAAAGAAATCTCCTAAATATTTCCTCTAGGTACGTACATAGATCACTAATCATAGATAAAATATAGTTAGTTAGTTAGTTAGTTCGTTCCCGTCGTCGTTCGTTGTCGTTCGTTCGTGACATTTCGGAATTTTCGCGCCCGAGAACGAGACGGAGATATAGAGCTCTATAAAGAGGGCGACTCTGCCTGCTATATAACTATTCGTACCCCGACCGTCGTGACGAGCGAAGTGCGTACCGTACGTAAATTAACTTGTGATAGTTTTAAACTGTGTGTGTTTTGTGTGTAGCGTAGCAAGAGATGGCCCGTACCAAGCAGACTGCCCGTAAATCTACCGGTGGCAAGGCGCCCCGTAAACAGCTCGCCACCAAGGCTGCGCGCAAGAGCGCACCGGCCACCGGCGGAGTCAAGAAGCCGCACAGATACAGGCCCGGAACGGTCGCCCTCCGTGAGATCCGTCGCTATCAGAAGAGCACCGAGCTCCTCATCCGCAAGCTGCCGTTCCAACGTCTAGTGCGTGAGATCGCCCAGGACTTCAAGACCGACTTGCGTTTCCAGAGCTCCGCCGTGATGGCCCTCCAGGAGGCCAGCGAGGCCTATCTGGTCAGCCTGTTCGAGGACACCAACCTGTGCGCGATCCACGCCAAGCGTGTCACCATCATGCCCAAGGACATCCAGCTGGCTCGCAGGATCCGCGGAGAACGCGCTTAAGCAAAAAACGCGCAACTCGATAATAATAATAATACCCGCTGTACGCGAATGTGACACACGACACTGGTCTCCGTCGTTTTCTGTCTGTCTGTCTGTCCGTTCGTTCGTTCGTTCGGTGGATTGTTGTTGTTATTGTTGTATAAAAAGGCCCTTTTCAGGGCCACAAATTTATCTATATTTGAGAATTTGGTTTCATACTTGTACACGGAGTTCGTCGTCTTAATATTATTATATATTTTACCTAAATAAATAAATACAATATATACATAATATGTACAAAATAGAACATAATATTGTTCAACATGACAAAATGAACACAAGACCCACGCGTGCACTGATGTACTCTCTAACCTATTATTATAGACTACATATTATACTCTTATGTAATTCGGTTCGCACCGATAGATAAATAATAATTATTATAAGGGTAACGTAACGTTACGTACATACATATAATTAATGATTATAATGAATATGACAACAATTCGTCGTTCATATATATATATATATATATATATACGCTACGAATTACGATAGCTGTCAAAATGAGTTATTGATGGTGATATGTACGTATAAGAAATATAAAAATACATATACATACAAACATATTCACAACATTATAGATAAATAAATACATAGTACGATAAATGTGTCATACGTATTATTATTATGTTTTGAGTATAAAATATATTAAATTTATATTATAGATCGAATATGAGTTATACTTTGTTATATTGATGTGATGTGATGTGTTTATAATAATTATTATTATTAATATTAAATATTTTAAAATATACTGTTTAAACGTGAACAACAAGAGCATCTGCATCCCCCCCACTCCCCCAAAGCGCTATATCGACGGACTTTGCCGAAAGTGAACGACGTAGAGTCGTATCGCGAGCACGGTGCGAATGTATAAAAAGGGGACTTGGACCAACGCTGAATTGAGTCGCCTCTTGCGCGCCGACCTGAGCGGACGTGTTCATGACCGCCGCTGTCCGAATCTCGCTACGAGTGCGTACCAGAGTGACCTTGTTGCTGCTTGCTGCCGTCTACGGCCGTGTTGCAGTTTGCTGTTTCCGAAGAAGGATCAGGTTTTATCCTGAGAGGTAAGTGGAGTGTTTGCATACACAACCTACGCTTCCCACCAGAGGCGAGGACTTAGGTGCCGCCACACACCCCCCCTGCCCCGCGGCAAGGGGGACGCTAGGAAGTGTTAGTTATACGAGTGGGGGTCCAGAGAAGATGGACCCCAAAAGTAGTTCGTCCGCGGAGGCCCTCCTGGCCTTCCTCAAAAAGTTTCATCCGGAGGTATTCGCCGTGATACCTACGGACATTAAGAGCGCGCACGGCGATAGCATTCCCACCGATAGCCCGGCGTCTCCCTCTGAGGCGTCGGAACGTAGCTGATCGACTACCGCCGAGTCGGGCCGATCGTCGCCGGACCTAAACGACGCCGGTTCACCCATGGAAGCCGAGTACGCGTCCGCGTCCGAGTCTGGGTCCGAGTCCAGCTCGGATATTTCCGAAGATAACGACGGTTTTGAGACCGTCGTAGCAAAAAAGCGCAAGGGGAAACGCGTTAAGGCGTCTCCCCCCGTAAAACGAGCCTCAATTGCCGCGCCCGAATTGCGCGCGAAAAATAATGACTCATCCGTGACGTCACCCGCGCCAGTGACGTCACCCGTTCCCGCGCCCGGTGAGTCATCCGTCGGGACCACGCCCCAAGTTAGGAAGACTAAACCGCCGCCGCCGGTGATCTTACAGGATAAGAAGGCATGGGACAGCATCTCCGCGTGGATGCTTGCTCATGGCGTAAACTTTTTAAACGCTAAATCTACGCAACAGGGGATTAAAATCCAAGTCGGGTCGCCTAACGACCACAGAGCCCTGACCGCTCACTTGAGAGCGAGGAACATAGGGTTTCATACCTATGCCCTGGAAGACGAGCGCCGTCTGCGCGTCGTCATCAAGGGTATACCTAAAGAATTAGAAACCGATTATATAATGAGCGACCTTAAGTCGCAATCGCTTCCTGTGCAAGAGGTGCACAGGATGTACGGAGGAAGGAACAAGGCACCCTTCGATATGGTGCTCGCTATTTTAGACCTCTCTCCGGAGGGTAAGAAAGTTTATAGTTTACGCTCGGTATGTATGTTATCGGGCATAACGGTCATGCCTCCGCGCTCGCGGGGTTTTATAGGGCAATGCCATCGTTGCCAGCTGTACGGGCACTCAGCTCGTAACTGTTACGCGCGCCCGCGTTGCGTAAAGTGTTTAGGGGACCACGGGACAGCCGACTGCCCGCGGAAGGTCCCCGATCCAAACGTGCCACCCAGCTGTGTCCTGTGCGAGACCCAGGGGCATCCCGCGAATTATCGCGGCTGCTCCAAGGCCCCGCGCAGACGCATCACTCGCTCGGGGGCTAAGAAAGGAAGGGCTTCGAGGCCTCTCCGCCACACCCCACAGGCACCCAGGGAGCCTTCTGCGCCCAGGGTGTACGTACCGGCTCCAGCGCCCGTGAGGAACGCGTGGTTCCCGCCCCTGCCGACTCCATCGGTTCCCGCGCAAACGCCCGCGCCTCCCGCGCAAACGCCCGCGCTTCCCGCGCAAACGTCCGTGTTTCCCGCGCAATCGCTCGCGCCGCGGCAGGCGCCGGTGCCGCGCCCGGCACCGGCCCCCAGGTCGGATCCGCGACTCGTGCGATGGCCCGCTCGCAGTTCGGCTCCCGCGCCGATCCCGCCCAGGGCCCCCCCCGCGCCCGTAGGACAGTCCCTGACCGCCGACCTCTCGGTGGTTATGGACTTCGTTAGTACTTTCGACGTCCGCGAACTAAGCGTGTTCGCAAATAAAATTAGGTGCTCGAACGGAGCCCCTCAAGCTCGTATGCAGGCTGTGCTAGAACATGCAGGCCTTATTGACGCGATAACGCGCTTTGAAGCTCCCACGTATTAAAATTCGCGGATCTTAATAGGAATACAATTACTTCCGATTCGCAGCTAGGGCGAATAAAACCGCGAGGCTTAACTATCTGCACATATAACGCCAATAACATAAAACCGCACATGGAGTTAGTTAGAGAATTCGCGAGTAAGCATAGTGTAGATATCATGTGCGTTCAAGAAAGCTTTTTGAAGCCGGCTTCACGCGATCCGAAAATCGCAAATTACAGACTAGTTAGGAACGATAGAACCGCCAATAGGGGAGGTGGTACTCTCATTTATTACAAGAAAACACTTCACTGCGTCCCCTTAGACCCGCCGCCTCTCGCAAACTTAGAGGCTTCGATTTGTCAGGTGCATTTAACTGGCCATCAGCCAATTATTATAGCTTCCGTATACATCTCTCCTAGCAAAGCAGTGCTTGAGAGCGATTTTAGATCGCTGTTAAGCATGGGGGATTCGGTTATTTTGACCGGGGACCTCAACTGCAAGCACACGAGATGGAACTCGACGCGCGTCAACTCCAAAGGGAGAGCGCTCGTCGGGTTAGCCAGCCATCCCTCATTCGATTTTGAAATTATCGGCCCTTTAGCGCCCACTCATTATAGCCACTTCGGTACACAGGATGTAATCGATATAGCGATTCTACAGAGAGTAGCCCTACGACTGCGCTCTATAGAACCGCTACCAGAGTTAGACTCAGATCACAGGCCTGTAGTAATTAAATTAGGTCCAGACTGCCCCTCAGGCCCTATAAAGAGGAAAACCGTGGACTGGAAGAAGTTCGCTGAGCTTCTAAGGTCGCACGATTCCCCAATAGTTAATTCAATACCTGACATTGTCGAATCCGCTGAGCAAGCGAGAGCGGCGGCAAACTCGTTCACACAGTACATTAACGAAACCCTAGACGTGTGCTCTAAAGAGATCGTAGTGCCCCCGGACGGGCGATTTGCGGTCCCGGATGACCTTAGAGACCTATTAAGGCGTAAAAACGCAGCTAATAGAGCACACGACACTTACCCGACAGACAGTAACCGTAGAGAGCTCAACGACCTCAAGAGGCAGGTTAGAGCTCGGTTCGACGAGCTAAGAGGTCACTCGTGGGACAGACTCCTCGAGGGGCTCGAGCCATCGTCCCAGGCATACTGGGCCCTGTCTCGAGCCTTTCGAAACGACACTGTCGCCACCATGCCCCCGTTAGTAAAGTCAGATAACACGATAGCGTTCGACGACAGCGATAAAGCCGAATGCCTAGCGGATAGTTTAGAATCGCAATGTTCGCCCAGCAATCAACCTTGTGACCCGGGTCACGTAGATAACATAGACTCGGAGGTCAACGCGTGGGCTGCCACGCCCCCATCGGGCGAACCGCTTCGCCCGACGTCGATAGATGAAGTCACGTCGGTTATAAAAGGTTTAAACCCCAAGAAGGCCCCGGGGCCGGATCGTATTACTAACAAAATAATTAAATCACTACCGAGACAGTTCGTTTCTCTGTTAGTGTTAATTTTCAACGCCCTATTACTAGGCTGCTCCTTTCCAGACGAGTGGAAAGAAGCCGTAGTGATAGGTATCCGAAAGCCGGGCAAACCTAGCAACTCGCCCTCTAGCTATAGGCCCATTAGTCTCATAAGCGCGCTAGGTAAGGTTTATGAAAAAATCATATTAATTAGATTACAGGACGTAGTAACGTCTAAGTCCCTGCTTCGCAACGAACAGTTCGGCTTTAGAGCCGAACATTCGAGTGTTCATCAAGTACACCGCTTAACGGAGTACTTGTTATCATATAAAGAGCGTTCCATACGCAGATGTAGCTCCGCGGCTATCTTCCTCGACATAGCGAAAGCTTTCGACAGAGTGTGGCACAACGGCTTATTATATAAGCTTCGTAGCGCAGGTGTGCCAGACAGACTCGTGCACATCATACGAGACTATCTGTCGAATCGCAGCTTCCGCTTCAGAGTGGAGGGAACACTGTCCTCCTCCCGCCCGATCCGCGCGGGCGTCCCCCAGGGCTCTCTGCTCTCGCCCTTACTTTACGCGCTTTACACAAGCGACATGCCCTCCACGTCAAAGGTAGAACTCGCGCTGTTCGCAGACGACACCGCGATATATACCTCCTCCAGATCCCCGAAAGTCATACACTCGCGCCTCCAGCACGCGGCGGACGCCATTGGCGAATGGTTCCGCCGCTGGAGGATCGAGGTAAATCCCGAGAAGAGCGCAGCGGTGTTCTTCCCTCTGAAAAAGAGGAACGAACCCGTAGGTAACATCCGCCTCTTAGGCAAACCCATTCCATGGGCAACCCAGGTCAAATACCTAGGAGTCATCTTCGACAGTAAACTGTCTTTCAAGCCGCACATTCGAGAAGCCCGTAGAAAGGCTCTATTCACTTCGAGCAGGCTTTATCCGCTCATATGCAAGAAGAGTAAATTGTCGCTTAGAAATAAGTTGACACTTTACAAAACTTGCATCCGTCCCATAATGACCTATGCCAGTGTGGCCTTCGCGCACACTAAGCTCGACAGCCTACAGGTCGTGCAAAATAAATTTCTACGCACCGCGACAGGTTGTCCGTGGTACGTAAGAAACACCGATCTTCACAGAGATCTCGAACTAGTCTCTATAGTGAAATTCGTAAAAGATTCCGCTATAAAATATTTCGAAGGCGCCTCGAAGCACCCGAACCCGTTAGTGGTGCGCGCCAGTACATATACGCCGCGTCAGAACGATCCGCGCTCTAGACGCCCGCGCAATATTCTTACCGATCCCGACGACGCGATAACGTTAGCGAACGCCGCGTATTTCAATACACGAACTCGGCTGCGTCGTCGCCGGCGACGGCGCAGGCCGCCGAGATTCGTCATTCCTCGGCCGCGACCGGGAGCGGTCGGGTCCCCTCGTAGAAGACCGCACTAACGCGGTCTTAATACAGTTGTAAGTTACAATTACACTCATTTACACACATTACGCACTCCACTTAGGGTTTTGGTAATGTATAATTTTTGTCTTTTTAAATTTAATTTTATTTAAATTTTAATTTCAGTTCATTTTCGTTGTCGCTCCTGCGACATCATTCTCTTTTCCGAGCCGTCAATTAGGCTCTAAGATTCGAGGACGGGCTCATTAGCCCGTCCCCCCCTCCCCGGTGACGCTGTAAAGGCCCATAGGGCTAACAGCATAATTGACATTTAGATAATAAGTAATAAGTAACGCTGAATTCACAAGTGCTACGTGTTCTGCTCCGTTCGGACGTATCTACGGCTGTCGCTGTGCCGTGTGTGGATATATATATATATTATAGTACTCTGTGTATAACTGACTAACGGAAGTCGCTCAAGATGACCGGTCGCGGTAAAGGTGGAAAGGGATTGGGAAAAGGTGGAGCCAAGCGTCACAGGAAGGTGCTCCGTGACAACATCCAGGGTATCACCAAGCCGGCTATCCGTCGTCTGGCGCGCAGAGGCGGCGTGAAACGTATATCCGGTCTGATATACGAGGAGACCCGCGGCGTGCTCAAAGTGTTCCTCGAGAACGTTATCCGCGACGCCGTCACCTACACCGAGCACGCCAAGAGGAAGACCGTAACCGCCATGGACGTTGTCTACGCGTTGAAGCGTCAGGGCCGCACTCTGTACGGTTTCGGCGGTTAAGCGCGAGTGGTTCCGGCTGCGATTGTGAGACGACAGCGGCGGTCGGGCGGGGGCACCACCACCACCACCACCAGCAAACTACCACCCACCCCCAACCGGTCGTCGCTCGACGCTCTACAATAAAAAAAAAGGCCCTTTTCAGGGCCGCATAAGTTTCTGTTGCCCTACTACTGCTGTATCGTTTCTTACGTTACATTAGACGTCTCTCTCATGCATATTCACATTTATCATTCGCGAACGCGAGCGCGCACACACACTCTATAATCCACGATCCGCCGAAACAATTGCGACAACGGATGACGTGTGTATGATAATATTATTATTATTGTAATGAAATTATTATTTACGATATTGCCATCTATGTACACACCTGCGTTATGTTCCTCCTTCATAAGCGCCGAGACTTCGACTCCGAGGTTGTGTGCGATTATGATGATGATGGTGGACACCTTCTTTCTCTGTGACCGTTACGAACGTTCATTAATTACCTACGAGAAAAAAATAAATAAATAATAATAGTAAAGCTAATAAATAAATATCGGGTTAGACACATTTATTCCTCTCAAAGAACACACCGTTGTATAAGATAATATTAAAAGTGATCACAAGTTATAATAATGCATGCATTAGGTATATAATTCTCGTTGTTTTATTCTTATATATTTGCACGTACTATTAACTTATTTACTTTTAGCTAAAATAAAATTCCACGATGTATTTTTAATGCTGTCAAAGTCTTATTTTTTTTTTTCTCTCTATGGCAGTAATTTTTTTTTTCTTTACTCTAACTAAAGTGTCATTAATGACAATAAAATTAAAAAGCTATCGTCAGCCAGCCAGTGAAAACTCGATACTAAATTACCTTATAGTTTTTATAACCATATATGTATTAAACATCCTTAATTAACTTGTTACACTACACATATTATGTGCATTATAAAACGATAATATCTTCTTTAAAAATATGAATATTTTATTAATACTAATAATAATTTCGTTTCATTATATATTATGGTAAAAAACAAACACTCTATACATTATTTTAGGATGGAACGGTATGGATTGATGGAGATATTATTATTATTATTATATCATCGTCATTGTCTATCTGTTTCATTATTTCGATTCATGGTATGTACATAACATGCATTTTTTTTTTTTTTTTTTTTTTCGATTCGTTCGTTCGATAATTTGTGTGTAATTTTACAAATATGCACGTATACGAGATCGTATTGAGACTACATATTGTGACGACCGCGCGTACATTAAAAAATCTATTAATTCATAATAATAATAATAAATAATTTAAAAACATAAATCACACACATATATACATTATACCTGACACAACATTCTGCCGCTACAAGTAGTTAGTATTCGAGTCCAGCGTTCTAGCACTCCGCGCGCTGCGACGAAGTGCATAGTGGTACGCCCTCCGTTCGGCTCCTTCTTTTCGAAGACGTATAGTAGATTCACGTAGTGATTCTCACGTAGACGCGTAGATAGATCGATCTGAAACATGTTTTATTAGTTATTTAGAATATATATTATTTTATTATTGTTATATAGTTCGAAGGAAAAATCATCATAACATCAATCAACCCACCGATGAGTCGGTCCGCCGTCTGTGTGCGATCACTTCGTGTGTGTTTTACGAGGCTCGACTTGGAGGTCCTCGAAATCGTGTCAAATTTTCGATGTCCCCGGTGCGCGTCGGCACCACGTCGGCGGGTACTCTTCGCCTTCGATCTGTCGATAAATCGTAACGTTTTAATATTGTCTTATAGAGAAAAATAACTTTTAAACTGGACCCGAGGTACGCGACTAGCACCTCGACGATTTTAAACGTCCACAGCGACCTAGCGTCGCATCCGAACGTCTCGTTGGGCCTCTAGATAGGTGGGTAGGCTCAAAATTAAACAAAACTAGGGTTCCGGGATAAGATTAGGCCTCGAAATAACATATAAAACATAATTAACGGGATACGTGTTAGTGAAAAGTTTTAAGTGTTCGTACGAGAAAATGTCTAGCGACATCGCGGCTCTCCTTACGGTATTGCTCGTACCCTTACTGCCACTAGCGACATCTACGCCGGCGCGTACACGTATCCACGTACTTGCTGCTCGCTAGCTCGTCGCTATCTCTATCACTAACTAGTATTCGTTCAGTGGTTCTCTCGTGCAGCAACTGATCAGTTTTGTGTGTGTGTGCGTGTGTGCTATTCATTCGTGCGTTTTGTGAACGACGACGATTATTATTTCGTAACACAACAACGATAAAATTATAAACAGAAGAAGAAAAATGGCCGATACCGCAGTCGCATCCGAAGCCCCCGCCCCGGCGACGCCCGCGAAGAAACCGAAGGCGTCTGCTGCGGCCGCAGGCGGCGCCGCCGCCAAGAAGCCGAAGGCGAAGCCGACGCACCCGAAGACCTCCGAGATGGTGAACAGCGCCATCAAAGAGCTGAAGGAGCGCAGCGGATCCTCCCTGCAAGCGATCAAGAAATATATAGCCGCTCAGTACAAGGTGGACGCCGAGAAACTGGCACCGTTCATAAGAAAGTATCTGAAGAGCGCCGTAGAATCCGGCGCCCTCATACAGACCAAAGGTAAGGGAGCATCGGGGAGTTTCAAACTGGAATCCAAATCCTCCGCGTCCAAGAGCAAACAGTCGGCCGCCGGCGGTAAGGCGGCATCCGCCTCGGCGGCCGGCGGCGCCGGTTCCGGTGCTAAATCTAAGAAGGCGTCCGCCGCGTCGGCCGGCGCCGCCGGCAGGGGCGGCAAGAAGGCGGCCGCCGGCGCGTCCGCAGCCTCGCCGTCGAAGGCGAAACCGAAGGCCACCATAAAGGACAAGAAGGCGGCCGCGGCGAAGAAGAAGCCGGCGGCCGCCGCCGCTTCCGCGTCCGCGGCGTCCTCCAAGGCGAAGGGAGGAGCCGCCTCCAAGGCGAAGAAGACCGCCAAGCCGCCGACCAAGAAACCGAAAGCCCCCAAACCGAAGAAGGCCGCCGCCGCCGCGACGCCCAGGTCGAAGCCCGCCGCCAAGAAAGCCGCCGCGGCTTCGAAGAAGTAATGTATCGTCGCGCGCGCAACACACACACGCTTCGTAAAATCTGCTGCGTGCCATCTCCTCTCGCGACACAAGACGCCGCCGCGGCCGCCGCAACCGCCTCATCTATCTGGTCGTCGTCGTCGTCGTCGGCCCGCGGTGGTCGGTGGTCGTCGGGAGCGTCGGAATGCAGTGTGCATAACAGCACGACAAAAAGCCCTTTTCAGGGCTAACAAAAGTTTCCGAGAACATTATATATATTTTTTATATATGTATAATAATAATAAAGTTTCAAACGATGAGACGTCACAAAAGTGCGCACACACTACACACATCGCGCGCACCAACAACAACAATAATAAACTTTTATTCATAAATTAAAAAAAAAAAAAAAAAAAAAAAAAAAAAATGAACATAGAACACATATTAATTTTATATAGTACTACAGGCTTATACAATTCAATAACAAAGCCATACACACAATATCTCCGATCCTTTCCTTGTGAAGAACACAACGACAAAGAAACGACATTTAAAAATTTATAGCCAGGTTTGTCGATCGATTCCTTTTCATAAATTAAATTAAGTTGTAAGACGCCGCGCGCGCCACAATTCGAAAATAAATATAATCAGCAGATTCAAAAGTATGAATGGAGATAGATACATGCAGAATAAAAATTATGTATGTATCACTAGCGACTCTCGCTAGCCTCGCTTCGCGTTCGTCTCTAGGTATCATCATCTAAATCTGTTTAGCGTATTAAACGTGAAAAGATAAACAGACAGACAGACAGACAGACGGACAGAGTTAATTTCGCATTTATAATATCAGTATGGATTAATTATTATTTAAGTGTTTCCATTGGTAAACAAACTGAGTTGTGTAGAGAAAAAAAAAAAAAAAAAAAAACATAAAAAGAAAAAAAAAAAAGAAAAGAAAACGTAGAAACGTTCGGGCCCCCGTCGACGCTCATCGCCTTCCGTACCGACGTGTAAGTTCGTCTCATTCCGTAGCTCTCGCTCAATCGCTTGCTCGCTCGCGTCCCCACCTACTGTCGATGCTCGCGATGTATTAGGTATTTAAATGCGCGAACGAAAAATTTCATAACCGGGAACGCGTGTCGCCTCTTGAGCGCCGACCTGAGCGGACGTGTTTATGACCGCTGTCCGAATCCTGCTACGAGTGCGTACCAGTGTCCGTGTTTGCTGCTTGCTGCCGACGGCTGCTGAGCAGTTTGCTGTTTTCCGAAGAAGGATCAGGTTTTATCCTGAGAGGTAAGTGGAGTGTTTGCATACACAACCTACGCTTCCCACCAGAGGCGAGGACTTAGGCTCCGCCACACACCCCCCCTGCCCCGCGGCAAGGGGGACGCTAGGAAGTGTTAGATATAAGAGTGTAGCTTGTAAGTTTAGCTCGCGAGTGGGGGTCCAGAGAAGATGGACCCCAAAAATAATTCGACCGTGGCCCTTCTGGCCTTTTTGAAACAGTGCTATCCCGAGGTATTCGCCGTGGTACCTCAGGAGATCAAGCGCGCGCACGGCGAATGCATCATCGAGAGCCCGGCGTCTCCTTCAGAGGCGTCGGAACGAAGCTGCCCGACTAATTCCGAGTCGGGCCGATCGTCGCCGGCTCTAAGCGACGCCGGCAATACCGCTTCCCCGATGGAAGCCGAGTCCGCGTCCGAGTCTGGATCCGAATCCAGCTCGGAAATATCCGATGAAAACGACGGGTTCGAGACCGTCGTCGCTAAAAAGCGTAAGGGGAAACGCGCTAAGGCGTCTCCCCCAGTGAAGCGAGCCTCACTCGCCGCGCCCCAGATTCGCGCCAAAACCGCCGAGTTTCGCGCCAAAAGCGATGACTCACCAATGACGTCACCCGCGCCTGTGACGTCATCCGCCGCCGCGCCCGGTGAGTCATCCGCCGTGACCACGCCCCAAGCGCGTAAAATCAAACCGCCGCCGCCGGTGGTTCTACAAGATAAAAAGGCCTGGAACAGCATCTCCGCGTGGATGCTGGCCCAGAAAGTTAACTTCACGTCAGCGAAGTCGATGCCGCACGGCATTAGGATCAAATTAGGGTCGCCTAACGACCACCGAGCTTTGACCGCTCATTTAAGAGCAATAAATGTAAGTTTCCATACCTACGCTCTTGAGGACGAGCGCCGTCTGCGCGTCGTCATTAAGGGCGTACCGAAAGAATTAGGATGCGACGAGGTCGAAAGCGACCTCAAGTCCAAGGCGTTCCCGGTGCGTGAAGTGCACCGCATGTACGGGGGCAGGACTAAGGCACCATTCGACATGGTGCTAGTCATTCTCGACCTCTCGCCGGAGGGGAAAAAAATATACAACATTAAGTCGGTCTGCCATCTGACCGGCATAGAAGTCGTGCCGCCGTACGCGCGAGGCGAAATAGGGCAGTGTCATCGCTGCCAATTATACGGTCACTCGGCCAGAAATTGTTACGCGCGTCCGAGGTGTGTGAAATGCCTCGACGACCACGCGACAGCCGATTGTCCGCGCAAGGTCCCGGACCCTGAAGTGCCGCCCAGCTGCGTGCTGTGCGAGACCCAGGGGCACCCCGCGAATTATCGCGGGTGCTCCAGGGCCCCGCGCAGGCGCACGCGAAAGGGGGCAAAGAAAGCGAGGGCTTCGAGGCCCTCCCAACAAGCACCCAGGGAGCCCTCGGCACCCCGGGTGTTCGTTCCCGCGCCACCCCCGACCACGAACGCGTGGTTTAAAACCGCCGCTCCTCCCGCGCCCCGTCCCGTAGCTCCGGCTCCGGCTCCGATGCCGTGCCCGACTCCGGCCCCGAGGCCCACGCAGCAAGCACCGCGACCGGTGCAAGCGCCCGTTCCGCGACCGGTCCCGGCACAGCAGCCCGCGCTGCTCCCGCCCAGGGCTCGCGTAGCCCCCGCGATGCCGGCGAGTCAGTCCCTGGCTTCTGACCTCTCAGTGGTCATGGACTTCGTCGGCTCATTCGACATTCGCGAACTCAGCGTGTTCGCGAATAAAATACGTGCCACGAACGGCGCCCCTCAGGCGCGTATGCAGGCCGCGTTCGAACACGCCGGCCTAATCGAAGCTATCACGAGCTTCCAAGCCCCCGCCTATTAACTTTTCCAATGGCGGTTAACAATACAATAGTTCGTGCATCCGATTCGCGGCTAGGGCGAACAAAACCCCGCGGCATTACTATCTGCACATATAACGCGAATAGCATTAAAACTCATATCGGGTTAGTTCGCGATTTCTTATCAGATTATAGTATAGACGTTCTCTGCGTACAAGAGACGTTCTTAAAACCGGCAATGCGCGATCCGAAAATCGCGAATTACCGTTTAGTTAGAAATGATAGAACCGCCAACAGGGGAGGCGGCACTATCATTTATTTTAAGAAAACGTTACATTGCGTCCCCTTAGATCCGCCGCCACTCGCGAACATCGAGGCGTCGGTATGTCAGGTACATATGACGGGCCATCAGCCGGTCATAATAGCATCGGTATATCTCTCGCCAAACAAAGCAGTGCTAGAGAGCGACATTAGGTCGCTACTCGGCATGGGTGACTCGGTCATTTTGACCGGGGACCTGAACTGCAAACACACGCGCTGGCACTCAACGCGCATTAGCTCCAAGGGGCGAGTGCTCGATGAGTTAGCCAACCACCCATCCCTCAATTTTGAAATTATAGGGCCACTGACGCCCACACGTTTTGGCCATAGAGGCACGCCGGAGGTCCTCGATATAGCGATTCTAAGGAACGTAGCCTTACGACTGCGTTCCATAGAAGCGTTATCCGAGCTAGACTCAGACCACCGGCCGGTAATTATTAAATTAGGTCATGACCGCCCTTCAGGCCCGTTGACTAGAAAGGTTGTCGATTGGAAGAAGTTCGCCGAGCTTCTTCGGTCGCAAGACTCTCCCCTACGCGATGTTATACCTGACATCATCGACTCTGCCGATCAAGCGAAGGCAGCGGCCAGTAAATTCACAGAGTTCATAAATAGTACTATAGATGCATGTTCCCGCGTCATAGTTGTACCCCCGGACGGGCGTTTCAAGGTCCCGCGAGACCTAAAGGAGTTAATTAGACGCAAGAACGCAGCCAACAGAGCTCACGACACATACCCGAGCGCAAGAAATCGCAGCGCGTTAAACAACCTTAAGAGACAGGTTAGGGCTCGATTCGACGAGCTGAGAGGGCATTCGTGGGATAGGCTCCTCGAGGGGCTCGAACCTTCGGCTCAGGCTTTCTGGGCGCTGTCGAGAGCCTTTAGAGACGAGTCTCTCACTACGATGCCCCCTCTTATAAAGCCAGATAACTCCATCGCGTCAGATGACACAGATAAAGCCGAATGCCTTGCAGATAGTATTGAATCGCAGTGTTCGCCTAGCACTCAACCGTGTGACCCGGGTCACGTTCACGCGATAGACTCAGAGGTCACAGCATGGGCCGCCATGCCTCCCTCGGGCGAACCGCTTCGCCCGACGTCATACGACGAAGTTAAGTCCGTGATAAAAGGGCTTAACCCTAAGAAGGCCCCGGGGCCAGATCGAATAAATAATAAAATAATTAAATCTCTACCGAGACAGTTCGTGTCCCTATTAGTAACAATTTTCAACACTCTGTTGCTATGCTGCTCCTTCCCAGACGAGTGGAAAGAAGCCGTAGTAATAGGAATTCGCAAGCCGGGTAAACCTAGCAATATGCCCGCCAGTTACCGCCCTATAAGTCTCATAAGCGCGCTAGGCAAAGTTTATGAAAAACTCATATTGACCCGCCTACAAGAGGTAGTCGTGTCTAAGTCCCTCCTCCCTAATGAACAATTCGGCTTTAGAGCCAACCATTCTAGCGTACATCAAGTGCACCGCCTTGCGGAGTACTTACTCCAGTACAAAATAAGATCCCGACGCAGGAGATGCTCAGCGGCCATTTTCCTCGATATAGCGAAAGCGTTCGATAAAGTTTGGCACAACGGCTTATTATACAAGCTACGTAACTTAGGCGTGCCGGACAGTCTCGTACACATCTTGCGAGACTATCTATCGAATCGTACTTTCCGCTTCAGAGTGGAGGGCACGCTGTCCTCCCCCCGCCCTGTCCGAGCGGGAGTCCCTCAGGGCTCGCTGCTCTCGCCCCTCCTCTACGCGCTATACACTAGCGACATTCCCCGTACCCCGGCAGTGGAACTCGCGCTGTACGCAGACGACACCGCGATTTACACATCTTCTTGGTCGAAAGATCGAATTCACCGTCGCCTTCAGGAAGCGGCCGACGCCATAGGCGTCTGGTTCCGCCGATGGAGAATCGAGGTGAATCCAGAAAAGAGCGCAGCCTTATTGTTTCCCCTGCGCAAGTTCGACTCCGTCTCGACGATTCGTCTTCTAGGCAAGCCGATCCCCTGGAAAGAACAGGTTAAATATTTAGGAGTTACTTTTGACAGTAAACTGTCCTTTAGGCCGCACCTTCGCGAAGCCCGCAGAAGGGCCGCATTTGTCCTTAGCCGATTATACCCTCTTCTATGCAAGCATAGTAAAATGTCTCTTAGAAATAAGCTGACACTATACAAAACTTGCATACGCCCTATAATGACGTACGCCAGTGTCGCATTCGCGCATGTGAATCTCGACACGCTACAGACATTACAAAACAAATTCTTACGTATCGCGTCAGGCTGCCCGTGGTACGTAAGAAATGTAGACCTACATAGGGACTTCGAACTAGTCTCGGTTAAAAAATTCGTCAAAGACGCCTCTCAAAGGCATTTCGACTTAGCGGCGTCGCACCCTAACCCGTTAGTGGTGCAATCGTGTTCTTACGCGCCGAATCAAAACGATCCGCGAGCAAGACGGCCGCGGAACATTTTAACAGACCCCGACGACGCGATAACGTTAGCGAACGCCGCGTATTTCAATACACGAACTCGGCTGCGTCGCCGCCGGCGACGGCGCAGACCGCCTAGGTTCGTTATACCTCGGCCGCGATCGGGCGCGGTCGGGACCCCCGACAGACGACCGTACTAACACGGTCGCTATTCATAGTAATTCACAGTTACACTCAGTTACATACATTGCACTCCACTTAGGGTAATGTATTATTTTAATTTATCAAATTTAAAATTTTAAATTCAATTTTTAAATTCCATTCTCAGATCCCGGAGGCGCGAAAGCGCCTTCATTCTCTTATTTCCGAGCCAGTCAATTTAGGCTCTAAGCTTTGAGGACGGGCTTACTAGCCCGCCCCCCCCAACCGGTTACGCTGTCAAGGCCCTTAGGGCTAACAGCAAACAAACATAAGATAACATAACATAACATAACATTTCATAACGGGAGTCGCCTCTTGAGCGCCGACCTGAGCGGACGTGTTTATGACCGCTGTCCGAATCCCGTTACGAGTGCGTACCAGTGACCGAATTTGCTGCTTGCTGCCGACGGCTGCTGAGCAGTTTGCTGATTTCCGAAGTAGGATCAGGTTTTATCCTGAGAGGTAAGTGGAGTGTTCGATACACACAACCTACGCTTCCCACCAGAGGCGAGGACTTAGGTGCCGCCACACACCCCCCCTGCCCCGCGGCAAGGGGGACGCTAGGAAGTGTTAGATCTAAAGTGTTAGTTTGTAAGTTTTAGCTCGCGAGTGGGGGTCCTTGAAGATGGACCCCAAAAATAATTCGACCGCGGCCCTTCTGGCCTTTCTAAAACAGTGCTATCCCGAGGTATTCGCCGTGGTACCTCAGGAGATCAAGCGCGCGCACGGCGAATGCATCATCGAGAGCCCGGCGTCTCCTTCAGAGGCGTCGGAACGAAGCTGCCCGACTAATTCCGAGTCGGGCCGATCGTCGCCGGCTCTAAGCGACGCCGGCAATACCGCTTCCCCGATGGAAGCCGAGTCCGCGTCCGAGTCTGGATCCGAATCCAGCTCGGAAATATCCGACGATAACGACGGGTTCGAGACCGTCGTCGCTAAAAAGCGTAAGGGGAAACGCGCCAAGGCGTCTCCCCCAGTGAAGCGAGCCTCACTAGCCGCGCCCCAAGTTCGCGCCAAAACCGCCGAGTTTCGCGCCAAAAGCGATGACTCACCCATGACGTCACCCGCGCCTGTGACGTCATCCGCCGCCGCGCCCGGTGAGTCATCCGCTGTGACCACGCCCCAAGCGCGTAAAATCAAACCGCCGCCGCCGGTGGTTTTACAAGATAAAAAGGCCTGGAACAGCATCTCCGCGTGGATGCTGTCCCAGAAAGTTAACTTCACTTCCGCGAAGTCGATGCCGCACGGCATTAGGATCAAATTAGGGTCGCCTAACGACCACCGCGCGTTAACCGCTCACTTGAGAGCGAAAAATATTAGCTTCCACACGTATGCACTGGAAGACGAGCGCCGTCTGCGCGTCGTCATCAAGGGCGTACCTAAGGAAATAGGTTGCGACGAGGTCGAAAGCGACCTCAAATCCAAGGCGTTCCCGGTGCGTGAAGTGCACCGCATGTACGGGGGCAGGACTAAGGCACCATTCGACATGGTGCTAGTCATTCTCGACCTCTCTCCGGAGGGGAAGAAAATATACAACATTAAGTCGGTCTGCCATCTGACCGGCATAGAAGTATAAAAACTGAATAAACTTAAAAAATAAATAAATAAATATAAATACAGTAATTATTAATTTTATACTGTATTTATAAATTTATTACTGTCGGTCGGTATATAAAGTTTTTACTTTTGGTTATTTTTTTGTATTTATTCATGTTTTTAGTTTTTTTATATAAAAAATACCATATAACAAAAAAGAACCCCGAGCGAAGCTCGTTGACCCAGGTACTGTATAGATATATAGTAATATATAATTAATATGAAGACGTGGTTAAATCACTTAATTATATTGATCTAACAAACTGAGCGTTATCCAATTCAATTTGTTGGTAACTTAGAAATGGAGCTTTTGAACATATTATATTTACACACAACTTCATCTTTAAGTCAACGTGTTAAGGTCTATATTGCTTGATTTATTAATATTTAAATTTGTTTAGCGTGTTTACTTTGAAAAGTTCCTATGATAGCTGGTATTACAAATATTTATTTTATTTGAGGATTATTTGATGAGTAATTGGTATGGAGTATGGACATATTAGATCCACTCGTTTTCAGGTTTTTGTAGATGATATACCTACATCTATCTATACAAATAATAATAATCTAATTAAGTCGAATCTGTACATTTTTTTAATCTAAATTAATATAATTATTATAGTCATTATTATCTACACTAAGGCCGAATCTAAGGTTTTTAGAATTTTTATCTGTCTGTCTGTTACCGCATCATGCGAAAACCACTGGAGGGATTTTATTGAAATTTGGTATGATGATAGCTGGTTATCCGGGTCAACATATAAGATACTTTTTATTGCGGGAAAATATCTCATCTCTGAGAAATCTATACCAAACGTTATAACGTAAGTAGGGACGAAGCCGAGCGAAGCGAGGGTGAGTCGATAGTTTATAATATTTAAATAAGTATAGGTTTCCATTTAAAATTTTTGTATAGATACTACTAAACATAAAATATTGAGTTTGAAATAAATATTAAATATAGACCCTGATAAATTTAACCACTTTTATTATCAGCTCAAATAAAACTTTACTCCTTTGTACGGGAATGTAACCCGAAAATATATCATACAATCAATCAATTCTTCAATTATGAATATTTACTTTTTAACCATAAATAATTAATTATTTATTTATTCCCATAATGAAAGAAATTACATTTTATTAAAAATATATGTTTGCATTATAAATTCGTATTCGTTTAAAATGTCATCTTTTGCAATAACACACTTAATAAGTGACTAAAACTACAGCAGAATGTAGCATTGCAAGTCATTAAAACTTTCTGTTTATATAAATTACTAGCAGACCCGGTCACACGTTCCTGTGGCACACATATATATTTCTTTTAATTTTTCAAGAAAAAAAAAGGAAATAATCGGGATTAATAACTATCCCATCTTTAAAATTGGATCAAATCACACATTTAAAAAAAAATTGTTAAGATCGGATATGTAGTTTCGGAGTTCATCCCGGACCAAGATCGTGACACGGGAATTTTATCTATTAAGATGTTATCCGCACACGGATTATTTTGAAAAAATGAGGATTTCTCTCAAAAAGCTTTACAAAATTTAAATGTAAGCGCATTAAATTACACCTATATTTTTCAGTCATGTATATATATATGACTGAAAACTATAGGTGTAATTTAATGCGCTTACATTTAAATTTCATATATATATATATATTTGCTCAATTTTATCCATATTTTGATCTCTCTCAATCTTTTTTCAAATTTCGAATACTTTACAGCAAACTTAATTAAACTTGCTATAAAGCATTCGAAACCGTGTATACATAGTTTCTACCTTGCGTTTCTATCCGGTTTATGTACAAAATATGACATACAGTAGTTGGAATAAACGTAAATATTACCTCGGATAAAACTTAAAATTTTGAATACAATTTGTAATACATATTTTTTTCTATTTACCAGCAAATAGATTTAAATTCAAGAGACAGCGTTCTCAATGCTTTCTTCAAGGCCGGTAACAGGAAGCCGTTACAAATTGCTAGTTGAGACTAAGTTATGAGCTTTCCCATCCATTTATTCACAATAAATTCACGCTAAAATATGCGAATGAATAACGTTTTTCTTCCTCTTCTATATTTATTTTAATCAATTAATTATTGCTTTGAGTAAGAATTAGCTTATGTTCAATCCTTTTTAACGTCCCACTGCTCCTGCATGGGGATCAGGCCACAGTCCACCAAACTGGCCAAGCGGGTGCGGATTGGCGAACTTCACATGTTTTTCGAACAACTTTCAAAAAACTTGCCAGGTTCTCTCAGACATGCAGGTTTCCTCATGATGTTTTTCCTCACCGTAAGCCAAATGTTGGAAAAGATTTACATATGAAAATATCAGAGGTGCAAACCCCTAGATTTGAACCCGTTTCACTTGGTTTTCCAAGCGAGCGCATGACCGCAAGGCTACCACTGCCCTTAGTATTAACTTGCAATCCCCTAATAAATATAAAGTAAATTATTCAGTAAATTAAGATAATTAAATTTTGGTGGGTTTGTATATGGAGGATACTATTTATAACTACTAAACTCATCTTAACTTTAAGTAATCTATTATTTTATAACTTTTGATGTACTGTACAAGAGAATCGCAAAAAATAAATAAAAAAATATATATCAACATTTATTAGGTAATACAATCACAACAAAACAAGGTGTTTGGAATAATTTAAAACTTCGTGAGTCTTTTTATGTAATTTGTAATGCTTTTGTCGAACATTGTTCGACAACTAGGTATATACGTTACGTAATTATTATCTCTCAAACAGCTTTTCTCACCCTTTTTTTTTATGTAACTATAATAGAAGTGATATAAGCACATCTGAATCTCAGAAGCGCAAAATCCGCGCTTAAAAACGATTAAATCATCGTTTCAAACATTACCAATAGGTTAACAATATTAATATTATCAACGAATACATAAACGTATTTAACTATTTAGTAAAACCGCATCCTCCTATAAATTGTACCAAAAGAGTGGAAAAATTCTATACCCTTGACCTGTCCCGAGCATTACGGGAGTCGCAATGAAATCCAGAATTGATCTGAAGACGTGCATGTTACATTACTGCACATTAATAATATAATACGAGTACATAATATCGTCAACCGAGATGAATTAGATACCTAATTTATAATCGTTATTTCATTTCAAAAATTAGAAACTACTACTTTTAATTATTTCTAAAATACATGCTTGCTTCATTGGATGATCATTATGTAACGTCCTAAATTAAAAAGAAAAAAATAAATCCACAAAAAAATTCTTATAACCGAGATGAGGCAGCCAGTGGCTGTGATAGACAGAAGGCAATAATAAACGTCCTGAAGAACTCCCAATTAACAACTTTAATTACCCAGGACAAGAAGTCTTGGGAAAAAAATACAAGAAAAATGAAAAAAATATAAAAAAAAATCAACGAACGAAACGTTTTATAAAAAACTTAAAAAAAAACTACTTCAAAAAAAAAACACTAAAAAGTAAAAAATAACTGATTGGTAGTTTCTATTTACTATAGATATCTAATCCAATATTTTCGAAGTCGGTGTGCCCTGATTTGTATCGGCTAGCACTGACTTTGAAAATATAAAAAAAAAACCGCTAAATTGAAAGCCTCCTTCCTCCGTTTTGAAGTCGGTTAAAAAAGAAAAATTCGAATATTTTTTGATAACTACTATAAAATTTCTGTTAAAATTTCTATTTCTAGTGGGCCAAAAGTAAGATAGGCTATAATTTGAGCCTCTTGTTAATATGTTCACAATTTCAGTATTACTACTAAAGTCGCAAAACTTAAAAAAAATAGCCAAACTAAACGTTTTCTGTCATAATTTTTCAAACAAAATATAAGAATAATGTACGAACGTAACAAGGCAAAATATGAAGTTGCCCCTCAAATCCTCGTCAGCGCTAATGGCGGCATCTATCAAATAAGCCCTAACAAAGTGGCGTAATAGGCTACATCACATGTCATTATGATAATATTTTGATGAGAATAGACAGCTTAAGTTATATCATTATTTTTACTGTTTTACTAATATATTCATTCACTAGTCAACAAATGTTATTTTGGAGATAATATATTAATTATCTATATTCGCGTTGTTTTAACGAGGGTAAATTTTTTAGGATTATACAGGCAGTGGTAGCCCAAGCAACGTGTTTACTAGGGAAGCGTAGTGAAGCAGGTTCAAATACCGGCGTAGCACGTTTGATAATTTCATGTGTGAATCATTTTCAACATGATTATCACTTGTCTTACGGTGAAGAACAATATCGTAAGGAAACCTGCATGTCTCAGAGAATCTCTCAAGTTTTCGAAAGACGTGAAGTCCGCTGCACTTGGCCAACGTGGTGGGCTATGTCCTGACCCCTGTCGTCTTGAAGGGAGCCTCGCGCCCAACAGTGGGACGTTAAAAATAGATGAAAATAAATATTTAATATTATTATTAATAAATTTTGAGATATTTAATGTATATATTTATTAGACTACACATGACGTCAAAGATACAAACTTATATAAATATCACATACACTTATAAAACAGTACTCTCTTTTTATCTTAGTCGGTTAACAATACCTATTATACTACACCAATAGATACAAAATATAATACCACTGA
The DNA here is from genome assembly GCA_033884665.1 of Argynnis bischoffii washingtonia. Lineage (NCBI taxonomy): Eukaryota > Metazoa > Arthropoda > Insecta > Lepidoptera > Nymphalidae > Argynnis > Argynnis bischoffii. The sequence continues at coordinate 809,263 of JAEMGE010000032.1, forward strand.
AATTAATCAAATCATCTTGTACTAATGCAGGTGGAATTATTAAATAGCCTAGTTATTACAGCGAGTAATAACGTCATATTTGCTCGCTTTGATATAGTTAAGCTTTCAAACGTAGAAACGTAACGCGATTCAATCAAAATAATAATGTATTGCACATATTTGTCCTCTAGTGGTGTATTTTTTAGTAAAGGAATGATTTCCTATACTAATATTATAAAGAAGTAAAGTTTGTGAGTTTGTGAGTTGGTGACATTGTAGGGGGTAATCTCTGAATCTACCGAACCGATTTAGATGAAATTTGGTATGAAGATACTTTGAGACCATAGGAAGGACATAGGAACCTTTTTATCCCGGAAATCATCACTTAAGAGAGTAAAAATGGACATGAAAGTTTGTATTTGGAAGCAAGCTAGGGACGAACCCAAGCGAAGCGTGGGTGAGTCGCTAATGTATACATAAAATAAAACAGTAACTTAGTGAAATCGATATGCGCGTTTCACTCAAAAAGTACTGAACCGATTTAATTATTTTTTTTTGTAATGATAAGTTATTACTCGAGCCAACATTTAGGATACCTTTACTGCCAGAAAAACTTTTATTCCTACGGGAAATTACGATAAGTGTTTTTATCGACTTTAGAACTTTTTATGTCTAACTTGAAATATTATAACCTGCCTGCTTGAATATTTGGTACAATTGAAAAAACAAATTGTTAAAAAACCCCTACCTGCTTGAATGTTTATTAAAACAGCGAATAACTTGTTCTAACAACGTAACTTAGACTTTAAGTATATTTTACGTTTATCTCAGTTCAATGACCCCAAACTTCCTATAACTATAAAACTACAAAATGTATTGAAAGAAGCATTTCTTTATACAAACAGAGACCTTATAAAAGTTATTGCTCTGTAGCCTAACTTCTAAATTTCAAAATTCAAATTTAATTTAATTATTACATTAAAATATAATATTTTTAGTATAGGGGTTGTAAATACGCATTCTCTTGTACTTGAAGAATGTAGGTCAACGCGCGATGCGCGAGCGCCGCGTTCCACGCCGAGTCGACAAATGCTATTCCCACGCGAAGCCCGTGTCGCTTGAGTTAACGCCGCCCTGTTACGAACTTAGTAGTTAGTATTATTGTACTTCTTTTACTACATTTAAATACACCAGTGACTAACACTACAGCTCCATAGCTCATGTGTTTACTTTTTATGTTCATTTCACACAACTTTTCACGATATACGACAAAACAGACTAATATACAAACTACCAAATACCATAAGGTGCATTGTCCTTTATCATTAGTAATCGTTATTGCCCTTAACCCTTGTCCTTTCATTCTGTTATCATAAGTCTTATCTATCGATAGCAAATCGATGTCAGAAGACCCATAGTTTACCCGCTGGAGGCGTACACCCGCATATTGCCGCAGACTCATTAACCTCGGACGTGATCAAATCCGACCGTACTCTGTCGGGAAATGTTGTGAGTTGTCAAAACATAGTTTATTAGATAATATTGGGTTTTTTCCAAACAATAATGTAATGTAGCGTGTTGATTTGTAGACTTGTCCTTCTATCAGACACAAAGGGAGTAAGGAAATTGTTCCGAGAGTGGTGATATGATATAAAACTATCCTATATATTTAATTAAACGATCATCGTTACGCTTATGTTTTTAATAACTCCAACTAAGGATCTGTCAGTAATCTTTTGCAATAGGTACTCTTGTTCCACGGACACCACTTATGTATAAGTAGGTATAAATAAATAAATATGTTAGGACATTAACACAGAGCACTATCTAGTTCCATGGTAAGCTACGAGGCTTGTGTTATAGATACTAGATATTTGATTCACTATACATATATAACTTTAAATATATACATAAATATAAAAATCCATACTTCAGAGTATAAACATTCTTACTCATCATACAAATGAATGCCCTCAGCGGGATTCGAACCCGCGACCGCTGGCAACAGCAAACAGGGTCTCTACAACTTGAGCCAAACGTGTCGTCAAAAGCAATAAACTTAACTTGTAACTAACTATACATTTTAATTTACCACCCTTTGCCATATCAATTTGAAACATTGTATATATGAAATGACTATATTACCATTATCGAGGTGACCTGATGATGTAGCTAAGAGGTGGATAATGATACTCTTCAACAGCAACTAAAACCCAACTAGAAAAAAAAATTAATTTGGCCTCTTTTGATTCACAATAACGTATCATATAAATTACATTACATTTTTTTAATTTGATTTATTAAATAATACCAAATAGCAAGCCAAATTGAAAACTACTTCATTCTTAAAGTTGGTTAAAGTAATAGGCTTTAAGGCTTCTCAAAGATAAATAGTATGAAAGAGCTTCAGTGTTATTAGTCATCCTGTTCTACGCGATCGAGCACGTTCGATTTGGAAACGAAGGAAAGCGAGTCCAAATCCTAGGTCTCGCTTCTCTGATATCTATACTCTAAATTAATTTTCCAAACCCAACATAAAACTAAGTATATAAAAACCAATCCCAAGAGGCACGAATAAGAAAAAAGTATTTATTTGTTTTATTATGCTCACAACAATCTACAAGGCCTGTGTACATGTAAATATATATATTTTTAAATAAGAGGCGCTATAATAAATTAATTATTATTATAACATTTAAACACTTTTAAAGATCTATTTAATAAAAACCTATACAGTATACATGCAGTAACATATAAGCTACTGTTAGTAATAAAATTTGTCAAAAAAATGATTTCAAAAAAATGTCTGTAGATAAGGTAATTTCTTAATATTTTTTAATTACCTGTGTTTCAACAATTAAATATTTTATTTCTTTTAAAAAACCAAATGTCATGCTTTTTTAACAAAATATTGTTTTAATATATAGATATATCCACCATTTGGTGGTACTTTACCATGAAAAATATTAAATATGTAATTATGAAAAGTAGGAAAATATTCAATAGAATGTAATAAAACATATTTTCTTTACTTAATTTTGAAACTTGCATATAATTAGAATTACAGTAATAAACAAATTTAATAATTGACAATTATTCAGGTTTTTCTAATTTTGGTAAATATAAAAACTCAAATAGGTACTGTTACTAAATTGCTAATATAACTCTGTTCAACGGATCTTTGTTGTTAAGTAATATCGTTCAGCGGTTCATGAATTTATTGTTATTTTATGGCATTTAAAGGTTCTTATAATGAAAATGTGACTTTTAATGATTTTTATTTTCAAGTATTCTTCGTTATAAATATAATAATTCAGATTACTTTTAAGAGTTATGTTTTCAAAATAGTCAATGACTCATATCTATTTATATATGCTTTTTGCACTGTCTTATCAGTATTGTTTCCATTGAATTTTTAGTTAGTCACTTTTCAATTGGGTGTGCAAGTGTAAGCTATGATATTAAAGGAAATATTTCCAATATATAACACATTTGAGATTCAAGTTAATTTAATTGGTAACAATCCAGTGGATTATTTTCTTGAGTACCCATTTGGTGTAATTTTATAGGTAATACCCGTGGACAAGCTGATAAAGGGAAGGTTCCAAGATAATTTTGAGTTTTTGCAGTGGTTTAAAAAATTTTTTGATGCCAACTATGATGGAAGGGAGTATGATGCGTTCGAGGCCCGTGGTGGGATAACAATTGGGTCGGGGGCGTGCGACAGCGGCGTGCCTCTCTGCGCTAGCGTCGCCCCGGCGCCCAAGGCCCGGCGCGCCATGCCGCCGCACTCGGGCAGTACGCATCCCACTCCTTTATCATTCATGCTCCCCACACAGACCGTTAGGCTGACTGCATCACACTCTCATATCACTTCTCAATTCAATCTCGGTCTTGGTGCACTCCCACCGGTAGTGACACCCCGTATTATTTCTTTTTATTTTACTTTCCTTTTTTTTCTTTCGTAGATAGTACCCATTGACAGGCTGGTGAAGGGTCGGTTCCAAGATAACTTTGAGTTCTTGCAATGGTTCAAGAAGTTTTTCGATGCTAACTACGGGGGTACGGAGTACGATGCGATGGCGCAACGCGAGGGGCTGCCCATGGGGCACGGGGCCGCTGGCGCTCCGCCCCGAGCCGCCCCCACCGCTGTTAAGAAACCGGCGGCCCCCATCGCTAAAGTCGCCGCTAGACCCCAAACCAGTACTATTTCTTTTTATTTATTAGTTTGCAGTTCTATCAGTATTCATTTGCATATTATATTCACGTTTACTATATTGTTATTATACTACTATACTAATGTGTATTTTATATTGGCATCAATAATGAACCATTGCTGTATAATTATAGATAAAATTTTATTTTTTAAAAGTATTTAAGATTTATATAGGTTTATGTAGTATACCGACCCTTTGGCACTAACACCTTTCATATATTTATGTTTGTACTGTGTTCTATTATTTTTTGGTTTTCCTTTTGTTTTTCTCAGTTTATTTTATTTGCTTTAATTTTGTATATTTATGTAAATATGTATATGTAACATTATTACTTTTAATTACCCTGAACAAATGCATATCCCAGTTTATTTATTTCTTAAATGAAATGTAAATATTGTGTTCTACTTAAATTCCTTTATGAGCCCTTCTTGATAAAGTTAAAAATACTGTAATTTTATAACATAGCTGTATATGTTTATTCAAATGTATTGTAATGTGTGTAATTATTTTTGCAGTTGGAAAAGCTAACAACACAATTAGGTCTCCGCCCACTAATTTATCGAGATTAAACCAAAGTGCGAAAGGGGACTCAAAAATCATTGATGATCTTAATATACAGGTAAGATGTTTTTTTTTTTATTTTTTCAATTATATGCACATGCTTCATGTATATGTTGGTTTAGTTTAGTATTTCTTATTCATCATACAAAGTAGACAGAGAAAGAATATAGTTATATCTCACTCTGTATCTGTATTAATATTGTACATGGGCCATATTAATGAACAAGATCGAATTCAGATTGCCATTATTTACCTAATAGTGAGATTATGGATAATATTATCGAACTAGTGACTTACCCTCTCTTCGTTCGTGGGTGAGTCTCCAGGTATGCGGATTTTGTTCACAATTTTAAAGGTTTTAATTTCTTTGTGCGGAACCCTATTTCCTTATAACATCAGCTATCTATCAGTAAAAGTCCCATCAAAGTCAGTCCCGTTTCGGAGATTAGCCAGAACAAATAGACAGTAAAAAAATTTAAAAATTGTTATTTTCTTATTAGTACTATATAGACTTTCATTTGAACAGACACTTTAAGTTTATTTCTGTATAGATAAGTGCTATTTAACTAGACTCTTAAGTCTTAACTCAGTACTTAAGAGCTACCTTACACCATTTTTGACCAACTCCAAAAAAGGTGTTGATCTCAATTCTAGAGTGCTGAGTAAAGATAGATGTCTTTGCTAATGATTTTTTCTAATGAGTAAGCTATAACCATATTGTATATGTATAACACCGTTGTAATATCAAATATTTAATATAACAGTCTAAACTAATAACTACAATAGATGAGCAATGTTTCTTTTTAGTTGTCGCACATACATTTTTTTTGAGGCGAAATTGCATGTCTCAGTCTTGATGTAATCTTAATACTCGTAGATACTTATTAATTTACAGTCATACCGTGACTAAAAAACCCTGTTATATGACACTAACAATTGATGTATTTGAAAATATTTTGGCCTAAATAATTAATTATTATGATAGTAAAACAGAAAAAATCTATGCCACGGGAACTGTACATTTTACCGGGATAAAAAGTAGAATGTCTATGTGCTATTCCAGACTATAATCTATCTCTGTGCCAAATTTCAACCAGATTCGTTCAGTCGTTCTGGCGTGATCGAGTAACAAACATACAAACATCCATCTTAACTTTCACATTTTTTATTTTATCAAATAAAATAATAATGAACAGAACATGAAGATATAAAAGCGAGAATTATAGAGCTTCATAATATTATTGTTGACATTGCCTTTTACGATGTATTTGATCACAATGAAAATATTTGCTCTGCAATATCAATGAAAATGTGTTATAGGTAATAAGCCATAATAACATTCATCGGATTTGTTGAATTTGCTAAACTCAGCAATAATTTGTTTATCGTTCTACATTTTCTTTAATTTCACGATATATATTTTTTTAGTAATATACGATACGTTTTAACATTCTGCCTTTTTTAACGTCCCACTGCTGGGCACGTGCCTACCTTAAATTCGAAGGGCATCAGGCCATAGTCCATAGTCCACCACGCTTGCCAAGTACGGGTTGGCGGGACTTTACACGTCTTTCGAAAAATATTTTAACATATTGATAAAAATGATGTATATAGTGATATTGAGATGATGACCTTAATCTTCATAGCGTATCAGCTGATATAGCACTTTAGTGCTAATCTGAAATCGGCTTATTTGTACGGATGTGTGACTTTACTGGTTTAATCCTTGTACTGCCTTAGTGCAGAATAATAAAAAAAATATCGTGTTCTTTTCGCTGTTTCGCATTTATACGACCGCTGCTTGTTTTTATAATTAGGTTTTTTCATTACAACGCATTTAATTTAAAATAAGCTAACGTAAACCACGACGGATGAGAAAATAGAAAGAATATAAAGAAGTTGAACTGCGGTTCGCATAAAACTTAAATGTGCTTGAGTGAAGTTGACGCTCTTGAATTTGCGCACGTGCCTCTAGTGTAAATTTTTTATTGCATTATATTTCTAGATATAGTATCAATTATATAATACTTTTATAATTATATAATGTAGTGTTGTGCGCTATAATTTCACAGGTGTAAACAAATTATACTTTGTATTACTTTTTAACCGACTTCAAAAAAAAAGAGGTTATCAATTCCGGTATGTAATATTATTGGGACTGCGAAATATTCACATATAATAATCTATTAGGACTTCCAAACAAATAGGTATACGAAAATTTATAGGTAGGTATGTATGTTTGTTCACGTATTTCTCCGAAAGTTTTGAAGTCGGTGCCTACCGACAACGCTTTAGGATATGAATATCTAATAGGTAAATATGACAAGGTATGAACTCTTGTTATTATATTTAAAATATTAGTACCTAGGCGACCGAGCTTCGCTCGGAGTTTTTGGCCAAAAGTACAATTTTCTTTTTAATTTAGCTTAAAAATAAAGAAAATAAAAACTTAAATAAATACAAAAAAAAAAAACAAAAGTAAAAACTTTGTATCTGTCCGAGATTCGAACCCGGATACCTGTAATTGTCAATCTTGCGCCTTGACCGCATGACTATGGTACTTATGCCCAAGTTTGCTAAATTAGCGTCCTTATTTTGCGTGAAATAGATTAGCTTTGCATCGGGTGGCACCGACTTCGAAAATATCTGATTAGGTATCTATAGTAAATTAAATCCCCCGTTTAGTTAGTTTTTTAAATTACATTGTTTCGAAATTCGTATCTTAGAGCCAAAAAACTTCGTGTACATACTTTTTTTTTAAGTTTAATAAATAATAATTTTGACATGTGTCCTACCGTATAACAGTAGCAATGAGTCAATAAACCCCCCGATTCTTGTCAGCTTACCTTTTGAAAATCAAGTAATCCACCATTGTTTAAAGAATTCTGTAAATATCTATAGGTAGATACACTGGCAGAATCTGCGGCTACGCCCTCGTTCAATCTACGAACAAAACTCTTTGTCTTTATGTTATACAAATATATATTTATGACTATTTATATTATATTGTTCATACAAAAAATGGGGGATGGGAGTAGGAAGGTGAAAAATACTTTACGACCTAGTCTCATACCTACCAAATATAAAAAAAAAAAACATTAAAATGCGAGCTGTTTCGGAGAAGTGCTACCACAAACACCGTGACACGAAATATTTATATATTAGATCAATAGGCAGAGGCAAGCCCTTTCAAAAAAGTTAGGTAATTGTTTCTCCAGTTTGTCAAACGATTTTCTTTAATAATTTTCTGTAATATAAAGATTGGATAAAATGTCAGAATTTTACAAAGATATATTATTCTAAAACATATATATAATATTAAGATCCGGTCCGGCATATGGTAACAAGTACATGTAGAAATTATGCAACGTGTGGTGCATTTTAATAACATCTCGTATGTGGGCCAAGGTTTCACTTGTTCACCCTTTTGGTATACGAGTTGTTTTACGGCATAATTATTTTAACCAGTTACAAATTAGATGTAATTGGAATAAAAAAATATTCGAGTAGGTAAAACTTAGTTTAAACATGACTTTAGATAGTTAATTTTATGGTCTAATGGATGCCTATAATTGAGTTTGTATGTCTTTTTCATACATCTTTATTATGTTTCTTAAATGTCAATATTCAATAATCTCATCTATACATATAATAAAATTCTAACAAAGCCGAATCTGTGCATTAAATATTTTTTGGAAAATCTTATTGAAATACCTAGTCATTATGGTCAATACAGAGGCCGAATCTATAGTTTCTAGAATTTTTGTCTGTCTATCTGTCTGTGACCGCATCACGGAACAACCTCTCGACAGATTTTGATGAGTACATATTATGATAGCTGGTTATCTGCGTCAACATATAAGATACTTTTTAGTGCCCGAAAATATCTCATCTCTGAGCTAAACGTTAAAACGTAATGTTAAATGTTTCAAATATTTTGTCCTGCCTTATGATGTATTTTATATTATACATGAAATTAGTCAATACCATTTGGTTGAACACATATGTACTAATTATAAATACTCACTGTATGATATTTTCCTCTAATAATAATATTTGTGCTAAATGCAATACATGCGCTTATCTAAAATAATGAGGCAAAATTATTTTGATACTCTTTATGATATTTATTCCCTGAAATTACAGCATTGCAGACTGCAGTATTTTCACCTTTGACCTCTCTTCGTTATCTATTTTGTTTTAAAGCGAAAGCCTTGATTCTATAGACTTTGTTCTACAAACATTTCTGAACAACGTAAAATAGCGTGTAGTCACGCGTAACTTTTCTATTATTTTTATATTATTTCTTACAGGCTTAAAACTAACGTCTGCATTTTATAGTCTTTTTCTTATGTCTTAAAGGAATTATGAATAGAAAAATAATTTTGAAACAGAGATTGTAGATATATATTTTTTTTCTATATTATGTTTAGAGATTTGCTGAATACTCGATATACGTTTTAAAAACTTATCTTTGGTGGAATCTAATAAAAAGTAGTTATACGGGAAAGCAAAAAGAAGCTTATCCTACGGGAACCGTTTTCCGGGGTGAAAAGTAGCCTATGTGTTATTTCAGACTATAATCTATCTCTGTGCCAAATTTCATCCAGATCCGTTCAGCCATTCTCGCGTGTAAAAGTAACAAACATCCATACTCACAAACTTTTACAATTATACATAATATTAAGTATAGATAGGCACACTTATGCATTTATAATATTTCTTTCTATTCACCATCAATCAATCGATGAGACCCTACTTGTTGCTATTTACTACATACCCCGCGCGCTTACAGTAACTTGCCTACCTCTATATTAATATCCCGCGGGAATAATCAAACTCTCTCTATGAAAATCACGTCGACGTGTTGCCCCGTTACTGAATAAAATAATGTCAAACGAACAGATACATTCATAATTATGATATTACTTACTAGTAGTTTATTTAGGTACGCGGATTTTATTCACAATTTCATGGATTTTACATAATACTTTTTATTTAAAATGTTCATGGGTTTTAATTTTATTCCGCGAAACCCTAATCTTTTTCCAAAGTTACTACGTATACCTGCCAGTGAAAGTCCTGTCGAAATCGATCCGGCTATTTCCGATTAACCGAAACAAATACAGATGCATTTAGTAAAAAGCTGTTATTTTGACGTTACAAACAGACACTTATAATTATTTGTATGTATAGATTACCCCGCACCTAAAGTTCTTAACGTGATGCTACTGTTGATAACGAATGAGTAAAGCCTATATTTTCAGGAAGGTTAAAATTTCCCTAAATAGACTTATTAAGTTGTTAGTTTTAGAGATTGACGCATTCCAACTAACAAACAAACAAAAATCAGTTTTGTATATTTATCTTCTTATATGTATATATATATATATATATATATATATATATATATATATATATATACACAGCGTTTTTTAGGGTTCCGAAGGGTAACAACGGAACCCTATTACTATGCCTCTACTGTCCGTCCGTCCGTCTGTCACAGGGCAGTAACCTTAATAGGTAGAGAGTTGAAATTGTCACAGAATATATTATATTTCTATTGCCGCTATAACATTAAATAATAAAAAAAAAGTAAAAAAATTACAAGAAACATTTTTTTAACGTTCGTAATCAATCATCGAAGTTAATATACTACATACAAAGTAAAAGTCACATTAATAAAAAGTGCGCGTACGATGGTGCGGAACCCTTCGTGTGCGAATTCGACTCGCACTTGTTTGTTTAAAGCCTTTACGAAGTTCTCGTGATATATACAAAATAGTCAATGCTATGACCATTTTTTTTTTAGTTCAATTTAAGATTTGAAGTGTTAATTATATGAATTTCAATTGTAGATTAACGAATTAAAAGCAACAGTCGACGGACTTGAAAAGGAAAGGGACTTCTACTTTGGCAAGCTTCGGGATATAGAGTTGATCTGTCAAGAGATGGAAGAACAGCAGAACGCTCCTATTGTTCAAAAGATTTTGGAAATCTTATATGCAACTGAGGTAAGGATTTTATATATTATACTAGCGACTCACCCTCGCTTCGCTTAGTTTCGTCCTTAGGTACGTTTTAACGGTTAGTATGAAATATAAATCTTTGAATTTCTCGGCTTTTCTGTACTATAATATGCATATATTATACATATAAACCTTCCTCTTGAATCACTCTATCTATTAAAAAAAACCGCTTCATTATTCGTTGCGTAAGTTTAAAGATCTAAGCATATATGTATATAGGGACAGACAGCGGGAAGCGACTTTGTTTTATACTATGTATTGATTATACTATATTATATGTTATTTGTATACTAAGTAGTAACTAATGTTCTTCCTACTTTTTTAATAATAAATAAATATAGTTATAAATACCTTTTAATACCTTGCCTTTGTTTTCGCTTCCAAATTCTCCCTACTTCCTCCACGGTCCAGGCAGCCTTGCATCACTGCGATGCTTGACATATCCAAGAGCAACACAAACTTCTTTTTACAATCTTTTTTGGTGTATGGTGCATTGTTCGGTTTAAAGAAATTTATTTCTCATTACGAACAATTCTTTTACATGAGAAACATATATAGAGATATAAGAAATTATGACATAATATGTTCAGTAGGACTGAGAACATTAGTTACAAAGAATATCTTTATATAACCTAGACTTAAAGCTATTGAAAGTTTTAGAATCTTTTATTTCTTTCGGTAAACTATTATAGAGTTTTGCTCTCTCAAAAGTTATTATAAAGTTATTAGGTCCCTCTATGCCTTTAAAAAGAAAATATAACAGCATCTTACAAAAGTTAGTTCACAATTAAACTAAAACTACTATTATTATGTGTATGTATTTGTGTATGTAGTAGTATGTACATATGTAATGGTATATAATATGTACAATATTTTATTATATATGTATATGTAATATATTTATTTAAGTATTTATATTTGAGTAACTGCACTTTAGTCTGCTTTTTAATACTATCTTTCTATCTCACTTACTCGTAGGTTAACTAGAAGAGATCTCTTCTAGAGATCAACCTTAAACCTACAAATTTTATTGTATGTTAATTTCTGTATTTTACATATAAGTTCAATAAAGAATAGTATATAATTCTTATTATGTAACATCGGCTACAAAATAGTAAAAATTATGAGAAAATGATTTTTATCAAAACATAATGAAACATAATTTTACAGAATATGTAAAACAAGGTAAACTAATGCAAGGTTTAAGCTACAGGTTAACTTTATCGTATAGACAATTGAAGTACCTATATCCAATAAATATATACTGCACATAATAATATAATATGACTAGCGACATACCCTCGCTTCGCTCGGGTTCGTCCCTAGCTTGCTTCCCCATATAAACTTTCTCCCCCATTCTCACCCCCCTTAACGAATGATTTCCGGGATTACAACTATTTCACTCATTCACTTTTCATATCATGAGGTTTAAAAAAAACTTATTTTAGTAAAAAAAAAAAAATTCTTCTATACAAAACTTTACGAAAGAATTATCCAATTTGGTGCAGTCGATCGGAAGGTATGCGCGTACAGACATTTCGGTGATCCAATTTTTTTTATACATATACATTGCATTATTATGAGATAAAGAAACTGGCGATAATGTAATATGTAGATGTACACACGTAATATGTGGCCATTATTATTAAAAACTATTTATGTACATATTAAATACAAATATGTCAATACAAAAAATAGTTTATTATAGACACTATACAAAAGTTATGTGAAACTATATACATATATCTGTATAAAATTAATAATTACTTTATTTCTATATAATTTTATAAATTAATTTTCATTATAATTGCAGGATGGATTCGCACCCCCAGAGGAGATAGACGGTGACAACCCTCATCCCCCAGAGGAGGACGAATATTGAATATAAAATATATATGCGTATCATAGTGCTCTTTGTATATTATAAACTCGAAATTATATCGCTTATTATCATCGACACCGTGCTTAGTATCTCACAGCCAATGAGTCGTAACGTGAGTTTATATGGAAATGTAGGACGGTGGCCCAAACCCATGTTGTTCCTATATGTATGCAACGATTCACACTGTTTTATGGATTTGACTAATATGTATGTTTTTATTGTATAAAATCGTTATATGAACCGAGTTGTTTTAAAATATAGCCTCTTAGTAATATAGAGACTGGTTTAATGGTCATGTTTCAACAATAGATTATTGTCTTAATTAATATTCAAAAGAGGACTTATTGCATCTATACCTTGTGAAGAATATAGGTTAAGAAAACAAGTAGGAGACTTCAAAATCCGGGTCTCGCACCATTACCACTTGCTTGTTCAGTGAAGGAAAAAACCATGAGAAAACCTGCATGTCGGAGAAAATTCAACTAGTCTGAAAGTTCATCAACTCGCATTTGGCCAGTGTGGTGGACTATGGCCTAATCCCCCTCGTATTGAGGAAAGGCTCGTACCCAGTAGTGGGACATTTGAAAGTTTGAATTATTATTATAATAACCACACATTTTTGATTCCTTACGTTTCGACATCAGGTATTTTTTTACCATCTAGTATATTTTATTATTATATTACTTATTATAATGCTGTTTACACACTATTAATAATGTCAGTCTGCAAAAACATTGCTTTAGACATTTCAGGTAAAGATATCATTAAGTCTGATTTTTAACAATATTAATATTTTAGATCATAAAAAATATTTTATTTAGCATACTCGGTTCTTGAAATAAATTTTTAAACTCGAAATATATATTGCAAAATCATGCAATTGTTCAACGTTTGAAATAAAACGCTAATCAAAAAAAATATTTCATTTTTATGCTAACAGTTTATATATATTGAAGTACTTTATTTTAATATATAGATATACATATATACCCTTTATGTTGCTTGCAACAGCTCCCACTAACTTCAGTAGTACACATGGCTGTGTCATACATAAGTGCATTCCTTATATAAATAGGAGCATTTTTATTCTTGACTGAATTTATTTCCAATCCCGTTTGTTTTTGTAGAATTTCTAAGGCGACATTTTTGTTTGTATGAGTAACATCGTGCAATGGTGCAGAAAGCGTGCTGATTTACCCGCCTTTGGGCCACTGGCCTGTTAACATGCATTTAATAGGTTGTTATAAATGGAGAGGTTTACTGTTAACTGTTTATTTGTATTGACGGAATTTATTCAAATTAAAGGCCCTAAATACTCTGCGATACGAGATGAAGTTAACTAGATCTGAATATTTTTGAATTAATAAAATTAATAGACGTTTCAAAGTGTATGTAAAATATCTATCTAGGGCCATACTATCATGACGGTGTTTAGTTTAATCGAATAAGGGACTTATCGTGTTTATGCACTAATTGTAACTAACTAGGTATTTTAATTATCAAAATACGATTTGTTGATTGATAGGTTAGAGTTTCTTAGCGCATTTTGCGAGACTAAGTAATAACGACTTGTTGGCGGGAAATGTTATCGCTGGTTAAACTTAATAGATAATTAATTTATTTACTGTGACAGCATTCATAAATTGCCTTAACCGCAAATATTAAAGCCTCTGGATTTCTGATCATGGAAGTCTTATCAAATAAATAACTACATTAATATAATTGTGTTTTATTTATAATTGTGTCCTTTTTTTGCTTGCTTGTTAAGCTTTCCATTATACAATATAAAATTCAACAAGGTTTTATTAATCTTTTTGTAATTAATTAATAGGCATTGAGGTCAATAACATCACTATGCTGTTAAAAAAATATAAAGAATTTGTTATATCACCACAACGACATATTAAAAATACAAAATATCAAATTTCAATGATCATAACCGTTAGAAACTGGGAAACCACTGATACTATATAAGAAACTGGATTCAGCGCCATTTAATAATAATACACAGTACAAAGTTATACTTTAAGGCGATTAGTGCCGTCAAAGAGGTACTTTCTAAAGCTTACTTCTCGTTTATGGCTTGACCGAAATGCGTGAAAAAAAATATATGAATCATCAACTCTTAAAGAATATTTTCAACAATAATTTTTTAACGTAGTACCAAAATAATATCTATTACTTTTTTCTTTTTTTTTTTAATGGTATATTTTTGACTTGAATTGCATACTGTTCCTAAATGGCTACGAATTTTTGCAACATTTAAAGACTAAAAAATAAATGATCTGTTGTATTTTATACCCCACTAAGCTTATGTAAATCAATTACTAATTTCCTATATTAAAATCGAAAATGCTAATTTCGAATCTCGAAGCTGTAGAGGTGCACTGCGCAGGCGCAGGCGGCAGTCGCGCGCTGGCGCTCAGGCGGGTAGGCTGTTTCACTTTTTGCTCAATCCGCATTAGCAATCGACTATTTATTTTACGTTGAATTTATTAATGCATGAGTGACAATTATTTTTATTTGTGTGCGTGCAAAGAATAATCGCTCGCAAACAGATAAATGTGTGGTGAAGTACGCGCTTGGACGCTTTTTAAAACGATTTTTAAAAAAATTCATGTCATATTATAGCGAATTTCATTTTATTAAAAAAATTAAACCGATTTAAAAAAAAAAACTAATCAGTTATAAATAGCTGAACGCGGTTTGTCGATCTACTGTCAGATATTTTCGAAATCAGTGCCAGCGGACATTGTTTGAATATCTATTATGATATAATAGCTATATTGAAATAGTTTTTATAATAAGTAGTTATTATCTACTAAACCTATTTCAGTTTTAGTTACACGTTTTAGTCCATGTAATAAAAACGACTGAACCGATTTTGATAAAATTCTTACTAGTCCCTAAGGTAAAATAAATGTAAGCAAATAAAAAAATACTGATCACGATCCGATTACTAGTATCGGAGAAATGCGTGGACAAACATACATACACCTATTTTTGTATATTTGCTTGGAAGCCCTAATAAATTATCATTTGTGAATATTTTGCAGTTTCAATAATTTAGACTTTATTTTATATATATTTATTTAGTAGGATTATAATTAATTATATAGTATGATAATTCTAGCATTGCATCTCTGACTCTGTTCGGATTGTATCGCTCGTAGGCATTAAACAATGCCGCGCGCTTATGTGGCGTATTCTTTGATCGGTGTTCTGGGTGCATAGTGCGTGGATTGTTCGATGTATTCGTGCGGGGTGCGCGGGTGTAGCGCGCTAAGCCCCGCCCAGACACACAAGACCATCGGGGACACAGCGGAAAGTACTCAATCATCACTAACACTAAAATTATGGAATGGGTATAGCCGGATAAGTATAACCACAGATTATATAATACTTTACTAGGTATAGGCAGTGGTAGCCCAGTAGTAACGCGCTCGCTTGCGAAACCGAGTGAAGCGGGTTCAAATCTCGGGCCTCGCACCACTGATATTTTCATGTGCGAATCATTTCCATCATGATTACCACTTGTCTCAAGGATGAAGGAAAAAATCGTGAGGAAACCTGCATGTCTGAGAGAACCTAGCAAGTTTTCAAAAGACATATGAAGTCCGCCAACCCGCACTTGGCCAGCGTGGTGGACTATGGCTTGATACCCCTCGTACTGAAGGGAGGCCCGTGCCCAGCAGTGGGACGTTAAAAAGGGCAGAATACACACTAGGTATAACGAATCGGCCCCCTTGAAATGACAACTTGTGACAACAAAATGAGGCTTGTGTTATGGATACCAGATAATTGATACACTACACATATATAACAATTAAATCCATACATATTATAAATATTATAATTCAATAAGGATTAAGGACTTGATGTAGAGTGCTTATATTAACACTTTGTAAATTATAATGATTATAAAGAAAAAAACATGAAATTTTTATTTTTTAATAATATATTTTTAATACATTTTTTGTCAAGTAAATTCTTTATGTAAGTGTTAATATAGGTACGCTCAATATGTCTTTATTACGTTCTTATTTTTTGGTATAGGTGGTCGAAATGTTGCACCATTTTTTTCAAACATTCTTTTTTAATAATAGTGTGAATTAAATACTATAACATATATTTTTTCTGTGATTTTAAGTCTCAAGGAACATCAAAAATAATAAAATATTTTTTTTAAAGGTTTATAATTATTCCAAAAATCAAATTATATATACAAAAGGCTAAAGGTTACCTAAAACCTCCCGTTAATTTTAAGTTTCTAGCTTTTAAGGTTTCGGATATATGCCATTTTTGACGATTTTCATAGTTACGCTCATTTTTCTTTATATCTTTTAGTCAAAGCAGAGTACAACAGTGAAACTCATATGCATCGCTTTTCTACATCCTTTAAAAATTGATTGATTTCTATGTGGCTTTTGTCGCTTTTGAGGGGATCCTATTGGAGATTTTCAATAGGGTGATTGGTAGTTTTCATTTACTATAGATAGGTACCTAATCAGATATTTCGATTAGTCGGTGTGCTTTGATTTGTATGGGCTAGCACCGACTTCCAAAACATTTGCTTTAAGGTATCTGTATACTAAATGAAAACTACCAATCAGTTATTTTTTACTTTTTAGCTTTTTTTGAAGTCTGTTTAAATTATTCTTATACAAGTTTTTATTTCTTCCATTTTTAGTGTAGACATATATAGTAGTAGCAAACAAAGTATTTTAAAATTTTCATTAGATGAAAAGTCAAAGATCCCCTATTTTCTACATTTAGGGTGGATTTTTTATTTTCAATTTAAACAGGACCAACATCTGAGGTATACTGTACCCTATCCAATAAAAAAAGAATCATCAAAATCCGACTACACTGTAAAAAGTTATACGAATGTGGTCAAATAAAAAAAAAATACGTGTGGAATTGAGAACCTCCTTTTATTTCGTTGGTTAAAAAATATAAAGAGACAGTAATTTATTTTACAATTATAATACAAAAATCTTATAATGTATGTCTAACATGATAACTATAATAATTAATATGTATTAGTCATTTTTATGTTTCGATTCAAGCATTCTCTTCTATTATTTAAAACTACAAATATATGTACATATGTAATAAGATTTCATTTCATAATTCATCGCTTTAAATTGGACCCGCCGTCAAGGCGAAAAGGCGACATTTTAAAATAATAAATACTAAGCTATTAAAACTTTAAAATATCTTTGGATTTTATACAAACAAAAATAATTACTGTATTAGTTTCAATAATTGGAATCTATGAATATATATAAATGTATATATAAATATATATATAAATATATATATAAATATATATATAAATATTATAATAGATAAATAATAAAATATTTCTGTGTATTCATCACGAACAGGCTAACAAGTGTCAGAAATAAATATTCAGTAGATTCAAAATTGAGCTAAAATATATTACTATCTATGTCTTATTCTTAAGCTTCTATTACTTATATTGAAACTTGAGTCAGTAATGGGAGTAGTAAACAGCTTTGTGTTTTGCTTCCTTTGCGGGGTTTGTGCCTTCGTTCGGTTTAATGTGGCATTTTTCTTTACTGGTTTATCATTTGTTTTATTGTTCTTTTTTGATTCCTTGCTATTTTTATTAAGATTAGATTTTATTGAGTCTACATTTTCAGCAGATTTTCTAGGTCTACCCCGAGGACGTTTAACGACATCATTTTTATCATTTGTTTTATTGTTCTTTTTTGATTCCTTGCTATTTTTATTAAGATTAGATTTTATTGAGTCTACATTTTCAGCAGATTTTCTAGGTCTACCCCGAGGACGTTTAACGACATCATTTTTATCATTTGTTTTATTGTTCTTTTTTGATTCCTTGCTATTTTTATTAAGATTAGATTTTATTGAGTCTACATTTTCAGCAGATTTTCTAGGTCTACCCCGAGGACGTTTAACGACATCATTTTTATCATTTGTTTTATTGTTCTTTTTTGATTCCTTGCTATTTTTATTAAGATTAGATTTTATTGAGTCTACATTTTCAGCAGATTTTCTAGGTCTACCCCGAGGACGTTTAACGACATCATTTTTTAAAGTATTCTCGACTTTTTTCTCATTTTTCTGTTTTAACCTTAAGCTTTCTCGTGATGTATTACATGGACTGATGGTATTGACTTTGGACTCATTTTTCTGTTTGAGCCTCAAGCTTTCTCGTGACGTATTATAAAGACTCCTTTTTTTTGGAGTGCTTTTGGTTTGCGTTTGAGCAGGTTTTGCTTTAGGTTTTTCATTATTAACCTTTGTAATCTCACTGCTCTGTTTAGATTTTGTATTTTTTAAATCCTTCTCTTTTGATTGTGTCTCATCTTCATTTTTATTATTTTTCAAATTTTTGTTATTTTTATTAGGCATGTTATTGTTTTCTTTGTTTTCTTGACTTTCAATATTTCTTTTGGAAACTCTACTGATATCAGATCTTGTGCTGCTATTCACAGTCTTGTTCTGTAAACTTCTTATAGTTAGGATACCTATACTTTTTGTAGCACTTTTTTTGCTAAAGTTCATCTTGGAATTATCTCCTGCAACATAATTATTAAATAATTAAAGTAGTTAAAATTGGTGAATTAAAGAACTTCTTTATATAACTAGATTTCACAATGTAATGCTCTTTTAATGTTTGAACTGATGTGATTTTTATCAATAATCTAAAAACTTAGGGTTTAGGCACTGTAATAAAATAAAATACAGTTAAATATATTTAAGTTCCTATAGCAATAAGATACAATAGAAAACAAAATTAAATACTTACGTTTAGATTTATCACCTTCATTTTCACTTTGTTTCTGTTTTGAATTTGGTATAGGTGATAATTTTCGAACCACAACATTACATTGGGTCATTTGTTTATTGGTCATAGGTTTAGGCAAAATAGTGTTATTCCCTGCAACATTTTCATTCACTTTTTGATCTTTCTTTGTTTTATTATCTAATTTATTAGGTGCTTTAAATATTTCTTTATCTGTGAATGTGTCACTAACATTGCCAACATCACATGTTGATATTACTGAAGTCACATCCCATTTATCATTATCATTGCTTTTGTTAACTTCTTTCTTAGTAGAAGCTGTAGTCATATTAATTTTATCTGGCGTAACAATTTTGTGAATTAAATCTAATACATTATTATCACCCGAAATATCTCGGCTTAAACAAGACTTTAAGAATTTTGAACTAAAATAGAATTTTGTTTGTTTAAACCTCTCCGTACAGTCTCTGGATCTATTTTGTTTATAGAAGGTCCTTTTTGATTTACAATCATCACTACTTATCGATGAATCACTTCCTTGTTCTCCAGAATCCTCTCCAGATTTGCGTCTGTAGCCCTTCAAAAATAATTTTAAATTTCTTCGTTTCTCAATTCTTCTCCGAGTTCGATTTTTTATAAATTTATTATATGCATCTTTTATTAATCTTAAATCATTTTCATTACATTTAATATTTTTCAGTGCCAATACAATATCAGCAGCACTAACATTAGAATCTGAAAACAAAAGTTTTTAAATAAAAAAAAGAAGGAAAATATGAATATTTTTTTACAATAATTATCTAGCATTCATTTTTGGATGTGCAAAACACAAATAAATTTAATTATACTAACCAATGCTTCTTATAGACATGGGTGATCCACTTCTTCCATTGAATACAGATCGGTTACAGCTAGTCATGCCATTGGGATAGTTACGAAAATGTTGCATCCCAGAATCAGGAAAACTTTTAAGTGACATTGGTGATGTTTCCCTTCTATCATATATATTCTTTTGATTAGAATGTTGCATGCCATTTCTTTGTATTTCGTATTTCGATCTAAATGTAGAAGTCATCATATTGTTACCAAAACTAAAGCTGGTAATGTTTGTATTATTCATGTTTGGCGCCCTCCGATTCATAAACTGAAATTTATCGCTAGTTAGTATAAAATAATATTACATTCAGTTCTTAATCTTAAATAATTAAGGACTACTACTAAGAATTAAGTTTTGAAGACATATATTTACAAGTTCAACCATTTAAAATCGTAAAAATGAAATGACGTAGTAAACAAACACAAAACATGATCGTCGCGGGTTTGTGTAAATAAATTATTTAATTAGAAGTAGACTAAGTTAAATCATTAGACAGGTTTGAAAAGTCTTGGATTTTGTATATTTTGAGATAGAAATAACAGAAAAAATGAAAAAAAAATGTACTCACGGTATGATGTTGAAGTCTTGCTAGACTATCAGCCATCAAATCATCGTCACTATCAGACATTTTAAACACTAAATATTTTAAATCGCTTTATTTATTTAACACAATCTAACACTAAATTGTATTGTCTTTTATAACTTTCACAAAATATCGCTTTTAGGCGTTCAACGAGTTGCCGAGCGTCGATCTCTGTTTGAATTCGAGGCATAACGGATATTCACAGATTAAAATTTAAACATTTGTCATCCATGATTTAAATAATAAAATTTCTCTATGGATTAAACATTAAAGTATCCGGTCAAGATTCACAGATTAGAAATTGTGTACGGTCAAGTCTTCAAATGCAAAATTATCTATAAAGTAACATCATAAATATTTAAAACGTTATTGTGAAAAACTTCTTAGCTATTTAAAAGTATTAACTTAGTAAAATAAATATTTTTTAAGAAAAAAAAGTGTGTGTGTACTTAGTACGCATGTAAGTTATGCTTCTTGGACATAACATAACAAAAATATATTTTATTTTATCCTGCATGCTAATACTATACATTTGTAGAAACAACGATAAAATAATAAAATAAAGATATTAAATATAATTGATAAAGGATTAATTAAAAAATCGGGTGGAGCAATGAGTCGGGGCACACCACCGCTGGTTTAACGTAAAACTTCTATTTCAAGGAGTCACTTTTGTTTTTATTTTTTATTTGAAAACAAATTAGTAAAAAATAGTAATCTTTATAGATAGCAACGGAAACAATATCTTATCATTTTTCAAACACACAGAGTAGCCAATTGCCATTAACACTGCCCGACTTGTATATTTTAGTTATTTTTATAGTATTTTATCGTACGGAATACTTCTTTGGGGCAGTGCCGCGGAAATTAATTCGAAATTTATTCTTCAAAAAAGAACAGTACGGGCTATTTATGATCTAAGAACTCGTGATTCTCTGCGAGATGTTTTCAAAAAAATTGGTGTTCTTATGGTTGCGTCACAATATATACTGTGTAATATATTACTCTGCTGGATATAATTATGAAATAAAACAGTGATAAACCTAGGAATAGAAATAAGCTTGTTACACCTAGATTTCTGCTCTAAAAGGTGAATAAATCCTACATGGGCCTTGGTATACGCATATTTAATAAGATTCCACAAAATGTCCAAGACTTACCTCTTCAAAAATTTAAAGATAAAATAAAAATTGAGCAAAGCGTATTACACTGTTCAAGAGTTTCTTGTTGATGAAAAAGTGTGGAATTGGGTATTATTGACTCATATGCGGGCTATGTATGACGTTATGTTGATAAAATAAATGTAATTTCGATATTTAAAAGAGAAACTGTTGAGTTTCTTGCCGGCTCTTCTCAGCAGAACTGTTTTCCAAACCGGTGGTAACTTCCTCACCGACAGACTATGCTGACACTTACATTGAATTGACGATTCAAAAGCACTTGCAATAAGTCTAAGTGAAAAAAGTTTATTTCATTTCATTTCCATTCAGCACCTTATGTGGCGGTGAGGCGTAGAAAAAAAATAGAAAATATCTGCCTAGTTTCTATTTTTGTTTCATGACACATGTGCTTTAGTAAACTATATGGCGCATAATTCAAGTTAAAAGAAATGCACAATAAGTAATAAAGAATTATTTAAAAAAATATATATTAATTTTTGTAATAAATTAGTCATAGTTTATGAAATTAAATTTTATTTTGTTTTTTATACATTTAATATGAATTAAATCTTTTATGTATTTTCAAGTACAATTTTTATTGGCCAATGGTTAATTTATTATAGTACATTCTAATTCTATATTTTAAGTTATTTAATTTAACGTATAAGGCAGTGGTAGCCTAGTGGTAACGCACTCGCTTGGGAAACCGAGTGAAGCGAGTTCAAATCCCGGGTCTCGCACCTCTGATATTTTCATGTGCGAATCATTTCTTACTTGATTACCACTTGCCTTACGGTGAAGAAAAATATCGTGAGGAAATCTACATGTCTGAGAGAACCTAGCAAGTTTTCGAAAGACGTGTGAAATCCCTCAACCTGCACTTGGCCAGCGCGGTGGACTATGGCCTGATCCCCGTCGTATTGGAGGGAGGCCCGTGCCCAGCAGTGGAACGTTGAAAAAAACTGAATATATACATACAATTTAACGTATAAAATAATAAAGATAAAAATGAATCACACGCTTGGCTCAGTTTGCAGTGAACCTACTTGCTGCGCCAGCGGTCGCGGGTTGGAGTCCCGCTGGGGGTATTCATTTGTGTGATGAACACAAGTGTTTGTACTCCAGTCATGGATGTTTATATTTATAATATGTATGTATTTAAAATTATATATGTGTAGTGTTTCAAGTATCCAGTATCCATAACACAGGCTTCATAGTTCATAGCTTACCATGGAACTAGATGGTGCTGTGTGTTAGTGTCCCAACATATTTATTATTATTTATAATCTAGTTATTCTGTGTCTCTCTCTATCGGGACATCACATTTTTCATCTGCTTGTTTACTCCATGGATGAGAATAGACAAATGTTTACTTTATTAGTATTATATCTATGGTTTCTACACGTGGCTTTGACATTTGTCATAAATATGTAACTCGAGTCAAAATAACAAGTGTGAAGTGTCAACTTTGAACCAACTCATGTTGAAACTTGAAAAGGAAAGTTTTGCAAGAGCAGTACATAAAATTATATTATATGTACTAAAATTAGACTTTGTGTTTGTTAAGGTTTTTTATGTGGCCAGGTATGGCCTTTGCAACACGATTATTTGTAGGGAATCTACCAGAAAACTTAGATGAAAATGCTTTACGAGAGGCATTTTCTTCATACGGAAACATAACCAATTTTGATTTGAAAAGTAAACCTGATAAAAAGAAATTTGCATTTATTACGATATCTGCATCTAACTTTAATATTGAATCATGTATGTTAAATCTTATTTATACTAACTTAACCTCAATTAAAATCTAGACTTCACTCTGAAATTTGAAAATTTGTTACTTATTTATTATTGATATACTATGGTTAGTTTATTATAAATATATACTCATACAATAATTTATCATTCTTAGGTATCAAATATTTTTCAAATGAAGATTTTCAAGGAAATAAATTATATGTTACTAGAGCTCGTGAGAGTTTTTTGGAAAGATTGCAAAGAGAGAGAGAACAATCACAGAAAAATGAACCTCAAAAGGTAATTTATGCGTAAATCAAATATTAATATGTAAAATATTGTAATTACTTTGCATGTAATATTATGAATGTTATTTCAATACTATCTAGTATTTCATATCCAATTTACTTTTTAGATTGAGCATATGGAAGTGGAGTTTGAGAGATATAATGTAAATGGAAACAATAATTTTCACAAAAGGAAATTTGATCAAGTTTCTTTAGATAACAATTATGCAGAAAAGAAACCAAAAGTATCTGAAAGACCAAAATATGTATCAGATATTCACTTGAGCAAAAATTTGAACTGTGAAGGAATAAGGAACTGTGATAAAATAGAAGGTGGTATTCCAGTTGATGAAAAGAAACAAAACTCTGACAAGAAAAGAATGGAATCTATGAAGAAAAAAAGGCAGGAGTTTAATCAGAAAAAAAACATAATTAAGTCAGGCCTTATTAGTATAGTAAGTTTGATGTGTTGTCGTTGATTAGAAAGTTGCGTTTGATGTGTTATTAATGTTAGTTTAAAATCAGTTAATATTGTAAAATAAGCTATTGTATTACATTAGCTTATAATTTCTATGTAAATACAAATCTATTTGATTTATTAAATTTAAATGTATTAAATTTATTTTTCAGGACAAAAAACCAAATAAGAAAGTAATATTTTCAGATACAGAAGATAACATTACAGAAAATAAAAAAATATTAAATGGTACCAATAAAAAAGACATAAATGGTAAGACAAGTTTATTTGATGATGAAGCTAGTGATGATGAAATAAATTTTGAAATTAAAGAACAATATGAAGGCGAGAAAGGTCAAAAAGTATGTCAATGTTATATTATTTTATTCAATATTTTTGAAAATATTTAAATATTATATTTCAATTTTAATGATTATAATGTTTTCTTAGGTTTTAGACTTGCAGTCAACATACAAATCAGACAAACGTTTTGTACTGGATGAAAGGTTT
Organism: Argynnis bischoffii washingtonia; assembly: GCA_033884665.1. Lineage (NCBI taxonomy): Eukaryota > Metazoa > Arthropoda > Insecta > Lepidoptera > Nymphalidae > Argynnis > Argynnis bischoffii. The sequence goes on from JAEMGE010000032.1 coordinate 834,341, forward strand.
GTAGAAGATGCAAGTGACAAAGATGAAGAGAATACAGATGAACAAGAAAAAATAGAATTAGAGCAGGCCGATGAAAAATCGAAGCAACTTAATATATTACAAGATGTTCTTGGAATCCCTATTAGAATGAAAGCAGCTGAATCTACTGTTAAAGCAAAGTGAGTTTTTGGGCCTCATTATTCTTGTAGCTTGCACATTATGCTGCAGATTTTGAGGTTAAGATTTTTAGGGTTTGAATCCAGAATTGAGTTAAGGAGTGTTTTGGTTTTTCAGTGAATAAAAAGTAACATAATAGTTTGGAAGTTGATGTGATGTAACATTGGGCTAAGTTTCAGAAAGCATGTAACATCTCAGACTCTGTGGCAGATCTCTACTTGGTTAGTGGTCAAATGTCAGAATAATTCCACTTGTTTATGAGAATATAATGAATAAAAAATGCATTTATGTTCATACATTTGAACACACATCTTACATGTTATGTCATCTGCAAATTAGACCAAAATTCTGTTAGGGGGATATTAATAAAGGCATCATTCATTCTGTTAGGGGGATATTAATAAAGGCATCATTCAATCATGCATGGTAATCATTATTAAAATTATATATTTTTTACTTTTAGGCCAAAATTAGGAATGTTAAGATTTGATCCTATGCAACCGGAACATGCTAAATATTTGGCACCTGTAGAAGTGAAACCAGAATTCACAAAAAAATCAAAAAAGAAAAAAGATAAAGAGCCCATAGTAGAAGAACAAGTTGCTGTGCCAGAGCCAGTAGTTGAAAAAGTTGAAGTTTCCAAAGAACAATTTTACAAAATAAGTGACTCTTTAAAAGAAGCTATAACTCAACCAAATGAATTCAGTTTGAGAAGTTTGTTTAGAAAGGATGATGTTCAAGAAGAAGGTAATTTTGTATTTTTATTTTTTATTTCATTAACTAATGTAATTGTTAAATCCACTATTTGCTTGAAAAAAAAGAAGAAATTTTTTAGTTAATTCAGTTATATTATTTTATCATTTGTTCCTAAAATACAAAAATGAAGAAATTGCGGGCTAAAGCAATAAGACGACCAAAGTTGGCGAAATCACAATTTTCATATTTAAGGCTATGTGAACATCATTTTAAAGAGAGATTTTAAATCTCTTTTGAGAACAAATGATATCCATTTTCTTTCCATCCTGGCACTGTACCATTTGTCATCTGAATTAAATTTTAAATAAAATGAAAAAAAAAACCATGCATGCTATAGAGCTTTACAATATACTGAGGATCATAGTGATCGCGACAATTAGTGGAAGAAAAAGGCAAAAATTTTCCTTATTAGTTATTTTTTATATTAATTACGGTACGTTTTCGCGGTTAGCTGTTTATACATTAATTAATTAAATTAATAGCGATTTACGTTACGTACGCACGCTATTGCGTACGCCGTACGCGGATTTTGTTTACAATTTCATGGGTTTTAATTTCTTTTCACGGAACCCTGATTCTCTTTCTAAAATAGAAGTAGTAGTCTAAGTTACTCCTCATAACAGCAGCTATCTGCCAGTGAAAGTCCCGTCAAAATTGGTCCAGCCATTTCGGAGATTAGCCGGAACAAACAGACAGACAAAAATTAAAAAAAAAGTTGTTTTGGTATATATACCGTGTATACATCCATATGCATTTAGTAAAAAGCGGTTATTTTAATATTATAAACAGACACTCCAATTTTATTTATCTGTATAGACTAGTGGTTCACCCTCGCTTCGTACGGGTTCGCCTCTAGGAAAACAAAAACAAACCTATCCCATGGGAACCGTACATTTTTTCAGGATAAAAAGTAACCTGTGTTTTTTCTACACTATAATCTATCTCTGTGCCAAATTTCATCCAGATCCGTTCAGCCATTCTGAATTGAAAGAGTAACAAACATCCACTCACAAACTTTCACATAATAATATTTATACAAATACAGATAATACAGATTGTAAATTTAAAAAAGCACTTTTAGTGGTTATTAGGCTAGTTAATAATGATAAACTGCAAATATTTTAATATTCTGGCTTATAAAATAATAAATTAAGATATGTTATAAGTAATATTATTAATCCACTTCATTAAACAAAGCCAATATTAAAAATGTCTATGGTGCAACATAGTAATAAAAGAAGAATACATTTTTTTCACTTAATACATCTATATTTCATAACCATATTTTCTATAACTATTTCACTTTTTTACACTTATTTATCTGGAAGAGCATCCAATCCCTGAAAAAAGAGAAATTAAGATATTACCAAAGCAATTTAAACTAAATAGTTAACAGTAGTACGATAAACAAAGATAGTTCATATAAGCATATTATGATTCTTTACAATTTCTTTACTAAAACATTTTCTTAAACATAATTTAAAAATGAGTTTTTTAGTTACCTAATAATTACTCATTCAATTTATGGTAAAAAGAGAGAAGAGATATATTAAAGTTGATACCATGATCTCCCAAGTACTTTCCATAGGGTAAATTATTAAGAGATAATACCTAGTATCTCCAAATTAAAGTATCCTAGTATCTGTAAATCATAAATAAAACATGAAAACCACTTACATTAACATTGTAAGGATTTCCTGTTATCCTCATATCTCTTTGGTATGACATACGGTCCCAACGGGAATGAAGACCACGTCTGAAATGCTAGAATAATTTTTTTTTTATGATTTTATATATTAATCTATTTAAGTACTTAGTTTTCAATTACTTATATTAAATGCATCTTTGGTCTAGTGGCCAGCATGCATGCAGATCGAGAGGTATTGGGTCAGACAAATTATAATTATTGGGTTTTATCGTCACAACATTCTCAGCAATACCCCAGAATTGAAAAGTTGGTAGTGTATTCTACCCAGGCCTCAGCATGGAGCATATTAAGCCTGTGTAAGTCCTGAGCATGATATCTCACTGTTTGTGTTGAATTGTCATCCAACCAGTGTTTTAAAGTAAAGTGAAAAGATAATGCACTTGTCTTTGGGCGCATTCTTGTGTAATCTCCTGCACAGATGGCTAGTGTCAGTGAAATTAACTGCCTTGTCCGAAATCAATCAGGGAAACAATATTAAAGATTATAGATATATCCTTATATATCTATAAAATATTGTTTTAAGATAACAGTCTATGTAAAAGTATTAAACACAGTATGATACTTGTTTTAAAAGAAAATTAAGCACTAGTATAAATCATTTAAGATAGTACAATATCAGGTACTTTACGTAAAGTTAAACAAGTATAACAAATAAGTTATTTTTAGTATTAAATGAATAGAAGTATTTTATCTATGGTTTTTAAGTATTTTCATCTCAGGAGGTATACCTATACTGTTACCTAATAGATGCCCTTAGTAAAACTTACATTGCCTAAGGTCAAATTGTGAATATGATATAAAGCCCAGCCCGGTACTCCAAGGCCAGCTGTAATAATGAAGAAACTCGGTAAAATTTCGTACCACATTTTGTTTAATATAAATCGAAATTATATCTCTACAAAAATGATTAAAAGAATGACAGTGACATATGCATCGGTATTGCCTCAAAATAACATTACAATCGTAGAAGACGTTCCCGCAAGGAGTATGTATATCTATTATCCGTTTAAGTTAACTGGTTATAATTTTTTATATTGATATAATTAAAATATGAGGTTTTTTACCTATATTAATGCTCTTGAAATAGAACCTAGACTAATACTAATCTCTATTTTTGTAAATTCTGTGACAAATGTCATATTGTTTATTTTTGCTAATAATCTGTGCACAAGGTACATATATGGTCATCAAACATGGCAGACGCACCGATCGATTGTGATTTCCCTGTTTGGGGATTATTACCGAAAAAAGAAACAGGGGTAGTCTCTTTTTTAAATAAATATCCAAACTATGATGGCAGAAATACTGTAATTGCAATTTTTGATTCGGGCGTTGACCCGGCAGCGTCAGGACTTAAGGTATAAAATTGACTTGTCATGATTTGTTTAGTTGCACTTTTTAAATATTTTTTCATATAAAAATTAAATTTTATAACTTAGGTGACTAGCACAGGAGAGACAAAGGTTATAGAAAGATTCGACTGCAGCGGTTGCGGAGATGTTGATACAAGTACGGTCATACGGAAGGTCGCCGATGGTTGTATTACCGGCAGTACAGGTCGAAAACTTAAAGTATGTATTATTTGATTATTATTTATTTAAAAAAAAAGTGCTATTCGGATAATTTATATTATAATTCATAGTTGATTAAATTTCATGTTTATCTTAAGCTAAATTTGGCTGTGTCAGTCGAGGTCATTGACTTTTTTGTCATATAGTCACAGCTGTTCTTTGTCAATTTATTTTTACTGAATTTGCTTATATTTTTTCTGCTGTACTGATGTTAAATTAAACATATTCATATATTAACATGTTATTATTAAACATAATTATAGCAAAACATATTTATAATCATTTATTTAAAGATTCCAGAGTCTTGGAAAAACCCTAGTGGGGAGTGGAGGGTTGGTGTCTTATACCCATTTAGTTTATATCCTACTAAAGTTAAAGAAAGAATTCAAGACCATAGAAAAGAGCACCTTTGGGATGTTGGCTATAAACCTGCTTTGGCTGAGGCTACCAAAAAATTACAAGACTTTGAAGATGAAATTGGTAAGATAAACTTGAAGTAATATAATATTTTTAATACAATAAAAATAAATATAAATATGTTGGGCCATTAATACAGAGCACCATCTAGTTCCATGGTAAGTTATGAGGCTTGTGTTATGGATACCAGATAGTTTATATATTACACATATATAACTTTAAATACATACCTATTATAAATATAAATACCCATTACTAGAGTACAAACATTTGTGCTTATCACACAAATGAATGCCCTTAGCGGGACTAGAACCTGTGACCACTGTACTGGCACAGCAAGTAGGTTCACTGTAAACTGAGACAAACATGTCGTCAAATTGTACATTTTTATTGTGAAAAATATAATAAAGTTAACCATAAATAATTTTCTTGAGCGAAGTTCATAAATTGTCAGGTAATGAAGAAAGCATATTAATTTGAACATTAATAAATTAGAGTGATAGATACATAGATACAATCTATACAGATAAATAAAATTGGAGTGTCTGTTTGTAATATTAAAATAACCGCTTTTTACTAAATGCATATCGATGTATACATGGTACATATACCAAAACAACATTTTTTACAATTTTTGTCTGTCTGTCTGTCTCTTTGTTTGTTCCGGCTAAAGTCTGAAACGGCTGGACCGATTTTGACGGGACTTTCACTGGCAGATAGCTGATGTTATAGGGAGTAACTTAGGCTACTTTTATTTTAGAAAAAGAATCAGGGTTCTGCGAAAAAAATTAAAACTCATGAAATTGTGAACAAAATCCGTGTACGGCGTACGCAATAACGTACGAACGTAACGTAAATCGCTATATAATTTAAATAAATATCTTAGAAGTAGCAAGCTACTATTTATGTATGTATAAACATAGCTAACCATGAAAATGTACCTAGGGATGAACACGAGCGAAGTGAGCATGAGTTGCTAGTTATTAATATTAATAAGTAAACATTAATAATTACTAATAAGTTATCAATCATCTTATGTGTTTACAGCTTCAAAAACAAATCTTAGTCAAGAAGAAAAGATGCAGAAGGAGGAGTTAGAGGCTAGAGTGGAAGTTTTAAAAGAGGCTGAAAAGAAATATAATGATGTTGGACCTACATATGATTGTGTTTTGTTCCATGATGGCACTGTTTGGAGGTAATATATATGAGTATATAAAATAAAAAAAACAATTTTGTCCTCCATAAAGTGTAATTTTTAAATATATTGTGTAGTAACATAAAAACATTAAAGTAAAATAAAAAAGTGCATTTTATATCAATCACTCCATGTAAATAAAAAAGTTTGTGTGAGTCCGCTCCAACGAACAAAGAGTTTACTCCATATTTTTAGTTTTGTTTTTCTCATCAATTATTTATTTTTCTTAACAGGCACAATCTATGTTTAGAATATGTATAGAAAAGATCAAATTGTATGATGACATTTGTTGAATGCACTCTTGTCGTTATAATGTTTAGTCTAATAAACACGTTTGAAGGAGACACACGTTCTTTCTATTGCACCCGATACAACCAAGCGATATTCAACCTTAACTCAATATACATAGTGGTCAAATTGCGAGCCGGATCAAGGGTCATTAGCGAATACAAAAGAAGTCCAAGAACATTGCAAAAAATGTACATTCAATAGATAAGGATTACAAATCGACGTATTTTAAAGAATATTGAAATATAAACGTTGTATATTGCATAATACGATACTTCGAAGACTGTTTTTGGGAAGAAAACTATTATAAAAGATGACTACACCAGATCAAATGATTAGATTATTGGAAGATACTGCAAGTATATTACAAAAAACGCAAATAAATATTAAAAAATGTCCGAAACAAAGATTAACGTCAACTTATTTGGAAGCAAGATTAAAATGTATAGAAGATCATTGGAGTACGTTTATGGAAACTCATCAGAATTTAACGAAAATATTACCACGAGAAAAAAGAAGTGAATTACAATACTTCGCGAATGAAGATTATTTTATATACGAAGATTTGTACATATGCATGCGGACGGATATCAATGAAATGTTAAAACAAATGTCTTCTAGTGGAAGTCATTCGGAACAATCAACGAGTTCTGCATGTATTCAAGATGTGAAGATCGGTCAAGTAAAGTTACCTCGCATTCATCTACCTACTTTTACTGGGAGATATGAAGAGTGGCCAACATTTCAAGATTTATTTATTTCGTTAGTTCATGATAATATGCAAATAAGTAATGTTCAAAAGTTGCACTATTTAAAATCGAGTGTTGCGGGTGAAGCTGAAACATTATTAAGACAAATACAAATAACGGAAAATAATTACTTACAAGCATGGAATATTCTTAAAAGCAGGTACGGAAATAAGCGTATTATAGTAACATCAGTTTTAAAAAGATTATTTACACAAAAGAAAATGAATTACCAATCGTCCAGTCACATAAAATCATTATTAGATGTAACAACAGAATGCATAAATAATTTACAAAACTTAAATATATCAACTGACTCTTGGGATCCTATAATAATATTTCTGATAGTGCAGAAATTGGACCCAGAATCACACAAGGACTGGGAAAATTTTGCATATAAAGAAAATTCGGAAGAGTTACCTTTATGGAGCGAATTAAAACGTTTTCTTGAAACAAAATTCCGTACTCTCGAACTTATCACACCTGCACCTGTAACCTCGGGACCAAGACAAGAAAAAACTCGGTCGTTTCATGCAACTGTAGAAAGGACGTGTTTAATGTGCAAAGACAAACATACATTGTGTCATTGCAAGCAGTTTACAAGTTTACAACCTTCAGAACGTAATAAATATATACAGAAGAATAACCTTTGTTACAATTGTCTCCACCCTGGGCATTCAGTAAAGAAATGTCGTTTACAAATGTCATGCCGCATATGCCACAAGCGCCATCATTCTCTTTTACATCAACAATCAAAGTCAAATACCTTGGATCAATCAGAGAAACAAGCACAGCCAACGGTATCAGCCTATGCAAATGTAGAAGAGTCAGAAGGAGAAGAAATCAATGCAATGATGACGTCACATTACAATGGAAGACAAAGTTCAGCAATGTTAGCTACAGCAGAGGTTAAAGCAAAAAGCGAAGAAGGTAATATAATCATGTTGAGAGCTCTAATAGACCAAGGTTCAGAAGCATCATTTATAAGTGAGAAGGCTGCACAACTTCTGAAACTTTCAAGACAGCCTGCAAGAGGTAACGTTGTAGGCATGGGTTCTACTAGAACAAGTGTAAATCAAAGGGTTCAATTACAAGTGTCACCAAGATGGGAATCACAATTTTCTATCCACATTCAAGCTTATGTGATCAGCAAACAACTGACAAGTAAAATACCACACACTACAGTGAAGGGAATAAATTGGCCACATATCAAGGATCTTAATTTAGCAGATCCCAACTATTTTAAGCCTAGTTCAATTGACTTATTACTTGGAGTCAAGGAATATTCAAAAATACTAAATGAAGGGTTAATAAAAGGTGTACCAGGCACTCCCTGCGCACAAAATACAGAATTAGGATGGATTTTATTCGGAGAAATCAATACAAATCATAAAGAAGAGTCATTTCTTGTTATGCACAATCAAATAGACGTGGATGAAATATTAAAATCATTTTGGGAAATCGATACAGAATCGAAACGACTACTTACTTTGAATGAACAAAAATGCGAAGATATTTACAACAATACACATAGAAGACAAGAAGATGGAAGATACGTAGTTAAATTGCCCTTTAATACTGAAAATCCACAATCAATACATGGTCACACTAGAGATATATCATTAAACAGACTATTACAATTAGAGAGAAGATTTAAAAAACAACCTAAATTAAAAGAAGAGTACAATAAAGTTATCGATGACTATATACAATTAAAACACATAGAAGAAGTACCTAAGGAAGAAATAAATAATAAATCAGTATACTTACCTCACCACGCAGTCGTACGTGAAGACAAGGAAACCACAAAAACACGGGTTGTGTTCGACGCATCCTGTAAAGGAAGTAATGGAATTTCACTAAACGACGAACTCTTACCTGGACCGGTACTGCAAGATGACCTGCGAAGTATAATTATGAGATGGAGAATGCATGCTATTGGATTTGTATCAGATATTCAAAAAATGTATAGAATGATATTACTTACCAAAGAAGATGTTGATTTCCAGAGAGTCCTGTGGAGAAAAGATGATAATGAAGAAATCAAAGACTACCGTTTACTTACCGTTACCTTTGGCACAAGCTCGGCCCCGTATTTAGCAATAAAAACGCTCATGCAACTGGCTGAAGATGAAGGAGAGAAATTTCCAATAGCAGCGGAGATAATTCGTAATAATTTTTATGTTGATGATCTAATGGCTGGAGCTGAAACAGTAGAAAAGGCAATAGAAGCTAAAACTCAATTAATTAATATTATGCGAAAAGGAGGCTTTGAATTGAAAAAATGGTCGTCCAATAGTCTTGAATTTATGAAATCAATGGAACCTTCTGAAATATCATCTAATGCACATATTGATATTAATATTGACGGTTCCGTAAAGGCTTTAGGAGTCCTGTGGAACTTAAAAACTGATCAATTTCAATACAGAATCAATCTATCACCTGCTAAACAAACAGTTACGAAAAGAACGATCCTATCTGACTTACAAAAAATATTTGATCCTCTTGGATGGATAGCACCCAGCATTATTTTAGCAAAATTACTTATTCAAAGACTATGGTCAGAGGGAGTAAATTGGGATGACAGAATTAGTTTAAACTTAGAAAGGGAATGGCTTAAAATCAGAACAGATTTCGAAAGAGTCAAAGAGATTTCTGTTGATAGATGGTTAAAAACTTCAATATCCAAGAATCAAACAGTGGAGCTACATGGTTTTAGTGACGCTAGTAATAAGGCGTATGGTGCTGTAGTCTACATAAGAGTAGTTGAAAACAAAAATATCTATACCAATATTGTAGCGGCTAGAACAAAGGTTGCGCCGCTGAAACCAATTTCACTTCCAAGACTAGAACTCTGTGGAGCACTGCTACTCTCAAAGTTATTGAGGAGTGTAAGTCAAGCTATGAAAATACCTTTATCGCAAACCTATGCTTGGACAGATTCATCAATCGTGATTTCATGGCTAGCTGGCGATCCTAATAGGTGGAAAGCATTTGTAGCCAACCGAGTCGTCGAAATAAATAACAATCTAAACCACAAAAAATGGCATCATGTGAGATCCGAGGATAATCCTGCTGATATAGCTTCGAGAGGAATGTTACTTGCTGATTTAAAACAATCTCTAATGTGGTGGCACGGTCCTAAATTGATATCTGAAAAGGAAATAAAATATACACAATTAGAGAATATAGTCACAGATTTAGAAAAGAAAAGGGAAATCAATATACAAAATAACCTACATATCGAAACCCACGATGAGGTAGATATATACACGCAGTTTGAAGACTTTGATACATTGGAACAACTTCTAAAAACAATTATAATATGTAAAAGGTTTTTAAATTATAAAAAGAGTATAAAAACAAATTTAAATTTTACTACAGAAGAATATGAAAATTCATTAATAACATGCATACTTATAGTACAAAAGAAACAATTTACACAAGAAATTCAAGATATAAAGAGTAAAAATAGAGTTAAAAGTATAAGCAAATTAAAAACCCTCAACCCTTACCTAGATAGCAACAATGTACTCAGAGTGGGCGGAAGAATAAAACATGCTAATATTAATGAAGACACAAAGCATCCCATAATATTAAATAAAGAAAATCCACTTACTACTTTAATCATAAAAGATGCTCATATTAAAACTTTACACGGCGGTATACAGCTAATGCTAAATTACATAAGATCTAAATATTAGATACTGAAGGTTAAGGGATTAGTTAAGTCATATATACACAAATGCTTGCTTTGTGCGAAAGAAAGGGCAACATCAAAAGTACAAAAAATGGGAAACTTACCAGCGGTCCGAGTGACCCCAGCTCGTCCATTCTTACACAGTGGAGTTGATTTCTGTGGACCCTATTTCGTATTGAAATCTAAAGGAAGAGGAAGCAAAACTTGTAAAGGTTACATCTGTATTTTTGTATGTATGTCTACTAAGGCAATACATTTAGAGTTTGTCGGCGACCTAACTTCTGAAGCTTTTATTGGAGCATTTAAAAGATTTGTGGCGCGTAGAGGTCGCTGTACTCACTTATGGAGCGACCAAGGTCGTAACTTTGTTGCAGCAAATAAAGAACTGACAGAAGCCTGGAAAGAAGCACAGTTAGAGTTTAACGACGTACTAGCAGCCAAACTCGCCAATGAAGGAACCCAATGGCACTTCATTCCAGCTTACAGCCCAAACTTTGGTGGCCTCTGGGAAGCAGGGGTGAAGTCAATTAAATATCACCTGAAACGAATTTTGACAACTCATTTAACGTTTGAAGAGATGACTACTGTATTATGTCAGATTGAAGCTTGTTTGAATTCACGACCCCTGTGTCCTATGGATGACTCAGACTGTGATAATTTGAATCCTCTCACACCTGGTCATTTTTTAATCGGTGAGGCTCCTATCAACATCCCGTCACCTGATTTAAGAAAAACAAACATAAATTACCTTACACGTTGGCAATTCACACAAAAACTAATGCAAGATTTTTGGCATCGTTGGCAACAGGAATACCTCTCAAGACTACAACAAAGACCGAAATGGCTGTACAAGGCTAACGAATTAGAAATTGGCCAAATAGTTTTAATAAAAATGGAAAATTTGCCTCCTGGAAAATGGGCTTTAGGCCGCATCATACAAAAACATCCAGGATCTGACGGACTGACCAGAGTTTACAGTGTTAAAAGCGGAAATAACATTACTAAACGTTGTGTTACAAAATTATGTTTGTTACCAATAGATACTTAACAATACCTCTGTTAATAATAAATATGTATACTAAATATATTAATTATAATGTTCAAATGTTTATGCAAGTACAATTTTGTAAAACTAACTCGTATTAATTCTTTGTAAGATTGTTGATTTTTAAGTTAAAAGTGCTAGATAATTTTCATTTTTATTTGTATAGAAAAAGGTCAAGGCCCTTTTTAGTGGGCGGTATGTTGAATGCACTCTTGTCGTTATAATGTTTAGTCTAATAAACACGTTTGAAGGAGACACACGTTCTTTCTATTGCACCCGATACAACCAAGCGATATTCAACCTTAACTCAATATACAACATTATTTTATTCATTATTCTGAGGCGGAAATAAGGCCTTATCGATAAGTTTCCTTTATGAAGTGAACAAATAGCAAAAAAAAAAAATCTTTTTTGACAATATGTACTATGAATCATGAAGTTTTCCTAAAATACCCCTTTTATTTGATATCTCATATAAATTAAATAAATAATGAATAAATAATAAGTACTTGTGACATTAACACACAGTACCATCTAATTCCATGGTAAGCTACGAGGCTTGTGTTATGGATACCAGATAGTTAACACACTACACATATAAAACTTTAAATACATACATATTATAAATTGTTTACTTATTATTCCAGAGCATGTATAGACATATCTGAATCTGGAGATCTAGCCAGTGGTCCATTACTAGGGGAGTATAGTGTCACACACGAACATTCACATCTCACTCCGATAGATGAAATGACAATCAGCATCAATGTGCATGATGAAGGGGACACGCTGGAAGTAGTTGGCATGTGCTGTAAGTTAATACTACTAGTATCCTAAAATTATGTTTTGCAGCATGCAACATTTTTATCAGGGTTCCGTATCCAAAGGGTACCAAAAGAACGCTATTACTAATCCTTCGCAGTCCGTCTGTTCGTCTTTCAGAGGGCTGTACCTCATGAACCGTAATAGGTAGAGAGTTAAAATTTTTGACCGATTTTTTAAGTGCCTGCTCCATCGATAAAACTGCTATAATCTGTTGTGCAGCTTTATTATGTCATGTGTTTTGAGGCGATTTTGATAATTCTTATTGTCTAGTCAGACTGCTAGTTTATTGGGATGGCTCGACAGTCTAATATTTAATTGGATGTAGTTATGCAAAATGGATCCAACCCATGAAAATCGTTTTTTGAGTTACTGTCATAAATGGCACCTACATATCGACTTATATACAGAAACTAGATAAAATATCTAATATTTAAGAGGAATTTAAAAAAAAAACTACTTGTTATTTTGATATATCAATTTTACTAAAACTACTATTTTCTCAAAAGTAAGTTTTTTGGTTGGATCTATTTTTCTTAACTACGTCCAATTGCAGCTGCTCGTATTTCCTCCTTGACAGTGCTCATGTTGAGGTATTTATGTATTTCTTTGTTTATGATGTTCAAATGAGTGTTGCTTATAGTTTTAAGTACAAAATTTTGCATACATTGTAGCATCTTAAAGTTTGAATTATTCACAGTACCTCAGAATTGTATGCTGTATGTCAGTGACTAAATGAAATAAAAGGAATATTTGCTAACAATACATTTTAACCGACTTCTACAAAAAGGAGGAGGTTCTCAATTCAGCTGTATTTTTTTAACCGACTTCCAAAAAAAGGAGGAGGTTCTCAATTCGACCATATATATATATATATTTTTTATGTTTGTTCGGGCATTTTTTCGTTGTTTATGAACCGATTGTGATAATTCTTTTTTTGTTGGAAAGGAGATATCCCAAGAGTGGTACCATGATAAGGAAATCAGGATCTGATGATGGGATCCCAGAGAAATCGAGGGGAACTTTCGAAAATTGTAGTGGCGACTAGTGCGTTTGATAACATTTTCATTAGGTATTTTAAAGCACTACTATTTAATGAAGGTCTGGAGTCGATCTGATGATGCATCCGAAAGATAGTCGAGGGAACTCCTCAACGATTTACAGCAATTACCTGGTGTTTGGGCTTGATTAATTTGTATTGATGATACGTCTACACTAAAAATGGAAAAATAATAACTTTTTAAAAAAAAATAAAAACCGACTTCCAGGCACTGAAAAGTAAAAAATAACTAAACGGGGGTTTTCATTTAGAATAGATACTTAATCAGATTTTTTCGAAGTCGGTGCTGACCAATACAAATCAAAGCACACCGACTTCGAAAAAAACTGATTAAGTATCTATTCTAAATGAAAACCCCCGTTTAGTTATTTTTTACTTTTCAGTGCCTGGAAGTCGGTTTTTATTTTTTTTAAAAAGTTATTATTATGTTTGTTACTTCAGAACTCCGTCATTTATTAACCGATTTGGACAATTTTTGTTTTGTTTGAAGGTGTATATTTCCAGTTTGGTTTCATTTAAATTTGAAAAAAAAAATATACTTCCGTTAAGAGAGGAAAATGGCTAATAATGAATTTAACTTATTTCTAAATTATTGTCATATTGACTTGAAACTTTGCAAGTGTGTTTCTATTTCCGTTGATCGTGCAGTGGTTTGATGGTAAATCCAGATGATACAAATCAAAGCACTGTCGGTGTTGATTTGTATCGGCTGGCACGGACTTTAAAAATATTTGATTAGATATCTATAGTAAATGAAAACTATCAGTTATAGTTTTTTTTTTCAGTGTTTTTTTTAAGTCGGTTTTTATATTTTATTTCCAGCAACCCATGGTACCCATGTAGCAGCTATCGCAGCCGGTTATTTCGCAGACGAGCCAGATAAGAATGGTGTAGCTCCTGGTGCTAAAATCATCTCCCTAACAATAGGAGACAGTCGGCTTGGTTCCATGGAAACTGGTACAGCGTTGGTCAGAGCTTGTATTAAAGTTATGGAACTGTCCAAGAAGATGAAGATAGATGTTATTAATATGAGCTATGGGGAACATGCACATTGGTCGAATGCTGGGTGAGTAGTGTGTTTTGTTTATTACCAGCTTCGTAAAAGTTGTGCGTTAGGCATTATTTTTGCAACTCATGATAATTATTTGAATGAATAGGTGATTCAAATTTACAAATATTAATAAATTCACCATCTAACGATAGACCTGTTAATATTGGTAGGAATAATCAAGTAATTAATTATAGAATTAGACAAGGGTTTTAAGAAATACAAAACTGAATGTGTTTTAACAATGCTGCGGTATTTTGGTTTGATTGAGTGATGGTAAAGCCATATGTTACACGATATATTTATTACTCCCCATGTTAAAACAGAGGTGTTACAGAGTATCTGTGTGAATATATTATTAAAACACGTTGAATTTCTCAGAGCAACTGACAGATAATATTATAGAATAGTATAACCAATAGAAATATTTTGTTACAGATAATGTAGTATCTATGGCATACATTGTAATATATATATATATCTGTATGTTTATCTGTGGCATCAAAGCTTCTAAACGGATGGACAGATTTCAATGTGTTTTTTTATTAAAAGCTAGTTTTACTGTGATGGTTCTTAGCTATATTTCATTAAAACCGACTGGACTATTTTTGACTGTCGTTTTATTTTAAATTAATCAAATCAAACCAATAACAACAAATTTGTTATTTTTTTTCAACATGAATTATGTTAAATGAATTGTGTTAATGTACTGAGTGTGTGTGTGTGTTGTGTAATGTATGTATGTTGCGTGCAGCCGCGTGGGGTCGGTGATCAGCTCGGTGGTGAACCGCTACGGCGTGTCGTGGGTGGTGTCCGGCGGCAACCATGGGCCCGCGCTCGCCACCGTCGGCGCGCCGCCCGACATCGCGCAGCCCATACTCATCGGTAACTACACACATGTATACATACACGTATACATACATACACACACGAATCCACGTCTAAACTTATTGTAATCTCATCAGGTTACGTTTGGAGTCTTACTGAAGCGAACTATACGAGTATTAATAATGTATATTCTAGACTAAAAGGAGTTAATTTCATTTGAATAAATTAATCGTGTTCTATTTCTTTTAATGAAGGTCCATAACTAGTAATATCTAACAAATATTTCTCTATTCCTCTAGTTTAAGAGTTTAATATTAGGGCTTGTGTCCCTCCACCATGTCCGTCAATACGCCACACGACTTTACGCGACGTTGAAGGGCAGTAAACGCGTCGACGTCGACGGTGTGTTATAAAGTTGCCGTGTGCATAGGCTTTTAGTATGTGGATATAGATATAAATATTTATTTGATTTAGGTATATTTAGAGTTCTGTACCTCAAAAGGTAGAAAGGAACGTTTATAAGATCATTCTGTTGTCCGTCTGACTGTCTGTACTGTTTATTAAGACAATTTTTCTCAGGAAAACGTGGAGGTATCAAGTTGAAATTAATATCGAATATTCATATCTGTAGTCTAAAGAGTTGTAAAAATCTAATTTCTAAGTCAATTATAATAATAATCAAAAAAAAAATTTTTTTTGCGATTTTATTGTATAACTTGTCCGATTTTGTTTTTTTTTAAGTATAAATCCATACATTGTGTGTTGTAGGTGTGGGCGCGTACGTTTCGGCGGAGATGATGCGCGCGGCGTACGCGCTGCGGGGTGGGAGCGGCGGCGGGGGCGGCGGGGGCGGCGGCGGCGTGGAGGGCGCGTTCAGCTGGAGCTCGCGCGGGCCGTGCGCGGACGGCGCGGCGGGCGTGGCGCTGTGCGCGCCGGGCGGCGCCGTGGCCAGCGTGGCGCGCTTCACGCTGCGCCGCGTGCAGCTCATGAACGGCACCTCCATGGCCGCGCCGCACGTCGCCGGCGCCGTCGGTCAGTACCGACCCGAACACGCTCGCGCGTTCACGCTTTCAATAAAAACGTCATTTTACAAGAACGCTATTTTAAAATTTGATTAGCGTGTTATTTTGACAAAATTGTAATTTGTAAATATATTAAGTACTAGTAGTATAGTACTCGCGGCTTCGTCTGTTTAAATTTTGGATAACAACCGAACTTCATAGGTCGACCGGTGGGCTAATATAAAGTTTTTCTCAAAGTTTTATCAAAATAGCTCCGTTTTGGAGTTAATGGAGAATATACATACACACATCGATTTTAGAAGATGTAAACCAACAGCCCTACCTTAGGTAGACTACCTACTAAATAAATACCTAATAAGAATACCTAGTAGACGCGTACGTGCGGCTCATGAATAATATTGATATCGCAAGCACTGTCGGTCAGTGAAATTAGTCTATAGAAAAAACACACCGAAATTACATATGCCTATTTGAATTTTTAATTAATAAACCCGCCGCCATTCTTTTTTAGGTTATTCTGTATTGAGTAAATTATGAACTCCACTTTGTTGGTTAGATACAGATAAATTAAAAAATATATATGAAATGTTATATTTCGAAAAAGCAATATATCATTACAAACAGAATATATGTACTTATTACAAATTTATCAAGTAAAGAAAAAACTCACTACATAAGTACATGAAACGAAATATATTTCTCATATCATCTCACATCTCCCAAAAGGGAGACATTAAATATGGTGGTCCATCCAAAACCCTTCAGACTTCAAGGATTAGGGATCTGTAACCCTCACAGATCATCAGCCAGATAAGATCAGTGAATAGCTTAAATATGTTTGTTTATTACAGCGGTACTAATATCGGGTCTGAAAGATATGAATCTGCCATACTCGCCATACTCCATAAAGCGAGCCCTGGAGAATTCGGCCACGTACTTGGAGCACGTGGAGCCGTGGGCGCAGGGCTGCGGGCTGCTTAATATTGAAAAGGTATGCTCAATATGTTTTACCAATTTCATTGTTTTTCATCTATACATATAATAAATGATTGTGAGTCGAATCTGTATATTAAATTGGAATGAAAAATCTTATTGAAATAGCAATTATTATGGATACAGAGGCCGAAACTACAGTTTTTAGAATTTTTGTCTGTCTGTCTGTCTGTCTGTGACCGAATCACGGAAAAACCAATGGAGGGATTTTGCTGAAATTTGGTATGATCGGTCCGCGAAATCATGTGTGTATCTCCTTATGTACTCACAATAACTATTTTTACCTATTGAAAACGTACCTAGGGACCTTAGCAAAGCGAAGGTAAGCCTCTAGTCTGTAGAATAATTCCAGCACTGGGATAAAATGATTATCTTTTAAATCTTTTTTAAAGCACATTTAATATTAATGTGAAAAAGATATATTTAGATTTAATAAGAACTCTCTTTTCAGGCTTTTGAGATCCTCACAAAGTACCATGACCAGCCCGAGCGGGATGTTACGTTTAACATCAAGTGTGGTACCAATAATGCCAAAGGCATCTTCCTCCGGCCCAAGCTGGACGACCCTCCCAAAGACATTGGTGTTACAATCGAACCTCAGTTCCTTGAAGACCACATGGATGATGAAAGTGAGTAAAGCTTCGTTTACACGAGGAGTTTTGTGTCTTCAAGTATAAGTAAGAGTTAGTCAATGTGAACTCCGCCTTATGTGATATATACATATGGTACATTTTACATCGTATTACTTTATGATACTTTTTTGAGGTTCTTGTCTTCAATGTGAAAAAATGGGTGCGTGTAACCTTTACGCGCGGTTGAAGTAAAACTTCTTTGGCAAATATTGCAATTAAAGTAAGACAAATCAATAATTAAATAAGGCATATTACAATATTTATAGAATATCATATACGGAAAGAATATAATGTTATATATTTGTCAGACAATAACAACGGTTACCATGGCAACATGGCGATGTATTCTATCTCATTCTCTCGCTGGCCTGATCCTATATATTTATGTATATGTCTCTTTTTAGTGTCGCATTTTCGTTTCATGGAGTGTGAAATCACAACAATTCTAAATAAGATTCACTTCAATGTCTTTGCGCCTGTAGCTTTATATATTATAAATTATGCATAATACAATAATACAAAAATAAGTTTTTACAAAGTGCAAATCATAATAAGACAATAATATAATCTTTAGATGCCTAATGAGGTACCACATTATCATAAAAACCTTCAATTAAATCCATGCATTATATTATATTACACATTATATTGTATTTTTAATATTTTTTACATGATATCAGTTTATTGGTTCGTAGGTCCTGGGTTCGAGTCCCGGCTAAATATAGTTACCATAGCACAGCAAATAATTTTATTCTTTTCTAAATGTCGATTTGAAACTTTGTACTATGAAATCCATATGACAATACCATTAATTTATACTACCAAACTGTTCTAATGAGCTAAGAGATGCTCTCAAAAGAACGTTTTTAACTTAAAGTTTAGGCTTATTTCATTTAATTTGACAACACTCATACAATAACCAGATGCATTTTTTATTTATTTTGTGAGATTAATAACATTTATGATTGTATTATTTTTTAAAAGCGAAAGTTTAGATGGATGTATGTTACTCAATCACGCCAGAACGGCTGAACGGATCTGGATGAAATTTGGCACAGAGATAGATTATAGTCTGGAATAGCACATAGGTTACTTTTTATTCCGGAAAAATGTACGCTTTCCGTGGGATAGGTTTGTTTTTGTTTTCTTAGAGGCGAACCCGAGCGAAGCGAGGGTGAAACGCTATTACTATAACACGAAAGTTTAGATGGATGTTTGTTACTCAATCACGCCAGAACGGCTGAATGGGTCTGGATGAAATATGAAATGAAATGAAATTTTGAAATACCTATAGGTTACTTTTTATCTCCGAAAAATTTACGGTTTCCGTGGGATAGATTTGTTTTCGGCTAGGGACGAACCCGATCGAAGCAAGGGTGAGTCGCTAGTATGATATAATTAAAACAATGTCAGGAAGTGTAAGATTTGTATGAAAAATTTAATAAAAACATTTAAACCGATGTTTCTAGAGTTGAACAGTCTAAAAGAAAATTCTTTAATGCAAGTGTGGGCTTTTTGTTGTGGTATGTTCATTTGATTTTAGTCTTAATATTCATAATAATTGAGATACCTAATAGTCGATTAATTGCAATATATTAATTACAGTTTTTTAAATAAAACTATCTTTTCGTATTTTTTCTTGGATTTATTTTGATTTTTGGTTTCCGACGTTTCGAATGCTTTACAGCCATCATGGTCTCGGGAGAAACTAAGGTGTTAGATGTCTCAAAGGCGTTATATAGTTGCTACAGACAGCCTCCCCACAAAATAACAAAATGAATTCAAAAAATACAAAAATGCCAACCATACATACAACTTTTACAAGTATCTAATAATACTTGTCAATTTTAATTTTAAACATTTTTATAATTTTAATAAGTTTTATTATTGAATATGGAATATTAATTATTTGATTTTAGCTGTTATTATTATAATATTAAAATCAAAATGCGTGAAAATATAGTTTTATTTAAAATGTTAAATATTCGCATAATAAGAAACAAAATTATAGTATTTATAATTAGTACTCATAGTATACAATATTGCAATAGGTGATTTCATGTGACCCTTTTAATTATTAAAAAAAAAGGTATTTCATATAAAACATACATAATTGTGTTGTTTTTAAATAGCTATATAGTTTTGATTTTTTAAGGAATAATTTTATAATTTATAACATGTTTAATATCTTTGATTTATAATAATTAATTTTTATTTAGAAACATAGTTAATGTAACATAATCTTGTGTGTATTTTGAAATTTTAAAATGTTAAAATTAGTATGAATTTTATTGTAATTTTATTATTGAAATCGGTTCAAAATAAAAATAACCTACATACGGATCGAGTATAATAAATGATATCTCAATAAAAACAAAAAATATATCCATAAACGTACACTGTTAATCTGATCTGAGATCTGCTTTCTTCCGAGAGCGCAGAGAAACAGAGCAGGTAGAAGAAAAGCTAAATAGCATCCCCTTGCAGACAAGTCCGTGATCCCCAAGCAGATCGCGTTCAGCATGCAGCTGGCGCTGACCTGCGCCGCGCCCTGGCTGCTGGCGCCCGCGCACCTGCACTGCGCCAACGCGCCGCGCGCGCTCGCGCTGCGCCTGCGCACGCACGACCTGCCGCCCGGACCGCACTTCGCCTGGTAACGCTGCGCTGCCTCGCACTACACTACCTCACACTATTCTACTCCACACTACACTATACTACTTTACACTACATTCATTTCCTCCCAATACATTATGTTACACTGCATTATATACAGGTGAATTTTTCAAGTGGGACGTGCATGGCTAAATCCGAAACTATGAGGAATAGCGAAAAGTACTCAAAGGAGTCTCGGGGCCGATTTTCATGAAAACTAAAACTGCATCATTCGATTTTTTAAAAATCAATTTTCCTAGCCAGGAATTGAACCTGTTGATTTAAAAAACACATGCTGTATAATTACATAACTTTGACTGTATAATTACATTACATTGAAAAAAAAAACACATAATGTATAATTACCATTCGATAGTTATTGTTCTTTCTTATTTAGTTAGTAAACCTTAACAGATCAACGAAGTGAATATTATAATTATAGAATAACTGTTTTTTCAATTTTTAAATGAATCATAGTATGAATACGTAATTAAAATTTCATAATTTGTAAATTGAAATTATTATTAGTCTGGTTTTCACATCCATTGGCGTTCTGAGAAATAATTATTTACATTTTGATATAATATATTTATTAATCAAAACATATGTTACAACTTACATGTCACACGTAGCATGTCGGTGACGCGAACCCATAAGTTTTGCCACTACCAAAAATCGCTCAGCGCGGCTAAAGAAGTTATCACTTCATCGATCAAAAAAGTACTAGATACACAAACTCATGTATGTAAAAGTTTTCTTAAAACTGTCACCAATTGTGTTTAGGTAATTATTCTAGTTGAAATAAATATACAACAATGTAAATTGAACCTTAAATGCAATGCTTCAAGTTGTTTTCACTAAAAAATTAAATTAAAAGCTCGCTTAAATGAGCGCTCATTCGGTGAAGATATTTTTTGTCGCCGATTGTGTATCTAGTACTTTTTTTATCGATGGTTCACTTCAAAAAAAAAACGTGTGTTGTTGTACTTATGTACGCACATAAGAAGCTATACTTCTCTGGCGTAACAGAACAAAAATAGCTAAAGATTTCATCCCGTATGTCACAACTCTCTGTTTGTAAAAGGAATGCATTATGCAACTGACTTCATCATGTCGTTTTTTGGCTGTCAGTGTGCGCGCGTATCGTAAAAAATTTACTCTCATAATTTTTTCCAAACGTGCCAAAAGAAGTATAACTTCAAAAATGCGATAATTTGTATGTATGTATGTGTGTCTGTGCAGCGTGAAGGCGTACGACGTGTCGTGCATAGAGAAGGGGCCGGTGTTCCGCGTGTGCGTGACGGTGCTGCAGCCGGCGGCGCTGCGCGGCGGCCCGCACGCGCCGCACCTGGAGGAGCGCGACGTGCTGTTTCGCCCCTCCACCATCAAGCGGCACGTCGTCATACGTGAGTCACTGAAACCGGTTTTGTGTTTTGAGAGGATTATTTTTAATTTCCTTTTTTTTTTCTATGATTTTTTTTAATAGATTATGCTCAGTTAAAGGTTTTTTTTCCTTATACATAATTTGTTCTGATATAATTGTTGATTTAACTTGTATGTATACCAGCGCCGCTGGAGGCGACGTGGGGCGTGGTGCGGCTGTGGCGGCGCGGCGGCGACTGCAACGCGCGCTTCCTCGTGCACGCCATGCAGCTGGCGCCGCGCCGCTCGTGCCGCGCGCACGACACGCACCGCCTGCTCGCGCTCGCGCCGCACGCGCCCGCCGCCGCGCCCTTCCGCCTGCTCGTGAGTGTGCACCCCTCCTCCCACACACTGCCTTCGCACGTCCACGCTCCGCTCACCCACCAACACTCCCCTCGCCTACTTACATTCACCTCATTCCCCCACACTCCTCTGATCACTCACACTGTCCCCCACTTGCTTCACTTCACACTGCACTCTCATTCCCTACACATATATTCATCCACATCCATGTTCACTCACACACATCTTAACACCCCGCTCACATTCCCTACGCACTCTTACACATCCCTGTATATCCTATATCCCACACACGTATCCAACCAGTATGATATTTTCACATTCCCTATTTTGGTTTCAAAATGAATAATAAATGTTTAAGCATTGTTTGGTATGGTTACATTTTTTTTATATAATCTGTTATTTTGTACTAATTAGTTTGATAATTGTAAATTGTTAAAAAAATTAAAAATTTGAAAAACTTTCAAATGTCACCTCTCTAAACATCCCATAAACACCGTGTGTCAGGGCGGCGTGACGCTGGAGGTGGTGATAGCGAAGTACTGGGCGAACCTGGGCGACATCACCGTGGACTACACGGTGGAGTTCCACGGGCTGAAGCCGGACTTCGGCGCGCGGCTCACGCTGGGCGCGGCGGCGCTGGGCGCCGTGCAGCTGGCGGCGCTGCGCCCGCAGGACGTGCAGCCCGTCGCCCAGCTCAAGTACATCGAGCCCGTATACAGGTGCGTGCGACTTCTTCTTTTTCAAGTAAAACTTGTTTACGCACGCTTCACTTGTGGGGTGAGCTGGTGAATGAGTTACGGAAACATGTACGTACGTTCGTTGCCATGGTAACCGTTGTTACTGTCTGACAAATTATATATTATATGATATTCTTTCCTTAAATGATATTCTATAAATATATGATTGTAATAGGCCTGATGTGCGTTATTTTTAGTATCTCGCCTATCCTAATTGTTTAAAACATAAGTTGAATTTTATAAAGAATACAGATAACCTACAGAAGTTTTAGTTCTCGCGCGTGTACACATTCATACACGCACTCTTTAATTTTTTTTTAGTATTCTTCTTCTTCGTCTTTTGGTTTCTTCTGGTTTTTTTCGCAATTTTTTAGAAGCGAGTTTCAATAGATTTGAAAAATATTCTAAAACGCAAACTGTACAATAAACTTTACATAACATAAACAAATTAAACCTTATATACCATTGCAGGCCGTCGGAGTCAAAGCTGGTGCCGCTTACGTCGCGCGACGTGCTGCCGCCCGCGCGGCAGATCTACCAGCTGCTCAACACATACACCTTCCACATACCCAAAGCTACTGAGGTACAATTAAATACGTTAAATGTTTTTGACCGACTTTGAAAAAGGTAGAAGTACTATCTAGTCTTTTTACAAAAAAAAAAAATTAAGCTCACTGTTGCTTTTTTTCCAGTTCTTCTGTTAAAAAGAGCTTTTTGTTTCCGAATATTTTTAAATTCAATTCCTAACTTTTGTGTGTGTGTGTCACGTGATGTTTCATTGAGAAATGATTTACACTATTCTTTTTTAATGAATACTGGTACTATTATTATTAACTATTAATATTATAAATGCGAAAGTTTGGATGGATGTTTGTTACTCAATCACGCCACAAGGGTTGAACGGATCTGGATGAAATTTGTCACAGGGATAGATTATAGTCTCGAATAGCACATAGGCTACTTTTTATCCCGGGAAAATGTACGGTTCCCGTGGGATAGATTTGTTTTTGTTTATCTAGAGGCGAACCCGAGCGAAGCGACGGTGAGTCGCTAGTAAAGTATACTTAACGGTTGTTTAGGTATAAATTTCAATAAAAAAACAATCTTAATAGAGGTGTTAATACTTTTAAAGTGATATTATCATGTGTATGTTTGTGTGTATTTGTCAGGTGTCGCCGATAGTGCCGATGTTGTGCGACATGCTGTACGAGTCGGAGTTCGAGTCGCAGATGTGGATGCTGTACAACAGCTGCAAGCAGCTCATACACGTCGGCGACGCCTACCCCTCCAAGGTACACGATCTTTGTTTATTTATTTATCTGGCCTCATAATCTACGGAATATTTTTTAAATCTAACGTAAATATTATTATAGTGGTAGCTTAGTGGTAACGCGCTTGGGAAACCAAGTGAAGCGGGTTTAAATTCCGAGTTTTAGACCTCTGATATTTTCATATGCGTATTATTTTCAACGTGATTACCGCTTGTCTTACGGTAAAGGAAAACATCGAGTGGAAACTTGCATATGTGAAAGAACCTAACAAGTTTTTTTAAAAGATTTGTTATATCCGCCAACTCGCACTTGGCCAGCGTTGAGGACTATGACCTAATCCCACTCGTAGTCAAGTGAGACTCACCCCCAGCAATGGGACGTTAAAAATAGCCGAATACACAAACTTTATTTATAATTTATATTGTAATCTCAAAGCTGTATCATTAAAGCTGTATTATCATTACACGACCGCCTTTATAAGTAGTGACAAATTCGCACTTTTGCTAGAATTACACAAAATACATATTATCCCTTGATTTGTATTAATCACTAGCGACTCACGCTGGCTTCGCTCGTGTTCGTCTCTAGGTACGTTTTCACGGTTAGCTATGTTCAGGTATAGATAAATAGTAGCTTGCTACTTCTAATATATTCATTTAATTTAAATTAAATAGCGATTTACCCTCGTTTTGCTCGGGTGCGTAGGCCGTGCGCAGATTTTGTTCATAATTCCATGGGTTTTATTTTTTTTTGGCGGAACCCTGATTCTTTTTCTAAAATAAAAGTAGCCTAAGTTACTCCCTATAACATCCGCTATCTGCCAGTGAAAGTCCCGTCAAAATCGGTCCAGCCGTTTCGGAGATTAGCCGGAACAAACAGACAGACAGACAAAAATTGTAAAAAATGTTGTTTTGGTATATGTACCGTATATACATCATATGCATTTAGTAAAAAGCGGTTATTTTAATATTACAAATAGACTCCAATTTTATTTATCTGTATAGATAATGGTATATTTTTGGTGAAAATGAAATTCTCCTTTCATCTACTACAAGCGGTCTCGTAAAGTGACTCAATTCAATTCTTTTGTTAATGGCTTTAAAGCTTGCCAGGTGTGCGAAGATTAGTTTGCGTTTGAGATGTATGAGTAACTTGAAATTTATATACAGCTTAACCTTATACATATTCATAAAATATTATAAACGTGAAAGTGTGTTTGTTTGTTTGTCCTTCTTTCACGTCGAAACAAAGTGACGGATTGGCGTGATTTTTTGTATGGAGATAGTTGAGATACCTGGAGAGTGAAGTAAGGTACTTTTTATCGCGAGAGACTACCTCATTACACGGGAAAGCATGATATAATACAACCCATAACAACTCGTCATACCTATGTATGTATTTAAATATATATAATATATATTGTAGTCTATCCATTCCATACTAACCGGTAAAACGTACCGCGAGAGTGAGTCGCTAGTTATAATATAAACATTTTAAGATTCTCATCCCTAACCACATTCCAGTATTCTGCAAAAGTGGAAAAAGGCGAGTACACTCTGCGGCTGTCCGTGCGGCACGAGAACCGCGCGCTGCTGGAGCGCCTGGCTGAGCTGCCGGTCGCGCTGCAGCAGCGCCTGGCGCAGCCGCTGCCGCTAGACGCCTACTGCTCGCAGCCGCAGGTGACATAGCTTTATTTATATAATACATGAATCCATACTGCGGGCGAAGAAGCGCTTCAAGCGCTTTGTTGTACAATCTATCCATACTGCAGGTGATGAAGCACTTCAAGTGCTTTATTGTACAATCTATATATCCATATTGCGGGCGATGAAGCTCTTCAAGTGCTTTATTGTACAATCTATATATCCTTACTGCGAGCGAAGAAGCGCTTCAAACGCTTTATTGTACAATCTGACTGCCTCGGTGGTGTAGTGGCTAGCATGTACGGCTGCACATCCTGAGGTCCTGGGTTCGAGTCCCGGGTCGGGCCAAGTTTAGTTATTGAGTCTTTTTGTTTAGTAAACCTCAATAACAGCCCGGAGTTGAGAAGTTGGCGATGTTTCACCCCCGTGTCTCGGAGAGCACGTAACGCCGTCGGTCCTGCGCCTTAACTTTTAACCGGTCGTGTCGAGTAGTCCGGAATCGGTCAGGAGGACATTATTATTATTATTATACAATCTATATATCCTTACTGCGAGCGAAGAAGAGCTTCAAGCGCTTTATACTATCCATAATAATATAAATGCTAAAGTAACTAACTCTGTCTGTTATGTTTTCACACAACCGTCGAACCAATTTTGATTAATCTTAGTATAGAGGTGGATGGGACATTGGAGAAAGATATAGACTACTTATTGTGAGAGTAAGCGACTGTTTCAGATGATGATGCGAGATGTTTCTATGTTTGTCCTCTATATTCCTAAACTCTTGATTAGATTGTGATGAACCTGGTGGGTTATTCTGTACTAGCGGCTCACCCTCGCTTCGCTCGGGTTCACCTCTAGACAAACAAAAACAAATCTATCCCACGGGAACCGTACATTTTTCCGGGATAAAAAGTAGTCTATTTGTTATTCTGATATACGAACTATATTATTGTAAAGTTTCACTAAAATCCAATCCGTAGTTTTTGTGTAGTAAGCTGTATAAGTTAGTTTTTTAACTATCCCACGGGAACTCTTTGATTTTCCGGGATGAAAAGTATCCTATATGTTGACCGGGGATATAAGGTACCACCATGCAAAATTTCATTCAAATCAGTCCAGCAGCTTCGGAGATTAGCCCGTACAAACAGACAAACAGACAGAGAAACAAAAAATTAAAAAAAAATCTGGATCGGTTCTATTGCTCTTCTTACATCCCCCTGACTCGGTTTTAAGCATTTTTTTTCTATGTACAGACATTCGACCTCTACAATTTTATTATAGTATAGATAAGTCTTCGAAGATTCGTGGCGCATGAAAAAAAAAATCTTTGGATGTTTGTCTTTTATAAGCTCATTATCTACTTAAATTTAGGGACTCACTTGAGCGAAGCGAGGGTGAATCGCTAGTATGTATATATAACCAGCGACTTACCCTACCTACATACTGATACATTCTTAGGGATGAATAGTTTAGGAACGCATAGAAGACAACATACAAAAAAACATTCATTTTTATTTATATAGATAGACTAGTGTGTGTATGTGCGTGTGCTTGCGTGAGTGCGTGTCTGCATCGGATCCGAATTCACTAAGAAAATTATACCAAATATTTAAGCTGGTAATATGTGTATTTTTAACTGCAGGCATTAACCGGCGGCAAGAAGTTCACATCGGCGTCGATGGCGAGCGGAGACCTACTGCCTCTGTACTTCACTCCCATACCTAGTGATAAGTTAGTTATTGCATAATCTTTTTCTACCCACCTATAAGATTTTAATTTTTTCTTATGTACTTTACAGTTTACACAATTAGGTCTAATATAAAAATTGCTAAATTACTGGCATATCAGTACTATCTTTGTATTGCTTTGGTTTTCTCTTAAGTTTTTTGTAAGGTATATCAATCCATGACTACATAAAATATTCACTATATAATAATATATTCAATTCATAAAATAAATAAATTTAACTTCAAAGAAGTACTAGTAAAAGAACTTAAGTGGTATATTCTTTTATTTTTATTTTTTTTCATTACATTGCAGTAGATCGTTCTTAAGATCTTAAGGACATAAATGTTTTTTAATAATTATTCGCAGCATTCTTTAAGGCGATCTGGGAAACGACTCTAACGATTTCGCCGAAATTTGGTACGTGGGGTTTTTCGGGGGCGAAAAATCAATCTCGATTAGTCTTATGTCTGGGAAAACGCGTGTTTTCGATCGGTTTTCTTTCGCATTATTCCACGCAAAATAGTGTTCATAATTTCTTACGCTCGGGTATAAGCATCGGGGTCAAGCGGCCAACGTGCAGGATTGATAATCACAGGGTTCGAATCCCGGTCGGATACAAAGTTTCTATTTTATATTTATTCAAGATTTTTGTTTATCTAAAAATACAATATATCAAAAAAATAAATAAACTCCGAGTAAAGCTCGGTCGCACAGGTACTATACTTCATTTGTAACGTAATTGACACAATATAATACAGGATCAGCCGGTCGTCGCTGGCGGTGGGCGTGACGCTGACGGGCACGGTGACGTTCGCGAAGGACGAGCTCGGGCACAAGGCGGACGTGTACGCGCTGACGCTGGCGCCGTGCGAGGCGCCGCGGCGCGCGCGCGAGCCCGTCCGCTCGCCGCCGCGGCCGCGCGACGACTACACGGACGCGCTCAAGGACTTCGCGGCCGTGTGGCTGCCGAAGCTGGGTTGGTTGCCTTTTTTTTTTTTTTTTGAAGTGAAACTTCTTTGGAATCGTTGTGATGTGACTGTGACTCGATGAAACGGAAATGCGATACTAGAAAGAGACGAACATAAATATATAGGATTAAGCCGGCGAGAGAATAAGATAGAATACACAATTACTGAATAATGTGTAATGTATATTTATGTCAAATAAAATGTAAAATAACATTTGAACTTGGTGAAAATATTATAAAAAAATAAACCTTATAATTATCATACTCCTGATACTCTATGTTTATCTCATTCTCTCGTAGGTTACGACAAGTGTGAGTATTGAAACGCCATAAGGTGGATGCATATGGACGGTGATTTACTTTTATATGAATTAAGTATATTAGTTTATTTAGTTCAATTATTGGACTTTGTGTTACACTATAAATATTATTTGTTTTAACTGCTTACACACATACAATTGTAATTAATATAAAACTGAGCATGCATGAGCCATAAATTAAAAATGTTCCAGCCTAAAGAAATGTAAAAAATAACCATCAAATAATAATTATAAATTCTATTATTACAGAGGGTGAAAAGCTTGAGCAGGTATATGAGGAAATATTAGAAAAGTTCCCGAACTTCCTCGGCGCGCACGTCGCGTACCTGCACGCCATTGACTCGCCGACTGATCCTAAAAAGTAATATTTACTTATAATATACATCTATATAATATTCATTAATACCACAGTGTATTTATTCATACAGTCATTTAACAAAGCCGTCTAGATAGATCTTCGTCTCAGTGATTTAATTTGTCCAAACGACAAATATTATCGAAAGAGTTTTTTTAATACAGAATTATGTACTTGTAATGTCAATTCTATTGATATAAAATACACGTTTTATTATAAAAAAGTCCAAAAGATTTATTTTATCTATAATATGTATATAAATATTGAAAATAAGGTTTTGTTTTTGTTTTTTTTTTGAACAAATAAACACTAAGGCGAGAAGATCAATCGCGCGGGGCGTGCAGGGAGTTGTGGAAGAAGCGCTCCCGACTTCCATACGTTAGTTTATATGACAGTCGGGAAATGGCTTTATGGTTGATGAATATCTTGTAATATTAAATGAGTAATTCTTGTATATATTATAATATACTAGCAACTCAATCTCGTTTCGCTCGGGTTCGTCCCTAGCTTGCTTCCCCATACAAACTTTCAAAATCATTTTCAACCCCTTAAAGGATGATTTCCAGGATAAAAACTATTTCACTCACTTTTCATTTCATGGATTTAAAAAAATAAGCAATCTTATTTTAGTTAAAAAAAAAAGTTTTCTTTTAATTTTCTTCTATACAAAACTTGTCCTGACAATAACAAACACAAAAAAAAAAAAGAATTATTCAATTTGATGCAGTCGATCGGAAGTAATGCGCGTACATACATTTCAGTAATTCATTTTTACTTATATAGAAGACAGAATACAAGATGCATAGAAGATATGTATACATTAATTTCGTGTATATTAAACGGCTCTATCGATTTACCCAGTTATTTATACATATATAATTTTCCACGAAGTGACAATTTATAGCTTAAGTTGGTAACCATCCGTCATGGAAATCTTTTGACAACCTTCCGATCAAAGGCAATAGACTACTGTACGGTTTTTTTTGTACCGTGATAATATAATAAATACGAAACTCATCACCATTTTCACTCCCTTAAGAGATGATTTCCGGGTTAAAAAGTATCCTATATCCTTCCCAGGGTCTAAAGCTATCTTTATACCAAATTTAATCTAAATCGGTTCAGTAGAGATCCAGAGATTACCCCCTACAACGTCACAAACTCGCAAACTTTATACTATTAGTATAGATTACATATACAAAAAACGAAAAAAAAGAAAAGCGAGGGTAGGAAGATAAACTGTTATTTATACCTACAATACAATATATTTTCAGACTACCCAACGTGAACGAGGACCCCGACGTCACTACCGCGTGGTGCGAGCAGCTCATCGCCATATCCGATAAGGTGTGTGGAATACTAGTAACCTTTGCTACGCTAGGGTTCGTCCCTAGTGAAAAACAAAAACAAATCTATCCCACGAGAACGGTACCATTTTTCCGGGATAAAAAGTAACCTATGTGCTATTCCAGACTATAATATATTTCTGTCCCAAATTTCATCTAGATCCGTTCCGTAAGATACTTTGGTACCTACCATTTTTGATTTTTTTGAATTATTTTTGTTATTTTGTGGGTAGGCTGTCTGTAACAACTACATACATATATAATACCTTTGAGACATCTAAAACCTTCAGTCTCTCCCGTGACCATGATTGCTGTAAAGCATTCCAAACGCGGGGAACCACAAATCAAAATAAATCCAAGAAAAAAAATTCGAAAAGATAGTTTTATTTAAAATCTTTCAATAGTTTTTAAAGCTTAGATAAAGTAAAATATTTGAAAGTTGATATTTTCGTTACAGGTTATAAAACAGATTGATCAAGATAAGCTGTTGGCGTATTTAGGGATGAAGAATGACACTCGCAGCGATGCGAATAAAATTAAACAGTTAGTACCTAACATTTTTATTTGACAGATTTTTTTATATAATACTTTTAAATTTATTAGTATATAAACTGTATAGAATACGAACAAATAAACAAGCAGATAGTTAAAAGAGATAGATGGATAGAAAAACAAATAAAATTTCCTTCTGTAATACATAATATTATATGTTTTTTTAAAGTGAGAATATGAATACCAAAGATTTTAGTTTGCGCCATCTTATGAGTTTTGGTTTTATTTTTAATGATTTTGTTTTTTGTTTGAGAAAATCGCACGTGCGTGAATATTTTTTTTTGATATATAATACTATACATTCTTATGTAATTGTAAAAAAATATCCACTTCCAAAAAAACTAAAATTTTATTTCAAAAAATCTTTGATAATTTATACTGAGACGGGTACTTTAAACGACTTTATACTTTTAATTTCGCGCGCTTGGCGTGACGTCATAGTATGATATAACTGAGCCAGTGCTGTCAATTTAGCGCTAAAAATGACGAATTTTGTTTAAGAAAAAAATGTCAAAGTTAATATTTTTTTTAACTAATGAGGAAAACTGTATACAGGTTTTAGTTTTAAAGTTTTTGAAAAGAAATTCGATAGTAAAAATAAAACTATATTCTTTTGTATTTTTTAAGCATTAGTTCTCTTCCCTATGAACGATAGATAGCATAATAGTAGCTAATTTAAAGTATTCTTAATTATAATAAAATCTTTTAGCTATTTTTTTATCATAATTTATATACTTACATGTCCAATACTTTATACTCAGTAATGAGTATTCTATTAATATTTGTATATTTTAAAACATGATTGACTTCACATTTAGGTATATGACATTCCGTCTATACTATTCCTTACCTGAGTGATATATATATGTTAGTTTTCAAGGTATATATGCTATGGGCCTCTGTTTATATATTTAAGATCTTTTTGTAAATATTGCCTGAAATAAATGATTGAATTGAAAAAAAAAATTAAAAAAAATGAAATAAAATATATATAACGTGTGTGTGTGTGTGTGCGTGTGCGTGTGTACGCAGGGAGCGCGAGAAGCAGAAGGGCTACCTGGTGGAGGCGCTGGCGCGGCGCGGCGCGGCGCTGTGCCGCCTGCGCGCGCTCGCCCGCGGCGCCTCGCGCGACTCGCTCGCCGCCAACGCCGCCGACCTGCTCAAGTTCACCGACTTCACCGACGCCAAGGTGACACACTACACTACACTACACTACACTACACTACACTACACTACATAGACTATGTCACTACGATAACAAGATAGCCTAACAAGTTATCGAGAGACATGCTCAGTCCGCCCGCACTTGGCCAACATGGCGGACTGTGCCCCTGGGTCCCCCTCGTATTGAAGGGAGGCCCGTACCCAGCAGTGGGACGTTAAAAAGTACTAGTAACCGTACTAGTATTGGCAATATTAAATAGAACTATTATTTTTTTTGTTCTTTTTTTTTGTTTTTATCGTCTTGAAGACTTTAGAGCAAATGTGATCACAAAAGAGACTGATTTGTACATACATTAATCAATTTTTTTATAATAATTTAAATGATTATAAAACTTTTTTTGGAAGTTTTTTATTAGGGAAAATAAAAAAAATTAAAACAAAATAATATTTATAATGTCACGTAAATATTTTTTGGATATTACTTTTTTTTAATGATTATTTTGGTACTTTTTCATTGTAACTCTGAACAAAGATATTTAAAAAAAATCCCGTCACATATTAATTAAACGCAAAAGCATCATGTTGTTACCTGTATATATTGATAAAAAGAATACATAATTATTCTTTTATCGATATTTACAGAATTTTATTGATATAACGAAATTTCATACATTACTAAAATCCCACAGGCAATCCACTACGGCGTCTGGCACTGCTTCAGCCTGGAGCACTGGGGGAAGGCCGTCAAGCTCCTCATCAAAATCCTCGAGGAGAGACCCTCCAAGGAGGTGGAGGAACGCCTCATACAGGCCTACCGACAGCTCGGCTGGGAGTTACCACGTCAGCCTCCCTCCCACTCAAATACCCGAACGCATACAGACCGTTCTGATTTTGATTATATATTCACAAATTATATATATGCCACAGGTAAATTGTAAAAACCGTGAAATCTATAAAGTAATTAATGCCTTGACAATATATTTACAATGAAATTAAATAAACAAATATGTTTGCGAGCGTGCTTTAATGTTTACGTTTTTGGTTTTCAAAATGGCCGATCTGTCAATCGACCAATCAAAACGCATCGAGGCTTCCCACCACATCCAAGTATTGCCACTATTGACAATTTAACTAGGGTAATGACAATTTCACTGAATGTGTTTAGTGAAATTATAATATACCTAAAAATAGTTGCGTGTAACATTTACGCACGGTTGAAGTAAAACTTCTTAAAATTTATTTATTATAATTTAATAAATAATAATAATTTTGAAGTATAAACTCAACTCAACCAGGATCTGCTGGTTGTCGCCGCGTTACAACGTAAAGGCTGCCTGTCGTCCTCGTTGTTGGAGCACATCTCCGTGTTCCTGAACGACAGGATGCAGGCAATGGAACGCGCGCAGACACCAGGGATCCCAGACACCCATCTAACGCCTCAAAGACGCCCACGCTCCTCTGATGAAGACGATTCTCAGACCAAGCGCCATTGCCCTGACGCCCCCAAGCAACCGTCCAGGGACCCGCGCTTGCGCCCTAGGTCCGAGCAGACAGGCGACAGCGCCCAGCTCGTCCAACCGCAGCCCTCAACCTCGACGTCCACAACGTTCGCAGATGCCCTCCGCACCCAGGCACCTCCAGTGTCCCGGATAGCCACAGCCGCAGCAGCCGCACCCGCGGCACCCACAACTGCCCAGACGACCGCCCCCCCCCCCCCGCACCCCGTTACCCTCCCTTGGTCGTGGAGTCCTTGCCCAACTGGGCTTTGCATTTCAAGACCCTAAGGGGGAAGCTGGGACGAGCTCCAAACGCACGTCCCTTCGGCAAGGGCGTACGTTTCTCGCCGCAAACAGAAGAAGAGTACCGCATCATCCAGCGGTACCTGTATGAGATTGAGAAGACAGAGAAAATCGCCTGGTTCTCATACTCCCTGCCGTCCGAGAGGAGCCTCAAGGTGGCCATTCGTGGTCTGCCTGTCGCCACCGAACCTGAGGAGATAGATGGAGCTCTGCGGGAGTTAGGCTTCTCCCCAGAATACATCCGCCCTATCAGAGCCAGGAAGGGTCGCCCAGGCTGTATCTTCCTGGCTATCCTGAAGAATACGCCCAACCTCACACCTGCCATCTATAACGTATCGGAGCTCCTATACATGCCCGGGATTTCCATAGAAGCTTGGAGGGGGAAGAAAGGCCCGGCCCAATGCCATCGATGCCAACAATTTAGGCACTCGAGCCACAATTGCCACCGCAGACAGGCCTGCGTGCGTTGTGGCGAAGAACACGCCGCCCGCGACTGCCCTCGTCCCTTGGAGGAACCTGCTACCTGCGCCAATTGCGGGGGACCGCACCCCGCAAACAATACATCCTGCCCCCAATTCAAAAGGGAGGCACGAAACAAGAAGGCCGGCACTGTGGCCCTTACGCAACCAGCAAAGGGTACCGCAGTGCGCGAACCCCAAGAAAGGACCGTCGAGGAGCACCAAGGTTCCTCCCTGATGGCCCCTGCGAATGCCCCAATCTCCAGGGGAGCCTCAATAACCTCCCGGAAGAAGAAGAGAGGAAAGAAGAAGAAGCCCTCTAAGGAAGCCCCAGAGACCCAGCCCCAGCCACAAGCTATGTCTGCTCAACCAGCACCCCAGCCCCAGGGACAGTCAACCGCTCCGACGCAGACCCAGGGCAAGCCGCTCGCTAAGGGCACCAGCGCCAGCAGCAACCAGGTGATAGTGGCTGCCATCGAAATCCTCAAGGACGTCCTGGTCGCGCTCCAGTCTGGGGGGGACCCGACCGCGATCGTCCTAAACGGAATAGCTTCTTTAATCCGCAATGTCTGAATTAAGAATCATCTTCTGGAACGCCAACGGCCTGCGCAAGAAGACCTCACTCCTGCGTTGGCTACTTAGAGAGCAGCGCACCGACATCGCTCTCTTGAACGAGACCCACCTCGGACCTTCCGACCAGTTGAAGTTTCCAGGCTACTACGTCTACAGAGAGGACTATACGCAGGGCGCCAACTTATGCAGGGGCCTTGCCGTCCTAGTGAGAAGGCCGCTCATACACCAACTTTTGCCGCCACAAACCTCTCCATCGCTGCAGGCCCTGGGGGTGGAGATCTGCATCGACGGAGCACCGATGCGCATCTATGCAGCCTACAGACCACCGGCTTCTCGTCTGCAGCTGAGCGAGGTCCGCTCACTCTTGGACGGCACGGTCCCCACGTTCATCGCGGGAGACTGGAATGCGAAGCATCCCTCCTGGAACGCAACCACCATCTGCGCCACAGGAAGACGCCTGTACCACGACGCCGAGAGGGCAGATTATTCTGTGTCTGGCCCCGAAGTCCCGACCCACTACCCAGCGAACACCCTTCACACCCCGGACGTACTCGATATCGTAGTACATAAAGGCTTCCCACACTTATCCCTGGAGGTGATACCCGACGCATTAAACTCGGACCACCTGCCCGTCCTAGCGACAGTGGCAGCTTCGCCCGCACGCGCCGCCCCTGCACCCATGAGACGCCGCCTGGACTGGCAGGAGTTCTCGGACTACCTCTCCGAGCATACGCCCCGCAGGACCGAGCCCCCGGACAGTCAAGAGGGCATCGACCTCTTGGCTGACTCCCTGACCCAGGCTATACAAGAAGCGACGGAGGCCGCAACTCTACCGGCCACATCAAGCCCGTCGAGACGCCTCCCTCCCCCCTCTCGTCAGCTCCGGACCCTGATCGAGAGGAAGAGGAAGACCAGACTCCGTTGGCAGCAAACAAGGGACCCGAGGATCAAGTCAGAGTTGAACGCCCTCATCGAGGAGATTAGGAAGCAGCTGGAGGAGGATACGGCGGACAGCTGGGAGAGTAGACTCGACGAGGCGAGTGAGGACATCGCGTCTCTCCACCGGCTCTGCCGCCAGCTCACCGGCAGTAGGCCCCCGACGAGACCGCTCCTACACCCCGACGGCTTCCCGAGGTACAGGGCCGAAGAAGGGGCAGAAATTTTTGCGGACCACTTGGCCGAACAATTCACCCCCGGCCCCCCTCCTGACCACCAAGTGCTCGAGGCTGTCGAGGCGACGGCCCTCGACATTTCCCGGCTATCTCTCCCCAATGACGAAGACCCGATCTACTTCTCTCCAGGCCAAGTCGCTAAGGTAGTGAAGAGCTTGAAACCGAAGAAAGCCCCTGGACCGGACGGGGTTTCTAACGGGGCGCTGCGCCACCTCCCGCGCCAGACCGTTGCAGCCCTCGCCCGCTTGTTCTCCGCCATCCTACGCACCGGTTTCTTCCCCACGCCTTGGAAGAGGGGGGAAGTGATACTTCTTCCCAAGCAGGGGAAGAACATCCTGCTGCCGGCCAGCTATAGGCCTATCACATTGCTTTCTTCGGTTTCCAAGCTCTTCGAGAAGCTCCTATTAAACCACATCTTGAGGCATTTCACCCCCAGACCAGAGCAGTTCGGATTCAGACGCGGCCACTCTACCACGCTTCAGGTGGCTCGCGTCATCCACCAGCTGACAGCAGCCGCCAACAAAAAGGAGAGCGCCGTGGCGGTGTTCCTCGATGTCGAGAAGGCCTTCGACCGTGTGTGGCACGAGGGCCTTATCCACAAACTTGTCTCCAGAGAGATACCTAGAAGGATAGTGAGAGTGGTGGCCTCCTTCCTTCTCGACCGGAGCTTCCACGTCCGGGTAGACGACTCCCGATCCGGCGTGCGACCCATTGCGGCGGGCGTCCCCCAGGGCAGCGTATTATCACCGACTCTCTACGCCATATACACTGACGACATCCCCTCAAGACCCGAAGCGTCACTGGCCCTCTTTGCGGACGACGTGGCGTACATAACCACGTCCTTGAATCCCACCCACGCCGCTGCAAAGATGCAGCGAGTCTTGGACGCCCTGCCGGAATGGCTACGTAAATGGAGACTCTCCGTGAACGCCGCCAAATCTCAAGCCATTAGCTTGGGTTATCATCCGTCACCGCCGTCACCGCTACGCCTCAATGACATCGACATCCCCTGGGCCCCTAGGGCGAAATACCTAGGGGTCACAATCGATCGAAGACTTACGATGGTTCCTCAAGTGTCTAAGGTCACCAACGCCGCAAGGGTGGCCCTCAACCTGTTGCGTCCTGTAGTCTCATCTTCGCTGCCGCTGCGTACGAAGGTCGGGATTTACAAGACCTATGTTCGTTCCCGGCTAACGTACGCAGCTCCCGCCTGGATCTCTTTGCTGTCCCCGACGCAGCGGAGGAGGCTACACACCGTGCAAGCCATCGCCCTGCGCAAGATCTCCAGGGCCCCTCGATACGTAAGGAACGCTACCATACAGCGTGACTTACGTATCGAGGGCATCGACGACTTTGTGCGCCGCCTTGCAGCCGGCGCCTTCAGCCAAGCGGATGCCTCAGATTTCGACCACATCAGGGGCATAGCCCCCTGGCACGCCCGCCCACCGGATAGGAGGGCGTACCCCAGGGATTTTCTCAACCAGCCGACAGGGTGAGGTGCCGCTGTCGCGGTCGCTGGTCGCCTAGCTGGCCCTCCCACAAGCGGGTTTCAGCCGGCTGGGCTGACCGCCCGTGACGCACAAGGCACTCCCCTGTCCGACTCCGTAACGAGTCCTAGCTAGGACTCTCCCAGGGACGCGCCCATATTCGTGGGCGGCGATTGAAGCCACAGTCAGAGGGCTATGCCCTGAAACTGTTTCCCCACTCCCCTTGCGGGGATGTGAGATGACCGCACGACGCTGAATTCACAAGTGCTACGTGTTCTGCTCCGTTCGGACGTATCTACGGCTGTCGCTGTGCCGTGTGTGAATATATATATTATAGTACTCTGTATAACCGACTAACGGAAGTCACTCAAGATGACCGGTCGCGGTAAAGGTGGAAAGGGATTGGGAAAAGGTGGAGCCAAGCGTCACAGGAAGGTGCTCCGTGACAACATCCAGGGTATCACCAAGCCGGCTATCCGTCGTCTGGCGCGCAGAGGCGGCGTGAAACGTATATCCGGTCTGATATACGAGGAGACCCGCGGCGTGCTCAAAGTGTTCCTCGAGAACGTTATCCGCGACGCCGTCACTTACACCGAGCACGCCAAGAGGAAGACCGTCACCGCCATGGACGTTGTCTACGCGTTGAAGCGTCAGGGCCGCACTCTGTACGGTTTCGGCGGTTAAGCGCGAGTGGTTCTCCGGCTGCGATTGCGAGACGACAGCGGCGGTCGGGCGGGGTCACCACCACCACCACCACCACCAGCAAACAACCCCCAACCCGGTCGTCGCTCGACGTTCTACAATTAAAAAAAAAAAAAAAGGCCCTTTTCAGGGCCGCATAAGTTTCTGTTGCCCTACTACTGTTGTATCGTTTCTTACGTTACATTAGACGTCTCTCTCGTGCATACTCACATTTATCATTCGCGAACGCGAGCGCGCGCGCGCACACACACTCTATAATCCACGATTCGCCGAAACAATTGCGACAACAGATGACGTGTGTATGATAATATTATTATTATTGTAATGAAATTATTATTATTATTTACGATATTGCCATCTATGTACACACCTGCGTTATGTTCCTCCTTCATAAGCGCCGAGACTTCGACTCCGAGGTTGTGTGCGATTATGATGATGGTGGACACCTTCTTTCTCTGTGACCGTTACGAACGTTCATTAATTACCTACGAGAAAAAAATAAATAAATAAATAATAATAGTAAAGCTAATAAATAAATATCGGGTTAGAGACATTTATTCCTCTCAAAGAACACACCGTTGTATAAGATAATATTAAAAGTGATCACAAGTTATAATAATGCATGCATTAGGTATATATAATTCTCGTTGTTTTATTCTTATATATCCTTGTATATTTGCACGTACTATTAACTTATTTACTTTTAGCTAAAATAAAATTCCACAATGTATTTTTAATGCTGTCAAAGTTTTTTTTTTTTATCTCTCTCTATGGCAGTCATTTTTTATTTCTTTACTCTAACTAAAGTGTCATTAATGACAATAAAATTAAAAAGCTATCGCCAGCGAGCCAGTGAAAACTCGATACTAAATTACCTTATAGTTTTTATAACCATATATGTATTAAACATCCTTAATTAACTTGTTACACTACGCATATTATGTGCATTATAAAACGATAATATCTTCTTTAAAAATATGAATATTTTATTAATACTAATAATAATTTCGTTTCATTATATATTATGGTAAAAAACAAACACTCTATACATTATTTTAGGATGGAACGGTATGGATTGATGGAGATATTATCTGTTTCATTATTTCGATTCATGGTATGTACATAACATGCATTTTTTTTTTTTTTTTCCCCAATTCGTTCGTTCGATAATTTGTGTGTAATTTTACAAATATGCGCACGTATACGAGATCATATTGAGACTACATATTGTGACGACCGCGCGTACCGATTAAAAAATCTATTAATTCATAATAATAATAATAAATATTTTAAAAACATAAATCACACACATATACATTATACCTGACACGACATTCTGCTGCTACAAGTAGTTAGTATTCGAGTCCAGCGTTCTAGCACTCCGCGCGCTGCGACGAAGTGCATAGTGGTACGCCCTCCGTTCGGCTTCTTCTTTTCGAAGACGTATAGTAGATTCACGTAGTGATTCTCACGTAGACGCGTAGATCGATCGATCTGAAACATGTTTTATTAGTTATTTAGAAGATATATTATTTTATTATTGTTATATAGTTCAAAGGAAAAATCATCATAACATCAATCAACCCACCGATGCGTCGGTCCGCCGTCTGTGTGGTGCGATCACTTCGTGTGTGTTTTACGAGGCTCGACTTGGAGGTCCTCGAAATCGTGTCAAATTTTCGATGTCCCCGGTGCGCGTCGGCACCACGTCGGCGGGTATTCTTCGCCTTCGATCTGTCGATAAATCGTAACGTTTTAATATTGTCTTATAGAGAAAAATAACTTTTAAACTGGACCCGAGGTACGCGACTAGCACCTCGACGATTTTAAACGTCCACAGCGACCTAGCGTCGCATCCGAACGTCTCGTTGGGCCTCTAGATAGGTGGGTAGGTTCAAAATTAAACAAAACTAGGGTTCCGGGATAAGATTAGGCCTCGAAATAACATATAAAACATAATTAACGGGATACGTGTTAGTGAAAAGTTTTAAGTGTTCGTACGAGAAAATGTCTAGCGACATCGCGGCTCTCCTTACGGTATTGCTCGTACCCTTACTGCCACTAGCGACATCTACGCCGGCGCGTACACGTATCCACGTACTTGCTCGCTAGCTCGTCGCTATCTATCACTAACTAGTATTCGTTCAGTGGTTCTCTCGTGCAGCAACCGATCAGTTTTGTGTGTGTGTGTGTGTGCTATTCATTCGTGCGTTTTGTGAACGACGACGATTATTATTTCGTAACACAACAACGATAAAATTATAAACAGAAGAAGAAAAATGGCCGATACCGCAGTCGCATCCGAAGCCCCCGCCCCGGCGACGCCCGCGAAGAAACCGAAGGCGTCGGCCGCGGCCGCAGGCGGCGCCGCCGCCAAGAAGCCGAAGGCGAAGCCGACGCACCCGAAGACCTCCGAGATGGTGAACAGCGCCATCAAAGAGCTGAAGGAGCGCAGCGGATCCTCCCTGCAAGCGATCAAGAAATATATAGCCGCTCAGTACAAGGTGGACGCCGAGAAACTGGCGCCGTTCATAAGAAAGTATCTGAAGAGCGCCGTAGAATCCGGCGCCCTCATACAGACCAAAGGTAAGGGTGCATCGGGGAGTTTCAAACTGGAATCCAAATCCTCCGCGTCCAAGAGCAAACAGTCTGCCGCCGGCGGTAAGGCGGCATCCGCCTCGGCGGCCGGCGGCGCCTCTTCCGGTGCTAAATCTAAGAAGGCGTCGGCCGCGTCGGCCGGCGCCGCCGGCAGGGGCGGCAAGAAGGCGGCCGCCGGCGCGTCCGCAGCCTCGCCGTCGAAGGCGAAACCGAAGGCCACCATAAAGGACAAGAAAGCGGCCGCGGCGAAGAAGAAGCCTGCGGCCGCCTCCGCGGCCGCCAAGAAGGCGGCCGCCGCCGCTTCCGCGTCCGCGGCGTCCTCCAAGGCGAAGGGAGGAGCCGCCTCCAAGGCGAAGAAGACCGCCAAGCCGCCGACCAAGAAACCGAAAGCCCCCAAACCGAAGAAGGCCGCCGCCGCCGCGACGCCCAGGTCGAAGCCCGCCGCCAAGAAAGCCGCCGCGGCTTCGAAGAAGTAATGTATCGTCGCGCGCGCAACACACACACGCTTCGTAAAATCTGCTGCGTGCCATCTCCTCTCGCGACACAAGACACCGCCGCGGCCGCCGCGACCGCCTCATCTATCTGGTCGTCGTCGTCGTCGTCGTCGGACGGCGGACGGACCGCGCGGTGGTCGGTGGTCGGTGGTCGTCGGGAGCGTCGGAATGCAGTGTGCATAACAGCACGACAAAAAGCCCTTTTCAGGGCTAACAAAAGTTTCCGAGAGCATTATATATACATTTTTAATATATAATAATAATAAAGTTTCAAACGATGAGACGTCACAAAAGTGCGCACCAACAACAACAATAATAATAAACTTTTATTCATAAAAAAAAAATTAAAAAAAAATAGGGAAATTGAACATAGAACACATATTAATTTTATATAGTAATACAGGCTTATACAATTAATTAAAAAGCCATACACAATATCCCCGATCCTTTCCTTCTTTCTTCACAACGACAAAGAAACGACATTTAAAAATTTATAGCCAGGTTTGTCGATCGATTCCTTTTCAAAAGTATGAATGGAGATAGATACATGCAGAATAAAAATTATGTATGTATCACTAGCGACTCTCGCTAGCCTCGCTTCGCGTTCGTCTCTAGGTATCATCATCTAAATCTGTTCAGCGTATTAAACGTGAAAAGATAAACAGACAGACAGACAGACAGACAGACGGACAGAGTTAATTTCGCATTTATAATATCAGTATGGATTAATTATTATTTAAGTGTTTCCATTGGTAAACAAACTGAGTTGTGTAGAGAAAAAAAAAAACATAAAAAGAAAAAAAAAAAAAAAAAGAAAACGTAGAAACGTTCGGGCCCCCGTCGACACTCATCGCCTTCCGTACCGACGTGTAAGTTCGTCTCATTCCGTAGCTCTCGCTCAATCGCTTGCTCGCTCGCGTCCCCACCTACTGTCGATGCTCGCGATGTACTAGGTATTTAAATGCGCGAACGAAAAATTTCAAAACGCATACCGTGTTGAACTTCGCTGTACGATAGCTGTGTATTTTTACGTTCACGACTTTTCGAAATAACTCGTATCCTATCATAATGTCTGGACGCGGCAAAGGTGGCAAAGTGAAGGGAAAGGCAAAGTCTCGTTCGAACCGTGCCGGACTCCAGTTCCCCGTGGGACGTATCCACAGGCTGTTGAGGAAGGGAAATTACGCCGAGCGCGTCGGTGCCGGCGCACCGGTGTACCTTGCGGCCGTCATGGAATATCTGGCCGCTAGGACCTCCCCGGGACGCGCCCATATTTGTGGGCGGCGATAGACACCACGGCCAGAGGGCAATGCCCTGATGCCGTTTCCCCACTCCCCTTGCGGGGTTTGTGAGAAGACCCGACCGTTTCCATAACGCGAGTCGCCTCTTGAGCGCCGACCTGAGCGGACGTGTGTATGACCGCTGT
Source organism: Argynnis bischoffii washingtonia (assembly GCA_033884665.1). Classification (NCBI taxonomy): domain Eukaryota; kingdom Metazoa; phylum Arthropoda; class Insecta; order Lepidoptera; family Nymphalidae; genus Argynnis; species Argynnis bischoffii. The sequence continues at coordinate 877,500 of JAEMGE010000032.1, forward strand.
CCGAATTTGCTACGAGTGTGTACCTGTGACCGAGTTTGCTGCTTGCTGCCGACGGCTGCTGAGCAGTTGCTGTTTTTTCCGAAAAAGGATCAGGTTTTATCCTGTGAGGTAAGTGGAGTGTTTGATACACACAACCTACGCTTCCCACCAGAGGCGAGGACTTAGGTGCCGCCACACACCCCCCCTGCCCCGCGGCAAGGGGGACGCTAGGAAAGTGTTAGTTTTAAGGTGGTAGTTTTAAGTTTTAGATCGCGAGTGGGGGTCCAGTGAAGATGGACCCCAAAAACGTGAATTCGGAGGCCCTTCTGGCCTTCCTGCAAAGGTTTTACCCGGAGGTGTACGCGGCCGTACCCCGGGAGATTACATCAAGTCTACAAGAGAGCCCGGCTTCGCCGAGCGTGGAGGCGTCCCCGCGCTCGTGCCCGACGTTATCCGAATCGGGCCGATCGTCGCCGGCCCTTTCGACACCGGCTTCCCCGATGGAAGCCGATTACTTATCCGAGTCTGGATCCGAGTCCAGCTCGGCATCCGAACAAGACGACGGGTTCGAGACCGTCGTAGCCAAAAAGCGCAAAAATAAGCGCACCGGAGCGCCGCCGCCCCAGAAGCGTGCGTCACGCGAGTCCCCGGTTCGCGCCAAAACAGTTCGCGCCGAAACAGTTCGCGCCGAAACTTTTCGCGCCAAAACCGACGCGTCACCTATGACGTCATCCGCCGCCGCGCCCGGTGAGTCATCCGCCGTGACCACGCCCCAAGCGCGTAAAATTAAACCGCCGCCGCCGGTGGTTTTACAAGACAAAAAGGCCTGGAACAGCATCTCCGCGTGGATGCTGTCCCAGAAAGTTAATTTTACGTCGGCAAAGTCGATGCCGCACGGTATTAGAATTAAATTAGGGTCGCCTAACGACCACCGCGCGTTAACCGCTCACTTGAGAGCGGTCAAAGTAAGTTTTCATACGTATGCCCTGGAGGACGAGCGCCGTCTGCGCGTCGTCATCAAGGGCGTACCAAAAGAAATAAGTTGTGAGGAGGTCGAAAGCGACCTCAAATCTAAAGCCTACCCGGTACGCGAAGTGCACCGCATGTACGGGGGCAGGACTAAGGCACCATTCGATATGGTGCTAGTCATTCTCGACCTCTCGCCGGAGGGGAAGAAAATTTACAACGTAAAGTCGGTCTGCCATCTGACCGGCATAGAAGTCGTGCCGCCGTACGCGCGGGGCGAAATAGGGCAGTGTCATCGCTGCCAATTATACGGTCACTCGGCCAGAAATTGTTACGCGCGTCCGAGGTGTGTGAAATGCCTCGACGACCACGCGACAGCCGACTGTCCGCGCAAGGTCCCGGACCCTGAAGTGCCGCCCAGCTGCGTGCTGTGCGAGACCCAGGGGCACCCCGCGAATTATCGCGGGTGCTCCAGGGCCCCGCGCAGGCGCACGCGAAAGGGGGCAAAGAAAGCGAGGGCTTCGAGGCCCTCCCAACAAGCACCCAGGGAGCCCTCGGCACCCCGGGTGTTCGTTCCCGCGCCACCCCCGACCACGAACGCGTGGTTTAAAACCGCCGCTCCTCCCGCGCCCCGTCCCGTAGCTCCGGCTCCGGCTCCGATGCCGTGCCCGACTCCGGCCCCGAGGCCCACGCAGCAAGCACCGCGACCGGTGCAAGCGCCCGTTCCGCGACCGGCCCCGGCACAGCAGCCCGCGCTGCTCCCGCCCAGGGCTCGCGTAGCCCCCGCGATGCCGGCGAGTCAGTCCCTGGCTTCTGACCTCTCAGTGGTCATGGACTTCGTCGGCTCATTCGACATTCGCGAACTCAGCGTGTTCGCGAATAAAATACGTGCCACGAACGGAGCCCCTCAGGCGCGTATGCAGGCCGCGTTCGAACACGCCGGCCTAATCGAAGCTATCACGAGCTTCCAAGCCCCCGCCTATTAACTTTTCCAATGGCGGTTAACAATACAATAGTTCGTGCATCCGATTCGCGGCTAGGGCGAACAAAACCCCGCGGCATTACTATCTGCACATATAACGCGAATAGCATTAAAACTCATATCGGGTTAGTTCGCGATTTCTTATCAGATTATAGTATAGACGTTCTCTGCGTACAAGAGACGTTCTTAAAACCGGCAATGCGCGATCCGAAAATCGCGAATTACCGTTTAGTTAGAAATGATAGAACCGCCAACAGGGGAGGCGGCACTATCATTTATTTTAAGAAAACGTTACATTGCGTCCCCTTAGATCCGCCGCCACTCGCGAACATCGAGGCGTCGGTATGTCAGGTACATATGACGGGCCATCAGCCGGTCATAATAGCATCGGTATATCTCTCGCCAAACAAAGCAGTGCTAGAGAGCGACATTAGGTCGCTACTCGGCATGGGTGACTCGGTCATTTTGACCGGGGACCTGAACTGCAAACACACGCGCTGGCACTCAACGCGCATTAGCTCCAAGGGGCGAGTGCTCGATGAGTTAGCCAACCACCCATCCCTCAATTTTGAAATCATAGGGCCACTGACGCCCACGCGTTTCGGCCATAGAGGCACGCCGGAGGTCCTCGATATAGCGATTCTAAGGAACGTAGCCTTACGACTGCGTTCCATAGAAGCGTTATCCGAGCTAGACTCAGACCACCGGCCGGTAATTATTAAATTAGGTCATGACCGCCCTTCAGGCCCGTTGACTAGAAAGGTTGTCGATTGGAAGAAGTTCGCCGAGCTTCTTCGGTCGCAAGACTCTCCCCTACGCGATGTTATACCTGACATCATCGACTCTGCCGATCGAGCGAAGGCAGCTGCCAGTAAATTCACAGAGTTCATCAATAGTACTATAGATGCATGTTCCCGCGTCATAGTTGTACCCCCGGACGGGCGTTTCAAGGTCCCGCGAGACCTAAAGGATTTAATTAGACGAAAGAACGCAGCCAATAGAGCTCACGACACGTACCCGTGCGCGAGAAATCGCAGTGAGTTAAATAACCTCAAGAGACAAGTTAGGGCTCGATTCGACGAGCTGAGAGGGCATTCGTGGGATAGGCTCCTCGAGGGGCTCGAACCTTCGGCTCAGGCTTTCTGGGCGCTGTCGAGAGCCTTTAGAGACGAGTCTCCAACTACGATGCCCCCTCTTATAAAGCCAGATAACTCCATCGCGTCAGATGACACAGATAAAGCCGAATGCCTTGCAGATAGTATTGAATCGCAGTGTTCGCCTAGCACTCAACCGTGTGACCCGGGTCACGTTCACGCGATAGACTCAGAGGTTACAGCATGGGCCGCCATGCCTCCCTCGGGCGAACCGCTTCGCCCGACGTCATACGACGAAGTTAAGTCCGTGATAAAAGGGCTTAACCCTAAGAAGGCCCCGGGGCCAGATCGAATAAATAATAAAATAATTAAATCCCTTCCGAGACAGTTCGTGTCCCTATTAGTAACAATTTTCAACACTCTGTTGCTATGCTGCTCCTTCCCAGACGAGTGGAAAGAAGCCGTAGTAATAGGAATTCGCAAGCCGGGTAAACCTAGCAATATGCCCGCCAGTTACCGCCCTATAAGTCTCATAAGCGCGCTAGGCAAAGTTTATGAAAAACTCATATTGACTCGCCTACAAGAGGTAGTCGTGTCTAAGTCCCTCCTCCCTAATGAACAATTCGGCTTTAGAGCCAACCATTCTAGCGTACATCAAGTGCACCGCCTCGCAGAGTACTTACTTCAGTACAAAATAAGATCCCGACGCAGGAGATGCTCATCGGCCATTTTCCTCGATATAGCGAAAGCGTTCGATAAAGTTTGGCACAACGGCTTATTATACAAGCTACGTAACTTAGGCGTGCCGGACAGCCTCGTACACATCTTGCGAGACTATCTATCGAATCGTACTTTCCGCTTCAGAGTGGAGGGCACGCTGTCCTCCCCCCGCCCTGTCCGAGCGGGAGTCCCTCAGGGCTCGCTGCTCTCGCCCCTCCTCTACGCGCTATACACTAGCGACATTCCCCGTACCCCGGCAGTGGAACTCGCGCTGTACGCAGATGACACCGCGATGTACACATCTTCTTGGTCGAAAGATCGAATTCACCGTCGCCTTCAGGAAGCGGCCGACGCCATAGGCGTCTGGTTCCGCCGATGGAGAATCGAGGTGAATCCAGAAAAGAGCGCAGCCTTATTGTTTCCCCTGCGCAAGTTCGACTCCGTCTCGACGATTCGTCTTCTTGGCAAGCCGATCCCCTGGAAAGAACAGGTTAAATATTTAGGAGTTACTTTTGACAGTAAACTGTCCTTTAGGCCGCACCTTCGCGAAGCCCGCAGAAGGGCCGCATTTGTCCTTAGTCGATTATACCCTCTTCTATGCAAGCATAGTAAAATGTCTCTTAGAAATAAGCTGACACTATACAAAACTTGCATACGCCCTATAATGACGTACGCCAGTGTCGCATTCGCGCATGTGAATCTCGACACGCTACAGACGTTGCAAAATAAATTCTTACGTATCGCGTCAGGCTGCCCGTGGTACGTAAGAAACGTAGACCTACATAGGGACTTCGAACTAGTCTCGGTTAAAAAATTCGTCAAAGACGCCTCTCAAAGGCATTTCGACTTAGCGGCGTCGCACCCTAACCCGTTAGTGGTGCAATCGTGTTCTTACGCGCCGAAACAAAACGATCCGCGAGCAAGACGGCCGCGGAACATTTTAACAGACCCCGACGACGCTATAACGATAGCGAACGCCGCGTTCCCGTTCAATACACGAACTCGGCTGCGTCGCCGCCGGCGACGGCGCAGACCGCCTAGGTTCGTCATACCTCGGCCGCGATCGGGCGCGGTCGGGACCCCCGCCAGACGACCGTACTAACACGGTCGATTTACACAGTAATTTATTATCTAAAAAATACGATATAACAAAAAAGAACTCCAAGCGAAGCTCGGTCGCCCAGGTACTTTAATTAAAATGACCAATTATGAAGTGCCAGTATGCAAAGAAAAAAATAAATGGATATCATTTGGGAACACCAAAAGATAAAAACTGAAGAAAATTGTGGGCTAAAGCAATAAGATGATCAAAATTGGCGAAATCACAATCTTTATATTTAAGGCTATGTGATTCTGCAGAAAGTTATTTTAAAACTCTTAAATCAGGTGTCTTAAAACAGGTGATATTTTTTTGTACTGTTTTACATATTAATTACAGAGTTTCATACAAACTTTCATACTTGTCTGTCTGTCTGTTACCGCATCACAGAAAAACCACTGGAGGGATTTTGATGAAATTTGTTATGATGATAGCTGAATACCTATCCGGGTCAACATATAGGATAATTTTTACCACGGTAGATTATCTCATTCCCACGGGAGTATACGTTATAACACAACCCAAAAAATATTTATGATCAGAATTTCTTGAAACTTGGTATTAATGCTCTTCAAAACAATTAAATAAATACGTGTTTTAGCGTTTTTTAAAATTCATTCCATAAGAAGATAAAATAAAGGATAAAATTTTTTATGAAACCTACCTTTTTAAAGTTTTTTGTTGTAGTTTTAGTGCAAGCGAAGCCGCGGGTTTTGCTAGTTTTAAAAGAAAACTATATATATAGTGCAGGGAAATTGTAAGATTCGGAGTTTTGTCATATGCTTTCTTTTCTTACAATGTCACTGGACAATTTTAAGTGTATTATAATTTATAGTTTCACTAATTGTAAGCACATTCAGTGAAATTGTAGATGTGGTGGGAGGAAATGGTCCGTTTATATTGGTTGGACTGTGATCAGTGTATTAACCAATCCAACAATTTTATAACCAAAAACGTGATTTAGACATAGAGCTAAGAAAGTATTAGAATCGTTGGATTTTCATATGTATAGTCTTAGCAGACTATTTTTTAAATTTGAGAAGATTATTTGTTCGTAATTTTTTTTGGATTAGGTGGCAGATCCGACTTGGATAACGTATTTAGGCCTTCTCTTTTTTTACTTTCAACCCAGAACCTCTAGGTACTAGCAAGAATAAACATAATACATATTTGGAATATGGGCAAGGAAAAAACTTAATAGTGATACGACAAACTGTGTCGTCGCCGCGCGCCGGAATACAAATAATTCCGAGTGAAAACTATTATTAAATTTTATTGGATACATATCGCAAGTTGAGACTATTTTGCTAACTATTCATACACACTAATAAATCAATAATAATTAAATGATTAAAAATGTTACATTTCTATTCCTTTATTTTACTAAGTCTATGGTTCATGCTCCGCATCAAAAAAGATGTCTAAATGCGCGACACACTAATCCTTTTTTAAAAAACAGTAACCTAAATTACTCCTTTTAAAATCAGCTATCTGCCAGTGAAAGTACCATCAAAATCGGTCCAATCCTTTCTGAAATTAATCGGAATAAACAGACCAAAATTTTAAAAAATGTTTTTTTTTCTTATAGGTACTTTCATATGTACTTAGTAAAAACCTGTTACTTTGGCATTACAAACAGACTCTTTAATTTCATTTATTTGTATTAAAGACATGTAATTTAAATTTTATTAAGAGGCCTATGACAAAATGTACCTACTGAATTCTACGGTACTGAGTTGGAGCAGCCGACGCATCGCATTTTGTAGCATTTTGTGCAGTAGTAATTACGTTTATGTATTTGATACCTAATAAGTTGTTTAAAAAAAAGTATGTAATTACGTTTCATTGGCAGTGTTGATATTCTAGTATAAATTTTACTTAATAATATAATAAAATATAATTTGTAATATATTTACGGCTAATTTTGAAGGTTTTTAGTAGTTTTGGGACTTTGTTAAGGATTTTTTTTTGTAGAAATCCAATACATATTTTCAAATTCCGCGGCCGCTATAAACTCAATGACTTTATACGAGATATTATTATATAATTTTTATTTCGTTTGTTGAGTATAGTATTTTAATCCATGACCTTGAAAAAGTGCCGTCGCGCATTTTATTAAAAACTTGCTTCAGAATTTTGGCTTTATTTTAATTAATAATGAAAATTTGGGAAAAGCGAGGCCACCATATGTAAAGTTGCATTTATATATTTATATATATGAGCGTTTTAATAGAAAATAATATTATATTTAATTAATTTGTAATGATTTATGTTTAAGGCATTTAGTTACGTGACCTTGACCGATAGGTAGGTACGTAGATTTAAAAAAAATAAAAAGGACGCGGATATTAATTTGTTTTCCCGCGCTTTTGCACGGAGATGTCGGTACCACCCAGTAGTGACTAGTCATGGAATGTTTGTAATACTGAAAATTATTGTTGTAAATTATGTAACTCATTATTTAAAAAGAGTAACTGTTGAGTTCCTTGCCGGCTCTTCCCAGTAGTACTGCTCTCCGAGCCGGTGGTAGCTTCCACACGGACAGACGTACTGACGATTATAAAAGTAAGTACTGAATATAAGAATATATGCAAGGAATATCTCGAAATAGTGACCTCCTACATATACAATAGGTCAAAATTATCCAAGTTTCAGATGTGTAGAATCGAAGCATCTTTCTCTGTCTCACTCAGAACGCCAAAGATGGGCATTTATTTGGAAAATCACGCTCATAATGTAATAGGCCTCTTAAAATCATGATAATAAACAGGTCTTTGTGGATAGGGAAAAGGGAAAATAAAAAATAATTTACCATATTATTTTTTATTCTAAACATTTATTTTATAGAAGGAGATTAATAAAAAAAATTAAGTAACAAGTAAAGCAGAAAAAAAATTTTGGCGTCCTAAGAATCTAGAATGTTGTGTCTACCTTAATTACACAACATTCCAGAAGGAAAATAAAATTATATGAGCTGTACTTGAAAAATATGATAAGATACTACGTTGCACAAAGATGTTTATGGCATTTAATCTACAAAGAAAGTGTTATGTGCCCGAAGCCGTAGACAACCAGTTAGTGTTTCATAAATATATTATGTTTCAATAGGAAAGCTGGTACTTAAAATACCTTGGAAAAATCTCTATGGTGCATCTGTTGAAGCTACAATAGAAAGACTATTCCTTATTGTAAATCCCACGGCTGAAATTAAGTATGATCCAGAGAAGGAAGAAAAAATGGCACTGGCTGCCAAGCAAGCCGAGCTTGCTAGAGTTGAAGAAGCTAAGAAAAAAGAAGCCGAGAAAGGTATTTTTTCATGTTTAATAGCGTTTTGTGTATTTTACATATTAAATGTTTTTTTATTGTTTTTATAGGAGTAAAGTTACAATGATAAGAGATAACTTCAATTCTTATCAATTTTAATAAAATAATACATACTGAATGTACATATTAAAAAAATGAATTACTCATAGTCTAATATAAAATAATCTTTATTAAGATAATTTTATGTAACATAACAGTTATATTAAATGATATTTTTAGTATGCTAACTTAATTTTTTAAATATTATAGATGAAAATAAATTAGATGAAACATTTGTCGAGAAATTAGTGACACAAATAATAAAAAATGTGCAGTTAAAAATAACAGATATACACATTAGATATGAAGACAGTATAACCAATCCTAAAACACCTTTCTCGTTTGGCATAACCCTTCATAATCTTTCTGTCCATACAACTGATGAGAACTGGAAACAGACTGTAATACAGGAAGCTGTTACCAAGATTTTCAAAGTGAGTGAAATTATTTACATTATTCTACTACCGTGCTTAATATGATAAGTTACATTTGTAAAAAATATATACATATAATTGAAAACACAAAACAATGGACGCCCTATGATACCAGTAAAAAAATTCAATCCAATCTCACGGCTGTTACTGAGAATTTGAACACAGGACCTCCGACAGCTGTATAATGTAAATGCGAGCCATTCAAAGACCGAGACATTTACAAGATAATATTATGAAGCTAATAAACATGATTATTACGTTGTTGTTGTAATAATATGAAGTATTTTATGAAGATGATATTAAAGAATTTGTCAAAAATAAAACCAAAATCTGCATCATCTTTCAGCGCTATGAACTCAATTGATATGTTAATACTCTTTATTTATAATACTTTATGTTATAAAAACGTAATATTTTATATCATTAAGAATTTTATCTTTTTTTAAATGTAACAATAATGACATTTATTTTAACAGATACTTGATTTAGAAGGATTGGCTATATATTGGAATCCAACTACTGAGCTATATTCAAAAACAAATGTAGACGATATCAAATCACGTTTACAAAAAGAAATAGCAACAAAATCAGCACAACCATCATTCTATCAATATGGTAATGTATATGCATTTTAATTTTTTTGCTAAAATCTCATTAAATGTAATAAATACTGAAATGTTCTTCACCTCTGACTTGTGAGACTTAACCACGGATATGTAATATCAAAGGCAGTGGTAGCCCAGGGGCAACGCGCTCGCTTGGGAAACCGAGTGAAGCGGGTTCAAATCCCGGATCTCGCACCTCTGATATTTTCATGTGCAAATCATTTCTAAGATAATTACCACTTGCCTTACGGTGAAGGAAAACATCGTGAGGAAACCTGCATGTCTGAGAGAACCTAGCAAGTTTTCGAAAGACATGTGAAGTCCGCCAACCCGCACTTGGCCAGCGTGGTGGTGGACTATGGCCTGATTCCCCTCGTATTGAAGGGAGGCCCGTGCCCAGCAGTGGGACGTTAAAAAGGGCTGAATACTATGTAATATAAACATTACCGTGACTTAACTGTCTACATGGTTTTTAACTGACTACCATTATCTATACATATAATAAGATAGTTGAACATTTTTAATACAACATATTTTCTAGATTCAACTGAGTAAATTATTTTCTTACTTATACAGTACTGGGTCCAATAAATGCTACCGCCAAATTAAAGCTGAATCCTAAGCCAGAAGGCGATATGCCTAAGTTCAGTATACCAAAAGTTATATTAAGTTTGCATATGGAGCAACTGTCGGTCAGTTTGACTAAGTCTCAGTACCAGGATATGATGTTGTTGGCTGACTCGATGGATAGAATGAGTAAAGGTGCTCCTTACAGGTAAATGTATTTATTACCAGACTAGTAGTCAAGTGTAGAATATAAACAAAGATTTATGAATAAACAGTAGGTAAAATTGTTTTAAGCCCATCGTTTAAGCATATTGATATACGCTATAGCCTATAATAGTAATATATTCGTCCAGTGCAAAAACTCATTTTGCAATGTTGCGATAAAAGTTTCGATTTTTATTATTTATTGCAACTTTTATAACCTTATTATGGTATAGAGTTGATAAGGCGCTTTGTAAACACATGAAACTGGGTTGAATAAACAAAAATGAAAAATATGTCAATGACGCTGTTTTCTATTATTTAGATTAGTCTCATATTTTCGAATAACAAATTTACATAATTACTCTTAATACTTTCTTAGATTTACGCGAATATTTGACATTTTAAATAAAACTATCTTTTCGGATTATTTCATGGATTTATTTTGATTTTTGGTTCCCGACGTTTCGAATGCTTTACAACAATCGTGGTCACGGGAGAGACTTAAGGTTTTAGACGTTTCAAAGGCGATATATACTTGTTGCAGACAGTGCCTACCCACTATTTTACAAAAATGATTTCAAAAATTCAAAATGGCACCAAAGCACCTTACAATACTTGTTGATTTTAATTCTAAACATTTTTTTTTTTTAATAAGTATTATAATTAAATATAGCGATATTATTTACTTTAAGCTATTATTATTACCTATTATAAATATTACAATAAAAAAAAAACTTTATTAATTACTAATATTATTTAATGTTGCTATTATTATATTATCTTTAACTATAAAGATTTTTTTTTAAATATTAATTATTTATTTATGCAATATTATTGTTTTATATGTAATTTAAAAGGAAGTTAAAATATTAATTTAGATTGCTATTATTTAAAGTTAAAATGTTAACATCGGGAACCAAAAATCAAAATAAATCCATGAAATAATCCAAAAAGATAGTTTTATTTAAAATAATAATTACTCTTATTAATGAATATGCTAAAGAACTATGTTTAGGAATGAAACAAAATTACATTATATTGTAGGTACTTAGTAATAAAATAATAAATACAAAGTTACTTTATTATTTATTATTTAAAAAAAAATCTTTTCTAGACGCTTTACAACATTAATTCATATTTTTTTATATTTACCATCAGAAAATATCGGCCAGATCTGAAAAAATATCGAGGACACTACAAAGATTGGTGGCATTTCGCATACAAATGTATCCTCGAGGAGGAAGTGCGGCGGCGCCGGAGGAACTGGGCCTGGGACCACATGCTGGCCCACAGGACGCTGTGCAAGGACTACGCCGCGGCGTACCACACCAAGCTCAGCTGCAAGGGCAAGGTGGCCAAGGAGCAGCAGTGTGTGCTAGACGAGGCCGAGAAGTCTCTGGATTTGTTCAACTTGGTCGTTATTAGACAACGCATTGAAATGGAGGTAGGTTGACAGTAAAAATAATAATATGTGGACAAAGAAAATTGTTCAGATTTTTTTGTTATAAATGATGATAATAATGTCTACATTATTAGATTAGTAATGAAAACAAAACAATAAACAAGAATGTTGTCGGTAATGAATATGTGATATAAGTCAAAGCTAATTCGCTACTTTAAGGAAGCAATAATAAAAATTTGTATGAAATAATAATAATAATATGTCTACTATTATTATTTCATTTCATTATATACTAGGTAATAGAGACTCAGTCTCAGCTTAAAGTAAATTTATATTTATATATTAAATAATTTAATATTTACCTACATGAAGAAAAGACGCAGTTATTGTATAGCTTTATACGATATTATACGATATGATTATATTATTTTGATGATGTTGATTTTCAAACTAATTTTCTTGTACAGTAACAGATTGTACGTAAACTGGTACTATGTAAGTACCTGTCCATAATAAATAGATGCTTCAAATATCTCTTACATGTTATCTTTACACACATCAGTATCATATAACAATATCATGTGCATACTAAAACTGTAATACTGTAATTTTAAAGTGTTTAGTGTTATCTTAACTTTATCGCGTGTTATCCACATTTTTGACGAATATAAGTTGCAATGTAAACCAACGAGGATAAATTATGTTTAAATAAACCTTATCGAAATACTAGACATTTCGAATAAGTATGTCTAGTTTAATACAAAAATATGTTGACACGTTTGTTCAAAATTATCAAAATACTGATGCGTGATCTTAATATTTTTTTTAATCTCATATTATATCGGTTAAGTTACCGGTAATATGGATGGCAATTCTATGTTATTGTTTTTTTTTGGCATCATATCCGAACTCATTATTCTATAATCTATTAGGAAATTTAAGTAGAATAACGGAAGTTCGCATAACGTTTAAGACCGAACTAAGGAACTCCATTGAGATGGAGAAGGTTTCGTTGAGGTTCATTAAGTAATAACATTGGTTTACTAGCCAGTGAATTCCACGTTATAATGCATATGGTATGTGTAAATGCAATTCCTAACGTTAAAAAAAGGATTTTAGTAAATCATCTATGTTTAGAATGATATCGAGAATGTAGATAGTAGTTTATGCGCGATCTAAGGATATGTAATAGATCTAAACATACAATTTACATATGTATAAACATTTGTAAATAAAATGTTAGTTACTAGTATGCAGTAAATATCGTAAACTATTCCGTCGTTAATAATGAGAGACATTTATTATATCCTCTCATATTTTATTTCCTTTATAATTTTATTTGAATAGTAGGTGATTTTTTAAATTTACGTAACTTTTTTATTTATAAACCGATTGCAATAAAACAAATACTAAATGGTTAGTGAAGCTTACCACAATGCATTAGTGAAAACCGCATCCAAATCGGTTAAACCGTTTCTGAGATTAGCGCGCACAGACAAACATACAAAAATTCTATTGCGTTAATAAAGAGCCCAAATACCTAATAGTTTTTCTCATATATCTTCCATGTACAAACAGCGATCAGTTAAAATTTTATTATTTATATAGATTAATTAATATTGGTTAATGTAATGATAAAGGTGGAAAGATTGGGCAAATTGGAGGAAGAAGCGAAAAAATCTCGTGGTTGGTTCGGTGGCTGGTGGTCTGGTGCTTCTAAAGAGGAAGAGCTCACTGAAGGCGTTGCTATTAGTAAGTTACTATGTATTTATTATACGTTATTTTATCGGTTTTTTGAATTTGTGCCATTTAACTAACATAAATAATAAGTTAATTGACTGTATTAGTTTCAACAATAAAGGGCTGCTGAATACATACAACAACATGCATATTGTGATAACATGTTTGACGACACGTTTGGCTCAGTTTTAGTGACTCTACTTGCAGTGCCAGCGGTCGCGGGTACGAGTACCGCTGGGATACATTTGTGTGATGAGTACGAATGTTTCTACCCCAGTCATGGGTGTTTATATTTATAATATGTATTTATCTTAAGTTATATATATATATATATATATATATATATATATATATATATATATATATATATATATATATATATATATATGTAGTGTATCAACTCCTCTGGTATCCATAACACAAGCCTCTTAGCACACCATGAAACTAGATGGTGTTATATGTTAATGTCCCAACATAAAAAAAATGAAATAACATTAATTACAACTGTCAACAGTGAAACAGTTCGAAAAGGCGATGACATCAGACGAGAAGGAAAAGTTGTTCCGCGCGATCGACTACCAGGAGAACAGCGCGCCGCTGCACCTGCCCGCGGAGTACGTGGCGCTGGAGAGCCACTTCGTGCTCGACCGCCTGCAGCTGGCCGTCACCGACGCGGCCGAGGTGCTGCGCGCGTGCGTGGAGACCGTGCGCGTGGGCGTGCTGCAGCGCCCCAGCGCTAACGCTCTCAGGTGACCATCGCTCGCTTCACTTCACATCACCGATAATATCTTGTTGAGTTTATTGAAGTAAAACTTCTTTAGGCATGCTTGACTTGGGCGGTGAGCTGGTGAATGCGTTACGAAAATATGTACGTACGTTTGTTGCTATGGTATTGTTATTGTCTGACAAATCGTACTAATATTATAAACGCGAAAGTTTGTAAGAATGTATAGATGTATGTTTGTTGCTCTTTCACGCCAGAACGGCGGAACGGATCTGGATGAATTTTGGCACAGATATAGATTATAGTCTGGAATAACACATAGGCTACTTTTTATCCCGGAAAAATGTACGGTTCCCGTGGGATAAGTTTGTTTTTGTTTTGCTAGGGGCGAACTCGAGCGAAGCGAGAATGAGCCGCCAGTAATATATATTATATTCTTTCCTTAAATGATATTCCATAAGTATATGATTGCAATATACCTGATATGCGTTATTTTTAATATCTCATCTATCCTAGTTAATTAAAACATAAATTGAATTTCATAAAGAGTACCGATAACCTACAGAAGTTTTACTTCTTTCGCGTGTACACATTCCATACACGCACTCTGAAATTTTTATTTTATGCGAGTAATGTTTGTTTATATAATAGCGGTAATGATTTTGGCCTTTTTTGATTTTTTGGTGGGCACGGACCTCCTTTCAGTGCGAAAGGGGTTGGGCTACAGTCCATATTATTTTGAATGAATGCGGGTTGGCAAATCGTACACACACACGCACGCACGCATCCTTCTTAATATTGTTAAATTCTCTCAGACATGAAGATTCTTCACAATGTGGTCCGTATATGTCATCGTATTAGCAAGTTTTAATAATGGAATTCGCATTTGAAAATCCCACAAGCACAAGATACGATTTGTTGAAAGTTTGAACCTGCTTCATTTTGTCTATTCTTTGGAGATAGATAAATTGAAGTGGGTACAATCTTCAACATAGCACCAGCAAGCGACGAGCATGCAACGAGCGCGCATCGAACACGCACGAGTGTATGATTCAAATGGGCTGCTGTTGTTATTATGTTAAATAATAATATAATAATCTAGTCTTAGTAAATTTATATTAATCTGCAATTTTGTTATTTTACAGAGTGGATGTTCAAATGCGTGCTTTCACAGTAACGGGAAAATGTCAAGGCGAATTTGAACCACAGTTGGTGACTTCTGTAGAAGTCTCTAATGATGTGAATTTACTGAATGTTATCTTTGAAACCAATCCATTAGGTAAAGCGAGTATTCATTAAAATAATCTATTCTAATATTATAAAGAGGAATTTTTTTTTTGTTTGTTGTTTTGAATAGGCTTCGAAACTATTGAACTGATTTACATGCAATTTAGTAAGAAGATAGTTTAAGACCCCGGAAAGGACATAAGATAGTTTTTTTTATCCCGGAAATCATTCCTTAAGGGGTTGAAAATGGGGGTGAAAGTTTGTATATGGGGAAGCAACCTGGCGACGAAGCCAAGGCCAAGGCTAGTGGGCTGTAGAGCCATGACAATGAATGTTATAGTAGTATTTGTATTCAGCCCTCTTTAACGTCCAACTGCTGGGCACGGGCCTCCCAATACGAGGGGGATCAGGCCACCATGTTGGTAAGTACGGATTGATGGACTTCACATATCTTTCGAAAATTTGCTCAGTTCTCTCAGACATACAGGTTTCTTTACGATGTTTTTCTTCACCGTAGGACAAATAGTAATCATGTTGAAAATGATTTGCACATGAAAATGTTCGAGGTGCGAGACCTGGGATTTGAACCCGCTTCCCTTTGTTTCCCAACTTATAAATGTTATTATTTGAACAGATGGAGGATGCGATCAACGAGTGAAGGTGCAAGCGCGGCCGCTGCAGATTGTTTACGACGCACAAACAGTAATAGAGATTGTAAATGTGTTCAAACCACCTACGGAATCTACTGCTTTAACTACGTAAGTAATATAAAAAAATCTCCATTTTCCTTTTATCTAGCATATATAAATTCAAAATGGATGAATTATGACGTATGTATGTACGTTAATATAATGTTTAATACACTTCCCATAAAAGCTAATAACATTAATTATTCATATAGGCTCTAAAGATATCTCTTCCGGTCTCGGCTTCGCCTACTTGTTAGCCATTGTGATACTTTCTTTTTAGTTAAAAAAAGTGAGTAGGCGCCATATTGGTGATTGGCCGCCATGATTGATATTCGGTCCGAACAGTTTAAGAGTAATACCTTATAATATTTACAATATTGCATATTCGCAGATATGAAATATTGTTAAAATAGCGATTTTTTTTGTCATCATAAAGTGTAATACTATAAATGGACTGGAATTCCGGCACCCAAAAAATATACGATTGGTAAAGACAAATAAATCTATACTAATATTATAAAAAGGCAAAGTTTGTGAGGTTGTAGGGGGTAATCTCTGGATCTCTGGATCTACTGTACTGATTTAGATGTAATTTAGTAAGAAGATAGTTTGAGATCCTGGGAAGGACATAGGATACTCTTTATCCGGGAAATCATCCCTTACGGGGGTGAAAATGGGGATGAAAGTTTGTATTGGGTAAGGTAAGGAAGGTGAGTCGCTAGTATAATATAAAGCAAAATGAATAAATAATTTAGCGTAGTCGCTAACTACCGGCGCGACACACAAACACACAGATACAACAACAACAACAACAATGCTTTACTTTAACATATTAGTAACGTAACGTAACTTTAATTTTATTGAAA
Source organism: Argynnis bischoffii washingtonia (assembly GCA_033884665.1). Lineage (NCBI taxonomy): Eukaryota > Metazoa > Arthropoda > Insecta > Lepidoptera > Nymphalidae > Argynnis > Argynnis bischoffii. The sequence continues at coordinate 894,161 of JAEMGE010000032.1, forward strand.
GTGGACATTATTCGTTAATAGCATCTCAGAGATAGAGAGAGATGTTTTGTTTATGCCTTGGCTGAATAATATGTTATGACACTACAAAATTATATTTTATTAATCAATAGATTACAAGCAGCCGCTGAAAATAAATTATCGGATTTGAAAGAAAAATCAGCCCTGGGCATGCAGTACGCGGTACAACATCACACGTTTATTGATTTGGACATCGACATTGCTGCCTCCTATATCATTATACCGCAGACTGGCATGTATAAAGGGTAAGAGTTATAGTTTGTGTTATTTATTGATAAATTTGGAAATAAATTTATAAAATGAGTTTACAGTTTAATCTTTATATGCGGTACTATAAGCCTATTATATACGAAACTCAGATGTTAGTGATGGATCTCCTAACAATGATCAAGGGTTTAAAAAGGTAATGGATGCTATACTTTGATTTTCCCTGCGAGATTTTCGGGGCTGGTCAATGTTTAGATAATAATGAACTAGTGTATACTGCATTAGCTCCTCATAATCATCATAGTTTTTTTGCTTAGTATGCTATTCTTCATAGTTTTGGAAGTCTCAGGTTGTATATCTAGTGTGGGCTAAAAATGCCAGGCCTGTTTGTATCGGACATTAATAATAAAAAAAAAACCGGACACGTACGGTCGGCCGGCGGTCTATAAAAACGGCAAAAAATCATGTCGGTTGTATAGGAGCCCCCCTTAAATATTTGTTTTATTAAAATTTTACGTTGTTATAAATACAAATTTGCTTAAATTGTCAATAGATCGTGATAGCGTCCCCCAACGAGGACTGGGCCGCCGCCATCGCGTGCAACGCGGCCACGCCGCTGCACCTGCTGCAGCCCACCGACCTCGTCATACATACATACACAAGTGCCTCATCACGGACGACCCGCGCCTGCCCAAGATCAAAGTTATGGGGGAGTTGCAGAAGATTGCTATTAGCGTCTCTGAACACAGGTGTTTTGATGCTCCCCTTTTTTAAATATTATTATACATATAAATTTTGATATTTGTCTTATGTGATAGTCTTCATCGTCATTGTATTAGAGTCTGTTATATTGTCCGTTTTTTTAAATATCATCTTCACTGAAATGGCTAGTCCGTTTCAGGACTTGAATGAAATACTGTTTAATTGAAATACCAAACCTAAATGAGATTAAATCAAATCCTAAAATTCCCTACTTTTACATATAAATGATACTATCAAGATAATTATTTGTGAGATTTATTATATTAAAAAAATATTCTTATATAACGAAGATAAATTAATTAAATAAAAAATAACAAAAAAGTAAAATTGTAAGTGAACTACTAGGGTGCTGCTAAGCTACGAAATAGAACACGCTTCTTAAAGTAAAATGTCTGGTAATCCTAATAAGTGGACTTAACAAAGACCTAACTAAAATCTACTGAACCATATCATCTTACTATACGCAGAGATCGCTGTAAGAAAATAATAAGTCCTATCAATACAATAAATATAAGACTTGTATGTGTATAATATATGCGATAATATTTTTTTCAGATTACTTACTCTATGTGAAATATTAGTCAGCATGCCTTTACCACGATCAGAAGAGGCTACTCAACTAAAGGTAATATTATTAAATGTATTGATAATAAACAAAACTGTAAATAATATATAAATATTGAAAATTCATTGATTATTTTATTTCTTAATTTAAAGATAATTTGCTACAAATTTGCGTACGCTATATCTGGCCGTGCTATCGAAAGTACTTTAATTATCCAAGATGGTGCTGGTGTGGTAAATATTTGTAACATTGTGAAAATTAGAAGTTTTTAACCCACTAGTGCGTAGATACTTAAAACAAGTAGACTATTCAACTATTCATAGTATATGTTCATTTTAAATATATAGCACTATATAAGTCCATTCCTTAGCTTATTTTAACATATTGCCATTTAGACGAGTTAAGCTGCTAACTCTGTTTTATAAAGTATTTAAAATATCAAAAATATATTCAAATTTCTTTTTTGTACCTGAAATAACATTCTCTTATATTTATTACGTTCTGTTATATCATATAAACATTTTATTTTAGTTTAGGCATGTAATGTAGGTAATTTATAAGGTTTATGAGCACAATTTGCTATATTAAGTTTGTCAAAATAAGTATGTATATTTTAAATAAATTCTTATAAATTGAGTTAAATAGCCTTATAAAACATTATCGGCTCAACCTCAATTGGCGGATGATATATAACCTATAGCTTTCCTCAGTTAACGGGCTATCTAATGCAAAAAAATCCTAATACCTGAGACTAGCGCGATCAACCAAACAAACAAACTCTTCAGCTTTATAATATTATTATAAAACATATGTATTGTACATTTGTTTATATTAGTATAGTAAAAACTAAATTAGCACATGTTGAATATGTTTCACTATGTTACAGCCGAGTGATTCGAAAGCATCGAGCTTATCACTTTTAAAATATCTGGATCCAGCAGAAAAACAAAGGAGAGACACCGCGCGCTCCAAGCAACGGAACTCTGATGAACATTCGGTGCAATTGACAGAAGTAGAGGCGTTCTTTATTATGAAAGGTTACATTTTTTGTTAATAATATAGTGTTGTAATTTCTATTAAATGACTATACATATTATAGATATCTATATTTTAAAAGAGCAACTGTTTTTACCGTCGGCTCTTCTCAGCCGAACTCCCTTCCGAGATGGTGGTAGTTTCCTTACAGACTTATGTACTAACATTTAATTTTTACTCGTAAAAGTCTATTGAAATAAAGCATTCTTTGATTTGAAATTATTTCTTTGCAGAACTAATAGTAAGCGTTAACAGAAAAACAATTCAAGCTTCTCAAGATTACGATAGATTCTTAGTGTTCTCACTAAATCTGCTTGAATTGACGGCGACTCAAAAGACATTCACTCTCGAGGCGACGGTGCGGCTCGGCTCAGTGGACATGCAGCACCACCGCGCGGCGCGGGAAATGATCAATATGGTAGTGTTGTGATTAATTAATTTTAATGCTAAAATTGTCAGATATATTTATTGTCATTATTTTGAGTTTCAATGAGATCATATTAAATATGTAAATGTATATTTAAAAAAAAAAGAAACTAAATTTATATTAGTCAAATATTGAAATGATTTAGGAATAGTCAAAGTTAAATTTAAGTTATTGTTGTGATTTAAAAATTATAAAATGTACTCGAAATAATTTATATTTATTTTAATAATATATTAAAGTATTATTTTATAAGCTAATACATAAATGGATTATATTATGATTTGGAGATTACGACGGAAGTAGTTGAAGTGACATTAAAAATTATTAAAAAGGTGGGTTGATTAAAAATTAAAATTGGTATATAAGGGCTGCTTCATAAGATTAAGATTCATTCTTATTCAGGAAGAATTACGACGAAGTTATACTGGAACAGTGTTGTAAATCAGTGGTGTAATTCTTATATGCGAAATTAATAGTAATTATACGTTTGAAACTATACTCTGGTGGTTTTTGTTACAGTAGAAACACCTGAACTTGTCAAAACTGACTCGGAAATAGCTGAGAAAGGAAGTGCCAACCAGTACCTTTTCACTGTAACCTATAGTAATGTGAGTGTATATCTAATAGAACTAGTGATCGCCGCGTGGTTGAAAATTAACCATAATTCATCAAGTTTGATCGTTATTGAGATTCTATTTTCAAAGTTATATAGATAACCTATAAAATCCAAAAGAATTTTCAAACGGACGACCCATAGATTCAGAGATTTACAAGTATACAAATAAACTTTTCATCTATATGTTATGTAAGTACTTGTGTAATATTGATGAAGGTTATTTAACATCATACTGCATCTTTTAGCAGTGAAGTTATTATATATAAATAAAATACGCGAGCGGATCCGCGGGTAAAATAAAGTCAATAAATTTTGGCTTTCTGCAATCCTTCTCTATATAAACTTTAACTATGCCAAAGCTCATCCTTCTCCGTACATGCAATATGCTTAAAAAGGGGTTCAAAGTTTTCTCTTCATGTATTAATACGAGTATATTAAGATGTATTTACGAATCAACTATTACTTTAAACATTTATAGTATTTAAAAAAAAAAATATCATCCTTATGGGTTTTCAGGTTGACAAGAAATGTCCCGAGTTCCGTAGTCACTATGGCTCTGTGGAACAAATGATTGAGCTGGACTTTACTAGACTTAGAGTTTTACTACATCTTCAAGGACTTCAAGAGATTTTGGTGATTGTAAACGAGTATCAGGTATTTAAAAATATATTACAGAAGTTTCTCATAATTTATTAATATTATAAAATTTACTTATTATTATTATTATTATTGACTTGACAGACGCGACTACAAGCTATTCAAAGCACCGTAGACAGATACGCGAATGCGGGCCCGTTGGAAACCATTGCAGAGGACGAGGAACTGTCTATTGTCAAATCTAGAGGTACGATAAACTCTTAGTATAACCGTTATATTATTATTTAATTTTGTTAGCTTTTTACATAAAAAATCCAAGTATTATTATATATAAATGTGTACTTTAGATTTCTTATATTATATCAAAATCAATAGGTACAGTATATATTATAGATTGATAACCCATATATTATTTACAAGTCCACAACATAAATATGAATCGAATAATGATTTATACACAATTTAAATAAACCATTTTTTCGGTTTTTTTCGCAATTTCATTTTTATTTTTAATTCCCGACGTCTCGAATGTTTTACAGTTTACAACAATTATGGTCACATGAGACACGTTCCCCACCTAGACTCGATATTTCAAGTAAATTTGCAAATGAATCCTAAATTAAATATATATAAACCGACTTCCAGGCACTAAAAAGCAAAAAATAGCTAAACGGTGGTTTTCATTTAGCTGTTTTTTACTTTTTAGTGCCTGGAAGTCGGTTTTTTTAGTTTTTATATTTCCATTTTTAGTGTAGACACGTAATAAGCAGGTAATTTGTAAGAAGAAAGTTTTTTAATAACATATTCTAGTAAGCCATTCATTTAAAAATAAGTTATTGTTGATTTTTTTTAAAACAGCCCGACCGACTTCGATAAAATTCAAATGGAACCATTTGGGAAGTATACTCCTTGAAACAAGTAAAGAATTTTCCAAATCGGTTCAGGAGTCTTCGAGTAATCGGTCAACGTACATAAAAAAAAGAAAAAAAAAAGATTCCGACGAATTGAGAAACTCCTCCTTTTTTGAGGTCGTTTAAAAATTTAAAATGTAAAATATTCAAGTTAATCTAAGAAAATATTATGCAATTGTTTAAACCAGTAAACGCAACAAAGCCGTCCCGTCGCAAGCAAGTGGAGAGAGAGCATTCAACTCAAAGTGAACGTTAAGATCGGGGCCATAGAGATCGGTTTCGCGACGGACGCACGGCCGCTGTCGCTGATGACGCTGCAGGGCGCCGCCGCTGGCCTCATGCTCAAGGCTTCCTACACGCAGATCGACTGCGCCATCGCCTCCATCAAAGTGGAGGATCTCAACCCTGTCACTGTGCATAAAGAGGTACATTTTTTTTTAATTTATTATGCACTTCAATGTAGTCAAGTAACGGTTTATACATTTTTGCATACATAAGTGGTTAGTGTTGTATTTATATTAGGGTGGAGCGAAAAAAAAGCGTTTGTTTTTTTTTTCTTAGCTTAGAATTTGAAGCTTATAAAAAAAACAAAATTTTTGAAATAAAAGAAAAATTAACATTGTAATATTGCATTATTGTAATTTTAAAAAAGTAAAAAAAATAACATGTTACTTTTTTGTGTTACAATGAAAGTTTAGTAGGAAATGACGAAATCAGTCAATTCTTAAACGTTTTCAAAGATGATCACACGAAAAAAAAACATTTAAACCAATAATTTAAATTAATTATTTATTTTAAAAATCAGTGGGCCACCTTAAAATGTCGAGTAACTTTTTTTTTATTTCAACTCTAATGTATATTGTACAAAAAAAATTTTGTAAGTACCATTACCCAACATGGCAATGGTACTCACATTTTTTTTTGTCAAAGTATGTACCAATGTTAAGTTTTACTAAACTTTGGACAATATCTTTTGCACTATTTCTATTCTATACTTAAATAAAATAAAGAAATAAAAACCTTTATTTGAACGTTTTAACCTTTGCACTAAAAAATTATGTATGATAAAGACATCAGTTTAAAACTGTGACGTAGCCATTAACGCCCACATCCAGATCACACACATTTGTTCCAAATTATTATTATACTTATGCATTAAATGATATTTATTTCATTGTAGATATTGAAAGTGCTGGGTGGTGACGTCGTCAATGTGCAAATAGTAATGTACAACATAGACCAGTACCCGAGCGTAAGTGACGTCAACATGTCAATAGACGCACAGATCAACTGTCTTCGCATTATATTTCTGAATTGGTTCGTCACTTCCATGCTGGTGAGTTTTTTTAAACTTTATAATTGAAAACTAATATTGAATTATGATAAAAAACCACCTTCTATATGAAAAAGTTTAAATAAAAGGACCGAGCGTAATTACGATGATTTTTTTCTTTTTATTCAATAACAGTATGAAGGAAGTTATGTGTGTATAATGTACAATATATAACTCTGCATTTACATTTCAATATATATATTGAACTTATTCTTTAACTTCTAACATTTGACTACTTTTTATTGATACTTATCATATTTCTTACATATTATGTATAATGTCCATAAATATATATTTATTAAAATTAGTAAATGTTTTCAGGAATTTTTAAATAACTTCCAAACAGCGCAAGAAGCGCTGATCGAGGCGTCGTCGCAAGCGGCGGACGCGGCGCGGGCGAACGTACAAAGCGCGTACCAAAACTCCACTAAGCTATCCCTGCGCGTGAGACTCGCTGCGCCTATCATTATAGTTCCAGAAAATTCTACCAGTAAAAATGCAGTCTTAGTCGATTTAGGTCGAATGCACTTGAATAATATAAATTCGTGGATGTGGCTGCAGCGGTAACTATATGGATTTTTTTTAACTATTTAAAATGGTCGTACCTAACTTACTTAATATAGCAGAATATCCCCTCCTAAGATAATTTCTAAGAAATCAGTTAACTGATACGCCGGCGTGTACGCGTTCTGCAAGGGTTTATATAGAGTTTGCAAGTTAAATATTAAAAAATGTGTCAATTTAAATTTCTTCAATTGTTATATTATATTACATGGACCCATTCTTAAATATTATAATATACTGTAGAATTAAAAATAAATTATTGTATGTAAAATGTTATAATTTTTTGGGGTATTTTTAACAGGACGTGTGAGTAACAAAGTCACCATAGACGAATTAATGTTAGAACTAGAAGACATGAAAGTATCGTGCGTGACTCTTACCGACGACTATCAAGAGCTATCGCAAGAACGCAAGTTGTTGCGCCCTACAAGCTTTAAACTGTTCGTGAAAAGAAGTCTCTCTTCGTGGTACGAAACATTGCCCGATTTGGATATATCAGGAAGGATGAATACCATTATTGCCGTAAGTTGTTATTTACGAATGAACGAAAACTAATTAATTTAGTAATAAATAAATTTTGCTTAAAATGTAATTAATACTAAAATTGTAATTAAAATAAATATGACAAATAAAATGAATAAAAGAATAGAATATAACAGTATATGTAATTAATATATTTTTTTTTAAATATATTTAATATATATTTGAATGTTTTTCTTTAATTGTTACAGATTACTGTGGGCCATAGTGATTACAAAAGCATAATGAAAATCTTAAATCAAAATCTCCAAGAAGGTCAAATAGCTAAGGCCGAAGAAGTCAAACCACAAACTAGCGTATCTAAAGTTACGTCTAAGCCAACTCTAAAAACTCAAACAAGTAGAGTGCAGACCAAAACAGTTACGGCCGTGGTCGCCCACGCCCACGGAAACTAAAATGCCAAGAACTACAATAAAGTTCTCATTCACTATGGACAGTTTCGTCATCGATCTTATGAATACTCATTATGTAAGTTATTTAGATTTTTTATTTTATTACATTATTATAGCTTTTGATAATATAATATATGTACAAACTATGCGTTTTATTGAGTAATCAAAATATTATTCTTAACTATACTTGTTCTACAATAGATTATACCATGACACTATATGAAAATAAATATATTTAATATCAAGTATGAAATGTGGTCTGTTTTAATATAGAATTTAGGCTATATTCTAAAGTAGTGACTTAGTTTAGTGACTTACTTTTAATTATTTTGAGCGAAACCCGAATTCTTTTTATAAAATAAAAGAAGCCTAAGTTACTTCTTATAATATCAGCTATCTACCAGTGAAAGTCCCGTTAAAATTGGTCTAGCCGTTTCGGAGATTAGCCGGAACAAACAGACAGACAGACAGACAAAGATTTTAAAAATTGTGTTTTTTATAAGTTCCGTATTTAATTCCATATGCATTTAGTGTAAAGCTGTTATTTTGACATTACAAACAGACACTTCAATTTTATTTATCTGCATAGATTAAAACAGACCACCCACACACTTTTACTGTCATAGCTACCAAGTTAGCAAAGCCGCGTGTAAATAGCTAATAAAATATAATACATAATTGTAATTCTAAAAATATTCCGAATATAAAAATGATCCACTTCCAGTCGGAACAGTCGACATTCGTAAAGGACGTGGAGCTAGCGCGGTTCTGCCTCGCGCTGCTGTCGGTGAAGGGGCGCATGTTCTCCGACGGCTCGCTGCACACGTCCGTGCTGCTCGACACGACTGCACGCTGGACGACACGCGGCCCGGCCGCGGGGCGAAGATAACCAGGTTATTATTTAATATTTTCGTAGATTCACGTGGATATTTGACATTTTAAATAAAACTATCTTTTCGGGTTTATCGCGGTTTTATTTTGATTTTTGGTTCCCGACGTTTCGAATGCTTTATAGCAATCATGGTCACTGAAGAGACTAAGACGTCTCGGAGGCATTATATACATTACATACATTGTTACTGACAACCAACCAGCCTATCCACAAAATTACAAAATGAATTCAAAAATACAAAAATGGCAGTACTAAAGTACCTTACAATATCTGTTAATTTTTTATTGTAAATCAATTAAGGTTAGAACCTTACAATATCTGTTAATTTTTTATTGTAAATCAATTAAGGTTAGATTTCTGGCAATAAACACGTTTTTATTAGAATAAAAAACGGTAATGCTTCCTATAAAGTGCAAGAATTTTATTGTTTTGCATTTTGATTTCGACCTTTCAAATGTTCTACATGAAATACGGTCACCTAAGAGACTTGAGATTTTTGACGTCTAAAAAAATTATAAAATAGACTTTATTGTTCCAGCGGAATAATAATATTATTTTGTTGCATAAAATTATTTAGGGACGCTACTTTGATATTATATAGTTAATATGTTCTATACAATGCCTTAGTGTAAATACATTTTTTAACTTTATGGTTATTAATGTCCATTTTTTATTAAAAAATAACATTAAGATTATAAACGTCTTTAAATACTTTAAATATATGTAATAAATGTCCAGGTATCTAGAAAGACGACGTGATAAACAAGACAACAAATATAGCCATGATGAAACATCCATAGCTATTATGGAAACGCAAGATAAAATAAGAAGTATGATCGACATCACTTACACCATGAAGAATGGCGACACATTTAGTATGTATAAAGTCATAATTTTTGCCGTCATAAACTATTCTTTAATTAAGGATTAGAATAAAAGTAATATTATTCTATAATGTAATGGTAAATTTGGTTTCAAGCAAGTATAGTTTCCATATTGAATTTAGAAACACAGTAGAAAAAAAGAAAATACTATATTATTTTAGTTACTATTTGTTTTTTTTTTTTTTATTTTTGCAGTCGATATGAGGATCTTCAGTTTCAATCTGATCCTTGCAATGGATTTCTTGAATAAGATAGCAGAGTTCGCGACCACAGGCCTCGCCCTCGACGCGCCCGAGACGCCTAAGGATGAAGTCAAAGTTGTCAAATCACTCACTGAGAAGTCGGCTGATAGCGTCACTGTACGTAGTTATTTTTATATCATAGTAATAGAATTATTTTGTTTAATTTTTTTTTGATACTTAATAAAATTTTATAAGATGTATCAAACCATGGGGAGACATGTATACTTTCTGAGGGAACGTTTTTAAATACTTTTGTATGCTGCTATCCAATATTTGTACTTTACTCTTTTGTGCTGTAGCCAAAATAAGAGTTGCCTTATTCATTTATTTTTTTATTTGTAGAAGAAAAAGCTGTCAGCAATATCAACACCAACAATTAATTACAGAGCCTCAGAAGTTATCCATGATGACTGTTAATATCAAGATCGAGCAGCCTGATATTATACTAGTAGAGTCGCTGGAACAAAAAGAGTGTGATGCTTTAGTGTTAAATGTGAGTACTAAATGTTTAACGTTTAATAAATATAATTAATGTATATGTGCAATTAAAAATAAAGGTCTATATGGTACATGTCCACATTCCCGTTATTCAATGAGCATTTAAATGAAGTCAACGTTTATTAAAATGAATTCCGACTGTAGAAGTAATGAAAAAAAAAAACGTTTTACAAAAGTACTTCAAACAAATATTACATTTCCGAGATATTTTAATGTAAAGAGATGGTTATATAAGTACGATGATAATCATTAATAATGCACGTAGTACATGTTAATATACGTTAATTTAATTCAAATAAGAGTTTCTTATAAACGATCTTTTCCTCAAATTATCTCGGAAATATAACATTTAAGCACATTACAATTCTGATTTTTTTTACGTTTAAAGCGCTCTCTATCCACACATGCCAACTTTATCACACGCTCCTATTTTGAAAAAGGATTCATTATAATATATAATTGGCATCGACATTGCGCAATATACACAAAATACAAGTTATCAAAACTAAGTGCCTTTTTAAAGTTGACCAATAAAAATGACAGAGTATATAATTATTAATTAAGTCTGTCCGCATCGTTTAGATGGAGATGCGGCTGAAGTTGCGTAGGACAGAGGAGCGTTTGGTAGCGGAGGGCGGCGTGTCGCGGCTGCAGGTGGCGGCGCGGCGGCTGGGCGGCGTGCGCGCGGCGCGCCCGCTGCTGGCGCCCGCCGACCTGTCGCTGGCGCTGGCGCAGCCGCCCGGCCAGGGCATGCACCTCGACATCGCGCTCACAGACGAGCTCAAGATTACTATATCGCCTGGTAACACAACTCTTAACGATTTACGTTTAGCTTATTAAGAGTAGCCTATGTGTTAATACAGGTCCAAGTCTATTTGTTTGTCTCGCTAGGTAACTGCTCTATCTTATGTCTACCGTTGCATAAAAAACTCTCGCTTTAGGTACAGCAGTCTATGTGTTACTCCAGGTCGTGTCTCTATCTGTGTATTATTTGTGTATAAATTTTACCTTAATCAGTCCTGTCGTTTCATTGTGAAGGGGTAACAAATACACACAAATACAAACTTTTGTATTTATATATTCATTATATTTCGTAGTTCAATGTCGGTATAGCAACATAATAATAACCACAAACCCTGCCTGAATGTTGCTTATGTTTAGAAAAAAATGTTTACCATAAATACATTATAAAGTTAAAATACATGGTTAACTTATTAACTCTTTTAATTGTAAATTATGCAGATAATAAATGTAGTAAAAATATTACATAGCAGTTTCATGATATAATAGAGAAGTTTATCTATATAATATAACTTTCTGATTTTTATTTTATTTTCAGATATTATGGCCTTGCTAAATCGCGTTCTAGCAACAGTAACCAGTCGAGAAGAAGATAATGTGGAACAGGAGAATAAACCTATAGTTTATAACAATCTGTGGGATATACAACCGTTCAAACCCAGTTCCTATTGGTTCCTAAAAACTGGTAAGTAGTTTTGAGACATTATATAATAATAATTCTCATCCTTAATTTAAAATAATATTTAATAATCATTTTAATAATAATATTTTGTTATTTGATTGTAGAAGAAGCTCAAGAGGCGATAGATGCCGAGGAGAATACGGCTGAAGACGCCGGCAAACACCCAGTCGGTGAGATTTGCCTTCTATCCAGCCCGTCTATTGTATTGGCTTTGGAAATGGAGATCGGTAATGAGACCATCCCGGTGCTCGCGTCATGCAAGCGTCCCTCACTGGTCAAGTCAAAGATTGGAGTTCTGACGTAAGTTGGCATTTACGGTCCTATGAGGATGAAAATATTTTAGACTTAGAATTAATTTAGGTGTTTAAATAATAATATCCTGTTCTATTCTGCGATTATATTCTGAGTATATATTATGTAGATTTTTTTTGTTTAATAAGTACTGTATCATGTCGAATTGTCGTGTATCCCCGAGACTAGTGATCGTGAATGGCGCTGTTCTTGAAGTTGTGCAGGAATATATGTATATCTTGGCCAAACCATACAACTCGGCCGGCACAACTTTGAGAAGGAGGCCAACCGAAGAATACGCTTGGGCTGGGCGGCTTTTGGGAAGCTTCGTCATATTCTAGAGTCATCTATCCCACAATCCCTTAAGACCAGGGCGGAGCCGAAACGTGGACACTCACCGTAGGGCTGGTCCACAAATTCAAGGTCGCTGAGCGAGCAATGGAACGCGCGATGCTTGGAGTTTCTCTGGCAGACAGAATTCGGAATGAAGTCATTCGCCAGAGAACTAAAGTAACCGACGTCGCGCGCTGAATGAGCTTGCTGAAGTGGAAGTGGTCTGGTCATATCTCCAGACATACCGATGGTCGATGAGCCGAAACGTGTTAGAGTGGAGACCGTGTCTAGGCAAACGTAGTGTAGGTCGCCCTGCAACACGATGGACAGATGACCTAAGAAAGGTAGAGCTGGCAGTGGATGGATGCGGGCTGCCCAGGACTGGGATGCTTGGCACTTATTGGGGGAGGCCTTTGTTCAGCGGTAGACAGCGATAGGCTGATTGATTGAAGTACTGTATATGATATTATAATAAGTAATAACTACTTTAAATGTCATTTTTGGTATCGTGTCATTGTCTTATACCTTATTAATATATTAAAATATATTCAGCCCTTTTTAACGTCCCATTGCTGGGCACGGGCCGCCCTTCAATACGAGGGGGATAGTCAGGCCATAGTGCACCAAGTGCGGGTTGGCGGACTTCACATGTCTTTCGAAAACTTGCTAGTAAGAAACTTGTTTCCTCACGATGTTTTCCTTCACCGTAAGGCAAGTGGTAATCATGTTAGAAATGATTCGCACATGAAAATATCAGAGGTGCGAGACCCAGGATTTGAACTTGCTTTATATATTCGTATACAATATAGTGTTATCTCGTATTTAATTATCCTTATAGTTCTATATGGAGTCAACGTGGGCTATGCAAGTGTCGTACTACAACATCGGGCGCGCCATGTGGGAGCCCCTTGTAGAGAACCCGTCGAAATATTAAAGGATTCGCAATATAAACATGTGCCGTGGGAGCTTAAAATGGAGGTACGTGAAGATTCATATTAAGATATAATCATATGATTAAAAGTTTAGAAAATTATTGTATATTTACTTATATATAAGTAAAAATCACTTTTAGAAGGTTTATCACTATTTATATTTTGCTGTAACTCGCAACTAGCTGGCGTTGTACCGAATCGGCGTCTACAATATGCAACTAATCATGGTAAAATTGGCAAATACAAGTATTTTAGAATGAAGAATTCTTTCCCATTTTTTTTTCACAACTTTAATGTATTGGAAATTTAAACATAAACTAAATCAGCCCAAACACAAGGGGTTTGTTAAAAGCCATTAAAGTGTTCTACTATCTACCTCCTGGCTCCATCATCAGATCAGCTTCAAGATACCAAAATATTTAATAGTTGTATTACATTTTAAGTTAAAAAAAAAGAAGTCGATAAATGCATAATACTTTCTTAGGTTTACGCGAATATTAGACATTTAAATAAAACTATCTAGATATCGCCCTAGAATGATTCGGGAAGCCATAGAAATTAAAAAACATCCAAATTTCAATAGGGAAGATGGCTGGGTACTACCATCGTCGTGGGATCCTGTTATTAATATTATAAAATCTAATAATAAAATTAAACATAACAGACAGTTAGATGTAGTAAGTTCTTACTGTGTAGATCAAAATAACAGTACTTCAAATTAATATTTTACATTTGTAAATATAATTCTTAATTAATTTTAATTTTCTAAAGTAGACATAGCACAATAATGGGGCTTAAATAATTAATATTTTATCTACCTTTATGTTTATAAATATAATAATGGTAACACTAAAAATATAGATTATTAAACAATAATGCAATAATAGGTTTTCTAAAAAAAAAAAAAAAAAAAATTGAAATGATAATAGCTAAAATTATATAAATAATACTCCTTATTTCAAGTATAAAATTAAAATTATAAAAATGTTTAAAATTAAAATTTACAAATATTGTAAGGTACTTTGATGCCAATTTTCAATATTTTGAATTCATTTTTGTTAATTGTGGGTAGGCTGTCTGTAACAACTGTATAATGCTTTTGAGACATCTGACACCTTAGTCTCTCCCGTGACCATGATTGCTGTAAAGCAATCGAAACGTCGGGAAACAAAAATCAAAATAAATCCGCGAAAAAATCCGAAAAGATAGTTTTATTTGAAAGTCGATAAATGCATGTTTAAAAATATAATGGAATATGTAGTATTTTTGAAATAATGATAATTACATAATTAAGTTAATTTATTTCACTCTATTTACATACATATATCTAATTAATCATTAAATTATAACATTAAATAAAAATATTCATGAAATTAAATCAAATTGTTTATAACGAATTGTATATTTTATTTTTATTAAGAAAATAAAAGTTTAATTTTTATCTATTATTATTATGTAGTATAGTATGTAATGAGGTTGTGGGACGCAGGTGGTAATGCGGCCGCAAGACGCCGGGCCCACCATCGACACGACGGACGAGGCGGCCAACTACCAGGCGGCGGCGCAGCGCCTCGCCGCGCGCAGCGTCACCGTCTCCAGCTGCAAGCCGCTCGAGCTCACCATCACACGTAGTGGCATTGAGGTATAAGCGTACTTGTATTTTCTATTTTTTTGGAGACATTTATATAAACTATATTTTATCAATGTACCAAGGTATGAGACGGTGTAGTGGGCAGACACCTTTAACGTTTTCTGAGGGGTGATAAACTAAGTAATTATGCAATTTGAGGATTTTTTAAAAACATTTATACATTTTTTTAATAATTAGTAACGGTTGTTACTAAATCTAAACTTGAAGATGTAAGAAATATATTTTAAATGTAAATAATTGTATATGTCATTTTGAATGCATAGTGATATCCTATTTTTTTACAGACGTCAGATAAAAAATACCTGGGTGCGCCGTATGTGCTGCACAACTGTACAGGCTTGACAGCTAAGCTTACACTACAAAATAACGACGATTTCTCTGTTTTTCTAACTGAAGAATATACTGCTTCTGATTACCGGTGAATTATTTTTAATTATTTTATCAATAAATATTTCTTTAATTTTATATTATCTTGTTAATTTAATTAATTGCATAATAAATTGTTATTAGGGAAGTTGTATTGGAGCCAGGTGCCTGTGTTCCCTTGCAGCTGAAACATGGTGGTCTTAACATTATGAAATTAAATGAACCTCCACCACCGCTCAAGTTACATGTAAAGGTAAACAGACAAGTATAATTTTCTTTTAAATTTTAATATAATATGAATTAAAAAGAATATAAGGTCAAGAGTATGTATGCTTTACTCTACTGCTTCTACAGTACATTATATTACTCTCTTTATATATTCTCAGCTCAGATTCAATACTAGTTCAATTCAATTCAATTTTATTGTTATTGGCTAAAAAACTCCAATACTAGTTTCAGCCCGCGGCCCCAATCACATGTAGGTATATCAATAAAATTAGACTGTGTGCTAATAAAATAATTGTCATTTTGAATAACACTCAAAGTAACAAAATAATGTTTTTAGTTGTGTATAAATATACATTCATTCACTCAACCACATACTGGTCGCAATTGTAATATCAGCGTGATTAATACAGATAGTAGAAATGGAGGACGGACGAGATAATAATCCCGGTGGAGAGGGCGGACAAGCGGTACTTCCCCATCGGCAAGCGCCTCGCGGGCGAGCGGGCGCGCGCGCCGCACGCCGCCGCCGCAGCCGCCGCCGCCGCCGAGCCGCGCGGCCTCATCTCCGACGTGGTCATGCAGGACGCCGCGCTGCATATATACTTGAGGAGTATTGTGCAGGTACGTGTGCCACCGACCAGCGCTCGCCCAGCGCGGTATTGAAGGGAGCCCCGTGCCCAGCAGTGGGACGTTAAAAAAAAAGACAGAATACACACATACATGTGTACATGTATTATTTACTAGTTGAGTGATACACATACATAGCTAATTCATAGTGTAAATAAAAATCAATGGATAGATGGAATGGAAATGCTGTCAAATGTAAGGTTTCAAAGTTAATCTCATTTCGTGTTGAGTTACAGTTATATCTAACCCTAAAGCGGTTTCCCAACTGTCATAAAAAGTAAGCATGACATTCGAGTCTCATCTGATGCCGGGCGTGCGAGGTGAGATGCACTCACCTCGCACGCCCGGCACCAGATTATTTTGACACTTTCCTTAGACGACTTTACGGATTAGTAAACTGTGGCTAAACTTATATATATGTTATACATTATCTTTTAAAGATTTTTAAGGACCTTAATTCTTTTGAATTTAGAAGTAACAAATTGTTTTAATTACTGATCATTTCCAATCT
The DNA here is from genome assembly GCA_033884665.1 of Argynnis bischoffii washingtonia. NCBI lineage: Eukaryota > Metazoa > Arthropoda > Insecta > Lepidoptera > Nymphalidae > Argynnis > Argynnis bischoffii. The sequence goes on from JAEMGE010000032.1 coordinate 911,066, forward strand.
ATTTAATTAGTAATAAGTAAATAAAATCACTTTTAATCGTTTTAATGTGCCTGGTGAATACATGGTCACACCAGGCATAAGTATGAGATCAATGAATTTCACCGGTTCGCTGTCGTTATTATCGGGTTAGCTTTGTGTAGTTCAATAAAGTAATTTAGCACAGTCCACTCTTCAATTTGTTCTCTCTCGGGCAGTTAGACTTTCCTGAACAAACTACGTACATGCACAGGTAACAAACGAGCTGTCAGTGAACGTGTCGGTGTACTACATGACGGAGAGCGGCAACGAGGTGCGGCTGCTGGGCGAGGCGGCGCCGGGCGCCACGCTGCGGCTGCCGCTGCAGGCGGTGCACACGCCCACCGCTGAGATATTCTTCTCTGTTGAGGGTGATTGTTCGATTTTTTTTATAGTGTTTTTGAAGTGGTTAGACTACTAGTACTGGCCACTCTGTAACAATGGATCGCCATAGGATGATTTTATATAATTAAAATACCTCTAATGGCCACAACGAACCTAAACTTCATTCAAATAGTTAGGAGGTGGCTAGAAAGCCTGTGTAACCCACTCTGTACTAATTGAGTCACTTTTGTATTAAGCCACGAGGCCTCGATGGCTGACCTATGGGCAGACTTTTCCCGAGATATGAAACTGATTGTCTTGACTCTCAATCATATATTCTAGGGCTCTTCTGATTTTGGGATTAGGAGTAATTATTATTTAATTAGTTTTTCTTTCTTCCAAAGTGACTGTTACTTCATAACATTAATACAGAGTAGTAAACATTGTTGAAATGCTTATTGTTAATACTGTTGTTAGTTTATTATTATATAATTTTAACGGTTAGTATGAAATAAAAATCTTTGAATTTCTCGGCTTTTCTGTACTATAACATACATGTATTATACATATAAACCTTCCTCTTCAATCACTGTATCTATTAAATAAACCGCATCAAAATCCGTTCTGTAGTTTTAAAGATCATATACATAAGGACAGACAGACAACAGGAAGCGACTGTTTTATACTATGTACCTAGTGATGTTTAAAAGGACGTTATTAATATTATTTTATTTTTTAAAACGCCAAGTGCTTTTTTAAATTCATAAATACAAATATTTATTAAATATTTTTTTTTTAGGTTTTACGGTGTCAGTATCGCCATTCATATGGCGTGAGCTTACAACAAGAAGTTAAAATGTCAAAATTATTGCAATGCGACTCCAAAGATAAAAACAGCGGAGAGAAATTCTACTTACGGGTAAAATTATTTATATCTTTTTTTTATTTTTAGTACTTATATATTAGTTAATGAATAGGTACCGTTTTTGTAATAAAACTAGAGGCTTACGCTCGAAGAGACGATATTTTAAGACTTAATTCATTTTAGATAATCTCTCTTTTTAAATGAAAATCGTATAGGTACCTAGTTTTTTTTTTAAATAAGCTTGAAGCCCAGTCCTTTCGTGAGAAAGAATAACAAACATACACATATATAACTTTAAATACATACATATTATAAATATAAACACCCATGATTGGAATACAAACATTCGTGTTCATCACACAAATGAATGCCGCCAACGGGACTCGTACCCGCGACCGCTGGCACAGCAAATAGGGTCACTACAAACTAAGCCAAACGTGTCGTCAACAACGTGTAAGATGTTATCATGTATGATATTTCTGATATTCCCTATTATATTTTACACAGGCGGTGGGTACAATGGAGCAAGTGTTCTTCGAGCACAGCACGCGGCACACGTTCGCGTCGGCGTGCTACGACGTGGCGCTGCGGCCGGCCGTGAAGCTGCAGAACTGCCTGCCCGTGCCCGTGCGCGTGTCGCAGCTGGGCCTGCAGCGCACGCGCCTCTTCCGCCCCGGCGAGATGTTCCACCTCTCGCACCTGGCGCCCAACCGCGCCTCGGTCGTCATCATGGTGAGCTGGCTACCGTGTTTAACAATACTTACTGCTTGTACATGGAGAATATTATGTAATTTTAATCTTACCTTTATTTTATTATTTATTTTAATAGAATAGAATTTACACGAAAATGATGTATATATATATATAATACTGGTATTGCAAGTATCGTTGTTTTTCCACATAAAAGGTTTATTATTTATTCACTAGCAATATCGAAATTTTTTTAAAATAATATCATGTTATTTAACATAACTGAATTATTTATTCACAACAATGATTTACCAGGATTAAATATATTGGATGTATTAATCTAAGACTGAAAAACAAACATCCAACATTTCATTACAAACTTTGACATTTAATATGTCACATTACCGAAATACTTCTGTTTTGTTTCAATTATTATAAGTAGTCCGATATGACTACTAACTTTACGCCTTAATTTGTTTATTATATGACTGGGCTGACTATGAACTTGGCACAGATCGAGAACTACCTGGAGAAGTGCTGGGTGTGCACGCACAACCTGCCGGACGCGGACACGGAGCTGTCGGTGTGGTCGTTCGAGTCGCACGACAGCCCCGCGCTCATGACGCTGGAGCTGGGCCTGCGCAGCGTGGACACGGACGGCACGCAGATGCTCTCCCTCTACTGCCCCTTCTGGATGCTCAACAAGACCGGCTTCACGCTGTGCTACAGGGTTAGTTGTTTTTTTATCTTAATAAAATGAACTGTTTCATTTTTGGATTTTTCTCGGTTTTTTTTTGGTCCCATTACGAATGCTGTAAATATATTGTATATATATTGCGCCAAGGCGGCAATGGCACAGCTCCGCCCCGTCATCAACTCTTCGCTGCCCCTGCGTACGAAGGTCGGGATCTACAAAACGTATGTAAGGTCCCGGCTTACGTACGCAGCTCCTGCCTGGTACGCCCTCACCTCGGAACACCAGAGGAAGAGACTGAGAGTCGTCCAATCGACCTGCCTCCGCAGAATCGTCGGTGCGCCTCGATACGTGAGGAACGCCACTATACAGCGTGACCTCCGTGTCGAGAGCATCGACGACTTCATCCGCCGCTCCAGTAGGGGGATGCTGGAGAAGGCGGACGCCTCCACCCACACTCACATCAGGGACATAGCCCCCTGGCACGCCCGCCCACCGGATCGCTACGCGCTCCCACGTGACCTGGATGCCCCAGAGATGCCGGAGTAGCAGCCGATCGGTCGCTGATCGCCTGGCTGGGCCTCCCTGAACAGGGTCTCACCCGGCCGGGCTGATCGCCCGGGCCGCTCTCCCCTCCGCGCCGAAGCCTCCAGGGGTCCCGGAAGGACCCACCCAGGGACACGCCCATAGTTGTGGGCGGCGATTGAAACCACGGCCAGAGGGCTTATGCCCTGAAGCCGTTTCCCCACTCCCCTTGCGGGGAATGTGAGATGACCACACGACGCTAAATTCACAAGTGCTACGTGTTCTGCTCCGTTCGGACGTATCTACGGCTGTCGCTGTGCCGTGTGATATATATATTATAGTACTCTGTGTATAACTGACTAACGGAAGTTACTCAAGATGACCGGTCGCGGTAAAGGTGGAAAGGGATTGGGAAAAGGTGGAGCCAAGCGTCACAGGAAGGTGCTCCGTGACAACATCCAGGGTATCACCAAGCCGGCTATCCGTCGTCTGGCGCGCAGAGGCGGCGTGAAACGTATATCCGGTCTGATATACGAGGAGACCCGCGGCGTGCTCAAAGTGTTCCTCGAGAACGTTATCCGCGACGCCGTCACCTACACCGAGCACGCCAAGAGGAAGACCGTCACCGCCATGGACGTTGTCTACGCGTTGAAGCGTCAGGGCCGCACTCTGTACGGTTTCGGCGGTTAAGCGCGAGTGGTTCCGGCTGCGATTGCGAGACGACAGCGGCGGTCGGGCGGGGGCACCACCACCACCACCACCACCACCAGCAGCAAACAACCCCCAACCCGGTCGTCGCTCGACGCTCTACAATTAAAAAAAAAAAGGCCCTTTTCAGGGCCGCATAAGTTTCTGTTGCCCTACTACTGCTGTATCGTTTCTTACGTTACATTAGACGTCTCTCATGCATATTCACATTTATCATTCGCGAGCGCGCGCGCACACACACACTCTATAATCCACGATCCGCCGAAACAATTGCGACAACAGATGACGTGTGTAATGATAATATTATTATTATTGTAATGAAATTATTATTATTATTTACGATATTGCCATCTATGTACACACCTGCGTTATGTTCCTCCTTCATAAACGCCGAGACTTCGACTCCGAGGTTGTGTGCGATTATGATGATGGTGGACACCTTCTTTCTCTGTGACCGTTACGAACGTTCATTAATTACCTACGAGAAAAAAAATAAATAATAATAGTGAAGCTAATAAATAAATATCGGGTTAGAGACATTTTTTCCTCTCAAAGAACACACCGTTGTATAAGATAATATTAAAAGTAATCACAAGTTATAATAATGCATGCATTAGGTATATAATTCTCGTTGTTTTATTCTTATATATCCTTGTATATTTGCACGTACTATTAACTTATTTACTTTTAGCTAAAATAAAATTCCACAATGTATTTTTAATGCTGTCAAAGTTTTTTTTTTTTTTATCTCTCTCTATGGCAGTCATTTTTTATTTCTTTACTCTAACTAAAGTGTCATTAATGACAATAAAATTAAAAAGCTATCGCCAGCGAGCCAGTGAAAACTCGATACTAAATTACCTTATAGTTTTTATAACCATATATGTATTAAACATCCTTAATTAACTTGTTACACTACACATATTATGTGCATTATAAAACGATAATATCTTCTTTAAAAATATGAATATTTTATTAATACTAATAATAATTTCGTTTCATTATATATTATGGTAAAAAACAAACACTCTATACATTATTTTAGAATGGAACGGTATGGATTGATGGAGATATTATTATTATATCATCGTCATTGTCTATCTGTTTCATTATTTCGATTCATGGTATGTACATAGCATGCATTTTTTTTTTTTTTTCGATTCGTTCGTTCGATAATTTGTGTGTAATTTTACAAATATGCACGTATACGAGATCATATTGAGACTACATATTGTGACGACCGCGCGTACATTAAAAAATCTATTAATTCATAATAATAATAATAAATAATTTAAAAACATAAATCACACACATATATACATTATACCTGACACAACATTCTGCCGCTACAAGTAGTTAGTATTCGAGTCCAGCGTTCTAGCACTCCGCGCGCTGCGACGAAGTGCATAGTGGTACGCCCTCCGTTCGGCTCCTTCTTTTCGAAGACGTATAGTAGATTCACGTAGTGATTCTCACGTAGACGCGTAGATAGATCGATCTGAAACATGTTTTATTAGTTATTTAGAATATATATTATTTTATTATTGTTATATAGTTCGAAGGAAAAATCATCATAACATCAATCAACCCACCGATGAGTCGGTCCGCCGTCTGTGTGCGATCACTTCGTGTGTGTTTTACGAGGCTCGACTTGGAGGTCCTCGAAATCGTGTCAAATTTTCGATGTCCCCGGTGCGCGTCGGCACCACGTCGGCGGGTATTCTTCGCCTTCGATCTGTCGATAAATCGTAACGTTTTAATATTGTCTTATAGAGAAAAATAACTTTTAAACTGGACCCGAGGTACGCGACTAGCACCTCGACGATTTTAAACGTCCACAGCGACCTAGCGTCGCATCCGAACGTCTCGTTGGGCCTCTAGATAGGTGGGTAGGCTCAAAATTAAACAAAACTAGGGTTCCGGGATAAGATTAGGCCTCGAAATAACATATAAAACATAATTAACGGGATACGTGTTAGTGAAAAGTTTTAAGTGTTCGTACGAGAAAATGTCTAGCGACATCGCGGCTCTCCTTACGGTATTGCTCGTACCCTTACTGCCACTAGCGACATCTACGCCGGCGCGTACACGTATCCACGTACTTGCTGCTCGCTAGCTCGTCGCTATCTCTATCACTAACTAGTGTTCGTTCAGTGGTTCTCTCGTGCAGCAACTGATCAGTTTTGTGTGTGTGTGCGTGTGTGCTATTCATTCGTGCGTTTTGTGAACGACGACGATTATTATTTCGTAACACAACAACGATAAAATTATAAACAGAAGAAGAAAAATGGCCGATACCGCAGTCGCATCCGAAGCCCCCGCCCCGGCGACGCCCGCGAAGAAACCGAAGGCGTCTGCTGCGGCCGCAGGCGGCGCCGCCGCCAAGAAGCCGAAGGCGAAGCCGACGCACCCGAAGACCTCCGAGATGGTGAACAGCGCCATCAAAGAGCTGAAGGAGCGCAGCGGATCCTCCCTGCAAGCGATCAAGAAATATATAGCCGCTCAGTACAAGGTGGACGCCGAGAAACTGGCACCGTTCATAAGAAAGTATCTGAAGAGCGCCGTAGAATCCGGCGCCCTCATACAGACCAAAGGTAAGGGAGCATCGGGGAGTTTCAAACTGGAATCCAAATCCTCCGCGTCCAAGAGCAAACAGTCGGCCGCCGGCGGTAAGGCGGCATCCGCCTCGGCGGCCGGCGGCGCCGGTTCCGGTGCTAAATCTAAGAAGGCGTCCGCCGCGTCGGCCGGCGCCGCCGGCAGGGGCGGCAAGAAGGCGGCCGCCGGCGCGTCCGCAGCCTCGCCGTCGAAGGCGAAACCGAAGGCCACCATAAAGGACAAGAAGGCGGCCGCGGCGAAGAAGAAGCCGGCGGCCGCGTCCGCGGCCGCCAAGAAGGCGGCCGCCGCCGCTTCCGCGTCCGCGGCGTCCTCCAAGGCGAAGGGAGGAGCCGCCTCCAAGGCGAAGAAGACCGCCAAGCCGCCGACCAAGAAACCGAAAGCCCCCAAACCGAAGAAGGCCGCCGCCGCCGCGACGCCCAGGTCGAAGCCCGCCGCCAAGAAAGCCGCCGCGGCTTCGAAGAAGTAATGTATCGTCGCGCGCGCAACACACACACGCTTCGTAAAATCTGCTGCGTGCCATCTCCTCTCGCGACACAAGACGCCGCCGCGGCCGCCGCAACCGCCTCATCTATCTGGTCGTCGTCGTCGTCGTCGGCCCGCGGTGGTCGGTGGTCGTCGGGAGCGTCGGAATGCAGTGTGCATAACAGCACGACAAAAAGCCCTTTTCAGGGCTAACAAAAGTTTCCGAGAACATTATATATATTTTTTTTATATATGTATAATAATAATAAAGTTTCAAACGATGAGACGTCACAAAAGTGCGCACACACTACACACATCGCGCGCACCAACAACAACAATAATAAACTTTTATTCATAAATTAAAAAAAAAAAAAAAAAAAAAAAAAAAAAATGAACATAGAACACATATTAATTTTATATAGTACTACAGGCTTATACAATTCAATAACAAAGCCATACACACAATATCTCCGATCCTTTCCTTGTGAAGAACACAACGACAAAGAAACGACATTTAAAAATTTATAGCCAGGTTTGTCGATCGATTCCTTTTCATAAATTAAATTAAGTTGTAAGACGCCGCGCGCGCCACAATTCGAAAATAAATATAATCAGCAGATTCAAAAGTATGAATGGAGATAGATACATGCAGAATAAAAATTATGTATGTATCACTAGCGACTCTCGCTAGCCTCGCTTCGCGTTCGTCTCTAGGTATCATCATCTAAATCTGTTCAGCGTATTAAACGTGAAAAGATAAACAGACAGACAGACAGACAGACGGACAGAGTTAATTTCGCATTTATAATATCAGTATGGATTAATTATTATTTAAGTGTTTCCATTGGTAAACAAACTGAGTTGTGTAGAGAAAAAAAAAAAAAAAAAAAAGAAAACGTAGAAACGTTCGGGCCCCCGTCGACGCTCATCGCCTTCCGTACCGACGTGTAAGTTCGTCTCATTCCGTAGCTCTCGCTCAATCGCTTGCTCGCTCGCGTCCCCACCTACTGTCGATGCTCGCGATGTATTAGGTATTTAAATGCGCGAACGAAAAATTTCATAACGCATACCGTGTTGAACTTCGCTATACGATAGCTGTGTATTTTTACGTTCACGACTTTTCGAAATAACTCATATCCTATCATAATGTCTGGACGCGGCAAAGGTGGCAAAGTGAAGGGAAAGGCAAAGTCTCGTTCGAACCGTGCCGGACTCCAGTTCCCCGTGGGACGTATCCACAGGCTGTTGAGGAAGGGAAATTACGCCGAGCGCGTCGGTGCCGGCGCACCGGTGTACCTTGCGGCCGTCATGGAATATCTGGCCGCCGAAGTCCTCGAGTTGGCCGGTAACGCGGCGCGTGACAACAAGAAGACCAGAATCATTCCTAGACATCTCCAGCTGGCGATACGCAACGACGAGGAGCTGAACAAGCTGCTCTCCGGCGTGACCATCGCACAAGGCGGTGTCCTGCCTAACATTCAGGCGGTCCTCCTCCCCAAGAAGACCGAGAAGAAAGCGTAAGAGAGGCCTCCTCTCCTCGGTGTTGCGTGACCTATGGTGCGACAATAGTGCGTGTCTCGTGTGTATGTGTGTGTGTGTGTGTGTGTGCGCGCTCAAGTGTACCTCCTCCTTCTTCTCAGTGTACGCGCGTAACTAGTCCTAGTCCTAGTCCTAGGATGGATAAACGACGGACACGACACGACACGACACGACACGACGAGTTCACACACCCCCGGTCGCAGCATGTCATCATACCGTATTCGTGTACGCGAATCATCGTATTACGAAAATTAAAAAGGCCCTTTTCAGGGCCACAAAATATTTCTCTATAACAACAATAACAACGCCAGTTTCATTAAGCACGACGTCTATCTAATAATAATATACAATAAACATTCTTAATTACGTTATTAACTTTCGGACTCGCATATTACATAGGTACGTTTCTATTCGGAAACAATATATTATGACGTATGCGTAGAAAATAATTTATTATAATATTATTATTAATATATTATATATAAAAAATAAACAAAAAGATAAATAAGTACGAGAGAGAGACGCCCGCCCACACCCACGCCATCAGTATATTCACATAATTCTAACTAGATAATAAATATTCCACACTTAAATTATTAGAAATATATTAATTCTAAATTATTTTAAATACATTTAATGAAAACTTATGTAAAAAAATCCAACATTTACCGCAGAGAAGCAATCACCAACATTTCACTCACATCACGCACATGAACTCCATTTTAAGAACTAATAATTGGCGGCAAAAATGGCTTGGGTTTTAAGTTTTTTCTTTTTTTTTTTTTAATCTTTATTCTTGACATAAGTACTTGACGTAAGCACTGTTCAGCCGGATCGAATGAGTCGAACGTTATTCAGCCAAAAAAATAAATAAATAAATAAATAAATAAAAAATAAAATAAATGAATGATTTAAAAAATATAGATATTTTATATATCTATCTATACGGGTAAATAAAATTGAAGTGACTGTTTGTCAGGTTCGTTTGTATATCAGCCCTAATTTGTATTTGTTTATTATTATTATTATTTTTTCTTTCCCAGCTTAAATAATGCACACGAAAGTATTTTTACGGTATTTATACGATACTTTTTTTTTTTTTTTTTTTTTAATTTTCGTATGTATGTCTGTCCGTTTATTTCGGCTCAACTCCGAAACGGCTGGACCGATTTTGACGGGACTTTCACTGGCAGATAGCCGATGTTATAAGGAGTAAATGAGGCTATTTTATATATACATATATATAATTAAATAATATTTATTTTAATCATTCATACATATGTACATATTGTATATTATGTAAATATTAAATAAATGTATACGGAGGCCGAATTTATAGATTTTTAATTTTCGTTTTGTTTGTTTGTCTGTAAAACTACAGGGGGGATTTTGATGAAATTCGGTACGGCGATAGGTGATTGTTCGGATCAAATTATACGACACTTTTTATTGATAAATCTATACTAAACGTTAAAACGTAACGGTGCGAGGGGGAGGAGGGGAGGGCGGCAGTGCCGAACAAACGTGACCCCCCCCCCCCCCCCCCCCCTCCTTATAAGTATTCTTAATATTTCAATTTTATATACAATTTAATAAAAATACTTCTAGAACATTTGTATTAGTAAACGTGGTTTATTTTAAATAAAACTATCTTTTCGGATTTTTCCGCGGGTTTATTTTGATTTTTGGTTCCCGACGTTTCGAATGCTTTACAGCAATCATGGTCACGGAAGAGACTCTCTCTCTATTTAAAATATCAAATATTAGCGTAAATCGAAGAAAGTATTAAACATGGTTTAAATAAAATTATTAGTTAAATACTACAGATAAAATAATAAAAAAAAATGTAAGTATTAACGACTATAGAACTAATAATTACAGATATTACATAAACCTAAATAATATAAAAACAAAATTATACAGAAAAACATGAAGCGCAGGCAACAAAAATAAAGCAATATGAAAATGTAATGGTGTGCAAAAAAAAATGTAACTGAAAAAAAATAATATTACAACTTATTTTTAAGGTTATATTATTTTATATATTAAGTTATAATAAAATAAATCTAGTATAATTAGCTTGTTATATAAGTGATTTTTTAATCTGCAAATTTGTTAGCTTTACTCCGTTGTATCCCTAGATGCCTAGCAGTGGCCCATATGTTACTACAAATCATACATATGTATATACTCATCCAAATCCGTCCAGCTGTTACAACTTGAAGGAGTAACAACCATACACACACATACAACTTTTACATTTATAATAATAATTCAATTATACAGATAATTAAAAATTTAATTTCTAATTAATAAAAAAAAAAAAAATTAAAAAAACATTTAGCCAAGCAAAAGAAAAATAAAAAAGCTAATTAATAAAAAAAAATAGCAAAAGGCTAATAATAATAAAAAAAAAATAAAAAAAAGTTGATCATATCATCATCCCACACACCTGTCCGGCGACAGCGCGCGCCTCAGCAGCGGCGAGGCGGGGTCGCGGCGCGGCCACGCGCGCCGGCACTCGCGCGTCGCCAGCGGGGACGGGCTGCGCGCCTCGCACCCGCGGCTAGTGGCGGCGACATGTTACATGGTACACGTGATAGTGATAGTGATACACTGATAGTGATAGTGACGAGTGATACAACTTGTATGTTATCTATATGCAACATCAACCGAAATATCGCGAGCTTAGTTTTATATGCTAGAATTAAATTCAATTTTATTTAAACATAACAAATTTCTTGTCGGTCGTTATTAATAATTTTTAATAATAAAAAATGAAAACTCTTATTAAACATAAAAGTTGTAACATATGATTCACAAACCAGAAGCTGTTATTGTTAGTAGTTGGTATGAAACAAACACATGAATATAGATACAACACCATACGATATGATATGAAACCCAGTAGAAGACAAAACACAATAGAAAGAGATTATGTATAACATTAAAATATTACATCATTGTAAAAACATTGCATGAAAATAAACACACGATCAACGATTTTGTTATACCACTAAAACGAGGCAAGTAATTAATTAGTGTTATATTGAGGCAGTATGTGTCGTGACGTCTTGAGTTCGTAAGCCCGTAGCAATCCATAAAGATGGGTAAAGTTCCATTGATTTTTAACGGCTAGTACTTGTTTTTCTAGCCAATGTGTCCCCCATAACCATATTTCTACAGAAAGACTTCATAGATTGCATTTCTAAATGTCAAACATAATAATGACCTCCTAGTTACGTAATAACGCGGCTGTCTCACTGAGATTAGCCAACTGTGCGTGCGATATTATACTGCTCTCTATTCCTGTCACTCTCCAATACCGACGAGGCGACAGTTAGACACGACCTTTGCAAAATATGCCGCAGGACCCACGATTCTAATTATACTATCATGGCGCGGAGTTGTTTCGCCAACTTCCCAATTCCGGGCTGCTTCTGATAATTTCTTAAAACCAAAACTCCTTGACCACATTAGTCCCTACTCGGGACTCGAACCCAGGACCTTCTGGTGCTGCAGACGTACTATCCAGTATAGTAAGGAAACAAATAGTACCTGGTAGGTGATGCGGGTGCGGGCTGCGGGGAGGGCGAGGGCGTGCGGGCGAGCGGCGACAGCGGCATGTGCTGCAGCGACGCTCGGCGCACTTCGCCGCCCAGCTTGTGCTTCAGACCGTGGAGCGAAGAAGGGCTGTATGATTTGGATATTTAATATACATAAATATTTTTTACACCTGCCTTTTTATTAGTATTATAATTTATAATGTAATCTTATTATGGAAAAAAAAATGTTTGTTTCCTAAAAAGCTTAATTCATTATTCAAGCTGCAATTCACTATAATATATTTCAAACGCAGATTTGGATTTTAATGAAATTTTAGAAGCGAATAAACATACAAACTTCCAGCACAGCGTGTAGCAAGTGTATCCTTATTTTATAATACTAATTTGGAAGACTTTTAGATTATAATTCTATGGAAGAACCAGTGTAGTGTGGGTCGGAGGAGAATATCTCGGCTTTAAAACGTATACCATTAGTTTAACTAAAGTACCAACTTAAATAAAACTAACTTTTCGGTTATCTCTACCGTGACCATGATTGCTGTAAAACATTCAAAACGCCGCCGGAAACCAAAAATAAAAATAAATCCGCGAAGGGATCCGAAAACATAGTTTTATTTAAAATGTAAAATATTCGCGTAAATCGAAGAAAGTATAAAAAATATCAGCTTATTAAGAGCTGCGCTATTAAAAATACAAGTGTCTTTAAAGTTCGCTGAACTTGGAAATAAGTTGGCACCTCAAGAAGAAGAAGAATGGGAGATATCAGACACGTGTGTTGTCCTATAATTGGCAGTACATAATAATTTAAGTACATGAAAGGCATGTGTTAGATTTGTCATTTGAGTTAATATGTACAACTATTGGAGATACATACAAAAATCTATACTAATATTATAAAGCTGAAGAGTTTTCTTGTTTGTTTGGTTGAACGCGCTAATCTCAGTAACTACTAATCCGATTTGAAAAATTCTTTTTGCATTTGTTAGCCTGTTAACTGAGGAAGGCTATAGGCTATATATCATCCCGGAAAAGTGTAAGGGTCCCGGGGGATAGTTATGTTTTTGTCTAGGTACGACGACCCCGTAGCGAAGTGAGGGTGAGTAAATAAATAAAGGTTTATACCGCTGATAGTGCGTGGTGGGGTGCGTGGTGTGGAGGGGCGAGTCGGCGGCGGGCGACGCGGCCGGCGACGGCAGCTCGCTCGACGCGGCCGACACCATCTGCCCACACCGCTATAGATTACGTTAGTATCACATAATAACCTCACACTAAGGAATTATACACACGGAGTTTCATAGAAATAAACATGAAGTCAAACAAACTGTCAATATATTATTAGATAACTCTAAATGCAAATATTCATGTTATATCCGGAAAAAATAATAGTTTTTAATAGATTTTATAGTGACATTTTTTTCTTTGAATTTATTATTTATTTTTTTGGTTGGCAAATTATTTTTTACCAACAAAAATACAATATCTGCAAAGTATTTTAAAATAGCATGCAAATGAATACAATATTTTTTACTTTACTAAGTTAATAAATTTTTATAAGTAAATAAAGATGGCTAATGGATTTACTGTAGAAAAGACAGCCAAACAGACAAAATTTATTCAAAGAGTTGTTTAGGTACTGGTACCATATAAATAACTTGGAAAACTATAGTTATTTTGAAACCACAGACAGACACTTCAATTATTTTATTTATATGTATGTATTATTATAGATTAGCCAGATGAGTAATAAAAAAATACCTGATGCATCTCCTGCGAGGCGCGCTTAGTTGATATCCGTCTGAAGAGCGAGCAGCGCCGGCGCGGGCGCGGGCGCGGGCGCGGCGGCGCGGAGGCTCTGCGTCCGCCCGCGCGACGCCGCCCTCCCGCCTTGGGTAAACATTACAGTGTTTATTATTTTAAATTAATTAAAACATAAAACATAAAAAGTGTACGTCTCGGGACGCCCGATAGAAGCAATAACTTAAACTAATCCAAATTGAACTACATATTTAATATTGAAATTATTTATAAAAAGGTTATAAAAAGGTTTAGTTATTACTTAAAGTTATGTATATTAATATGATAATGTAAGGAAAGGTTATTTATTAATAAAATCTTTTATTGATTATAAAATATATTTTATATATCTTATTAGAGTGAGAGGGAAGGAGCCTGCCTACCGCCGCCGTATGCGTGAGAGAAAGGGACGCCAGACAGACTGGCGCTGTAACGCGTTACGTAACGAAGCGGTTTACAGCCCCATAAGAAGTTATCACTTCAAAAAGGAAGCATATCATCTGGGGCACACAGACAATACCTTTTACTTTTTCTTTCTATTTATAACTCCACTAAAGAATTATTCAGACGGGACAAAGAAACGTTAAAGACAAGAAAAGTAGCATTATATACTGTTTATGCTACTAGTTTTAATTTCTTTAAAGAATAAGGATAATTTAACATATTATTAATTATTTAAATTAATATACAATTTTAGAGAAAAAAAATATAGATAATAAAAATAATACTACATTTTTTGTACTTTTTAAGCATTAGTGCTCTTCCCTTGAAAGTAAAAAAAACACATACAAACATACACATAAAAACGCAACATACATACATACATTATTAAAAATTATTTACATTATAAATTATTTTAAAACATTAAACAAACACAACTCTTTGGCTACAGCATAATTCTAAGATATTCTGTCTAAATTACTCGTTAATCTGAGATTTATAATTAGTAAATAAATATTTAGTTTAGTATTTTGGCCATTTTAACGTTTTATTTTAAATTCTTTAGACAGCGCACGTCGATAAAGCAACTCACGGACTACTTTTTACCAACTTCAATTTTTTTACTTACTTGAATAGTAGTTTGATCTAGCGGAGTAGCGCGGAGAGTCGCGTGAGGCGCTGCCAGCAGCAATCTAAGGACCTAATGAACAAACAAACATTCTTAAAATAAAACAAAACAATACAATAGATAGTAATAACTAATAATATACAAAACAATAACACCCAACTGGCAAGCTCGAAAGCAACTCGAAAGCTCCTCCAAGAAACCACGAAATAAAAGAATCGAATTGAACACCATAACAGCTTATATACTTATAAGTTGTTTTCTAAACAATTTTATTAATCAAAAACTATCTTATTTGTCCAATCTCACTGAGAGCCATCTGCGTAGGGAGATATTAAAGTCCACTATTAAAATCCAATATCTATACTTAGCCCCACGACTTTCGAACTAAATCCCAGAACCTCTAGACGTACAGCCATAAATGATATCTACCACATCATTAATACGTATATTTTATTAATAGATTGTATTTTATTCTTCGAACAAATGTAAATATTATTATTATATTTAAAACGAATATTTATATTATATAACGTACCTGTGTGTGCAACAGTCCCTGCACAGATTCCCCATTGAGCTGAGTGATGAGGTCGCCGGCGCGCAGGCCGGCCGCCCACGCCGCGCCTTGCTCGCTCACCGCCTGCGGGAAAATGTGCCTTATTATTATGACCTTAATCGTCAAATTACAATGACACGAAACATATTTGAGCTATAATATTTTTGTAAAACAGCCAAAACTGAATTTTTTTTTTCTCATAGTTATATGTTTATAGAAAGTAAGTCAAGGGTTACAGGTTGTAACTATTTGTATTTTTTTATACCTAGATTTCCAATTCAATTTCTTTACTCACTTTTTATAGAAAATATAAAAAAAAGTTTATTTAGTTTTACCATTTTAGTTTCTGAAGCTTATAATCTATAATAATTACTACTACTAATAATAAAAATTTTAGCTTAAACCTGAACACCAGCGACGTACTCTCGCTTTTTTTAGATGCCCTTCATAATTATAAAATTATTATTTTAAGCCAGCGTCACCTTATGCCAAATGACTATTAGTAATATTACTACTAGTAATTATTCCATCTGTGTTCTACCTAAAATCCATCCCAATGTGTTTGTTGTCTTAGTGTGTATGTTTCAACGTAAAGAAGTAACCAACAGACATACACACATACAAACTTTATCATATATATATATTGTATACATTGAGACCTTGACACATAGCACCTTTTAGTTCCATTCGTGTTATGGATACCAGATATTACAATGACACGGTACACTACACATATATAACTTTAAATACATACATATTACAAATATATATTTGTTCCAATAGCGAACCTAGAAGCTATAAAAAACAAGAAAGCATGTACTAACCGAGACCAAGTGATGCATAGTGTAGTAGTCAGTGTCGCCGTAGTACACGCGCACCGTGTGGATGGTGAAGCCGAAGCCGCGCGGCCCGCGCCGCACCACGATCGGCGGCTTCGACGACTGGATCAACCTGGACGGACATACGTACATATGTATGTACATACTTGCAAGCTATATGTGTTAATAGATAGCAAATGGATATTTACTCAAATAGCAAATGGATACACACACAAAATTTAGATCGTTTTTAAAGTTTTTTTATTTCTTAAACCATAAAGGTTTTAGCATATCCATATAAAAATATTAAAAGAGCGATCGAATAAGACAGTGTTTCAATGAAATTATGGTCATAAAGTAAATGAAAAAAAAATATGTATACATTTTTATAATTCTTTTTTTAAAGAATAGATCTTTATATACGATTTAAAGTGATTTTTATTTAAAAAAATATTTATATACTTTTTTACATAATGACTAACGTCCCATCCAAATTTAAATTGTTTGTGAGTTTACACAAAAATCCTAAAGTAAAAAATACTTTTAATTTTTCACAAATTTCCCTATTTTCCACGCAACTTTCCCATTTCCCCTCTAAAAACCTTATTTTTAATATAACAAACATTAAAAAAACAGCCAAATCTATCGATCCATTAATCAATAGAAACACTCATCAAAAAACGGTATTTCATTATTTACATACATAATATATAATACTGTTCCCTATTGATAGATACATTTACAAACAAACAGCATTTCACTATTCAAATATACATATATAATACAATAGTATGAACAACTCACGAGTGGTTAGCGATGGCGAAGGGCGAGGGCGGGTCGCGGCAGGGCGAGGAGTCGCGCGACGAGTTGGTGGAGGACGTGTTGCCGGCGCAGGGGGACGCCGCGCCGCCTATCGCTATCGTTGAGATCGTGTCTTCCGCTGTGTACCAAATATTTATATTATATTTCGCCCTTTTTAACATCCCACAGCTGGGCATGGGTCTCACTTCAATACGGCATAAAGCCATAGTCCACCACACTGGTAAAATGCGGGTTTGTGGACTTCTCACATATTTTAAAGACTTGGTAGGTTCTCTCAAATGTGCAGGTTTCCCAATGCTTTTCTACACCGTAAAGCAAGTGGTAATGTTGAAAATGATGCCTATCGGCAAGATCCGTGATTTGAACTCGTTTCACACGATTTCCCAAGCGAGCGCGTTACCACTGTACACCACAGCCTACACTGCAATTTACTAGGTGCTACCTAACAAATTACTAGGTAAATCCAAGAACTAAATCATCCATCCTTCGCTTTAATCTGTCAAGCCGTTATACTTGCAGAATTATCAAATACCCCTACTAAAAACTTTCCCATTTATAGAAATATCAAAGTCTATCAAATCATTCAGTCGTCTAACGAAAGCGTTTAGACAGGGCAAACGCGCAGGGCGTACATCGTAGACTCGAGAGAGCCGCTCCCGACTGCCATACTTACTTTTATATGACAGTTGGGAAACGGATTTAGGGTTGACAGGTATAAATGTAACTTGCCAATAGATGACACTATCGCTCTTTAACTTCGAAACTGTTCGGCATGAAAATTGGTATTATTGACAACCAAACAATTAGCCAATTAAACCAAAGCAATGAGCGATCAGCTACTGTATGGATTATACAAAACAAACTTTGATTAATATATATAGAATTCAAGACTCAATATTATCCGTTGGTAATTTTTTATCAAAATCTTAAAAAGCCTTATTAAGAACCAACAACAGCAACATAACAAAAATACATATACACATAAATAAAATAAAAAACGTAATTACTATATAAGTCACCTGGATGTATGACGAGGGACAGGCCCGAGGTGCTGGCGGAGCGCCGCATGGCCTTGGGCGCGACGAGCGCGGACGGCTTCTTGTCCACTTTGTCGAGCTTATCTATGCCCTTGTCTTCTTTCTTTTGCGCCTCCGGTCTGTTGAAATACGTCGGTTTTATATGTGTATATAGAACAGAAAATTCGGAATACTTTATTTAATTGCTTTTTATTTTTTTTTATGAATGTATAATATTGAAGTTACAGAAGAAATTATTTTTTTAAATATTTGTAAAATTTTAAGTATGTTTTTAAAATGAAGTTTTTATACAATTTATAAAAAATATGTGTGGTCCTTTAACATATATATACCCAGTAGTATAAATAACTGCAATTAATTAAACACATTATTATTTTTTCTTTTTAATTCTGCGTGTGGTCATTTTCTATAAGATAATTTTGATCTGACAAGAAGTTGCAATATTAAATTAAATAAAAAAATTAAAATTCCATTTATAGATAAAACAATCATTTTCAATTAAATTTTTCGGACAACTTTTCTTGTATATATATGTATATATATATGTGTGTATGTATTTACGCATGTAAGTATGTATGTGTGTTTATGTATGTATGTATGTATGTATGTATGTGTGTCTGCGTGACTCACATCCTGGCGACGAGCGCGCCGTGGCTGGCGTGCAGCGGGTGCGCGTGCAGCGGGTGCGGCAGCGGGCGCAGCGCGGCGCGGCGGCGCGCGGCCGGCGACACGTCGTCCGAGTCCGTCTGCGAGGACTCCGCCGTCGACCCGCCGCCCGCGCCCACCATCTGCGGACAAACGTACGTCCATCTTATATGTGTATATGTTTATATTTGAAACTAGCGATTGATTCCCCATACAAACTTTCATCCCCATTTTCACCCCCTTAAGGGATGATTCCAGGAACAAAAAGTATTCTATGTCCTTTCCAGGGTCTCAAACAACTATCTTCTTACCAAATTTCATCTAAATCGGTCCAGTAGTTTTTGTGTTTCTTCGTTACAAACATACAAAAATACAAATCTTTCCTCTTTATAATATTATTATTATTGTGTAGATAAAAACCTTTCCTTTACATATTTTAACATTAAGATACAGTAAGTAAATTCGAATCCCCTAATAAGTCATAAATTACCCATATAATCACTATTTCACTTTCCCATAGTAGAAATCATATAAGGTTAAAAAAATACCACAAGTTAAAATTAAATAAATGGCAAGAATAAAACATATCAAATTGATTGAATATAACTAATTTAAACGTAATACGTACATCTTAATAAAGTTTTTCATTATAATTTTTTTACTTTAGAAAAAAATATATTGTCTGTGTCATAAACTACTCTAACTTTTATATTTACAGGAAGTTTTTTTCTTTCAGAAGATTTTTTTTACACTAAAAGTTAAATTGTATGACAATTCTATTAGCATATTCATAAAAAAATCAATATGTAATGTTTATTATTTAATTTTATTTATGAAAAGATTATTTTCTCTTTTTTTTTAATTAATCATATAAGAGTATTAAATATTATATATAAACATAAAACAAAAACATACTTAAATTTAACACAGAACATATATAATCTTACTTAAAAACTAACTAAGCAAATAAAAAGAGATCAAGGGCCTTATTATATAATAAAAATAATACAGCAAAAAATCTACATCATAATAATAAAAATCTAACATCTTATTTATTAAGACTTTATAATTACAAGGGTCAAAATCTAATATGGCAAAGCAGATTAAAAAAAAATTATAATGCAAATGAAACTCACAGGGCACTTGGGGTGGTGGGCGGCGGGCGCGGGCGCCGTGGGCGTGGTGGGCGGCCCCGCGCTGTCCGGCGTGCCCGGCCAACTATCCGTGCTCTGTTAGGTACAAGCGGACGCGTTATAATATATATACTTTGAATATAATTTATTATTTTTATGTGCAATTTAAATATGAAATCAAAAAAAAAATCAGCAAAAAAATTCGGTCGCGTTATAGTATTTTTCAAGTAGGAAAGAAAATACTTCAATCCTGAAAATAGGCGGGAGCTCAGCGGGACATTTACGTATAATATAAATAAGCATATGATTTTTTTAAATGTAATTAATGTTTTAATTTGTATAATAGTAGTTACAAAAATTAATATATTTTTTTAAATTTTAAAAAATGTACAGAAACAAAAGACAAACACCACCTCACCCAATTTTCGACATAATAAAAAAAAATAGAGAAAGCTAAAAACATGAAGATTTCTTACATATCACATAGTGTATATAATATGCGATTGAAGTATTACTAAGCTAAGCCTTCATAACATAAAACATAGAGAAAAAAACTATAGTGCATAAATTAAAGAACATACATTACTAACATTAATGAAAACTATATATGTAAGTATATTGAATACATATAATAAATTCCTATAGAAAAAAAATCAAATGAATATCCCAATAGTATGTTTTCATTTAACTTCTTAACACTTGTAATTAAAACTTTTATATTGAAATAAAAAATCTTTTAGAAATACAACAGAAACAGATTACTTAATCGCCCCAAACTTTGTTTCCATACGACTGTAAGATAATAGAAAATTGACAACTAAATACTTAAATGAAAACGATAATCGCACAGCAAAGCTATAACTTTAGTATACAGGTGAACTTTTTAAATAAGCATTGATGAATACTTTTTAAATTTTCGCATTTCATAATTATATGATATTTACATCACGGGACTTAAACGCGTGAACTCGTAAATGGCAAAAGACCTTATTCCCAACATTAGCCACTTACGAATTCACACGTTTACGTCCCGTAATATCATTATTATATAATAGATGAATACTTTTCGATATTTTATTGAACATTCTTCTACTTTCAGATCTCATGCATTTTTTACAAAAATCACCTGTATATTATACTCCGTAACAAACTATAAGAGGCATAACAACAAAAACTATCAACAAAAGTATATACTTCAAAAATTTAAGAAATAAGAAAGTCGGAGCGCATGGAACAATGAAACGAGGCCACGTATTATTACATTATAATATTATTATGTGCTTCAGCCATTTTCTCTATACGCTCCAACTTATTTATAATGTAAAATAGTAATATTAGTATTAAAATAATAAATACCCTCGAATCGTGTTCAACAGCGGAATGCGAGTGGTGGTAGTGGCGTCGCCACTGAGGTGAAGTGGAGGAGAAGGCGGCGAAGAGTGCCTCGTCCGCCTCGTGGGGTTCGTGCTCGGCCGCCTCGTCCGTCTCCGCCTCGCTGTGGTTGTAGCGGTCGCAGCGACCTGGGGGTTGGTTGCTTTTAGATTTGTTTTGGCTTTAAAAATGTGACCCTACTTGCTGTGCCAGCGGTCGCGGGTTCGAGTCCCGCTGGGAGCATTTTGTACTCCAGTGGTGAATTTTAATGGTATTTTAGAGTAATATTACATGCACAGATCAATCAATACCAGACTTGTTCAAATGTGGGATTTTTTTTTTTTTTGTTTCTGAAGAAACACCATAGTACTCGTATATGATTAAAATCGACTTTTGTTAATGCAATAAATATAGAAACTGCATAATGTGTGTAAATATATTATACTAACGCACATAATGTTACTCAATAACCTTAGTTATCTAAGATAATAATTATATAGAATCCAGTAACTTACTGTCGAAATAACTTGTGTCCTCATCATTTTCCAGTTGTGGGATAAATTCCGCTTTCCTCCGTAGCAAATTATTCCAGTCCAAGCCGTAAAAGTATATGTGCTCCTAAAAACAACACAAGTTTTCTTTTATTATTAAGTTTTATTAGGTTGTTTCCCCATACAAACTTTCATCTTCATTTTCACCCCCCTTAAGAAATGATTTTCGAGATAAAAACTATCCTATGTCCTTCCCAGGGTCTCAAACTATCTTCTTACCAAAATTTCATCTAAATCGATTCAGTAGTTTCAGAGCTAATCTTTTCTCCTTTCCTCTCAAAATATTTCTTCTTTATAATATTAATATAGATTTATATTTAAGAAAAATCTCAATTATTTTTAAAATACCTTAAAAGAATTTACGCCAAAAATTAATTACATGGTATGTCACGTCGTACAAGTGGCTAACATATGACTACATGATGCGGCTATAGAGCTTCAGATCCAAAGGTTTCCGGTGTTACTTTTTCTGTTAAGGAATTCTAAGTAACAGCCTAGGTTTGGGAAGTTAACTGGTATTACACCCCGTGCCTCGGAGAGATGTGTCACATCAGACCTGCGCCTGATCTCTCATCGCGAAAGTCAAAATGTCGTCCCATCACGTCAGGGTCACCACTTTACAAATTGGGGGTTAATAGTGAGAAACTTATAATGAGTAGAATGTGTAGAACAGACTCGTAAAAACAGTTCTTTATAGAACTACGAGTATGTATATTTTGATGCATACAGACAATATAATCAAGTTAGAAAACTTGATTACCACTTGCCTTACGATGAAGGAAAACATCGTGAGGAAACCTGCATGTCTGAGAGAATCTAGCAAGTTTTCGAAAGACATGTGAAGTCCGCCAATCCGCACTTGGCCAGCGTGGTGGACTATGGCCTGGTCCCCCTCGTATTGAAGGGAGGCCCGTGTCCAACAGTGGGACGTTAAAAAGGGCTGAATACAATATAATAGCTCTTTTCAGTGCAGATTTTTATTGTTTCCTACGATATTATAGTGCACAAGTGTATGTGCACACAAGTGCATTCTTTATTTTTGTTACTCTCACACTCCGATGGGAAGACAATTCGACACGACCACTGAGAGATCGAGCTACATCAATACAGACTCTTAATACTTAATCCAATAATTCAGTAATAAGATTGAGACTACCATGGCCAAAATCGGTCAGGGGCTAATTTTATAAAAGGCAAATAATTTTGAAATCTTTTAAACCTTTGTAGGTGAACCCCCTCACCTTGACCTGGTGCGTGCCGGCGGTGCCGAGGCGGTCGCGCGGGTTGCGCGCCAGCAGCTCCGTGATGATGGCGCGCGCCTCCACCGCTATGGGGAAGTCGTCCTCCGACGGCCACTCTATGTCGTCTGGACATAATATTATGTTATGTAAATATCATATATGTTAGTTTTTTTTTATATTCTGATTATTAGTTTTGGGAATGAGATGTGATATCAACTATTCTTTTTTTTTTGTCTTCTTAGAAGATAATAGTAAAAGTTAATAAAAATGGTTGTTCAAATACAAATAAATAATCTACAATGAGTCATTTTTCGGCCTTTTTTCTAAGGAATAAATTAAAAATATATATATTTTACATTTAAATAACAAGTATAAATGTTTTCACACCATTGACAGTATGCGCGAACAGTTCTTCCGGAGTGTCGCCGAAGAAAGGTACGCATCCAACGATGAATTCATACAGGATGATGCCCATGGACCACCAGTCCACTGGTTTACCATAACCCTGTAGAAGATATTTTGAAGATGTTATAAACTTTCAAGCAAAAACTTGGAAATAAACCTCGTATGTATTAAATATACACTATAAAATATATAAAAATTATTAAAAAAATATACTTATTGATATTTTTATTATCCAGATAGTTTTTTTTTAAATATTGATAGCACAAAATATATTGTATTGTATACAGAATATATCCAATATCTTTGTAATATTTCCAATGGTCTGTCCGCAGCAACGAATCAATTTTTTCTGATTGTTCTTTATATTAAAATATTATAAATATTCAAATTTAATGACTATTTATTTTAATTTTATATGTATGTAAGCTTGTAAGCTTTGTGTTGACGTTGACACTGACATTGACATTTGTGTATGTATCTGTGGATGTATCTGTGGAGGCCATAAGATCAATCGTAAAATCACATGTTGTTAAATTACAAATGTTGTTTATTAAGTTTTAAACTCAGTTATGTTAGTGAATTTGTTTTAATTTAAAAGTGCAAAAGACGATTAAGTTTTTATAATAAGAATAGTAAAGCATGAACATTTAATTGTCGATTCTCTGTTTTAGGTTAGCAAGTGTATTTCATTAGTTGATATTTGTATTTTGTTATGTAAAACTTAACGGTATTAAATAAATAAAACTCTGTTTTAGATGAATCACATTGTGTTATGCTTCAAGAAGAAAATAAGTAATAAAATCCTGATCTTATATGTATATTTAATATATAAACAAGTATATGGTTAAGCATAGCAACCGACCTGCCTGAGTATGACCTCGGGCGCGATGTACTCGGGCGTGCCGCACACCTGCTTATCGGAGAACTGCCGCGCCTCGCGGTCCGCGTACTCCTCGTAGAGGTTGGTTGCCACTGCGAATGTTAACATAGTATAAAAACACGGTCAAGTGCGAGTCGGGCTCTCAAACAAAAGCTTCCTTAAGTACAATACAATATATAAAACGATGTACTTTTTAATTACTTTTTTACAAAGACACATTTTTTTCTAATTTGTACGCCAGCCATTTTTAAATTCGTCAGCTTGGATTTTAATTATTTGTTGTTATTAGCGGCAATAGAAATGCACACTCTGTGAAAATTTTATCTCTCTACCTATTACGGTTCACGAGATACAGCCCGCTGACAGACAGACGGACAGACAGTTTAGTAATAGGGCCCCGTTAGTATTGAATTTAACGGAAATGCTGTCAAATACGAAGTCTGTTAAAATATACCTATTTTCTTGGCAGACGGTGCCATGTCGTGGCAAATTACAGTAATGCCCGCCAACCCTACAGTACTTTTCCGACTGTCATATAAAAGTAAATATGACAGTCGGGAGAGTCTCATTCGTGTCTCCTCTCGCAAGCCCCACGCGATTGGCTTTTGAATATTTTTAGATATTTTAAGGCTGTATTTAGTATATAAAATAACTACCAAATATTATGATACATTTAAATATAATATATTGAATATAAATTGTACATAACGTATAGCCCCAACTTAAAATCATTTTCTCAAGGTCGTTTGAAGGGCATCGTTCTTACAATATATTTATTCAATTCATAGAGCTTATATAGAGATAAATAGTGAGAGCATAACTTACATGACATGAGACCCATTTTGCTGAGTCCAAAGTCAGTGAGCTTAATGTGGCCGGTTGCATGATTGATGAGCAGGCTGGAAAAGAATAAGACTTGTTATTTTTAATAAAATAAAAAAAACATGTTATATATCAATGCAATTTTTAATTTTATTGAGATAAATTGTAATATAGAAAATGTAAATAAAACTATCTTTTAACTATCTTATCACGGGAGAGACCGTGACAATGATTGACCGTGAATTAAAGTAAATCCGCAGAAACAAACCGAAAAGATAGTTTTATTTAAAATAAGCGACTCACCCTCGCTTTGCTCGGGTTCGTCTTTAGCTTGCTTCCCAATACAAAATTTCAACCCCATTTTCATCCCCTTAAGGGATTTTCGGGATAAAAAGTATCCTATATCCTTTTCAGCGTCTCAAACTATCCTCTTACTAAATAACATCTAAATAGGTTCAGTAGATCCAGAGATTACCCGCTACAACCTAACAAACTCACAAACACACAAACTTTTCTTCTTTATAATATTAGTATAGATGTCTAATATTCTGGTAAGTCTAAGAAAGTTTCATAGAAGAATGATATGATATTGACACTATAGAAAATGTAATATGTTTATCTGTTCGTTACACTTACATCATAACATTCCTCTAATTGGTATGACACTTCTTTAAATAATATGATGATGATAATAGCATATTAGTCACTGTGTCACATATCTACTTTATTCATTAAATATAATAATTGTCTTGTATAAGTTTAATTTATTTTTCTTATAACATTTTAAAGAATTTCAAAACCAAAATGCCGGAGCATTTAAGGATAGTAATCAACACGAATCATAAAAAAAAACTTTTGAAAGAAAAATCTATTCCATACTAAGCGTCAAAACATACCTAGGGATGAACGAAGCGAGGGTGAGTCGCTAGTATAATAGGACTTACTTATGCAAAACAGATCCAACCATAAAAACTTACTTTTGAGAAAACAGGAGTTTTAATAATATCGGTATATCAAAATAACAAGACCGTAGTTTTTTTTTTGAAATTTCTGTACATTAGTTAATATATGTAGGTGCCATTTATGACAGTAACTTAAAAAAAACGGTTTTCCTGGATCCATTTTGCATAATTACGTCCAATACAATACTAACTTGTCCGGCTTGAGGTCCCTGTGCACGATGCCGTAGGAGTGCAGGTACTCGACAGCGAGCACGGCCTCGGCGAAGTAGTGGCGCGCCATGTCCGGCGGCAGCGGGCCGGCGCGCAGCAGCGTGGCGCAGTCCCCGCCCTCCACGAACTCCAAGATCAGGCACAGGTGGCGCTTCGTCTCGAACGAGCAGTACATCGTCACCTGCGGACACGGGCAGACGTTACTATTATTATACTGTAACAATAGGCAGAGGTAGCCCAGTGGTAACGCGCTCGCTTGAGAAACCGAGTGAAGCGGGTTCAAATCCCGGGTCTGGCACCTCTGATATTTTCATGTGCGAATCATTTTTCTAACTTGATTACCACTTGCCTTACGGTGAAGGAAAACATCGTGAGGAAACCTGCATGTCTGAGAGAACCTAGCAAGTTTTCGAAAGACATGTGAAGTCCGCCAATCCGCACTTAGCCAGCGTGGTGGACTATGGCCTGATTCCCCTCGTATTGAAGGGAGGCCCGTGCCCAGCAGTGGGACGTTAAAAAGGCTGAATACAACAATAATAATCAATACGTGACATATTACCATTTATGTTATCTGTATATGTTGTCTATGATTTATTGTCTATGCATTATTGAAAAATAAATGTTTTCTCAGTCTATTGAAATTGCTTTGCGTGTTTTTATCAGTTACTCGTTAGTCTTAGAGGTGTTCATCGTCATCGGAAACTTACAATACACATACACACATGAATCTAAAGCGGACCCGAGACGATCAATCGCAATTGTCAATGTATGGTCAATTGCAATTAAAGTGCGATTGATGCAATTTTCAATGTGTTTGCGCTCAATATGCTTTTTGACATTGGTACAGTTAGTGTTCGCACAGGCAGCTACGAACAATGGTATCAAATATAGACTGACGCGAATGACGGAAACGATTGTCAATGACTCGGTAAACAATCAATTGACAAATTCAATGGCTCCCGTCAAAGAGCATCAATTAAAATTTCCATCAATTGCTTTCAATCACGTAACTGCGATTGACAATCGCTTCAATTGTACTTGTAAACGATCAATGGCGATTGACAATAACGTAAAATTGACAATTGCGATTGATCGTCTCGGGTCCGCTTTAGCATCGTTGTCTACTTTACTGTATGTTAGAAATCATTTTAAATTATACATTTTAATATATTTTTTATTTCTTATAAAGAATTCAACAAAAAAGTTTTTTTTTTTAATTTTCTTCTTTTTCACTTAAAGTAAATGGCAACACTTCCACGCAATAGATTCACGTACGCACAAACGCAAGCTATCAATAGAAAACGCAATAATTAAAAAAGCAATATTCAAGAAATAAAATATTCATATTTCCATATTTCTTTTAATTACAAGTAAAACCATTATTATAAATAAGTAGGTATTCATAATTATTGGTGTAATTACAATAGTTAATATAAATTATATGTTACACTAGGTATTTGATAGTAAAATTTAATTTTAAAAATAATTTACATGACGCATTTTTACATATCTAAGTCCAATGTATATACATATAATGTGTATAGTACATATCTTACCACGAAAGGATTATCCGCGAAGCTTAGAATATCTCGTTCTGCAAACGCTTGTTCCACTTGGTTCCTTAGTATCAAATTGTTTTTGCTGATTTTCTTCATAGCATACCTAAAATAATTGTTGCATTTTATTGATTTTCCCAAAAAAAAATACAGACGTATTGAGATCCTTTTTGGAGTCGGTCAAAAATTATTCAGCTTAAGTAAGGTCTATATCTACCTATCTACATACGTACAACAAAATTGTAACAGGTTAAAGTTGCCCTCAAACAATGGATTTGAAAACCGAAGTTCAAATTTTATATTATATTTTTGTAATTTTGCCAAGATTAATATATTTCGCAAGCCTCTAAATAATTCTATTAACCATAATAAATTTTAAACATATATTTTATAATTAGTGATAAAAAGAATTGTATATATTTAAAATATTTATTTTTATATCTAGCAACTAAAACATTAAAAAAAATCGTAACAAAAAAAATCTTATTTATATAGAAAAAAAGCGGATATTTACCTCTGTCTCGTCTGTTTATGCTTGACGAGGTACACGGCGCCGTACGCGCCGTTGGAGATGAGCTTGATGACCTGGTAGTCGCTCTCCGAGGGCGGCGCGCCGCCCGCGCCCCCCGCGCCCCCCGCGCCCGGCGCGCCCGGCGGCGACTGGCGGCCGCGCACCCTGGCGGAGGAGGATAATAAAATAAATAAATATAAATATGTTGAGACATTAACACACAACATCATCTAGTTCAATGGTAAGCTACGAGGCTTGTGTTATGGATACCAGATAGTTGATACACTACACACAACAAATAAATAAAAGGATGCGTGTAACCTTTACGAGCGGTTGAAATGAAACTTTTTTGGTAAATATCGCAATAAAATTAAAACAAATCAATAATTAAATAAGGCATATTACAATCAATTATATTATATTTATAGAATATCATATATGGAAAGAATATACCTAACATTGTATATCATTTGTCAGAGAGTAACAACAGTTACCATGGCAACAAACAGAAAGAAAATGTGTGGTCGCACCTCTCTCTCTTGCCCCTACAGTAATATAGGAAACGTAACTCTGTCTCTTTCTATCTTCACTAACTAATATCTCCCTCTCAACTTCGCCTCGCCAAATCACACTTTTCGTAACGCTCTCGTCACGCATTCACCAGCTTACTCCTCAAGTCAAGCGTGCGTTAAGAAGTTTTACTTCAAAAATTTCAATAAATATACGTAATAACTTAAAATGAAATATACATAATATCATACAATTTTCGTATTCAATTACAATCTGGCAGCCCTGTTTATTTAATATATTTAAACGATCAATTCTTGTATATTTATATCTTTATTAATTTATTTATACCAGCAATCTCGGAAACGGCTCTAACGATTTCGCTGAAATTTAGTATGTGCGGTTTTCTTTTGCATTATTCTACGGGGGATATGCTCGATAATTTCTTACACTCAGCACAAGCAGCGACCTAGGTGCAAGATTAACAATTATAAGTGTGTCCAAGCTCGAATCTCGATCGAATACAAAGTTTTAGTTTTTTTTGTATTTATTGATATATGTAACAACAAAAAAGAACTCCAGAGCGAAGCTCGGTCGCCCAGGTACTAATAGTAGTTCGATATAAAAGTGTAACCAACTTGGAAGGCGAGCAGTTCTGCGGCGGCGGCGGCGGCGGCGGCACGTGCAGCTCCGCCAGCGGGTCCTTGGACAGGCCCAGCTTGTAGATTATGTACTGCGGGATGTCTGTCGTCATACCCTGGTGACCAACAGGGTTATTTGTATTGAGCAAATAATATCTGTATGTGTAGTTAAATCGTATAAAATAAATAAATATCTTAATTTGTATCGTAATAATATAAACAATGCTACAAGCAAGATGACATTTGTAATTCATTATAGAAAACTAAAAAATATACTATGGGAAAGTCATATATTAGCATTACGTCACGTGGTCAACAGATAACATAGTTTACAAATAGATAATTACACAATAAATATGAACTTTATTTGTATGATTTATTTTTTTCCACACAAACATACACAACAAACTCGTAATATCACATTTTATCACAAACGTGACTAATCAAACAAAACAAATCATTGTAATTAACACAATCTAATTTTTAAAACTAAAAAAAATTTGACAGAAGCTCTCAAATAAGTACTTAGCGCATGATTTTCCAAAAAAAAAACAAAACCATATCCGGATATGTCATACCTGCAAATGGCGGGCATGTCCCTCGGCGGCCTCCAGCAGCCGGTAGAACCGCTCGGGATCGAACTCCAGACACTCGAGCAGGCGCGCCGGCCGCGCCATCGCCAGCGTCAGCCGCGTCACCAGCGGCGCCACCTGCGCGCCCGCCTCCGACGACTTCTCACGCGTCTGACACGCGACAAACAAACACACATACACAATAAATAACATCTAATAATATCCTATATACAAAGCCCAATCTATACAGATAAATAAAATTGACACGTCTGTTTATAATGTCCAAATAACAGCTTTTCACTAAATGCATATAAAAATATTATTATTATTACACGGTACTTTATAAGAGAAATAGAACTTTTTAGGTTTTTGTCTGTCTGTATGTTCTGTCTAATCTCCGAAGCGGCTGGACCGATTTTGACGGGAATTTCACTGGTAAATAGCTGATGTTATGAGGAGTAGCTTAGGCTACTTTTATTTAAAAAAAAAAAAAAAGAATTTGGGTACCGCTCAAAAAGATTAATACACACCTAGGGACGCAACAGAGCGAAACGTGGGTAAGTCGCTAGTATTCACTAATATTATAAAGAGGTAAAATTTGTAAGTTTAGATGTAGGGGCTAATATATATCTCTTTAAAACATAATAGGTATTTTTGGCAACCCTCGCTTTTTGCGGGATTTCCGTTGAGATCAAAAGCTATCACTTGCTATATGTATTTTTTACTGTTAAAAGAATCGTATTATTTTTTACTGTTAAAAAGTCGTAACTCATAACGAAATGTCAACCAATTTTTTTACTTGTATATATAAGTAAAATAAATAGGTTTAACATAAGATATAAAAATATCCATTATTAACTTAAAATAATATCTACCTCAGCCAGCAATCTGTCCAGACTGTCCGCCATGTCATAGAAGTATGAACTCGTCACTTGTTTCGACTCGGATTTGTGAAGGCAATCCCGTGCCATTTCCAATACCTGTCAATATAAACATAAATATATTAGTAATTCAAATAAAACTATCTTTTCAGATTTCTTCGCGGATTTATTTTAATTTTTGGTTTCCGACATTTCGAATGCTTTATAGCAGTGGTCGGCAACCCACGGCCCGCGAGCTGCCTCCATGCGGCCCGTGACTGTTTTATAAATAAAACTTCTATAAGTACTTTTTATGCAAACTTTACTTATTTATGCGAACAAACTTTTTCAATCCTTCATTACCGAAAAAATAAGTATGCTTCTCGTCTCACAGATGAGCATTTAAGAGTCATTTTACTAATTGTAATTACTAACATGAAAACTAAGATACAGCAAATAGACGCTCAAATACAGCCTCAAATCTCAATCGTCACACTGAAGTTTGTAGTTACATATTTTGTGGTATATGTTTATATTTTTTTTTGTTATTTTTTGCTCATTTCTTTAAATAAAACACAAAAGAATGTTTTTTAGTTTTTAATATCACAAGTGCAGCCCGCCTTTAGTAGATATTGCCACCTTGTGGCCCCTGCCTGCTGAAAGGTTGCCGACCGCTGCTTTACAGCAATCATGGTCACTGAAGGTCTCTCCCGATAAAATAGTTTTGTTGATAGGTTAAAATGTCAAATATTCGTGTAAGTATATTAATTATGAAATATGTATGAGTAATTTAAAGTTTTTTAACTAATGGTCCTAATGTCCCCAGAGGCATTTTTGAATATGCTAATAACCCAAGGGAAATTAAATATACCAAGTCAATTATTAAGGTAAATAAAGGTTATTTTGCCCTGAAACATAACAATTATTCACTATTCAGGAGGCATACTAATTAAAGAAAATACAGATCCCGAATATAAAAATATTGAATAAATTCAAAATAATAAAAAAAACTTTCTTACATTTACACACATACTCGTATGAATGACGATTGATTTTTTGGGAGTTTTTGTCAATTTTTGTTTCGATTTTTACATTCCCGATATTTCAAATTCATAACAGCAAACATGCTCACTAAGTAAGTACTATGAAGATTCATCTCACCTGTCTCTGTACAAATCTCTCGATGGGCGGACGGTCGGGTTTTTTATCTAATTCAGTCAGCTCTTCGATCAATCCCCTTAACCTATAAACGCAACAACAAAAATTTAAATGATTAAAAATATTAAAATATATATATATTGTAAAGAATATTTTACTCCATAATAATAAATAAACATTCATTATTGGTCAAAATAAAATGTCAGAACTATTCTTTTATTTTTTTTATAACTATTGTTCTTGTTAGTCGTTGCTAAAAACAGCTTTATCCTAAGCCAGGAATCCATTTGGAATTACACTCAAATCCGTTAGGCCATAATAGTTGTTCTAGTGTAGAGAGATAGTAAAAATTCTGACTTACTATCTCATCCAAACCTTTGTATACATAATTTATATGTTTTAAAAGAAATCGAAAAGGCAATTTTAACTAACAAAAAACAGAAGGTAATTTTTTCTGTAATAATATCCGGTATCTTCCAAATATCACATAATGTTAAAGAAACAAAATCCATTATATAATTACTCCCAAAATGCTTAAATTAAATATGATTATATATAATACCACAGTATAAAATCCATACAGTAGGTAATCGCCTTTAATTTCACTGAAATGTTGTCAAATGCAATGGTTGTTAAAAAATACCAATTTTTATGTTTTCGAAGTTAAAGCGCTGTAGTGCAAACTCGTGATAGGTTAAATTTATATTTGTCAACCCTAGAGCCGTTTCCCGACTATCATATAAAAGTAAGTACGATAGTCGGGAGTGTAACCGACATATCTACCCTCGCCTGATGTACAACATATAGACCCCTTCGTTAGACCACTGTATGGATTAGTTGCATGGGAATATACAGTACAAAAATCACATACTTGTCATCCATGGCCCGTTGCGCGGCCGGGAACCGTGCAGCGAACAGAGACGACATCGCCGATACCGCGTCGTCCTTCGAGCCGTCCGAGCCGCTCCCACCACCCGGAGATCGGGAGGGCGAACTGGGGGAAGAATAAGCTGATTTATTATATTGATATACATACATTATGCCTTTCCTACCCTTTGACAATGTATTAAAACAAACCACTAACTTGACTATATTTATATGCTCACCGCCTAAAAAGCCTGCTAACGTAGGCTGCTATGGGCTAGAATCTAGATTAAACCGGGTAGGTTTCATTATTGATAATTTAGATAGAAAACTAAAATCAAATACTTTATTTAATAATAATCATCTTTTTTTTGATAACTTTCAGATAAATATCAAATATCGATCACAATCCAACATTCCTTAAGAATATCGTTTTTTTTTTTGTTAAATCCTGATAGCACATACATAGATACCACAGGAATAAATATATACAGACAAACAACAATAATAAAACGATACAAACCTCAAACTGCGACTCCTGACCCTCCGCGGCAAGGCGCGGGGCGAGGGCGCGCGTGCCACATGCCCGCTGCCGCCGCTGTCCGACAGGGACGCCCAGTTCATACCGCTGCCTTGTGAGCTACTGTGATATGTTAAACGTAATATATTTAGTCACACAGTAGTTAACCCGACAGACGTTATCCTGTCTGAATGTCTTTTTTTTTTATTTGAAATCTTTTAATTCATACGAAACTCCTAAAGAAAAAAGTATACCTAATCAATTTTTCCCGAATTTACTACTTGAGAGAACAAGTTTTCTAATTATTTTACCATTAAAATCCTTATTCAAATTATTACTAATATTGTTAAAATTAAGCGAAATTTTAAGTGATAACCCTTACCAACGAAGAACTTTTATGCTTTACTCCAGGTCATAGTACATCTATATACTAAATTTCATCACAATCCGTCTAGCCGTTTAATCACGAACGATTAACAAACACACACACGTACAAACTTTCGCATATAGTAGTCCGATATATCCATATTCATATTTACTTGAGTGAGTTCTGGTGGTGGTGGCAATGCGGGCAGGGCGCGCGCGGCGGCTCGCACACAGCCTGCGCCGCCAGCAAGCGCTCTTGCGACGAGCATTGTGACTGCAATAGTGTTAATTGATCGATAATAATTTCTTTTTAATTTAAAAATATTATACACCTTTAGGAGATCCTTCCCTTATTTAGGTACTTTACATTCATACAAGATTACCGGTTTTTTCGATTTCACTATTAGCAAAGATATCGAGCGCAATATACGCAAAAAAAAAAATTACATTCTATTTGAGTATATATTATTCAAATTAAGTACAAAGAATACAAAAAAATCAAAACATTTTGTTGGAGCTATGATGCCACAGATAGTCTAAGATATAAGATATACGATAAACGTCATTGACGTCAAACTTATAACAATAGGGATTATGCGTGATTTTTTTTTTTGTTTTCTATACAATAGCTAACATCGTTACGCAATTGTAAAAAAAAATTATCCAGCTCCAAAAAACTAAAATTTAGTATATTTTTTTTAAAATATCATACCGATAATTTAAACGCCCGCCATTTCGCGAACTTGGCGTGATGTTAAAGTACTTATATATACGAAGAAAAATGACGACTTTACTTGGTAGCGACAAATTCGCTCTGTTATTATAATACTTTGACGTCATATTCGGTCTGACCAATGGCGTGTGTTTCAACTATTTTGAATTTCCCACCTATATTTGCACTTTTTAATAATTATTTCCTTAATCAAAAAAAATACCTTACAAAAATATTGATATTTTAAATTTAAAAATTATAAGCCAAATTCAAAAGCAATAAAGATTATAAAAAAAAGTATTTTACTTCTAATTAAATCACACGCATATTCCCTAATAACAGCACTCGTATTTTATTGCGACAAAACATTGTATTTTTGAATCATTATAATTATGAGGAAATCAAGGCACATAAAGCTTCTGATACATAGAATTGCTAACCAACTTCTCAGTAACAAATACCGATAAAAAATAAAAACAATCAAATCTGACACATTTTTTTTTCAAAATGGCTACCAAAGTGACATTTTAGATTTTGTAAGGTTATAAATCAATATAAAATTACTTGAAAAAACACATGACAAATTAGAGTTTAATTCAAGTGCACTAATGTTTATGTGCGGGCAATAACGTAGTTATGCTAACGACTTGGACGACTTTCAAAGTAAATGATAAGGGTAGATATAGGAATAACAGCTTTATTCTGATCCTAGTAGAGTCTTATAATGCGCTAGATTTGAGTGCACCTAAAAATATGTAGGTTATAAAGAAACGATATACCCGCCACTTAGAAACATATGTTATCAAATATTGAAATAATTTTAGTATAGGTAAGAAAGGCAATGTTATAGCTTTCACATAGAGCTAGGGAATAATCCAGTTCTGTTTTGAATGTAAGTGAACTGTATGCTGAATTAAAATTCCTCACAAAGCAATTTATTTTCTAACAATAAAAGCAAATTATGTATATGGCAGCAATGCTGGCATTGCGAATAGCTGCAGTCATGAAATTAAACTTTATTTAAAAATACTTCTGAATTATAAATATTAATTAACTTTAGTTAATCAGATCTTTTTCAATTTCACATAAACTACATATCATATGTTTTTTTTTTTAAAGTTTAAAAGTAACAGCTATTGAATAAAATTATCATCATAAATTATTAATTAAAAAAATCTTATACTACCTAAATATTTAAGAGTATTTTAGAACCCAAACCTTAATGTTATGAATAACTAGCGGCTTATCCTCGCTTTGCTCGGGTGCGTCTCTAGCTAGGTACGTTTTAATTTTTTTGAACGAACCCTAATTCTTTTTCTAAAATAAAATTAGCCTAAATTACTCCTTGTAACATTAACGACCTGCCAATGAAAGTCGCATCAAAATCAGTCCGGCTGTTTCAGAGATTAATCGGAATAAACAAAGAGACGGACGGACGGATGGACGGACAAAAAATTTAAAATTGTGTTTTTCTGATATGTACCGTATCATAAGCATTTTGTAAAAAGCCTAGGTACATTACAAACAGACGCTTCAATTTTCTTTATCTGTTTAGATAGATATTATAAATAAATTATGTACGACTTTTTTGGCAAAAGGCCTGAACACAGAATGTTACCAGGTTACATTGATCGGTTTATAATAAAACTGTCGTCTTAAATATAAGATTCGGTTTCTAAATTCTGGAAGGTGCCTTAGCATGACTTTAGCCTACAAGAATACACACATTACGTTCTAATTTGAATGTTTGTTTGTGTACTTCAACCTAAATAAAACAGGAAGTTTATAAAATAAACGTAACATGTACCTGACTACACTCGTAATACCACTGGTCTTCAAAATGGCTAAACTAAGTTTAATGGGGCATTCATTGATTGGGATAGCTTTCGCATAAGATTATCGAATTTTTATCCTCTGGGACGGCAAGGGGCTTTCAAGGGATGGTTATGGATATTTCATTAGCTTTTTTATATGGAAAATATATTAATACGTGAAGCAAATACTTTGTACCCCTTTTTACGAAAATTGCGCGGACGGAGGAGTATGAATTTTCCCACACTTATAGTTTATATATAGAGTGCTAATTTTTTTTTTAAATTAGGCATAAAAAATACATTAAATTAATAAAAAAACATTACACACACTACCATGTATTTGACACACTGACGCATAAATACTCTTTTGTTTATTGTTAAAGTCTGTGGTCAAATTGAGAATAGATTAATATTGTAATATACGCAAGACAATAAATATATAACTTAATGAATAATGGTTGATTTTCAACCACGCGGCGATCACTAGTATGGGGAATTGCGAAAGCCGAAGAGAAGTGAGGTCTTTAAAAATAATTGACTACATATCGATAAATATAATTTATCTATAAATAATTGAATAGTGAAACATATGTAATTCTCTTGAATAAATATCACGAAACTGAAAAGATGTCTGGTCGTGTGCTAACAAGTGTTCTCGGTAAATGATTCATACTCATATTTCCGAAAGCGATTATCACACTGTGACACGCAATGCGTGGCCATAAAACCCAGCAAACGTAATGTTTTTTTTAATTTCTTTTAATATTACATATGTATGTAAGATATGGCATTATAATATAATAATAATCGGTTTTATTAAAACGATATCAATTTAAATAACTTCACCAAAACGCATAAATACGTTATTTTTTTAAGGGGTAGAGAAAAGGTCATATAGATACTAACTACTATGCGCTTCACGCTTTGCCAACATTAATTTATATGTTGTGTAGCGGTTTCTAACAATACTTACATAATTATAGTTTTCAATAATAATTAATAAACACACTTTTGACTGTAATAGTAATTATGAAATCTAGTCAAACGAGCTTACACTCTTAAGGTTTTGAACCGACCAGTATTTTTCTTTCACATACTTACAAAATTTCAAATTTACTTTTTAAATTATTTGTATATTTATTTTTAAAACAAATTAATTTAAAAGCTGACTTCCAGTATTTAATGACTGAGGCGAAATTCAAGCGAATCAAAATGTCTAAATAAGAAATCATTGTCGTTAAGATACGCGTCCATACAAAAGGTTCTAAGCTAATTACCTCTAATCGTTTCAGTCTGGTTTATTTGGTTACATCAAATGATATTTTTTAAAGATATTTTTAATATCCACCACATTGCTCCAATTGTGGGTAGATGTATGTATGTATGAGTTATATTGTTTACAAAGACTTTATGGGTTCGCTACTACATTATCCTCTGTCGCACTACATGATGTGAATCTTAATGCAAATGTCTGCGAGTAGTTGAATATTAACGAGGTTTTAATATAGCGGAACTTATCAGGCTTGTTATGTCTAAACATAACAAGTCACTGTCTAAAAGGCATATCGTATAAAGCCTTATTGTTCATAATGGTGAATTAAATGTCGTGATAAATATGTCTACATAGTTCTTATATAGTCTACTAGCGACTTACTCTCTCTCCTCTTGTGAAGAAAACCACCAGCGTACACTTCAAACGTATAATAATTATTGATTTACATATAAGAATTACAACACACTGCATATATCACTGCTTCATACTAGAATTTACACAACACTGTTTCAGCATAATTACACAGTAACTCTTCCTGAACAAGAATCAATCCCAATCATAGAAAGCACTCCTTATATATTAATTTTAATTTCCATCAACCCACCTTTTTTTAATTTTAATGTAACTTCAACTACTTCCGGCGTAATCTTTAAATCATAGTAATCAATTAATGTATTTAATTTATAAAAGCATACTTAAAATATAAAACATAATTTCATTGAAACTTTAGTTAATTACAAGAAATATAGGTAACTTTAAATATGTCTAACAATATTAGCACTAAAATTAATGAATCATAACACTCGGCCATCGACATGCGTGCTATCTCCGGAGCACGCAAATCTCACAACACTCGGCGTAAGGTATGTTTATTATTCTCTATTATAATTTCAAAACAATATTAATAATTACAGTATGTAATACAAGCAAAAAAAAAAAAAAAAATATAGTTATATATAAACATTAATATAAACCAGATTATACTACACTAGATTAAACTTAAATACTTTTATTTTTCAGTATCACTGTTCTCCGAGCTTGAGGAGCTGTATTCAGAACCAGAAGATTTGTCTAACTATTGCCTGAACATGAATCCAAGGCTGCATTTCATCTACTTAATGCGAAACGCTTTCATATCCCATGGTACCAAAACCGGGAGCATAGTTAGAGATTTTATATGGAACAATAAATAACTTCCCTTCATCTATCATTTTAAATAATATAACGAATACTATTGTTTTATTGCCACTTATTAATACCGCTAATAAATTCTGCATCGATTTAGTTAATCCTAATATTAACTTAGTTTAAATGGAATGAAATGAAATAAACTTAATTCAAATAGACTTGATTCAAAAGCATTTAATGTAAGCATCAGTGAAGTCTGTCCGTGAGGAATCTACCACCGGCTCAGAAGCCGGCAAGATACTCAACAGTTGCTCTTTTAAATATCGAAATTACATTTATTTTATTAATATATCATGTAGATAGCCCGCATATGAGTCAATAATACTCAATTCCACACATTTTCATCAGCAAGAAACTCTTGAACCGTGTAATATGCTTTGCCCAATAAAACATTTTTAATTTTATCCTTAAATTTTTGAAAAGATAAATCTAGGACATTTTGTGGAATCTTATTATATCTGCGTATACTCAGGCCCACGAAGGATTTATTCACCTTTTGGAGCCGAAGTCTAGGTTTAACAAGCTTATTTCTATTCTTAGTGTTTTTTTGTGTGTCTATCTTTAGATTTTTGCGAACAAATAATATGTTAAACTGGCTTACACGGAGTCGTAAGATTGTACATAATAAAATATTATACATAATTGAGAATCATAAATAATAATAATATTTTAATTAAAAGTCATTGATAAATTTATATAATTAATGGGAGATAATTTGACTACTTTTAAATTAATATGGAATGTCTATTGATTTTGCTTTTAAGTTATATTGATGTTAAAAAGTTAATATCTTAAAATGAAACTTATTTTCGAATTACTAATTTTGTAATAAATTCCAAAAAAAAAAAAAAAGTAAATCAAATAGTAAGACATTAATAATTCTCAAGTTATATTATTGCATTTAAAAATTCTGAAATACGGTTGTGCCATTTAATAAAAACTTCCGGCTGATTCATATAAAAAGCAAAAGATAACCGTTGGAGGGGAGTTTTTGGGGAAGACGTTCATTACGACAGACCAGATAAGTATTAGTTGTGAAAATAATACTAAATTTATGTTGGCAAACTTATTGATCAAAATAGTGTTGAACTTATGTGTAAATAGTGGAAAATAAAGCGCTTTCCTGTGATTAGTTAATAGTAGTGACATAAAGTAATCGTTAAAATGACATTGAATTTTGTTGTATTAAAGGGAAATACGACAGTTGAAGTAACATTATAAAACGTTTAAAGTAAAAGAGTGATAAAATAAAGCTTATTATATTGATTTACTGTGTTCTTATCTTCCTCGTCTTGAAATTATAATGGTTATTAATACAATCGTTTAACAAATATATTACACAGTATAATTGCGAATCACGAGCTCTAAGATCATAAATAGCCCGTACTGCTCTTTTTTTTTTTTTAATAAATACCGAATTAATTTGCGCGGCACTGCCCCAAAGAAGTATTCCGTACGATAAAATACTATGAAAATAACTAAAATATACAAGTCGGGCAGTGTTAATATCCGTTAAGTTTTTTTTTTTTAATTTTCCTAACTGCATTAATTATATAACTTAAATTAATTATATAACTTAAATTAATTATATAACTACCAAAGCCTCTAATGACGGGCAGATATTCATTATTTTTTTTAAGGTCCAGCACATTAGCCATAGAATATTTTATGATACCAAAATTTATAAATGCACTCAAAAACTTGACATTAATTTAATTTAATATACCACACACATTTTTAATTTTAATAAGTAAATATACTTTTCGCTTTAGATGCAATTTACCTACACACAATTACGTTGTTATGTCCTATTCTACTTACATTTCACAATAGGTTTTGTATAATTATTATATGTATGACCTAGTTCTTGATAATTAAAACACGTGAAGTTATTTTGTCCATTTGTATTACCTGGTAAAATGTTATGACCATTTCTAAAATCTCGTTTCATAAAGGTATTACTATATCTGGTTAAACTGTGGTGAAGCTAAATAATTTAACAATTCTTCTGGTTCACTACATTTAAGAGCTTGAGGTCTATTACGTACAGAGTTATTAGTTATTCCGAAAATAATACAATCAACTGCCTTTCGTCCAGCAATATCATATCTACTTAATAATGAAAGTTTATCATAAAAATATTCTCAAGTTTTTACCTTTCGGGAATGCCTTTCTAATTTTAACTAACTTTTGAGCTTTGGTAAAGATTCATATAATTGAAAGAATAACTTAATTTCTATCTCATTCATAAATTACGGCACATTCGTTAACTTTCTTTAGCCATCGCTCAACATTTTGTAATCTATTATCTTGATGAAATTCCGGAACTACATAGTAGAGTTCCTAGTCTTACTTGCATTATCTCGAAGCGCTGCTATAAATTTCTTCAGGTCTTCGGTTGTTAGGTAATTAATTTTAGCTGGTACTTTAGCATCACCAAAAGATGACCTCCTTTGACGTCGATTGGGCCTTTCTGGAGTAAAGCCCTCTGATCCATCTCCGTCACATGGGGCATAACTGAAGCTGTTGCAATCGAGTCCAGTGATCCAACATAGACCACTCAATCCAGTGATCAAACATAGATCACTCATTCCAGTGATCAAACATAGACCACTCAATCCAGTGATCAAACATAGACCACTCAATCCAGTGATCAAACATAGACCACTCAATCCAGTGATCAAACATAGACCACTCAATCCAGTGATCAAACATAGACCACTCAATCCAGCGATCAAACATAGATCGCTCATTCCAGCGATCAGACATACATCACTCATTCCAGTGATCAAACATAGACCACTCAATCCAGTGATCAAACATAGACCACTCAATCCAGTGATCAAACATAGACCACTCAATCCAGTGATCAAACATATACCACTCAATCCAGTGATCAAACATATACCACTCAATCCAGTGATCAAACATAGATCACTCATTCCAGCGATCAGACATAGATCACTCATTCCAGTGATCAAACATAGACCACTCAATCCAGTGATCAAACATAGACCACTCAACCCAGTGATCAAACATAGACCACTCAATCCAGTGATCAAACATATACCACTCAATCCAGTGATCAAACATAGATCACTCATTCCAGCGATCAGACATAGATCACTCATTTCAGCCAGCAAACCCATCTATCCATCTAGCGGCCACCAGCCTAGCTCTTTCGGCATTTAATATAAACCAATTTAATAAAAAACCCGATAAACAACACATGGCTCACTCCTATCGGATCAGTCCAGACCCAATACCCATTACAATTGATTCATAAGTTTTTAACCACCATCATCATCATACTAATATTCATTATGTGAAATATAATAAACGTTTCCAACCGTAACTACGTATTAACGTTCAGCTCAGACACGAGACATTTTTCTGCAGTTAAAAGTTCAAATTCAAATACTAGTTATAACATAATAGATTTAAATATTAATGTTAACAATGTCCAGCCAAGCTCAGCCTTAGAGCATGGAACAATACGATTTAATAACAATTCATAAATACAATATACTCAAAATTACATGTTAGACTTTATCCAAAACATAATCATTATTAGAATAATAAGTCTTTTCTAATAAAAATTTCTTCAATCTTCGATTAAATATATTAATTTCATTAACCTCCAGAATACATTTAAGTAAATGATTATATAAAAGTGGCCCAGTACAGAAAATACTCTTCGAGAAAAGGTCAGTCTCACATCGAGGGTGGCGAAGTAAGGCCCCCATGTCTTACACCATAACAATTTTCAAATAAATATAGATCATTTCTAACATAAATAATAGTCTCACAAATGCACACACTTGGTAACGTCATTATATTGTAATTTCCAAATACATAGTTTGCATCTTTCTATTATTCGCAAATTAAATATTGCTCGAATACATTTGCTTCGAATGCTAATTTATCTACCGAATTACCCCAAAAAAATAATAATACAACACCTTAACAAAGGAGCAACATAAGCATGATACACAGTTATTAAGGTTGAAACATTGACCGTTTTGGCAAACACGTGGAGTGCAAAAGAAAATTGTCGTACTTTTATGCTTACCTCCTCAATATGCTTTTTCCAATTTAAATTATTACCAATATTGAGACCTAAAAATTTTGTTACATCCACCTGCTTTATTTCCTTACCCTCAAAATTGATATCCAAAGCATTTAACTTATTTTTCCTGTTTTTAAAGAACATTAAATTAGTTTTATCCAAATTGTTCATGAGCTCTAAAACATTTCCTCCAACACCATAGTGAAAAATTTATTTAATAAGATATTATGATCAACATAATCAAAAGCCTCCGTTAAGTCCATAAATAAAGGACACGACATAACTAAAGAAAGTTATAAACAGCCATATTTATACTTTTGTTTTTACGAAAACCAAATTGATCCTTTGTAAATATTTGTTCCTTTCGGAGAAATCATTCAATGCATTATAAATTATTTTCTCAAAAACTTTACTTAAAATAGGAACAAGCAAGTGTCCTACATATTGAACCCGGACAACCAGCCATCATCATACCAAATTTCATCAAAATCTGTACAGTGGTCTTCCCGAGATGCGGTAACAGACAGACAGACAAAAAATCCAAAAACTATAGATTTGGCTTCTGTATCGATAAAAAACGTACTTCAATAAGATTTTCCAAAAAAGAAATATTTAATGTACAGACTTGGATTAGTTACAATTTTATTACATGTATAGATGTATATATATACAAAAAAATAAAATAAAAATTAAATGAATTAATAAATCAAATAATTGTGGGCATCATGATAAATACATGAAGTCTCACGTTATCTTGTAATCTACGTGTTACATTACCAGGGAGTAGCCCTGACCACACACAACACGTATTGTATTAAAAGACGTAACATGATAAAACGCGCAGAGAGACAGCAAGACGAAGATGGCGAACAGCACTTGTGGATCGTTATAGCAAAACGTTATTATCACCGCCTGAATTCAACTCAACCCCATTTCACCATTACACGGCTTTAAATACAAGTACCCGCAATCACGCCAGAATGATCAAAAAGCAACTTATTAGAAATAATACATTCTGTTATATTATTAAATATTGAATATAAGTTTAACATTAATTAAATATTGGATATGTAATTATGCATATAATTTATAACTGTAATAAATAGTAATTATTTATACAAAATAATAAAACACACGAGTGAATTGGAAAGATAATACAAAACCCGTTCGGAAACAAAACGCTTATCTGTTTTAAGATATTTGAAATATAATTTAGTATTAATTAAATATAGCAATTAAGTAAATATAAATAACTAATTAAATAGCCGATTGATGCCTACAGCACTATTAATACGATTCTATTTAATAAAAGATGTGTTTAGAAATATGTTTTGTAACAATAGTATCCTGTCATGTATACCTCACAATGATACTCACGTAAAAAATAAATAAAATAAAAATGCATCATTAACATAAATATACTTTGTAGTTCATTTTTCATAATAAAATAATTAAGT
Organism: Argynnis bischoffii washingtonia; assembly: GCA_033884665.1. Taxonomy (NCBI): domain Eukaryota; kingdom Metazoa; phylum Arthropoda; class Insecta; order Lepidoptera; family Nymphalidae; genus Argynnis; species Argynnis bischoffii. The sequence goes on from JAEMGE010000032.1 coordinate 955,451, forward strand.
GCCACACAGTAGGTTATAGTAATTGGTTATAGACAAAAACGTGGTGGATGCTATCGGAGAGTAGCCCCGATCGCGCACCGACACTTCCTGCACTATGTCCATATTATGCTATAATGTAGAAATACTACCAGGGAGTTGCCCTGGCCAAGCATTCTCGCACATTAAAACACAATTTACGCATAACATCGTCAGAGAGTTGCCCTGACCAGACATTTTACGCAACTACCGTCCTGAATGACGCTTAAAAATTTCACGTGGGCGTAACTTATAAATTATAATTAAAAAAAAAATATATATATATATATATATAAATAATTCTTCAATAAAATTGAAAATATAACATAATAAAATAATTGTCAAAGACATTAACATTCCTGTTTCCTTTTTTTCTTGGGTTGTGTTCCCCTTCTGATTATGAAGAAAACCACCAGCGTACACTTCAAACGTATAATAATTATTGATTTACATATAAAAATTACAACACACTGCATATATCACTGCTTTATACTAGAATTTACACAACACTGTTTCAGCATAATTACACAGTAACTCTTCCTGAACAAGAATCAATCCCAATCATAGAAAGCACTCCTTATATATTAATTTTAATTTCCATCAACCCACCTTTTTAATAATTTTAATGTAACTTCAACTACTTCCGGCGTAATCTTTAAATCATAGTAATCAATTAATGTCTTTAATTTATAAAAGCATACCTACTTAAAATATAAAACATAATTTCATTGAAACTTTAGTTAATTACAAGAAATATAGGTAACTTTAAATATGTCTAACAATATTAGCACTAAAATTAATGAATCATAACATACGCGAATGTGACACACGACACTGGTCTCCGTCGTTTTCTGTCTGTCTGTCTGTCCGTTCGTTCGTTCGTTCGGTGGATTGTTGTTGTTATTGTTGTATAAAAAGGCCCTTTTCAGGGCCACAAATTTATCTATATTTGAGAATTTGGTTTCATACTTGTACACGGAGTTCGTCGTCTTAATATTATTATATATTTTACCTAAATAAATAAATACAATATATACATAATATGTACAAAATAGAACATAATATTGTTCAACATGACAAAATGAACACAAGACCCACGCGTGCACTGATGTACTCTCTAACCTATTATTATAGACTACATATTATACTCTTATGTAATTCGGTTCGCACCGATAGATAAATAATAATTATTATAAGAATAACGTAACGTTACGTACATACATATAATTAATGATTATAATGAATATGACAACAATTCGTCTTTCATATATATATACACACACGCTACGAATTACGATAGCTGTCAAAATGAATTATTGATGGTAATATGTACGTATAAGAAATATAAAAATACATATACATACAAACATATTCACAACATTATTGATAAATAAATACATAGTACGATAAATGTGTCATACGTATTATTATTATGTTTTGAGTATAAAATATATTAAATTTATATTATCGATCGAATATGAGTTATAACTTTGTTATGTTGATGTGATGTGATGTGTTTATAATAATAATTATTATTAATATTAAATATTTTAAAATACACTGTTAACGTGAACAACAAGAGCATCTGCATCCCCCCCACTCCCCCAAAGCGCTATATCGACGGACTTTGCCGAACGTGAACGACGTGGAGTCGTATCGCGAGCACGGTGCGAAAGTATAAAAAGGGGACTTTGACGAACTCTGAATTGATTGGAAGAAGTTCGCCGAGCTTCTTCGGTCGCAAGACTCTCCCCTACGCGATGTTATACCTGACATCATTGACTCTGCCGATCAAGCGAAGGCAGCGGCCAGTAAATTCACAGAGTTCATCAATAGTACTATAGATGCATGTTCCCGCGTCATAGTTGTACCCCCGGACGGGCGTTTCAAGGTCCCGCGAGACCTAAAGGATTTAATTAGACGAAAGAACGCAGCCAACAGAGCTCACGACACGTACCCGTGCGCAAGAAATCGCAGCGAGTTAAATAACCTCAAGAGACAGGTTAGGGCTCGATTCGACGAGCTGAGAGGGCATTCATGGGATAGGCTCCTCGAGGGGCTCGAACCTTCGGCTCAGGCTTTCTGGGCGCTGTCGAGAGCCTTTAGAGACGAGTCTCTCACTACGATGCCCCCTCTCATAAAGCCAGATAACTCCATCGCGTCAGACGACTCAGATAAAGCCGAATGCCTTGCAGATAGTATCGAATCGCAGTGTTCGCCCAGCAATCAACCGTGTGACCCGGGTCACGTTCACGCGATAGACTCAGAGGTCACAGCATGGGCCGCCATGCCTCCCTCGGGCGAACCGCTTCGCCCGACGTCATACGACGAAGTTAAGTCCGTGATAAAAGGGCTTAACCCTAAGAAGGCCCCGGGGCCAGATCGAATAAATAATAAAATAATTAAATCCCTACCAAGTCAGCTCGTGTCCCTATTAGTAACAATTTTCAACACTCTGTTGCTATGCTGCTCCTTCCCAGACGAGTGGAAAGAAGCCGTAGTAATAGGAATTCGCAAGCCGGGTAAACCTAGCAATATGCCCGCCAGTTATCGCCCTATAAGTCTCATAAGCGCGCTAGGCAAAGTTTATGAAAAACTCATATTGACTCGCCTACAAGAGGTAGTCGTGTCTAAGTCCCTCCTCCCTAACGAACAATTCGGCTTTAGAGCCAACCATTCTAGCGTACATCAAGTGCACCGCCTTGCGGAGTACTTACTTCAGTACAAAATAAGATCCCGACGCAGGAGATGCTCAGCGGCCATTTTCCTCGATATAGCGAAAGCGTTCGATAAAGTTTGGCACAACGGCTTACTATACAAGCTACGTAACTTAGGCGTGCCGGACAGTCTCGTACACATCTTGCGAGACTATCTATCGAATCGTACTTTCCGCTTCAGAGTGGAGGGCACGCTGTCCTCCCCCCGCCCTGTCCGAGCGGGAGTCCCTCAGGGCTCGCTGCTCTCGCCCCTCCTCTACGCGCTATACACTAGCGACATTCCCCGTACCCCGGCAGTGGAACTCGCGCTGTACGCAGACGACACCGCGATGTACACATCTTCTTGGTCGAAAGATCGAATTCACCGTCGCCTTCAGGAAGCGGCCGACGCCATAGGCGTCTGGTTCCGCCGATGGAGAATCGAGGTGAATCCAGAAAAGAGCGCAGCCTTATTGTTTCCCCTGCGCAAGTTCGACTCCGTCTCGACGATTCGTCTTCTTGGCAAGCCGATCCCCTGGAAAGAACAGGTTAAATATTTAGGAGTTACTTTTGACAGTAAACTGTCCTTTAGGCCGCACCTTCGCGAAGCCCGCAGAAGGGCCGCATTCGTCCTTAGCCGACTATACCCTCTTCTATGCAAGCATAGTAAAATGTCTCTTAGAAATAAGCTGACACTATACAAAACTTGCATAAGACCTATTATGACGTACGCCAGTGTCGCATTCGCGCATGTGAATCTCGACACGCTACAGACGCTACAAAATAAATTCTTACGTATCGCGTCAGGCTGCCCGTGGTACGTAAGAAACGTAGACCTACATAGGGACTTCGAACTAGTCTCGGTTAAAAAATTCGTCAAAGACGCCTCTCAAAGGCATTTCGACATAGCGGCGTCGCACCCTAACCCGTTAGTGGTGCAATCGTGTTCTTACGCGCCGAAACAAAACGATCCGCGAGCAAGACGGCCGCGGAACATTTTAACAGACCCCGACGACGCTATAACGATAGCGAACGCCGCGTTCCCGTTCAATACACGAACTCGGCTGCGTCGCCGCCGGCGACGGCGCAGACCGCCTAGGTTCGTCATACCTCGGCCGCGATCGGGCGCGGTCGGGACCCCCGCCAGACGACCGTACTAACACGGTCGCTATTCATTGTAATTTACAGTTACACTCAGATACATACATTGCACTCCACTTTGGGTAATGTATTATTTTAATGTATCAATTTAAAATTTTAATTTCAAATTTGTATTTAAATTTCATTCTCAGATTCCGGAGGCGCGAAAGCGCCTTCGTTCCCTTATTTTCCGAGCCAGTCACTTTAGGCTCTAAGCTTTGAGGACGGGCTTACTAGCCCGCCCCCCCCAACCGGTTACGCTGTCAAGGCCCCCAGGGCTAACAGCAAAATTAACATAAGATAACATAACATAACATAACATAACGAACTCTGAATTCACAAGTGCTACGTGTTCTGCTCCGTTCGGACGTATCAACGGCTGTCGCTGTGCCGTGTGTGAATATATATATTATAGTACTCTGTATAACCGACTAACGGAAGTCACTCAAGATGACCGGTCGCGGTAAAGGTGGAAAGGGATTGGGAAAAGGTGGAGCCAAGCGTCACAGGAAGGTGCTCCGTGACAACATCCAGGGTATCACCAAGCCGGCTATCCGTCGTCTGGCGCGCAGAGGCGGCGTGAAACGTATATCCGGTCTGATATACGAGGAGACCCGCGGCGTGCTCAAAGTGTTCCTCGAGAACGTTATCCGCGACGCCGTCACCTACACCGAGCACGCCAAGAGGAAGACCGTCACCGCCATGGACGTTGTCTACGCGTTGAAGCGTCAGGGCCGCACTCTGTACGGTTTCGGCGGTTAAGCGCGAGTGGTTCCGGCTGCGATTGCGAGACGACAGCGGCGGTCGGGCGGGGGCACCACCACCACCACCACCACCACCAGCAGCAAACAACCCCCAACCCGGTCGTCGCTCGACGCTCTACAATTAAAAAAAAAAAGGCCCTTTTCAGGGCCGCATAAGTTTCTGTTGCCCTACTACTGCTGTATCGTTTCTTACGTTACATTAGACGTCTCTCATGCATATTCACATTTATCATTCGCGAGCGCGCGCGCACACACACACTCTATAATCCACGATCCGCCGAAACAATTGCGACAACAGATGACGTGTGTAATGATAATATTATTATTATTGTAATGAAATTATTATTATTATTTACGATATTGCCATCTATGTACACACCTGCGTTATGTTCCTCCTTCATAAACGCCGAGACTTCGACTCCGAGGTTGTGTGCGATTATGATGATGGTGGACACCTTCTTTCTCTGTGACCGTTACGAACGTTCATTAATTACCTACGAGAAAAAAATAAATAATAATAGTGAAGCTAATAAATAAATATCGGGTTAGAGACATTTTTTCCTCTCAAAGAACACACCGTTGTATAAGATAATATTAAAAGTAATCACAAGTTATAATAATGCATGCATTAGGTATATAATTCTCGTTGTTTTATTCTTATATATCCTTGTATATTTGCACGTACTATTAACTTATTTACTTTTAGCTAAAATAAAATTCCACAATGTATTTTTAATGCTGTCAAAGTTTTTTTTTTTTTTTATCTCTCTCTATGGCAGTCATTTTTTATTTCTTTACTCTAACTAAAGTGTCATTAATGACAATAAAATTAAAAAGCTATCGCCAGCGAGCCAGTGAAAACTCGATACTAAATTACCTTGTAGTTTTTATAACCATATATGTATTAAACATTACACTACATTAACTTGTTACACTACATATATTATGTGCATTATAAAACGATAATATCTTCTTTAAAAATATGAATATTTTATTAATACTAATAATAATTTCGTTTCATTATATATTATGGTAAAAAACAAACACTCTATACATTATTTTAGGATGGAACGGTATGGATTGATGGAGATATTATTATTATATCATCGTCATCGTCATTGTCTATCTGTTTCATTATTTCGATTCATGGTATGTACATAACATGCATTTTTTTTTTTTTTTTTTTTTCGATTCGTTCGTTCGATAATTTGTGTGTAATTTTACAAATATGCACGCGTATAAGAGATCATATTGAGACTACATATTGTGACGACCGCGCGTACATTAAAAAATCTATTAATTCATAATAATAATAATAATAAATATTTTAAAAACATAAATCACACACATATACATTATACCTGACACCGACATTCTGCTGCTACAAGTAGTTAGTATTCGAGTCCAGCGTTCTAGCACTCCGCTTTTCGAAGACGTATAGTAGATTCACGTAGTGATTCTCACGTAGACGCGTAGATCGATCGATCTGAAACATGTTTTATTAGTTATTTAGAAGATATATTATTTTATTATTGTTATATAGTTCGAAGGAAAAATCATCATAACATCAATCAACCCACCGATGCGTCGGTCCGCCGTCTGTGTGGTGCGATCACTTCGTGTGTGTTTTACGAGGCTCGACTTGGAGGTCCTCGAAATCGTGTCAAATTTTCGATGTCCCCGGTGCGCGTCGGCACCACGTCGGCGGGTATTCTTCGCCTTCGATCTGTCGATAAATAGTAACGTTTCAATATTGTCTTATAGAGAAAAATAACTTTTAAACTGGACCCGAGGTACGCGACTAGCACCTCGACGATTTTAAACGTCCACAGCGACCTAGCGTCGCATCCGAACGTCTCGTTGGGCCTCTAGATAGGTGGGTAGGTTCAAAATTAAACAAAACTAGGGTTCCGGGATAAGATTAGGCCTCGAAATAACATATAAAACATAATTAACGGGATACGTGTTAGTGAAAAGTTTTAAGTGTTCGTACGAGAAAATGTCTAGCGACATCGCGGCTCTCCTTACGGTATTGCTCGTACCCTTACTGCCACTAGCGACATCTACGCCGGCGCGTACACGTATCCACGTACTTGCTGCTCGCTAGCTCGTCGCTATCTCTATCACTAACTAGTGTTCGTTCAGTGGTTCTCTCGTGCAGCAACTGATCAGTTTTGTGTGTGTGTGTGTGCTATTCATTCGTGCGTTTTGTGAACGACGAAGATTATTATTTCGTAACACAACAACGATAAAATTATAAACAGAAGAAGAAAAATGGCCGATACCGCAGTCGCATCCGAAGCCCCCGCCCCGGCGACGCCCGCGAAGAAACCGAAGGCGTCAGCCGCGGCCGCAGGCGGCGCCGCCGCCAAGAAGCCGAAGGCGAAGCCGACGCACCCGAAGACCTCCGAGATGGTAAACAGCGCCATCAAAGAGCTGAAGGAGCGCAGCGGATCCTCCGACTCCGACGTTTATCTTAATAAAGGGTTTCACGCCTTCACTTTATTTATAACTCATCAAAGGCGCACAATGCGGCCTCTTTGATCACGTTCCGCCGACCAATGAGAACGCTTTATTATTACGCCATATTTTGCTATTTTTTGATTGGGAGTAAAATATTACTCCCAATTCGTCGTTATTATTCGTCGTGAGTATTTTTAGTAGATGATTATTATTATTTACTCAACCACTTTTCAATGCACCTAATAAGAAGTGAAACCTCACGATTTGTTTTGTCCTTTTCACATTAGTAAGGAATTACGATCTGTCCCTATCAATATTCTTTATTTTTGTTACATATATTTGAAACTTCTTTGAAGATTACTACACGATAATATGCCATTTTAGTCCGGTCAAAATTGAAATTTCAAATAACAAAAGCTCCGACAGAGCTGAATTTTGGTAGAAATCTTGGGTACCCATCAATCAAAGGTCAAAATTTTCGGTTTTTTGGATTTTTCACAAAAACGTAATACTTTTTATCGTTGAATGTCAAAGGTGTATATTCTCAGAATTGAATATTATATACAAGAGATACAAATAGGCATTTTTATTTATATTAAGTGTCTGACTATGTATACACGTGGCATTTATGTGAATATCATGTACTTAGAATGTAATATCTTCAATTTTAGAATCGCGATATCTTAGGAATGATGATTGTTAGGAAAAAAAGTATTACAACTATTTTTGTAGATTACTTAAGAATCTACAATTTTTGTCTGGACTATATTTTTGATAAATTTTACTGTTTTCGAGAAAAATTTAAAAAACCAAAAATAAAAAAATAGATACAATGGTTGGTGTCGTGGGACACCAGGTAGGAACGAAGTTCCTTCGGCTAATGTAGAATTGACACAACTTGCAAAAAAAAATCGTGCTCAATTTTATGTAGGTTTTCTTGATTTTTCTCTTAAATTTTGCTGATTAGTTTTTATTTAAGTACAGGAAAGTATTTAGGAAATTCAGTATTTTAGGAAAAATAATAAATTACGTAAAATAAAAAAAATCGTAATTCAAATTATCAACTAAAATAACAAAATAGAAATAATTACAAAAAACGAAAAGAAAGAGGGAGAAAGAGAAAGATATTATACACTACTCGCTTGTGTATACGACTGTCGCGCCTGCGCACTTTTTCTTACGCACTGTTCATTACGCTCTTTTTCTTACGGTTTTACTATCACATTTTTTTCAGTTCGGTCGCGCAGCAAAATCCCTATCTCCTCCAAGCCTGCCGTAAGGAACTTCGTTCCAAAAACCTTTTAACACACATGGGATCGATGAGGACTTTTGGCACTTTATTTCTACTGGTGTACCCGAAGTCTCTACCAAAATTCAGCTCTGTCAGAGTTTTGTTATTTGACCATATAATAAAGGGCAATATTTATTATAATATGTTAACAGCGGTATTGCGTAAAGGATAACAATTCTACGCGACGCGACGGCGGAATCTAATTTAAATAACGCCCCTTTATTATCGATACGCGCGTGTATACTTTTGCGCGCTCTAGACTTAAGTAAGCCACGCCCCTTTATTGAAAAATCAATTAAGAATTTAAACTCATCGTAGCAAATCTAAAAGATGCTAACATCTCACCACAGTAGCATATCTAATAAGATTATAAGTTAGAAACACGATATTTTGTTAAATCTGTACCATTTCTCGGATATCCATAGAAGAGGCAACCAATAAGAAAACCTAAGGAAGAAAATAAAGGAAGAATTAAGCTCAAATTGAGTTTAATTTTGGAACTCTCTAAATACAAACCACAACAGTTCGTTTATTAACATGCATTAAAATATTTTTATATTTTAGAAGAATGTTAAGTGAAAAGCGAATTATAAAGTAACTAGCGGCAAACAAAACAAATCTATCCCACGGAAACCGCACATTTTTCCGCAATAAAAAATAGCTATGTGTTATTCTGATGCATGAACTATATTATTGTAAAGTTTCATTAAAATCCAATCAATAGTTTTTGTGTACTAAGCTGTATAAGTTATTATAGTTTTGAACTATCCCACAGGAACTCTTTAATTTTCCGGGATGAAATGTATCTATGGGGGTTTTTATTCTATGTAAACACATTCGACCTCTACTACAGTTTATTATATTATGTATAGATAGTTACATTAAGGCACATATCACATATTTAAACTTGTAAAGGTAACTTGTTAAGGTGTCTTGTTAAAGTCTTATAATCCATATGATGAATTACTTGGTCCTCGTACGTCAGCGCGAGCAAGGTAATGTAATTATCAGTCTAATTGTATTACATATACATTATCTTTTATTGTGCATATTTCGTTTAACTCTGAAAAAAATCTAAACATATTAGGTACCTAGTACCTACCATAGAATGACCACTGCAGGTGGTTCAACACATTACAGTAATTCTATTGTCCGCGAGATGGCGCACGTTACTATAAGTTACTATAAGAGGAGACCTAAGAAAAAATCAATATTTTATTTATTTGGTTATTATATATTAATTATGTAAACAAAATCCTAATAAACTGGTACCGCGATAACAATTATTATTATATTAATTAAATTTGTCCCTCCCCGCCGCACTAACAAAAAGTTTTCAACGACAGCGATAGCACCGTACTCGCCACTGACTCGCCAACTGGTGCCAACAGAAACGATAGCCCTCATTAAATTCTTGAGTTAAAAAAATTGACACTAATATATATTTCACTATTAAAAACCTCAAGTAATTTTACAAAAAGTACAAGATGACATTTAATTGCTACTTAATAACAGATGGCATTGGTGTCCTGAAAAATTGTTCTATGTGCTAATTTGCTACATTAATAAAAGAAAACACATAAAACCATAAAGAAGAGCTATTTGAAGTACATATATTAAAAAATCAGCGCTTTAAAAAATTACAATTGTGTTTTTAAGTTTAGTTAGAAATTAGACTAGATCGTATTTCAAACAATTAAATGATACTATAAGTAAATGCTTTATTTTAAACAGTAAAATAAACAATAATAAAACGATATAAAAGAAGTACAATCATTCCTTTACAAACCCGCCAAAAAATAATTTATCTACAAAGATAAATAATAATTAATTAACATAATTTATCATAATTTTACCCCTACTCTCGACAGATGGCACCGTTTGGTTTTGGTCAATAGTTTTTAGTATTCTTTACTAAACTTTTGTATAAAACTTCAACATTTTTTTATTTAGCATGATCAATTAATTCAATCTAAGAGAGTATTATTCAATTATTACGATATTTAAAAAAAACACGAATTTACAAAATGGCGACAAAACTAATTATTATTACTAAAATATTTTACCATCAATTTAAATAAAATAATACATTAAATTTGAAGCTCAAGTCTGGCTAAATAATAAAAAATAAAACTTACATAATCGCAGCATTCGTTTCCCGCTATATTCGAGCACTACAAGTTCTAGAATTCCATAATTGGTGTTAAAGTATTACAGACCACGGCACGACACCACGCGTTACTCGCCCGAAAGCTAACAACTAACTACTACTTAGGTCTTAGACAATAGACAGTTTACTGTACAAAAGCAGAGCTACACACATAAAAAAAAATATCGTTTTATTTGAAAAAATACTAATATTCACACTGTAATGAACCTTAACCGTTAGACTTACGAGTGAGATTTGCTCGAACGTGAAATAACTCGTCGATCATAAAACAAATTGTCCTCCATTGTGTGAGTATTGCTCGCGCTATTTCTATTGGCTATTGTTTGTATGGAAGGAGTGTCTCCGTGCAACGCGACAGGCGCCGCCGCGCCGCCGCGCCGCCGCGCCGCGCCGGTGCGTCGCGATACTTTTATTATTATTATTAGAATTTTAAGTTTTATAATTTTAACGAAATATAAATAAGGAAATTATTGTCTTAAATCAAGGAAACTGTTTACAAATTATATAAATATTAATATATTACATCATGTAATAATAAATACTTCTACTACATATTTATATTTAATACGATACAAATATATTCCATTTAATGAAATTATTATCTTTGAGGAAATATACATATATGTGTTGTCGGTGTGTATTGGCTGACACCGACTTCGAAAATATCTGATTAAGTCAATAAAAACCCCCGCTTAATTATTTTTTACTCTTCAGTGCCTGGCAGTCTATTTTTTTTTAAGTTTTTATTTTTCCATTTTTAGTGTAGACATAACAAGTACCTAGGTTATTTGTAACAAGAAAGATTTTTAAAACATATTCGATTAAGACATTTATTCAGACCCCTAATGACGGTCACAACCCCTCTAGGTATAAAGTTCTCATCAATACAAATTAATCAAACTCAAACACCGGGTAATTCCTGTAAGTCGTTGAGGAATTCCCATCGATTTTTCTGGGATGCCATCATCAGATCCTGGTTTCCTTATTATGGTATCATCATTAAAATCGGTTCATGAACGACGAAGTGAATCACGAAGACACATAAAATCACATCCACGTAAACAAAAAAAATCATTTTTTTTTCATAAAATGAAAACTAGGGGCCCAACTATGTTAAATTTTTACGGGACCAAATGGCAGCTCTTCAGTATAAAACTAAAAAAGAATCACGTAAATCGGATCATAAATCTCAGCGTAATCACATAAATACATAAAAAAAATACCAATCGAATTGATAACTTCCTCCTTTTGGAAGTCGGTTAAATATAGGTCCATACGAGTTACACTTTCGATTTTACAATTCATGTTACATACCTATTGATATAAAATATAAAAAGTTTTCTTTTATTATATAATTTTCCTAATATTAAGTGAATTATGTCCTTTTTGGAAATAAATGTCCTTAAACATGAAAAGAAGTGTTCCTGAGTGTGATTGAGTGAGTGAGTGAGTGAGTGAGTAAATATTATTTTGTTTCATTGATTAGTAAGCAAAAACATACGTACTAGTTAGCAAAAAATTAAAATTACTTAGTTGCACATCACTTTAATAATAATCTAAATAACTAATATGAAAGAAATATTATGTTATTATATTGAAATATACTAATATTAATTAATTATTATTCATTTTAAAAGCTCATAATAATTTTTATTACAATATTAAAATCTAAACTAATCAGTTGTAATTTAGTCATCAACAATTTGACTTTGTTTGGGAAAATAAAATTATTTTCTTTTCTTTTAATTTTAAACATTTTTATAATATATGTATGTACTTCAACTAACTTAGTTAACTGTGAAGTGTTTATATAATAAGTATAGTATATAATAGCAATAAGTCCAATGTAAGCTCTACTTTATAAAGTGCTAATGTATCTTTCCATATATGGTCGACCACCCATTAAGCCAAGTTTTCATCATAAGTGTACTGAATATTATGTTGTTATTATTATTAAAATATATGTTTCCAACCGCAGAAGACGTTTACTTTAAAACACCCAAAACTTACCACATTTTAATTTTATTAATTCTGAATATAGCGATTTGTGGATGTAACTGTTTTTTTATTATAACCGTATAAAATATAAAAAATCAGAAAAAACTTTAAGCAAAACAAATATGGCCGGTTTTAATATAGAGAGTCAGCTCCTATCGCACTTAAAATTAGTTTGAAAAAACATAGCAATTTGCTTAGATATCTAGTGCGGCCACTTTGTGCTAAGAAATTTAAGCTTCGAAATGATACACTTGAATGAATAGACGAATCATTTCCGTATTTGTAAGGTTTTTGAAGTTATACTTCTTTTTATGAGAGTAAAATTTTTATGATGCGCGCACACACCGACAGCCAAAAAGTTTTACTCTTCATATTAGTTATATATAAAATAATAACTCATAATTTTGTAATAAATCATAAAAATAGATGGCACTAGTTGTGAACTTTAAATTCACATGTTTTATTTTAAAATATCTGGAAATATTGTCATTAAAAAATATACGTACAATAATTTCGTTAATCAACCTTTTCAGATTTCTATATATTTATTAGGCAGACTGTGTAGTGTGATCATATAATACTATACGTAATACGTTCTCACTTCTTTCTTTTCATCTTTTTAGTTTTTAAACAATCGGTTTTTTTTATGTTAGCACTCCCTATTAGTGGGAAGAATAATAATAGGTGAGAGGTTACTTTCAACGAAAATTATTTTGAAGAAGATGCTTCGTATATAACATATTTATGTTGTCAATAAAATGAATAAGTATCGCATTACAGATAACAAGTAATTGTTATTTACAGCTTTCATATACATTTTGAGTAAGTAGGTTGGAGTGGCAGGCGTGTAAATAGCCGTGCCCTCTTTTGCGGTGTGGGAACAAAATTACGATCCAGCGCGTGGAGGACGCGTGGACCCAACACTGTCCTTTAAAAATCCTTAAAAAGGTATATGGCGGATGATGCAATAACATTAACTATTAAAGCGGGGTAAAGCGGGTCGCTTACCTGGTGCAGCTCGCTGATCTTCTTGGTGGCCACCTTGATAGCTCACTAGCACTTCACAATATATAGCGGGCACGTAAAAGGAAAAAGAAAGAGCGGTTATGGGCAAAAGCGGTGTACAGTAAAAAGCGCGGTATACAGGAGAAGAGATCGCGGTGTACAGGTTAAGAGAGAGCGGCCGCAGTATTATTGCGGGCTTTAAGATATGTTGTGTTATGAGCCGCACGTGTCATTGCGCACCCTTATATACCTTATGAGCCGCACGTGCCGGCAACAGCCAATCAGAATTGCGCTACAAGCAGCGCCCTCTGCGGGATTGCGACCGCAACCCGCAAGTCGAATGCTATAGATCATCCTTACCAAACACATTAAGAAAGACAAACCAAGGCCAGTGTTGGCCACACCATACTCCCCCCCTTGAAAGGTCCAGAGCTTTCAAAAAGAATATATAATACCCCATAAAGAGCTACTTAGGTAAGTATAGATGATCTAAGCTAATAAATGCGGTAATCTGAAGATATCAAGGAATCAACAGCAGCGTTTGAAACAATAATATATTATAGCGTATGAAATTAATTAATATATTTCAAAGAATTATATCGCGGTTTGATTATTATTATAGTATAAAGATAAATAGAAGTTTGAATCAAGTTATAATAACAAGATCACATATTAATGTATTAAGTTTACTATATGTAATTAAATATATATAAATATACTAAATAAGGTTTAAATAAATAGCGTACTATTGGGTTGGCAATGGAAACAAACATTGCACTTGCGGCAGCGGGAACGAATGACAGTTCTACCATCTAAAATCCAAAACCGCTGTCTTATAATAGACATTAACAGACCGGGTCCCGTATGGCAATAAGTATTGTGGTAGTAATCAATAATTAAATCAACCACGCGATCATGCTTGGGTAAGAGAGCGGGATGTTTAGCTTCGTAAGGCAGGTCCGACCTAGACAGTCTGCCACCTATGCGTATGATACCGTCATCATCAACAAAGATAGATAAACTACGTAACTTCTTAGGCAGAAGTTCACCTGTTTTAATCAAATTTAGTTCATTAGAAAAATGAATATTCTGCACTATACGAATAACAAATTTTTCGGCGTTTTGAATACTTTTAATAGAGCCCATATCACTGCCATATTTTTTACTCGCAAATTTAAGAATGTACGTGAATATGCGTAATAGTTTATACCAAGAAGAAACGCGATTTACAATGTTTTCAAATATATGCGGTTCAGAATTTATAGATTTAACAGACAGAAGCAACGCGGCGACTAGTTCTAACCGAGCCAGTGTTGTTATTTTGGCAGGGGAAACCTTTGCCTTAGCACATAAAAGTCGAACCGTAATATTACCTTCAGGGTCAGTGATGTGTAAATAAATACAACAGCCATATCCACTAAAGCTAGCGTCGCAGAACGCCACGATATTCACAGCAGACTCTCTGAAGGCGCCGACGTGTCGCGGAACTCAAACTCAAACCACAATGTAATAAAACAAAATCCAATAAATCAGGAATGTCTAATTGTTTCAATGCGGAGACAGACGCTGAGTATTTTTCTATGTATGTGTTTAAACTGACAGCGTTACCTACGCAACCTTTAATGTCCAGAATGTTATTGAGATAATGCGTACCTAAACTTCGTTTATCTTGATATTTCTTAACAAGACTATCCCATAAAATATTATAAGTGTCCCCTGTGGGAATAATGCCTGCGGTTATTTTTAAAGCGTCATGTTTCAACCTACTAATTAAATATTGAACTCGTTGCGAGTCATTCAAATTATTATTTAAATGTACATTACTGCGAAATATTTCGTAAAATATAGGCCAGTTCTCTGTTTTTCCATCGAAAAAGGGTAGTTCGATGGGCGGTAATTTTATGCCTCCCGCTTTGTGCACTGATGTAGATGTTTTACTATTTGTTAATATTAGATTGCGTTTATATTTAATATATGAATATAGATCCTCTATAGAATTTAAGCATGAATAATCTGGGGAGGTTCTGTCAATTTCATATTTTAACTCGTTTATTTGTTCAATTATTGTTTCAAACTTGCTGCAGATTTCACCTATAGATTCAGATTGAGACAAAAATAATTCATTCGAACTTGACTCGTAATTAGAAATATTTTTAGATAAATTATATAAACGATTAATTCGCTCGAAAATTGTGTCTCTTTTGGCAGTTAATTGAGCAAGTTTTAATTCAAGCTTATTGGAAGCCATTATAAACTTAAATATTAATACAATTAATATAAGTAATAAACGTGTTACACAAACTTTACTTACTACCTCCTAACCATTAATAAAAAATCAATATATATAGAAACGAGTTATTTTAAATATTAAACAATTCTAGTATACCTATTCCTAAACTGCTGTATAATAAGTTACATTCCAATATTACTTTTATGAAAATAAACGGGCATTGAGAAATGAAATGCGCATTACGTATATTGTATTCTCAAATCACCCTCAACATATTTAATAAATGTTACTTTGTTACATATATTTTTTTCTTAACAAATAATTATCTTTTATTTTATAATATAAAGTCCACTAAAGCTTGGAATAGAAAAATATCGTTTTTCTTATAAGTAAAGCAAATTCTTTTGGAACATAAAATTAATAAACTTAACATACAAAATGGCGGTTAATGCGGGTTGAATAATTTAACAAATATTATTGCTGATACCTATCCTAGGCTCTAAGGACCATAAGATGAGAGTGGCAGGCGTGTAAATAGCCGTGCCCTCTTTTGCGGTGTGGGAACAAAATTACGATCCAGCGCGTGGAGGACGCGTGGACCCAACACTGTCCTTTAAAAATCCTTAAAAAGGTATATGGCGGATGATGCAATAACATTAACTATTAAAGCGGGGTAAAGCGGGTCGCTTACCTGGTGCAGCTCGCTGATCTTCTTGGTGGCCACCTTGATAGCTCACTAGCACTTCACAATATATAGCGGGCACGTAAAAGGAAAAAGAAAGAGCGGTTATGGGCAAAAGCGGTGTACAGTAAAAAGCGCGGTATACAGGAGAAGAGATCGCGGTGTACAGGTTAAGAGAGAGCGGCCGCAGTATTATTGCGGGCTTTAAGATATGTTGTGTTATGAGCCGCACGTGTCATTGCGCACCCTTATATACCTTATGAGCCGCACGTGCCGGCAACAGCCAATCAGAATTGCGCTACAAGCAGCGCCCTCTGCGGGATTGCGACCGCAACCCGCAAGTCGAATGCTATAGATCATCCTTACCAAACACATTAAGAAAGACAAACCAAGGCCAGTGTTGGCCACACCATAGGTAATATTTATTATTATCAATGTAAACTTACGTGTAATTCGCAGCTCGGCTATGAACGAACATCTGTTGTTTAGTTACTTTAAAGAAGATAAAAATGTTAATGCAACAATAGCCTTTAATTCAAAGCAGTCCGTGTGACAGTCGTTTGTACAAAATTCATAGGGCTCATAAATCATGGGGATCTTTTGTCTGTTGCCAATTGCACTACCCCTCACCTGAGGCCGCTATTTTGACACAGTTAAATCAATGTTAAATATTGGAATATATTATTACAGATATAATCTATACATATAATAAAAGTGTAGAGGTCGAACGTACGTACGTACATAGAAAAAAAATTTGCTACAAACCGAGTCAGGGGGATGGAAGAAGAGAAATAGAACAAATTCAATTTTTTTTTAATTTCTCTGTCTGTTTGTCTGTTTGTACGGGTTAATCTCCGAAACTGTTAGATCGATTCAAATGAAATTCTGCATGGTGATACCTTATATTCCTGGTCAACATTTTAGATACTTTTCATCCCGAAAAATTAAAGAGTTCAAAAAAAATTTACACTTAGTTCAGACATTAAATTAGTTAATGTACAAATTTAAGAAATAAAAATAATAGGGAAAGGTGGGGTAGTTGAGAACACTAAAGAGAATACACAAATCAAAACATCCAGAACTACAGATAAAGCTACGAGTGTTATTTATTACTAAAAGTTTACTTAAATTAATCAACCTTAAATTCTCATAATGAACGTTGATACATATTTCATATAAAATAAATAACAATAAAAAAAAACTTAGTCTCCAAGATTCCCCACAGCGCGTGGGGTAATGATGGATGGTGTGTGCGGTAATCATGCACATCTATAGATACATATAAATAAAATGAAATGCCTGTTTGTAATGTCAAAATAACAGCTTTTTACTCATGTAAGGATGAACGTATATACGGTACTAATAAGAAAAAAAAACACAATTTTTAAAAAAATTGTCTGTCTGTGTCCGTCCGTCCGTCCGTCCGTCCGTCCGTCCGTCTGTCTGTCTGTCTGCCGGTCTGCCTGTCTGTCTGAACCTACGTAAATCATTAACATACGTTCCTGAAGCACTAAATGCGCAAAAAACTATTATCGTGGTTCCTTTTTCACCATGTGTTGTAATGCTGACGCTTGACGATGCTTTTAACACAGTTGTGTATACTTTTTGAAATAAAATATGTAGCAGGTACTTCTCTTGGTTAAAGTTTAAGTGTATTGTTCTTAACATCTTTAATGATTCTTTCTAAGTCTTCTAATTTATATTTTGTGTCCTTCTATATTTGGTAATTTCGTGACATTTAAAATAAACAAGCATGTTTATGTTTGTATTATCTGAAGCCCACACGGTCACTACCCATAAATTATAAAATAAAAGATAATAATTTTATTGTTTTTAGTGATAATTACGGACGGTGGGATTACCCTTTGCAATCTTTCGCCATTAGTTAACACCACCATTCACGTGATGCACATGGCGAATCCTTAAACTTTAATTCACAAAAGGATATCGTATTTCTATTTTAAATTTTATTTAAAAAATACATAAAATTGTAAAAATCACTAGAGATATATGTACTTTATCCTTTTCTAACATAGCAAAATAATAAGCATCCGTGATAACACCACGCCCCTGATTCCCCCACTCCCCTATCGATGGTATCCAGTTCATGTATCTACTAATTCATTCACATTTTTTTAAACAGCAATCAGTTACATTTTTATTACATGTATAGATTGTACGGTAAATATAACATTCTCTAGGGACGACATTTTATGTGTTAGATGTCGTCCATTTTGATGACTTTGTTGGCTTCTCTAATAATACTCTCAATGCACACACACACACAGTTACTTACATCATATCAAGGATGTAGGTGTCAATACATACCTATTTGAATAACCTACATGAAGTTTTCTAGTAGGTATAATATCAGTTATCAAAAGCAGCTGCAGCAGTAAACATTAATTTTAAAGAAGCATTAACAAAAGTTTCATTGAATTATACTAGATGACACTAGTGTGCAAAGGTAATATTCATCGCTATTTATTATTCACTTAGCTACAACTTTTTCATTTACCTACTAAAAAAGTGTCAAGATATTTTCTCTTTTTTTTATAGTTATAAATATATTTACGTTATATATATTTATATTTCTACAAACATCTAGGTATGACCCTCAAAACTAGACGATTAAACGAAATACGAATGAATAAAATTTCCTTGAATACAAGATAGAGACTTGGTGCAATATTATGCACAACTGTAGTTACATCTAGCGGTGAATAGTAGCAACTTTGAGAAACATTTACAAACGGCTTCGAAATAGCACTAATAAACGACGCGACATAACTTAACAGAATATGAATTTAACATAATATTAATATAAATAATTATTTAAAATATGAATTCACGGCAGTAAATATTTTATTTTTAACTACAACTAAGAACATAGTTATTTCATACTTACTTAAAATATAGAAGAACAACATTCACATGAATGTGATAATTATCTAAACCTACCAGGATATTTTCACAACGGTTGTTTTAAATTTCCTACATTATAATCTAAATGAGTTGCAGGTTGTAGGTTGCAGGTTGCAGGCTGCACGCTGTAGGCTGATGCGGAAGAAACGGTATTTTTTTAAGGAACAATAAAGTGCTTCCAAAAAATCACATTTACAAAAAAGAATAAATATTATCTTTGAGATGGTAATATGGTTACATTTTATATATATGTAATTCTCGGCTCAAGTTAAAATTTCTATGCCATTGTAATCTTATTTAATAAATGCTATGTGCACATTTGAAAAGTTATGTCTGGGTGTCTATACTGATCAAAATAACTGCTAAACGCTCTGCGCGCTGATTGGTCGACGGTCACATCGACGTGCACGTCGATATTTCAATTATGGTACTCAATTATTTTATATGCAAATTTTTATTTGTGTATAATTTTGTTTATTAAATAATCATTAATTTGTAAGTTGTATTTCGTTCGATTTAATATTTACATTTATATTTAAGTACCTATACTGTAATAATTGTGCAATAAATTTTATAATGATTTTAATGTTTTTATAATTTTCCTTTTTCATAACGAGTTGAATTAATTTCATATTGTAATTTATTTATTTACATACTTTATAGTAATCGTATTGTTCCCCGTAACTTAATATTAATTTACGTTTACTTAGTTACAGTTTTGAATATTGTTTAATCTATACATATAATAAAACTGTAGAGGTCGAATGTCTGTACATAGAATAAAAATGCTAAAAACCGAGTCAGGGGGGTGTAAGAAGAGCAATAGAACAAATCCAGATTTTTTTTTTCAATTTTTTTGTTTCTCTGTCTGTTTGTCTGTTTGTACGGGCTAATCTCCGAAGCTGCTGGATAGATTTAAATGAAATTTTGCTTGGTGGTTTTTAAGTATTAAAATGGATATAGCAAGTTATCCTTAAGAGATAGACATATACCATCGCGGACTTTTTTGTAGACCTATATAAGATACACAATTCCACTGTACATTATTTTGTTATATCTCAAAAGGTTTAAGCAGCGTTTTCGTTGAAAGCTCCCAGATTTATTTAACATTTATTTATTTGTTGTTTGTTTGGTTGAACGCGATAATCTCAGGAAGTACTTATCCGATTTGAAAAATTCTTTTTGCATAAGATAGCCCGTTAACTGAGGAAGTTTATAGGCTATATATCATCCCGGAAAAATTTACAGGTCCCGTGGGATAGATTTGTTTTTGTCTAGAGACGAACCCGAAGGTAAGCGAGGGTGAGTCGCTATACTACTATACAAGTACAGATGCCCCATCTTGTATCAAGTTATCGGTCAGCGCTAGTAGGAGTCTCATGATATTAATATCATATTGAACACAATGGAATTATAATATAAATCAAAGCTAAAAAAATCACTAAAAACATTTTTGAAATCTATCAATAAATGGCTGAGAAATTAAATTTCAGTCATTCAGGTCGTGTGACGTCACGGAATTACTCTCAAAAACGCAATTTTAAAGTTTCATAACTTTTCATTTGTTGAGGTATTTTAATTTAATAATTCTTTCATATTTTCATTGTATTTTAATTAAATTGCTATAATTAACACACAAAAACATGCTCCATTGGAACTATTTCTGTTTGCTATTTTACGATAGATGGCGTTGACCCGTACACTGTCCAATTATTTTGTTTTATAAATATGTTTTAAAATTATAAAGTTAAATATTACAATATTTACACTACATTTATTTTGTTTTAAATCTGTGGTTGTTTTTAACATTAATAAGCAACGATCATAAAAAAATTATCCAATAATATTCAGTAAAATTAAATATTATTATTAGTAAAAATACAAGCCGCGACATAACACCATCTATTGACATTTATTTGACTTAATTTTTCTGCAAGTGTTTTTAATATAATTCCAAAATTGTTTCAAATAAAAGTTGTAGAGGCTTCATTACTCGGGAACTGGCTGTATGTTGCGTGCTCGCCGTCTTAAATCATGGATATTGGATGTAATTTAGTTTTACTACTTGGCTGTATGCTGCCAATGTTTGCCTGCTTATTTTTCTAATGTAACACCTGATGGCGCCATTATGTTTAGTGTTTGGTCATGACGTTTACTTACTGTGCATCGAGTGTGATTTGTCTAAAATCTTTTTGTTCAGTTTAAGCTTAAGAACTCTTGTTAATTATCCTAATCTCAATTGGGGGATGGTCCCATTGGGTTTTTAGTGGATAGTACTGGCTTCTCTAACCGACGAGACCCACATAACCACCTGTATTTTCCAACGTAAAAAAAAAAAGGTTACACTCGCACTTCGTTTATTTAGTTAATTCAATGAGAAAATTAAACAATATAGTGGGTTTATTTATATTTATTGACAATGCAATAATCAAGTCAACATACACAAGTACAGCGTCATCACATAAGCACAGTATCACAGCCTCTTCACAGCTTATAGACGAGCCATATTACATTAGCTGTGGATTGTCTTACAAATTTGGAATTTTAAAAATATTAAAAATGTATCTTTTACAGTCATTCCAGGTAATATTGGCCCATTATGATAACACAGCACCACCAAACAAAACATGACTGAACATGTCTTTCGAAAACTTGCTAGGTTCTCTCAGACATGCAAGTTCCCTCACTAGTGCTTAGCATCAAACATTTAAATTGGTAAATAGCTGTTTAAACTGACATTGAAAATAAAATATATTTTTTCTAAATTAAACTCAATACACAAACAGACTAAAACTAAAAATATAAATTACTGACTAAAAATATAAATATGTAAAATAGTGTCGAAGTTTAAGCACCTTTCAATTATAATTATTTTTACGTACAAAAAAATATTTTCAATGTCATCAATACGTAAATAACATACAAAAATGACCTTGCCTTTTATACAAGTAAAGTTTTTTTTTAATAGAAAATTAAATTTATTTATTTCTTATACTAGATGAATATTCATCCAAATCCATCAAACTGTTACAGCGTAAAAGATTAACAAACAAACATACATCCATAAAAACTTTTTCAATTATAAATTCACACTAACATTATGAAGAAATATACTACACAAATGATCCTTTTTGGAAAATACTTTTATTTATAGAATACCATCGATCAATAAAGTAAAATAAATAAATGGTTCCAGTTGAAATAAATATACAACAATGTAAATTAAACCTTAAATGCAATGCTTAAAGTTGTTTACACATAAAAAAAACATTCGCTCATTCGTTGAGGACACTTTTTGACGTTGATTGTGTATCTAGTACTTATTTGATCGATGTAGAAAACCGTTGTACCGACGAGTGTCATAGACCTCTTTACACTTTCAGTATCTCGGTTCTATTTCTGAGATATGAATATAAATAAAAAAAGCATATTAATTAAATTCATAAGACAATATTATAAAAAAAAATGATGAAATAAATTCCAAAAGAACTCATGATTAAAACTATCTTTTTGGATATTTTCTCTGATTTATTTTCCCGACGTTTCGAATGCTTTACAGCAATCATGGTCACGGGAGAGACGAGTCTCCCGCGAAAAAATCCGAAAAGATAGTTTTATTTAAAATGTCAAATATTCGCGTAAATACGTTACGAGAACACATGAAGTACTAAATAAATACTTACTATATTTGCACATTTTTTTTTATAAATACTTTAAACTATTTTACGAAATAAAATTAAAAAACTTTTCAACAGATAATAAATTAAATTACTTTATGGATTAAATAATTATAAAAAACGGTGTCAAAATGGTAATATTATAAAAAAATTATTATCTCCATACAAATGTCATGATGAGAGATATATGATAGAGTATCCTTCAAATTAAACAAACAGACAGACAGACAAAAAAGTTCTTGTTTCATATAGAGTATTCTTTAACAAAATATGAAAAAAATAATGAGTTGTTTTATTTTATGGTGTCTTTTTTTCCAAATTTCTACCTAAATATGATATGCGAATGCAATTAAATATTATGTTAAAGGTATTATAACTAGTGAAAATTGTCACATTTTTTTCTACTTTGGCGAAATGTACTATACAAATTAGTTTAACTTTATGGTCCATTCAAGACCAACAATTTTGAGTTGAGTTGGATCAGTAACAAAGTCCAAAAGTAGAATTTGACTAAAATATGTCATCTCTTACTGTAACTTGTAAATAATTTTAAATAATATAAAATATAATATAATTAGAACTTTTTAAAGTCCCACAGCTGGGTATGGGCCTCCCTTCAATACGAGGGGGATCAGGTCCAGGCCTTATAAATTATTCCTTGATTAGGGATTAGAACCCGCTTCACTCGGTTTCCCAAGCGAACGCATTACCACTGGGCTACCACTGCTTATATATAAAATATCATACAAAGTGATATTGTTACTTATCTCGGGATACGTTGAAAAAATCCAAACCTAATATATGCATCTAAGTCTAAATCTCTCAAAACTCATCACTCACTGCTAAAAATGACTACTACAGTGCTACAAGGATCATTTGGCTCTTAGGTGACACTGACATGAGGGCGTGGGCGTTTTTCTTTTATAAAAAAAAAATCTCTTAACCTTTTTAACACCACTACATATTTTGAGATATTTTCATTGAAATAAAAGCACATTGAAATAAAAGGCATAACATCTTAGTCCTCACAGTGACAACGCACCTGTGGTTCTGTAATTTTGTTACCTAAAACCTAAGTGCATGAACCGTAGGTGTTATGGGCGACAGGTATCGCTTTCCATCAGGTGGTCTGTCTGCTCGTTTGTCACTGAATCTCATAAAAAAAAAAAAAAAAAAAAAAAAAAAAAAAATCACATAGCTACCACATTGTGCCAACGTGACAGTATGGAACCATACTGTCCACATTCTTCTTGTGTGTATGTTTGCATGTGTGACTCACCAAACTGGAAGTTCATTTTGTTGGGGCAGAGGTGGTAACAGGCGGAGAGCACGCCTTCCATCACCAGCGCCAGCCCCATGGAGTATAGCAGCCCCGGGTGCTCCGGGATACCCACATCCTAACACAAATAGACCATGTCTATATATAAACTATCCACCACTTTGAATAAATTTTGCAAATCTCGTAACTGAACTAAAATATACACTTCACAAGTGCCGGTAAAATCGATTTAAGTTTTCCGGCAATTAACGAGTAAGAAAAAGCAAAAAAAAGTTTAATTATATAAATATTATAATCATGTATTAAAAAAAACATGAAATATTTATTGTGTGATGAAACTATTACTTATATTATGTGTAAACATCAAGTGTAATGGTCAATTTGGACTCAATATCTCCTAAACACCATGGGACTTAAAGTGCATATCACTATTTTGTCACAACTATTCAGTACTAGCGACTCACGTTCCTAGCTTGGATGTAATAACATGGATTTAGTTTTTTTTTAAATATTAAAACCTTCCGTAGACCTTAAGGAGCACACAAAAAAATAAATTAGCCGAATTGGTCCAGCCATTCTTGAGTTATGCGCTTACCAACATTCATTTTTATTTATATAGATTCATGTTTAATTAAGTGATGTTCGAAAGAAGGTTTAAAGAAAAAATTACACATAGCATATTAAGTGTGTTTTCAAATTAATTATCCGATCTAAGTTAACTGTTCGTCGTTAACCTAATTATAATTAAGTTAATTAAAGATTTAAGGATTTATCCATAACTACCTAAGTTTGCGTATCTTGTATACGTCGCAAGTACATTGTAAAAACCGTGAATCCACCAATCAAAACGGACCAAGGCTTCCCACCACATTCAAGTATTGACAATTTAGCTAGATTAATTACAATGATACTGAATGGGGTTAGTGAAATTATAATATACCTAAAATTGTCCAGTGATATTATAAGAAAAGGAGACGATTGACAAAATTCTGGGTAATTATTTCACGCTTTTACAATTTCCCTGCGACATATACATACATATATTTTGTAGCTATGTAAAAACTATATGAATAGATAAGTTAAAAGCTCCCTCACCTCTCGGTCCGGCGCCCGCGCCCGCCGGGCCTGCCGCCAGCGCACCTGCAGCATGAAGGCGGCGCCCAGCAGCACGTAGCCCGCGTTGGAGGCCACGTGGTTGCTGTCGGACAGCGGGCCCAGCGGCAGCGCGCACTGGAAGTTGTAGTAGCACACGTCCTGGTCGCCGGCCTGCCGCACGCGCTGCCGGCGGGCCACACGTTAGCCCTTACGTATTATGACGACTCGCTTGGCTCCTTGCTATGCCAGCGGTCACACGTTCGAGTCCCGCTGGGGGCATTCGTTTGTGTGATGAACACGAATGTTTGTACTCCAGTCATGGGTGTTTATATTTATAATATGTATGTATTTAAAGTTATATATGTGTAGTGTATCAACTATCTGGTATCCATAACACACGCCTCGTAGCTTATCATGGAACTAGATGGTGCTACGTGTTAATGTCCCAACATATCAAACATATTAATATTAAAAGATACCCTTCGCATTCATAACATTACGGAAAGTCTCAGATACGAGTGAACGCAGCAGATCATTCACTCTCTCATATTACTGTGATTTCTAGTAGAACAGAAACTTAACATACTTGCACTGAAGTTCGAGTTCTGTCAAAAATATAAGAGTAAAGACAGACGCTATTATTTAAAATGATGTAAAATACCATGCCAATAGTTTTTTTTTTTTTGCCCAAAATGTCAAAATCAGCAACAGGAAGTTGATTGGTTGAACTTTGTTGTGGTAAAACAGATCGACAAATCACTTTTTTGTGGTAAAAACAAATCTATTTCAAAAAATTTTTAGGAATTATAGAACTCACCTGCTCGCGTATAGAAACAATATTTTTTGTTGACCTGTTCGACAATGATCTGCTTTATTCACTCAACTCTTAAAAAGGTTGACATTTTTCCGAATTTATTCACAAAAATCATCCTACGACAAAATGTATTCAGCCCATTTTAATGTCCCACTGCTGGGCACGGGCCTTTCTTCAGTACGAGGGGAATCAGGCCATATACCGAATAAACTCCGAAACTATTGAACCGATTTAGATGAAATTTGGTAAGAAGATAGTTTGAGACCCTGGGAAAGACATAGGATTACTTTTATCCCAGATTTCCTTTATTGTCTGTGGATACTGCGATTTATACTTTAAAAAACGATACACACAGACTACATTATTAATTTACTAGTCAACTTAGATCTGCGACACGGCTATATAACGAAAAGTTTCACCACGCATAACCACCCCACCTATCTTTGGTAATGTATAATCAGTTTGTATTTTTTTTTAAATAACTACCTACTATTCCTACTTTTTCACACAAGATGGCAGTGATCGCCACCATTTTGGCTCAACTTACATGGAGCATACCGTAATACTTAATATGTTGGTACATTAACACACAGCACCATCTAGTTCCATGGTAAGCTACGAGACCTGTGTTATGGATACCAGATACACTACACCTTTAAATACATTATATATATCTACAAACATTCGTGCTCATCATACAAATGAATGCCTCCAGCGGGACTCGAACCCGCGACCGCTGGCACAGCAAGCAGGCTCACTACAAACTGAGCCAAACGTGTCGTCAAATAATATCATATAAGTAATAATGATTTCATCATCACGTCACGTCATGTATCCCGAGCCACAATCTCAACTCTAGAACCACATCCACTACATCGCTCGTCATATCTTCTTCAAATACCTTTCTAGTACAAAATCTGAATATTATAGAAGAAGGTTATTGTTATTATCAAGCAGACCTACCGCTTGGTAGGTGGCGAGGAGCTGCACCACCGGCAGCGCGTACACCACCGCCACCGTCAGCGAGCTGGTGAAGTACCTGGGGGAAAGAGACACAACATGTGACTTTTTAAATTTTCAAATTCCATAATCTATATTAATATCTATATTAATATCTATACTAATATCTATACTAATATTATAAAGCTGAAAAGTTTGTTTGTTTGGTTGAACGCGCTAATCTCAGGAAGTACTAATCCGATTTGAAAAATTCTCTTTGTATTCGATAGCCCGTAACTGAGGAAGGCGATAGGCTATATATCAACCCGGAAAAATGTACGGTTCCCGTGGGATAGATTTATTTTTGTCTAGGGACGAACCTGAAGCGAAGCGAGGGTGAGTCGCTAGTAATTCTATAATAATGACATTACCATTGCCACTTGCAAGAATTCACGCGTTTAAGTCCCGCAGTGTCATTATTATACAAGAGACAACATGAAGTTATAATACTTATTATTATGAGGCTAACCGACTGCAGGAGATATTATAGTGTACACATGAATACGTACAAACACAAGTGCACTCTATTTTCCTTTCACTCTTTAAGTTTGATGGGATTATACTTCGACACGACCGGTGAAAGTTAATGTGTAGGATCGATGGTTTTATGTGGGGGATGTCACACCGCCAATTTCTAACTCTTGGTTGTTACTTTATAACTAAATATGCCCGACCCGGGACTCGAACCCAGGACGTCCGGGTGTGCATTCCAAATACGGCTCGGAACAGGTTTTTTTTAAAAAAAACGGTTTATTTCGGCAATGTAATGTTTAATTCATCGCTCGTTTTTTAACCGGCTAATGAAAAGGAACGATTGAGTAAACGGTTATTCTTAGAGAAAGGTTGGATTTCGGTTTTGATACCAAAATAAATCGGTTAATTAATTCATGAGTACGAAACGTACATACATGATTTTACTAAGCCATTCACCATTATCAATGACGCTCCAAATGTGAACACACAAAAACTCATTTCAGCCAGTTAATATTGTTCATGGAACCTAAATTCGGCAAAAACCATTCTCCTGGATTTAACCAGTTAAAGAACGTAATCGAAACCTTAAACCAAAAAGCCTTATGGTTTAGAGTCAATGACCAAAACCAGTAAAAAAAAATTGAAGGCGTTCCCGAGCCCTGCTACGAACACGCTAGCCACTAGACTACTAAGCCAGTCCGAAGCCATTAACGTCTACCGTCAACAATATATTACCAAATTGCTATTCTCGTAACATGTATTATGTTTTATAATAATTTTAATGTGCATGCGCACATTATAACTGTGTGTGTGTGTTTGTGTGTACTTAATGCGCGTGCGTGTGTGTTCGTGCGTATTTATTGCGTGTGTGCGAGTGCATGTGCGCGTATGCGTGTGCGTGTGTGTATGTGGGTGTGCGCGTGCGTCACCTGTAGGAGCGCCGCGAGTGCGCCTGCGGGCGCGCGCGGCTGAGGCCGGCCACGGTGAGCGGCGCGACCTCCGCCTCCACCTCCGCCTCCGCCTCCGACTCCGACTCCACCTCCGATTCGAACTCTGTGTGTAATATTTTTTTAATACGGAGGGTTGCCATGTATAATAATTTATATTGCATCGTCTAACTCTAAACCAGCTCACAATATTTAGTAGTAGTAGGTTAGTTTTTACATACCGCTTATTATGGAAATTGTATTATGACCAAAATCAAACTAAGTTTGATGTTTATGTTGCATGTGTAATGTGTACAGTGCTACAAGGATCATTTGGTATGTGGCCGAAATTAGAACTAACACCGCCATCTTGTAAAGCGTCACTTTTGAGAGAAGTTGGAGTTGATGTTTGTTGTGGATATTTCGTGCTTTTATTTCAATAAAAATATCTGTAAATATGAAGTGGTGTTAGAGAGGTTAGGAGGTTTCTTTTTATAAAAGAAAAACCCTAATTTCACAGCCACGCCGTCATGTCAACGTCACCTAAGTGCCAAATGATCCTTGTAGCACTGTACGTGTAATAAGACTATTACAATAAAGCATAGGCAAAAAGAAACTTACAAAACACAATTCTTTCAATATATTTATTTTTAATTTCATACTTTTATATAAACACCTCAAAAATAATAAATATACTGTTAAGTAAATCTCTTCAATTAAAATTTTAAAATGCAGCAACACAAATGTAACACAAAAAGGCAGACAAACCGCCATTGGTCTTAAACGAAGGCTTAATAAGAGGATTTCGTCTGTACCCTTTGAGTATAAAAAATTTTTGAGGTTTTTTTTTATGGGATTCAGTGACAAACGAGCAGACAGACCACCTGATGGAAAGCAGAACCTGTCGCCCATAACACTTACGGTTCATGCACTTAGGTTTTAGGTAACAAAAATACTGAGGCGCAGGTGCGTTGTCACTGTGAGGACTAAGATGATGTGCCTCTCGCCTGTAATTGCGCTGGCTACCTTATCCTTCAAACCGGAACACAACAATGCAATCATTGTTGCTTGGCGGCAGAAATAGATAAGGGGGTGGTACCCATCCAGTCGGACTCCTCAGGCTTGACAGAGTCCTACCACCGGTAGGACAACTCTAACATATCGCACTAGTGAAAACCCCTCACATTGACCGGCTTTATCCTTAGGCATTTAGAAGCATACCTATTTACTAAGAGAGTATTGGATACTTAGAAACGGTGGGTCCCCGTATGGACTATGACCGGATATTTCACATATTCAAGTATTATTTTTGCGTTAAAAAGAAGTCTATGTCCTTCTCCAAGCTACAATCAATCTCTATAGCGAAACTCATGAAAATAAGTTAGTTCAGCACTTTAGGCCTAGACACATAACAAACATTGGCGCTTTCCTTGTAAAGCACATGTAAAATGTATGATTTTTGTTTTATTTAATATTATTAATTCAATTATGTTTTGCAACTTCTTTCCTTACTTTGATATATATGTATTTTTGTAACATTGGAACTGTTATTGGTTATACAGTCAAACCTGGATAAGCGAGAGTTCAAGGGAGCACAATCTCATTCTCGCTTATAGAGGTTTCTCACTAACCCGAGTTTCTCGCTAATGCAGGTACATGGGTAGCGTTTCTCTCTTATAGGGGTACGCAGCAATAACAAGTCACAGCAAGTACGAATGTAGTAAATATGTAATATGATAAAATTATATGCATGATATGCACAACATATATTATGTACGTATATATTTTTGAATTCATACAAAAACAAAACAAAAATTCATGTACTATGTAATTTTATTTTATTTAGAACTTATTTGCACTCTAAAAATTCCGTCAAATTGACGTTTGGATTTCTGTTTTTGTATTTTGAATGTTTTTCTCTAACTCATAAATTTTGTCGAATATTGCTTAATCAACAACCGCCGCGTATTCAAAGTACTGATGCACCGTCTCCAACGCATTTAAAGCTAGCTTCATTGGAATGTTCTTTATTTCTACTTCTTATAGAATAGGTACAATATTGACGAGAATACAAAAACAATGGTAGGAAGTTCCACGAAAGTTAAGAATGAGTCATAAAATAGCACATGTTAAATTTGTAAATAAAGCTCGACTGTCGCTTATAGAGGTATAGATAAGTAGCAGTCTCACTTACGGAGGTCTATGAGGGAAAAACGACTCTCTCTTACACAGGTTTCTGTTTCTCGCTTATAGAGGTTTTGGGAGCTTAAAATGACGGGTCCTGGCTATTACTCTCACTTATAGAGTTTTCTCACTTATCCAGTTCTCACTTATCCAGGTTTGACTGTATATATTTTTTTAATACCGTTTGTTTCCAAAATAAATAAATAAAAAATAAATGTATAGTATATAGGTCCGTCTGGTACCAGTTTTCAGTACAATATTAATAAAATTTCCTCAATGGATGCATAGTACTACTCCATGAGTACAGTGTCTGTAAATAAACAGGATATTATAAATAATATGGAAAATTTGTTTAATTTACACAATACGACTAATTGCATTATTTGCTTTTTTTCCTTACTCCACTTCCCTAACAGATGAACAAAATAAATAAATACATAAATATGTTGGGACATTAACACACAGCAATGAAGCTTATCCCTTGCTTGTCACAGCGTCACAGCAAAAAGGTTTTATATCTTTTTTATTATTCAAAATATTTTTTTTATCTAAATGATTTACATGTGCTGAATGGCGACGCACTACTAGATAACACTTTTGGTGTATGAATATTATTTTATTGATTATTGTATTAACAGAGCGTTTTCTTATTTTCTGTGACCATATTGTGGATAAAGATAATGCTTTGTGGCAGAAACGATGAATCGTTTAAGGGAAAATATAATAAAATCCAATTATTTTAGATATTACTTTAAAAACTTTCATTTTGAGAGATGTATTAATATGTAATTTTAATTGTAGACTACACTTGTGTATTCTTAGTTAATTTTATGTCTTTAGCAATCTTCCAGTCTTGTGTTTGCTTACGATCGTTTTTTGTCTCTTATTTATCTATTCATCTCTAGACATAATAAAAAAGTAACAAAGCGAAATCTGTATATGAAGTAATGTGTGTATCTCTTTATTTTTCACGCAAAAAGTACTGAATGAATTTTAACTACATTTTGTGTAGTCATAACTTATTAATACAGAAAATCATTCATGTCCACGGGAAAACAAAATAACTGGTTCTGTCGAGTCGTCCTTAGTTTACATGAGTAACGCTGGCTAAAAAAAAATATAAACCAATATAATTAAAATCCTTGTATATACAGGTGGTCCATTTATAATGGTCCAAGGATTTTTTGCAGGTAGAGGACACCCTAACAACCCATTTAAAACAAACATTAGTTTCGCAAAAATCAATAGTTTAGAAGTTATGATTTCTTTCCCTTTTTTTGGAGAAATGTCTACTCCAATCATACAAATCAATTTTATTTAAATACCATTCTACTAAATCGCATGAAATTTGGCATGTGTGTAGAGAAGTCATGTAAAAAGCAAACAATGTAAGATTTGTATGTTTTTTTCTTAGCATTTTCTATTGTTTTAAAATTGTTGTTGATTTATTTATTTTTGTGGGAAAAAAAATCTCTTTGAAAAATCACTGTCGTAAAATTGTTACAACTAGAAATTTGCTTACGACTTTTAAAACTACCGTAGGATGTAGTGATAGTCTAGGCAAAAAATAGTGGTGATGTAACCACTAACATCTTCAGAAATTCGCATTAAAATAAACTAGATTGTTTTTTTAAACACAAAATGTTTTATTTTTGAAGATAACTTAATAACCACCTGAGTTCCTTTTAAAACCAGTCGAGTGCGAGTAGGACTCGCGCACTAAGGGCTCTGTACCTTAGTACCATTGAAAAAGAAATTGAACTTAAAATGTATTTGGTTAAAACACCGTTGTATGAAGACCTGTCTTGTGCTTTTATTGTGTTGTGAAAAAGAGTGCAAGCACTGCTTGGTTATTTTTAATCTGTTTGACGGGTTACACTAACCTGAGCGGGGTGACAGAATTATCTAAGTAGTAGTTCAAATGTAATGAATACTGAAATAAAAATAAACAGTAAAAATAAGATATTTATTAAAAATTACAACTGATAACATTTTATTTTTCTGGATTTTTCGGCGGGAAAAAACCACGTGGAAATGAAAAGAAACTTTGAAAGACAATTTGAACATTTAACATAAAATGTAATCAGTTGTATTTTTAATAAATATCTTTCATCAAAAAATCCTTGGACCATTATAAATGGACCAAATAATACATTTCTATTTCTTTATTTTTTTAGCCTATGGTTCATGCTGTGTATCAAAAAAGATGTCTAAATCTGACCAATCAGTGACTGTTTCACAATTTAATGACTTTTATTTTTTTTATTTATTTATTATTATCCAGTGAAATAGTCATAATTTCATTGATTTACAATATCACTGGAGAGGATTAACAATACTCCGGGTAATAATAATTTCACTAGTGAAATGATGATCTAACGGATCT
The DNA here is from genome assembly GCA_033884665.1 of Argynnis bischoffii washingtonia. Lineage (NCBI taxonomy): Eukaryota > Metazoa > Arthropoda > Insecta > Lepidoptera > Nymphalidae > Argynnis > Argynnis bischoffii. The sequence continues at coordinate 988,664 of JAEMGE010000032.1, forward strand.
TACAATTTTCCGTAACATATATAATAATTAAAAAAAAAAACAGGTTTTACATATAAGGTGACGCGCCTGAAAATCAGCAGAACTATACTTTTATTGTTTTTTGAGCTTATCCAAATTTGTATTTTTTAACTGAATGCAGAGAAAACCCAAATGCGAGGGCAAAGAAAAAAGAAAACCCTTTCCTCTTTAAAGTTGGGTCAATTTACCAACTTTGCATTTGAGGTTCTGATTTCTGATATCGATTCTACTCTAATTTTCAAATGAGGCTTTTTATATATTGTAATATTATTTAAGATAACTAACTCACTCACTAACTCCAGTTCAAGGAGCTATTCGGGTCTCAGCGCGGCTCGGCGGCCGCTCTCGACACGATAGCATTAAACGCGGCGTGGGTGTCGCGCGCGGACGCGGACCTACTCGCGTACTTCAACGCGATACACAGACGGACTGACTGAATCGTTTCACTATATAACATAAAACACTAAATAATACAACAATGCAATAAAGGCATAACTCAAAAACAAAATAAGTATTAGTAGCAGGGTTGCAAAAATACATACATATGTCCACTTATGACTGTATTATTTTAAAATTATATGTAACGTACTGTCATTCAAATACTACTACTAAATCATTGTATCGAATTGACAGTGGTAGCCCAGTGGTAACGCGCTCGCTAGGGAAACCGAGTGAAGTGGGTTCAAATCCCGGGTCTCGCACCTATGATATCTTCATGTGCGAATCATTTCTAACATAATCACCACTTGCCTTACGGTGAAGGAGAACATCGTGAGGAAACCTGCATGTGTGAGAGAACCTAGCAAGTTGTCTGCAGACATGCTCAGTCCGCACGCACTCGGCCAGAGTGGGGTACTATGGCCTGATCCCCCGAGTATTGACGAGAGGCCCTTACCCAATGGGACGTTAAAAAACGTTGAATACATGTAATGTATTATAACTTATAAATTTTATTTAACAATAATTTACTAGAAATACAACATTTCTTTTATAATACAATAAATATGATTTACTAACCTACAAACTCCTGCGCACAAGGCGGTCACCCACATCTTCCAATCTCGACCTTTCTGCGCTTCACTTGATAAAACCGTGTAGGCAAATCTGAAAAGAAAATAAAAAAATAAAAAAAACTAATTTTATATAAACAGTAGGTACTTTTGGCGTCTTGGATCACTTTTATTTAATACTAGCGACTCACCCTCGTTTCGCTCGGGTTCGTCTCTAGGTTGCTTTCCCGTATAAATTATCACCCCCATTTTCTCTCCCTTAAGGGATGATTTCCGGGATAAAAACTATCCTATATCCTTCCCAGGGTCTCAAACTAACTTTTTGCCTAATTTCATCTAAATCGGTTCAGTAGTTTCGGAACCTTTTTAGTACAAACAAACAAACAAAAAACAAATCTTTCCGTTTTATAATATTAGTATAAAAGTACAGATAATATATAACATGTTTAAATTGTATTATTTTATTTACAGTGGCACATCTGATTGAGTTAAACTCAAATATTAATGAATTTTCGTTTTCTTCACTTTCACAGTTCAATGAAATTGAATTCGATGAAATTGAGTTACAATAACAAACAAAAACAAATCTATCCCACGGGAACCGTACATTTTTCCGGGATAAAGAGTAGCCTATGTGCTATTCTGATGTATGAACTATATTATTGTAAACTTTCATTAAAATTCAATCAGAAGTTTTTGTGTACTAAGCTGTATAAGTTACTATATTTTTTTAATTATTCCATGGGAACTCTTTAATTCTCCGGAATGAAAACTACCTAAGATGTTGACCGGGAATATAAGGTACCACCATGCAAAATTTCATTAAAATCGGTCCAGCAGTTTCGGAGATTAGCTCGTACAAACAGACAAACAAACAAAAGATATGAAAAAAATCTAGATTTGTTCTATTTTTCTTCTTATATCCCCCTGACTTGGTTTTTAGTATTTTTTTCTTTGTACAGACATTCGACCTCTATAGTTAGTAGTAGTGAGGTTGTAGGGGGTAATCTCTGGGTCTACTGACCCGATTTAGATGAAAGAAGATAGTTTGAAACCCTGAGAAAGACACCGGATACTTTTTATCCCGGAAATCATCCCTTGAGGGGGTGAAAATAGGGATGAATGTTTGTATGGGGAATCAGGCAGGGGTCGAACCCGAGCGAAGCGAGGGTGAGTCGCTAGTATGTAATATTAGTGTATACCTGTAGAGCAGCCAGTCGTCCGCGGGCGACGCGAGCGCGGCGAGCACGGCGCGGTGCGCGAGCGCGGGCCGCGGCGCGCGCAGCGACGCCAGCAGCGCGCGCCAGCACGCGCGCCACGCCCGCGCGCCGTGGCCGCGCACGCCCGCCGTGAACGCCGCCTAGGTATGTCGCGACATTAGCACACAGCACCATCTAGTTCCATGGTAAGCTACGAGGTCTGTGTTATGGATACCGGATAGTACCACTACACATATATAACTTTAAATACATACACATTATAGATATAAACATTCATGACTGGAGTACACACATTCGTGCTCATCACACAAATGAATGCCCCCAGCGAGACTTGAACCTACGACCGCTGGTACAGTAAGTAGGGTCACAAAAAATGAGCCAAACGTGTCGTCAAAACTGCAGATAAAAATACAAAATTTGTGAATCGAGGAAGAAGAAAGAAAAATCGAGAGTTGAAGTTGACTTATCTCTAAAAGAGATAGCTTTTAATTAATTTATGGACTAGAAAAATTGCCATTTAACGGAGCAGAAAAGTGTAAAAGATTATGGGAGAAATGTTAAAAAAATAAGTAATAATTTGAAAATAAAAAGAATAAAAAACATATAAGTATACAAAATACACAGATAACGAAATTATTTTAATGATTTTTTTTGTGGTGTTTTTGTAATATTTTTTCGACCGATTTTAAAAAGAAAAAGTCATATTTTTTCTGAAATAATAACGGAATTATAAATATATTTATTAGGTTGCTAAAAAAGTTACAATTAAAATTAAGTAATTAATAATTATTAATGATAATTTATTGCACAGTAAAAATGGTACATTATAAAAGAATAAAAATACAAAAGACGAGTACGATAGTAGAGAATACAAAAAAATAATTAATAATCATTATTATTAATAATAATAATCATTATAATTATATAAATTAAATTTTATTTAACACTCAATTGTTATATATTGTTATCATGTGTCGGACAACAACAACGGTTACCATGGCAACGGACGTACGTACATGTCTCCGTAACGCATTCACCAGCTTACCGTCCAAGTCGAGCGTGCGCAAACAAGTTTTACTTCAAAAAAATATAGAATGACGAAGAAATAATAAAGAAGAAACATGGACGTACCTCTTGATATATTTCTGGTATAGTTTCATTGTCGTTCAACCAAGCTTCAAATAATTCTAAGGCTTGTTGTGTTACGTTTTCGTTGCCCCATTCCACACCTGCCATCAACAACGCACCGCTTAACCATCTGTAACGAAACAATTAATCTATACATTCTTTTTTTTATGGTACTTAGTGACAAACGAGCAGACAGCCCACTTGATGGAAAGCGATACCTGTCGCCCATAACACCTACGGTTCATGCACTTAGGTTTTAGGTAACAAAATACAGAGCCACAGGTGCGTTGTCACTGTGAGGACTAAGATGATGTGCCTCTCGCCTGTAATTGCGCTGGCTACCTTATCCTTCAAACCGGAACACAACAATGCAATCATTGTTGCTTGGCGGCAGAAATGGACAAGGGGGTGGTACCCATCCAGTCGGATTCCTCAGGCTTGACAGAGTCCTACCACCGGTGAACATATAATAAAATTGTAAATGATCGCTGTCTGTACATGGTAGATATTTGAGAAAAACTATTATTGGGGATCTTTATTAACGCAATAGAACCCAAAACAATGATTTTTAGTTTTTTTTGTCTATTTGTCGGTTTGTCTGTTTGTCTGTGCGTTTGTGCGCGCTAATTTCAGAAACGGCTTAACCGATTTGGGTGCGGTTTTCACTAATTTATTGTGGAAAGCTTTACTTAACATTTAGTATTTGTTTTATTTCAATCGGTTCCTAAATAAAAAAGTTATGTCAGTGTAAAAATAGATCTAGGAGTGAACCCGAACGAAGCGAGGGTGAGCCGCTAGTCTATACATATTATAAAATTCTAACTAAGTCGAATCTGTACATTGAATATTTTTTGAAAAATCTTATTGAGATAGTCATTATTATCGATACAGAGACCGAATCTATAGTTTTTAAAAATTTTGTTGATCTGTCTGTTTGGGAACGCATCACGAGAAAACAGCTGGACAGATTTTGATGAAATTTGGTATGATGATAGCTGGTTATTCGGGTCAACATAGGTATAGTATAGTTTTTATTGCGGGAAAATATCTGATCTCTGAGAAATCTATAGGTACTGACCGTTGAAACTTACCAAGGGACGAACCCGAGCGAGCCCGAGCGAAGCGAGTGATTATTTACTATACATATAATTTAAAAAGCTGAAACTAACCAAATTCAAATTAAACCAGGGTCCATCATCATATTGTAGTACTAGCGATTTACCCTTGCTTCGCTCGAGTGCGTCCCTAGACACGTTTAAACTTTTTTGAGCGGGACCCTAATTCTTTTTCTAAAAGTAGCCTAAGTTACTCCTTTTAACATCAGCTATCTGCCAGTGAAAGTCCCGACAAGATCAGTCCAGTCGGATTAGCCCGTACAAACAGACAAACAGACAGAGAAACAAAAAATTTAAAAAAAATCTGGATTTGTTCTATTGCTCTTCTTACATCTTCCTGACTCGGTTTTTAGCATTTTTTTTCTAGTACTAAATAATTATGTTATAGTAATAAATAATTATGTTGGGACATTAACACATGGTACCATCTAGCTTCATGGTAAGTTACAAGGCTTGTGTTATGGATACCAGATAGTTGATACACTACACATATATGACTTTAAACACATACATATTATAAATATAAACACCCATGTCTGGAGTACAAACATTCGTACTCATCACACAAAAGAATGCCCCCAGCGGGGCTCGAACCCGCGACCGCTGGCACAGCAAGTAGGGCACACTACAAACTGAGCCAAACGTGTTGTCGAACGTATATACTTACAGCTGCTCCTCATCAATCCCTGGATCTGTCAACTCCTGATTAGAATACAGCGGCAGAGTCGGGGGGAGAGTGCTCAGCAACTTCTGGAGATGAGGACCTGATGCAGCCACTTGGAGCAGTTCCCTCCACCAGGAGAGGTGTCCGACCACCACGCGCCACACCGCCCAGTGCCGTTCGGTAGTTAGATGGGCTAGAAAAAAATCGTGTTTGTTATTCTTCTATGTTACTTTGTTAAGTCACGTTACTTTAAACACTATACAGTATACACATAGTAAAATAGTGACAAAGCAAGTATTATATGTATACCTATACTAGAAAAACCCGCGGCTTCGCTCGCGCTAAAACTACAACAAAAAAACTTTAATAAAAAGGTAGGTTTCATACAAATTTTTAATCCCTTATTTTATCTTCTTATGGGATAAATTTTAAAAAACGCTAAAATAAGTATTTATTTAATTGTATTGAAGAGTATTAATACCAAGTTTCAAGAAATTCTGATCATAAATATTTTTTGGGTTGTGTTATAACGTGTACTCCCGTGGGAATGAGATAATCTCCCGCGGTAAAAAGTATCCTATATGTTGACTCGGATATCCAGCTATCATCATACCAAATTTTATCAAAATCCTTTTGGTGGCTTTTCTGTGATGCGGTAACAGACAGACAAAAATTCTAAAAACTTTTCGGTCTCTGTATCGATAATAAAGTCTATTTCAATAAGATTTTCCAAAAAATATTTTATGTACAGATTCGACTCAGTTAGAATTTTATTATATGTATAGTGTTGCGGACGACGAGCAGCATCACGTGACCCGGCCGAGCCCGACGGCGAACGCGTCGGCCCGAGGGACGGCGATGATTCCCGACGCCTTACGATAAGGCCCGAATAACGTAGTCGACTAAACAATAGAGTTAACTTATGTAAATAGCTCGTTCGGTACTAACCTATTGTGCGTATAGAAGTAGGAATAAGTATTGTAACATTTTGATGTATTTGGGTGTTCCTGTGGTTGAATTGTAACGTCGCTTAAATAAGAAGAAAGAAATAAAAGGAAGAAATTTGGAAGTATTAATTCTTGTTTCATTTATACAGTCTACGACAAGTACTATTCTCGTTTCATACACATACAGTCCACTACAAGCTGGTCCATCGAGTACGGATCCGGAAGAAGAGTCAGCTAGAAGAAATAAGAAAATGGTCATCACTAGGAGCCAAGGAGACGCTGCCGAGTTGGACGCCCTGCGCCGCCCTGACGAGCGCCGCCCCGAGGATTCCCTGCGCCGCCCTGAGGATTCCCTGCGCCGCCCTGACGAGCGCCGCCCTGAGGACGCCCTGCGCCGCCTTGACGACCGCCGCCCAGCTGAGGTGCGCCGCCCAGACCAGCGCCGCCCAGACGAGCACCGCCCAGAGGAGGAGCGCCGCCCAGAGCAACGCCGCCTCGACGCCCTGCGCCGCCTGGAGGGTCGACGACACCTAGAAGACCAGGAAGCTGAACAGATCCAAATGGAAATAAGACGGAGGCTGTCTCTGGACCCACCAGCCTCACCGACCACGCACATGGATACGGAGGTTGGGCTAGGGGCTACGATCGATGCCTCTGCCCCCACACCCTCCACGGCCTGCAGACCCCTGGGGACTGGTGACCGACCCCGACCCAGGTCACCAGGGCACTCAGTGCGATCGACGGCAAGCGTGGCCGCTAGGATGAGGCTGGCGGAACTCGAAGCTGCAGAGAAGCTAGCAGCCCTGAAGAAAAAGGAGTTGGAGATCGAAGCTGAACTCATCAGAAAGCGACTGGCCGCAGACATCAGCAACATCCAGGATGAGCAGGAGAGCCTGCATGAAGAGGCCTTGGATCACCAACAGAAGGTGGACTCCTGGCTCCGCACCAACCCCATTGACACACGGGGGGAGGAGAGGGAGCAGAGAAGGCCTGAAGGGGAGCGACACCTCCGGTTCGACGTAAGAGGGAGATCGCCCACGCCGACCAGAACGAGGCCAGGGATTGAGCAGTTGGCTGAAGCCCTGGAGAAGATGGCTAGACCCAGGATAAGATGCACCGACCTGCCGATTTTTTCTGGAATAGCCAACGAGTGGCTGTCGTTCAGAGCAGCCTATCAAGATTCAACGAAGATATACCAGATATCACCGAACGAGAACCTGCAAAGACCTGGAGGGAGACCAGACCCCCGATGAACACCGGGACCCAGAGGAAGAAGATGAGCGCCGTGTACAACGTGACTGAAGCTGAAGAGGAACAAGTCAGCTCATGTCCTAGCTGTGGGCAGACACATGCGCTGCCACAGTGTCCTAAATACAAGGGACTCACACTAGAGGAACGTTGGGAACTGGTGAAGGAGAAGCAGTTATGTTTCAAGTGCATAACTAAGAAGCACAGGCGCCTCAGCTGCAAAGCGAAGCTCTGCGGCGTGAACGAGTGTCGCCGCCTACACCATCCGACCCTACACCGAGAAGAGAAGACGCCTAGACCCTCGACAGGTGAAGCCGAAGCCGTGCTGTCGGTGGCAACCAACGCCACTGTGTCGACTCGAGCGGTGCTATTGAAGATGTGCCCAGTCACCGTCGTCGGGCCACGGGGGGAGGACAGAACCCATGCTCTGTTGGACGAAGGGGCTACCATCACCCTCATCGACGAAGAGCTGGCCAGGAAGATCAGGGTCAGTAGCGACAGCTTTTCGAGATCAGACTACTACTGGACTCACAAAATTCTTGTCCTTTTATTATTCTAAACAAATATATTTTAATTTTTATTGAAGATAATATATATGTATATGATTATAATATATATGTAGTTAAATATTTGTAGCTTAATTTCTAGGGAATTTGGGCCATACAGTGCATATCATGATCTCTCGGTCCCTTAAGAAGGGCTGGAGGTCTTCAGAAAATTTCAAGTTCCTAACCTAAGTCGACGCGGGCCAGAGATATCGAGTACGAGATTCAAAGTCAAATACAGAAAAATTCTTTTAAAATTGAAAATGAACAATCAAAAAGTCGCGTCGCTGGAATTTTAGTTTATTTTTTCTCTCGGTCCGATGACAAATGTTGGAGGTCTTCAGAAAATGTCAAGTCTCTTAAGTCAACGCCGGCCAGAGATATTGAGTACGAGATTCGGAGTCGAATACGGAAAAGATTATTGTTTTTTTTAAGTTGAAAAATAATTATCAAAAAATTTCGTCGCTGACATTTTAATTTTTTCTCTAGGTCCATTGACAAGTGTTGGAGGTCTCCAGAAAATTTCAAGTTCTGAGAATTAAAATACGAAAAAATTGTTTCTTTTAAAACTGAAAAATAACAATCAAAAATTGCCGACGCTGAAATTTTGATTTTTTCTCTCCGTCCGATGACAAGTATTGTAGGTCTCTAGAAAATCTAAACAAATCAGCAGAATAAATCAAAACAAACAAAACAATCTTTGGTACAGTCATCTAAATTTTGTAATACTTTTCTGGCTGATTTTCTGGTTGGTCAGTTTCAGTGACCTTATTAAGTACCTACGCCATTTTAAATCAAAATTAATGATTGATGATGTTGTTGTCAGACAGTAACAACTGTTACCATGACAACTTGGCAATGTATTCTATCCCATTCTCTCGCCGGCTTAAATACAACAAAGTTGACGCACCTCATACGTGAGCTCCACGTTGGGGTACCGGTTGCAGAACCTGGCCACGTCGGCCATCTCCGCCGGCGACAGCTGCAGCAGCTTGGCGCGCGCGCCGTCCTCCAGCTCCATCACGTCGAACACCGTCTCCACGCCCTGCGACATAGCATTGTACGAGTTTGTTGACAACAGGGCTCGGTGACACCGTTCAATTTTTAAACCGAAGAAAATAAAAATAAAATTTTGTCAATTTTTTTTATATTTAATTACATGCAAAAATTTTAAATAAACATGAAATTTTGTAAATAAAAAAAAAAGGGTTCAGTTATGTCGCGTTCTTTAACCAGTTAAAATGAGTTTTTGTGCGTTTACATTTGACGAATCTTTGCTAATGATGAACTAACCGGTTTTTTTCGATATCAAAAACCAAGTCTAACCTATCTTTAAGAACAATCGTGAAACTTTATTTTTTATTATTCCAGTTAACTAAGTCCTTCGTTTTTATTAGTCGGTTAATAAACGAGCGATGTATTAACCATTACAGTACCAAAATTAACCGTTTTTAGAGTTCCATATCCGAAAGGTGCCAATGGGACACTATTACTAAGCCACTGTTGTCTGTCTGTTTTTCAGAGTATAGAGAGATATAGAGAGTACAAGTACGAGTCGGACTCGCGCACGAAGGGTTCCGTACCATTATCTATAAAAACGAGCAAAAAAAATGGGAGCCCCCTTAAATATTAATTTTATTCTGTTTTATAGTATTTGTTGTTATCGCTATAACAGCAACAGAAATATATCATCTGTGAAAATTTCAACTGTCTAACTATCACGGTTCATGAGGTACAGCCTGGTGACAGATGAATAGGCAGACAGCCAGATAGACGGACGGTCGCACAGTTGAGTGTTAGTAATAGGGTCCCATTTTACCCTTTGGGTACGGAACTTTAAAAAACCAAGATGGCGATTTTCAAAATGTCCGCCATGCAAATAAAGAGAAACACATGACTACGTAGTACATGTCGTACGTGGGTACCTTGTCCGCGCAGCGCTGCACCAGCTCCGGCGTGAAGTGCGGCAGCTGGCGCAGGTACGAGTCCTTGGCCCACATGGCCTGCGTCACCATCTGCGCCAGCTCCATGGCCGCCACCGCCGGCGACAGCCAGCCGCTGCTCGACACCACGTCCACGCACGCCTGGATCAGCCGGATCGCCTGCCGACGACGGACAACACTATTATATACGATCGTCTTAAAATATATCGTTGATTAACCTGTCGAGAGTCGCGGGCACACCGGTGTGCCAGTTAACAATTGATTTGTTAGAAACTAACCAGGAGGTGTTAAAAACAAAAAGATAAAATTAATTAAACTGACAAAAAAACTAAAACCGACTGGATAAACAAAAATATAATTAAAGCCATAAATGAGAGAAACATTTTATGGCAGCAACATAAAAATCAACCAAAAGACATAAAAATTAAACAAAAGTTTGTGAATAAAAGGGACCAAGTAGCTCAAGACATACAATTAACTAAAAGTAACTACTATCAAAAAGCATTTCAAAATTGCATTAAAAAACCGGCTAAAATGTTTAACTTGCTTAATAGTATATCTAATAACAAAATCAAACATACTAGTATTCCGACAAAATTAGAGATTGACCTAAACATAATAACAAATCCAATAGAAATTTGTAACTATTTTAACTTATATTTTTCTACTATAGGTATAACGTTGGCATCAAAAATTTTCAAAACACATAATACACATAAACATTCAATGTCTATCACACTATCCTCAGATACTTCCAACTCACAGATATTATTATCTGAAATAACTCCTACTACTACAGATGAAGTCCTTAAAATAATTAATAACCTTAATAGCAACACATCAGTAGGTATCGATGGTGTTAGCACGAAAGCTATAAAATGTGTAAAAAACTTGATTGCTGATGACCTCACTAATTGCATAAATCAGTGTCTGTATGATGGTGTCTTTCCAGACAGTCTCAAAATAGCCAAAGTTAGTCCAATTTATAAATCAGGCAAACGCACTGATCCTGGAAACTACCGACCGATATCAGTACTACCAGTCTTTTCCAAAATATTTGAAAAAATATTACACACCCGTCTTAATAACTATTTAACTTCAATTAACTTTATTTACAGTAAACAATACGGTTTTAGGCCCAAATCCAACACATTATCTGCCACAATGGATCTCATCACTAAAATTAAACTTAAAATAGATCAAAAACAAATAGCTCTGGGCATATTTGTTGATCTCAAAAAAGCTTTTGATACCGTAAGTACTGCACTCCTATTAAAAAAACTTAACGATATCGGTGTTAGAGGTACAGCGTTAAACATTTTTAGATCTTATCTTGAAAATCGGCAGCAAGTAGTCAAAATAGGAGAATACACTAGCGACATTGCTTCAATTAAATGTGGCATACCACAAGGCTCAATATTAGGTCCACTTTTATTTTTGATTTACATTAACGACATTAGCAATATAGGGTTAAATGGAGATCTGACGTTATATGCAGACGATACAAGTATGTTTTACTATGGAGAATCAATAAATTCGATCGTAAAAGATGCACAAAATGATTTGGTCTGTTTAAACAATTGGCTACAGAACAACTTGCTTACCGTTAATACTGAAAAAACAAATTATATCATCTTTGCTGCTAAAAATAAGAAAATAGGTAGTTTTGATCCTTTAACTATAAATGGTACTGTTATCAATAGGACAAAAAGTGGAAAATATCTTGGTATTACATTAGATAGCTGTTTGACATGGAAGCCTCATTTAGACAAAATTAAATCTAAATTATCATCATTGGTTGGAGTACTACGCGGCAATGTACGTTGTTTTCCTAAACCAGTTCGATTAATTATTTATAATATAATGGTAAAGCCCCATATAGATTACCTAATTGAACTCTGGGGAACTGCAGCACCAACTAATCGCTGCAAAATACAAAGACTGCAAAATAAACTAATAAAAGTGCTTTTTTATTATGACTATATGACTCCTACTGAGAAACTGTACCAAGAAACTAAATTTATGAGTATAAAACAAACATATGTGTATAATACTTCAATTTTAATATATAAAATTATGAATGGATTAATACATACAAATATATCCTTCACAAAGAAATCACATACACTAAAACATTCACTACGAAATTCAAATCAAATAAGTTTAATTAAACCAAGGACTAACTACGGCAAACTTAATATAATGTATGAAGGCGTTCAAATATTTAATAAATTACCATCAAATGTAATAGAAACAAAACCATTTTATAAATTCAAAAAACTTTTAAAAAATCATGTGTTAAACAACATACCTATAATTTAAGAAATAATAAATATATAAGTAAAAAATATCAAAATCTTAAACTCAATACTTTACAACTAAACAAAATATATCTACGAATAATGTAAATAACAGAATTCATATATATACATATTCAATTAAAAAAAAAAAATTATAATAATTATTATAAAAAAAAATAAAAAAATAAAAAATAATAATAAAAGTAATCTAAATATTATGTAAACTGTATACATACTCATACAATAAAATAGCTAACATTTTATTATTATACTCATTTTTATTACTAAATTCTATCTGTATCTCTTCTAGTAACAAGCTCTCTATATCTTTGTGTTTACTAATTAAATAAGTAAGCATTTTAGTTGTAATACCATTCTACCCACAACATTATGTAAAAAATGATATTGTTTTACCAAATGTATAAAGTATTAATCTTATTACCTAATGAACTCATATTTGATGTTTGTGTACCTATAATACCATATTTTTTGTATTGTATAAAGTTGTTCACGATGTAAATAATATTTAACTACCTACTTGTAATTTGTCTTCTCATTAAGTGAATGTTATTCTTTTGAGAAAAAAATAAATCTTTAAACAGAAAAAAACACATCTGACTCCATCATTAGATTAGCTCGACGACATCATATGTATTCAGCCCTTTTTAACGTCCCACTGCTGGGCACGGGCCTCCCTTCAATACGAGGGGGATCAGGCCATAGTCCACCACGCTGGCCAAGTGCGGGCGGACTTCACATGTCTTTCGAAAACTTGCTAAGTTCTCTCAGACATGCAGGTTTCCTCACGATGTTTTCCTTCACCGTAAGGCAAGTGGTAATCATGTTAGAAATGATTCGCATATGAAAATATCAAAGATGCGAGACTCGGGATTTGAACCCGCTTCACTCGGTTACCCAAGCGAGCGTGTTACCATTGGGCTACCACTGCCTTCGACGACATCATATAAACAAATAAAAAGTTTAAAATCGATTCGACATTTAAATCGATTCCCAAAATTCGCTTAAATAGTTAGGTGTAATAAGTGAAGAAATGAGCTTTGAAAGCGATACGATAAGAGTAATGCGGAGGTTAAAATCGATTTCGAAAATTCATTCGCATACAGTCGGTTACAAGCAAAGAGCGTACTTTAATAAGCACGAATTTTCAAATCGATACAAGAACTAGGTTAAAATAAATACCCAAAATATGATTCTTTTCAAATTAAATCAGTCAAAATTGATTGCCGAAACCCGATTAAAATCGATATAACTAAGATTAAGGCAGTAGTAGCCCAGTGGTAACGCGCTCGCTTGCAAAACCGAGTGAAGCGGATTCAAATCCCGGGACTCGCCTCTGATATTTTCATGTGCAAATTATTTCCAACATGATTACGGTGAAGGAAAACATCGTGAGAATGCCTGCTGCATGTCTGGGAAAACCTAGCAAGTTTTTGAAAGACATGCTCGATCCGCCCGCATTCGGACAGCATGGTGAACTATAGAATCATCCCCCTCGCATTGACGGGAAGCTCTTGCCCAGCAGTGAGACGTTAAAAAAGGGCTGAATACAACTAAAACTATATTGAAATCAATTCCCAAAATCCAATTAAAATCGATTGAGTTTTGGGTGATTGAGTGAGTGAGTGAGTTTTTGGGTATTGGATGAGTGAGTGAATGAGTGAGTGAGTGAGTGAGTGAGTGTGAGTGAGTGAGTGAGCGAGGACCTTGGTGAGCACAAGCGCGGTGTCGGCCTGCAGCTCGGCCGGCAGCTGCGCGCGCGACAGGTGCGCCTGCAGCAGCACGTGCGCCTTCACGTGCGGCTCGTTGTACTTGGCCGACGTCGGCTTGTGCGGCACCCTGCGCACACACACAATACACAATGTGACTCAATATATGCATGTATACATCGATCAAAAAACTACTAGATACACAATCAGTGACAAAAAATGTCCTCACCGAATGAGCGCTCATTTAAACATATGAACGCGTTTTTAATTATTTTTTTCGTGAAAACAACTTAAAGCATTGCATTTAAGGTTCAATTTACATTGTTGTATATTTCAACTAGAATAATTACTTAACCACTACATAAAATTGGTGACAGTTTCAAGAGAACATTAATAAAATAACTCTTTTGCTATAGCTAGGAGATACACGGAAACACGCGTAACGCCACATTGTAACTAAACATTATATGCTACTCATTATTAAGAGGCCTATTACATTTTCACTGTGATTTTTCAATTTAATGCCCATTTTTGACGTTCTTATTCAGAGAAACTGAAACTATTCGACAATTTTGACTTATTGTATGGTGGAGAATAGTTATTAATATAGTTCATAGCGGCCTTGCTTTTCGCAAATTTTCATTATTAATTGAAATAAAGCCAAAATTCCGAAGCAAGTTTTTAATATATTTTAATTTTAATATATATGCGCGACGACACTTTTTCAAGCTCATGGATTGAAATACTGTGTTAAGCATACGAAATGAAAAATATATAATAATATCTCGTATATAGTGGTTGAGTTTATAGCGGCCTCGGAATTTGAAAATATGTATTGGATTTCTACAAAAAAAAAACTTTTTCAAAATCTTAAAAACTACAAAAAACGTTCAGAATTAGCTGTAAATATATCCTTACAACATTAATATTATTAAGTAAAATTTATGCCAGAATATACGTCAGTTCAAAAGCTACGTAATTACATACCTTTTTTTAAATAATTTATTATAAAACTTTACATAGAAGTAATTACAACTGCAGAAAAAGTTAGAAACAGCGATGCGTCGGCCGCTCGGACTCAATACCATACAACTCAGTACATTTTGTGACAGGCCTTTTAAGCTGAGTTTTAACGTGATGTTAGATAACTTATGTTTTATAAGCTTCCTCAATATATTAATTTCCTTTATTCCATTACTACACCCTGTTTTTTAATCTCAGCGACAAAACTGACATTACGTGGGTTGTCAGTTTTTTGCAATTCTTAAATAGTGATGTGCCGCTATCGAAAATTAATGTTAATAAAATCAAGCATTGTTTTTTTTGTAATCAGTTGTCCTTAAAAATAATGTGTAGGTACTTATTTAAAACGTAAAAATACAAAATAATAATGTAAATTTAAATTTAATAATGTTAATTTTAATGATACTTAATGATTTAAAAATAATAAATATGATTTTTAAATTAATGAACATGATATTCAATGATTTAAACATTATAATGTTAATTTTATTATACGCTTTTAAATATAAAACTTTAAAGCGAATCGTCTAATAAAGATAAATAATTACGATTGAACAAACCGGTATCGTAGATACAACACTGCACAAAAGAGCTGGCAACATTATTTGTAAATTTGACATTTGCATATGTCAATTTAGTATCTGAGATTAAAAAACAGAGTAAAGCGACCCACCCTGGCTACGCTCGGGTTCGTCCCTGCGTATAAGTTAAGTAGATAATAAAAACAAAACCAAACACTCACTTGGCCGCTAGATTCTTTATGATGTTCTCCTCGCGATGCCTGATACAGAGGTCCGAGTACTCCGCCGCGGACGAGATGATCTCCAGCAGGCCTCGGATCTTGGTTTTCGATGTCAATGATAAACTGAATAATTCTGCAAAAAAAAAATGAGATTAATTACATTTTTGTCCGACTGCAGTGAAGCCCAAAAAGAGGGTTGTGTTTGTGGTATACATAAGTACTAGCCTATATTGCCCTTGTTATTATTTAAGGGCTCGACAGATTTTGACGTATTACATTATATTAGTACATGTTTGAATTCTTCTTGGAGAAAGGTTATTTGTTGTTAATATTACCATATATATACGTTTCATATCGGGAAAAATAGTAGAATGTGAATTACAAACCTTCCTTCATTTATAGTCGGTCAAATCAAACATAAGTTATAGTATATAAATATGTAAGTATATATGTTTGTATGTATGTGTATAAAAATATATTTATTTTTGTATAATTATAATATTTAATTGTTATATTTTAATGTTAAGTTCATACCATTTGATGCTGTACTGTACCTACACCGCTCTAAATTAACTTATTTCCTCACTATTGAAGGGTTTCTGGAAGAAATCTCTTAAAGAGAAGTTATCCTTTGTCGACATTCTGTTACTTTATTTTGTATAACATAAATAAATAAATAAATAACACTGACCAATAGTAGTATAGTTGATGTAATAGTAAGAGGCGATCATGCCCAAGTTGAGAGGCTGCACGTCCATGTCGTCCTCTATCGCTATGCACTTGGACTGCTCCAGGTCCGACAGCGTCGTCTCCACCAGCTCTGACAGGTGGTCGGACAGATGTCTGGAACAGGTGTTTACATTAAAAAAAAACTCCTAACATATAATTAATACTTTCTTAGATTTACGCGAACATTTGACATTTTAAAGAAAACTATCTTTTCAGATTTCTTTGCGGATTTATTTAGATTTTTGGTTCCCGACGTTTCTAATGCTTTACTGCAATCGTCGTCACGGGAGAGACTACATAACATATTATTAATTTTTTTTTATTTTTTTTTTTAAATCACCTTAGTGCTTATTTCTTTAAACCAATAGTTATTGCAATTTTTATATATATAAATATGTAGATGAAATACATGAAATACATCTTTTCGGGTTTTTAAAGTAAAATGTGTATTCAATACCAATATTCCGTACTAAAAACTCTTTCGGTGAATTGGTTGTCTGGACAAATAATCAAAGACCAAAAATAATATATAAATAAATACGGCGAAGAATGAAAAGAGAAAAGAAAAGAAAAGAAAAAAAGAGAAGAGAGAAAAAAGAAGGAAGTGAGATAAAGAAGTAATATATATATATATATATATATATATATACCTGTGAGTAACGCCTTGCAGATTATAATAATTGGGGTTCTGCGTCAGACGGCGGTAGAGGAAGGTCCACGTGAGGTAGTCCACGGCATCCTGCTTGTTCTCGATGGTCTTGGTCACTATCTCCGCATTCATGTGGTCATGGAGACGGTGGTCCAGGTGACTCTGTGGACGGATATATTATTTTATTTAGGCCATTAATTTTATTTATTTGATATATAATATAGCGTATATTACATATAACATTTTATTTTATGTATAATATTATAAAGAGATTGTTTCTTTGTTTGTACTGAATAAGTTCCGAAACTACTGAAACGATTTAGATGAAATTTAGTAAACATAGTTCGGGACCTTGGGAAGAACATAGGATTTTATCCCGGAAAGAGATGACCCTTAGGGGAAGGGGGGATGAAAGTTTGTACGGGGAAGTAAGTCGCTTGTTTATAATATATTTGTATCGTGATATAGACTGGTGATTTTTCAAAAGGTACATTGATGGGAATCAAGTAATACCTTTTCATTCTTTTTTCCACTTCAAATTAATATTATAAAGATTTTGAGTGAGTCAATGCGTGTTATTTCTTATAATATAATAACGATTTCGCGGATGGATAGCTGTGTGCGTGCGTGTGTATATGTGAGTGTATACCTCCAGCGGCAGGCAGTCGTTGAGCAGCTTGGTGAAGAAGGTCTTGTGGTGCTGCGCGCACATGAGCACGGCCACGGCGTGCTCGTCCTCCAGCGGCCGGCACGCGCGCCCCAGCATCTGCTGCACCGTCGTGATCGGGTACTGCTCGTAGCTGTGCAGCTTGCCGTTGTATCTGCATTGTGATACAGGTTACAAGTTAAACCTGTCTCGGTTTGCGTTGAATATTCACACTTTTTCAATATTTCGTCAGATTTTTTTTTTTTCATTTAAAACATGATGCAACCTTATTTATTGATCTAAAATATTAATTCATTATATAAATATTTTTTTTATTTCTAGAATCATTTAATACGAAATTTAATAAAAAATTGACAAAAATATAGCAGAAACATAGAATAATATAGCACAGTGTAATACAAGACAGAGTAATACAAAAGTGTAATGTAACACAGAGCACTAGAACATTGTGTACTGTACCAAAGTCATAGAATAGTGTAGTACAGTGTAATGTTTTTATTATTTTATTATTTATTATTATTGTTAACTAGTTTAATTAATTTTTTATTATTTATGTAATTTATTATTAATTTATTATTTGATTATGGTCTCTCTCTGTCTCCTTATTTTTATTTTTTTAGATTTTTGTTTTATTTAATATTATTAATTCAATTATGTTTTGCATCTTCTCTCCTAACTTTGATATATGTATTTTTGTAACTTTGGAAACTGTTATTGGTTAAGTTTTACTAATATTTTTTTTCTATTTAATATTTTTTGTTAATACCGTTTGTTTCCATAATAAATAAATAAATAAATAAATGTATCACAGAGCACTACAACAAAATGTGACACAGTCACAGAATAATGCATCACAGTATTATGTAGCGCAGAACACTACAACACAGTGTATATAGCAGGGTTTCTTAAAGTGGGGTCCACGGACCGCTAGGGGTCAGCAATATGTATGCCAGTGGTCCGCAGCAGCTCAATTAGTCCTTGACATTAATTAAAAAATTGTGGAGTAAACTAACTCATCGTTTGTTTCATCCATCCATGTTTTTTTTTCCTACAATATTCTTTGGTCCATGGAATTTTATAAATTCCAAAAGTGGTCCATGACTACAATGGGTTTAAGAAACACAGTGTATATAGATTAATGTAGGGCGGTGACAGAGCGGTATACTGAGTACTGACACGTGCGTGTCGGCGACGATGACGGTGTGCACGTGCGCGGCGAGCGCGAAGGCCAGCTCGGCGGCCACCACGCACAGCTGCGCCGCGCCCGACTCCAGCAGCTGCTGCGCCGCGCGCCGGTCGCCGGCCGCCACGCCCTCGTGCAGGTACGCCACGCCCAGCGACAGCGTCTCGCGCAGCATCTGTACACACACACAGCACCGTCTAGTTCCATGGTCAGCTACGAGGCTCGTGTTATGGATACCGGATAGTTGATACACTACACATATATAACTTTAAATACATACACATTATAAGTATAAACATTCGTGCTCATCACACATATGAATGCCCCCAGCGGGATAAGAACCCGTGACCGCTGACTTTGGGTTTAGAAACAGAAAACTACTTTTACAACTTTTACTCATTATGTAATAAAATACTAAAAAGTTAAAAAAATATGATTGAAAAAAAAAAAAACGGAAATATAGTTATATTTAAAATTCAAATACTCGCATGAATCTAAGAAACTATAAATTCAAGAAAATTTTAAGATGGTGTACATTATTTGGTAACCCCAAACTAAAGAATAATATACATAATATAATAGAAACAAACATACATACATACAAATACTAATGCTTTAAAATAATATAAAATTAAAAATAGAATATTTATTACTTTCGTAAGTAAAATAACTGTTAATCAACAAAAATACCCGACTGATTGTATTATTATAATAAAAAAAACTAACATAATGCTTTCTGCTCTCTATCAAGGAAAAGAGAAATAACGCTTAAAAAAACACAAAAAATATTATATATTTCCTATTCAACAATTGTAAGTAAAATTTCCCTTATTTTTCAAAAAAACCAAACGACCTATATGACAAAATTTCAGAATAGTAGCATAAACAGTAATTTACGCTGCTATAATTGTGTTCAACACAGCACTTACTTTATCCTGTATCTTCTTGAGGAAGGGCTGTATGTGGTCGGGCTTGGCCCGCAGGAAGCGGTCGGGCGCGCCGTGCGCGGCGGCCAGCGCCAGCAGGTCGGCGGCCAGCAGGCGCGCGTGGCGGCGCGACGGCACGAACACGGCGGCGGGCCGCGCGCCCGCGTGCCGCACCACCGCGCTGTAGATGGGCTTCGTCATGGCCGCCAGCCGCGACGCCGCGTGCGATATGTTGAAGCCCTGGTATTGGAACATCCAATTATTATTATTAGGACGGTACCTCACGGGGAGCATTCGCCTGCAACAGTTCAGATTCAAGCATTACATAAGTGAATGAGAAGAACTGAGCATTACAGTGCGCAACCTGTAATGATACAATTTGTAGCGCATCTATACTTTTTTCATTGTTTATTCATTTCTTTTGCTCTTTTTTCCGTAAATAACATGAGTGATCAATATACACAATATAGATATACAATCCCATGCAAAACTTCTCTTAAAACTGTCACCAATTGTATTTAGGTAATTATTATAGTTCAAATAAATATACAACAATAAAAAATTGAACCTTAAAACGCAATGCTTTAAATTGTTTTCACAAAAACAAAATTAAAACCGCGCTCAAAAGTTCAAATGAGCTCTTATTCGGTGAAGACGTTTTTATCGCCAATTGTGTATCTAGTAGTTTTTCGATGGATGTAATGTAACCGTCCGTCACCTGCACGTGGAGCTCCAGCGGCAGGGGGCGCACGCTCGGGTGGAAGTTGAAGGCGCTGTTGGCGTTGCAGCCCAGCCACTGCCACACGTCGCGCGCGTCCGCCAGCGGCAGCGACAGCGCCACGATGCGGATGGGGCGCCCTGCGGGGGGAACGTATGGTCAATGGTGCCAGTGTCAAATGGTAGAGCTCCTGGATTCGATTCATGTCACTGCGTATTTATCTTCGTCACATATTTGTTATATTATATAGATTAAACAGTATATACGCACGTGTTTTTGTGTGTCTATCTGTGTCTGCCTGAGTAAATATCTGTCAGTATCAATGTCTGTCAATGTCAAACTCGGCCTGTGCGCGCGTGTGTGCGTGTATATTGTCTGTGTACGTAAGTATGTACGATTGTGTATGTGCGAGCGCGTGCACGTGTAGTTGTGTGTGCGCGTGTGTGTACGTGTGCATGTGTGTGCGTGTATGCGTCTTACCAATCTGCGAGGCGATGTAGCGCATGCGCGAGCAGACCACCTCGAGCACGGGCCCCTCCTCGCCGCCCAGCAGCTGCAGCGCGTCCACGATGAACAGCGACACGCTCTGCACGCTCTTGCGCACCTTCCATCTGTGGGGTTGGTGGGGGTCAGAGTCGTAGTCAAAAAACCATGTCGAAAAACCTATCTGAAGAAAGTAACACTTCGAAACTATTTTTAATAAGGCTCAATGAGGTGATTGACTTCAAAAAATGGTTCTTCAATAGGGATTTAATTAAAAAAAAAAGTTTTGAAGTAGTACTTTACCAGTTAAGTTTTTTTTCAATTATCCAGGACAAGTAGATAGTTATTGATATATTGTTAATTTTTTATTTTTTTTCATTTAAATCAGATTTTATTATCTTATGCACATTTACCAGCTTTCATATTATGTTAATAGTGGTAGTTTCTTTTCCTTATTCTTCCATTACTTATTTAATATTATGCAAATTGAAATTATTTAATTCGGTTGGAATGATTATACAAATATCTACTAATGTTTTCGAATACAATTTTTTCGTCCTATCTATCATGATATAACTCGTGCCACGAAAGAAGAGACTTGACGAGCGTCAGTAGTGGGCAGCTTGCGCAGGTACAGTCGCGTACGAAATAGTTATCTATAATATTTTATTTTTATATTTATTTAGGGATTTTTTGATGACATCGGAATAAAGTATATAGCTATGTTATATTAAAATTATTAACAATATTTATTACGAAATGATAAAGTTTAAGATACAAAATGGCATAATCTTTTGCTTCTTTTAACATATAAGTGTATACGTCGTAAATCATCTTACTACTTTGTCTACTTAACGTTTTACCTCGAGGCATAATGAAAATTTTACAAAATTGCACTCGTATACAACACAAATATAAACAAAGTAGAAATTTATAAACACAAGTTGCACTCGTCTGTACTGCGGAGGCAAGCGGGGCGTGCACGGGGTGAGGAGAACGGTAGGCAACTAATACGCATGCGCAGCGCCGTGCCCCCCTCCCGCGCTACTTCCGACGCCCCGATGTCGCCCGATCCCTTCTCGCCTCAGCCCTCGTACCGCTAAAGAGACCTATAAATCGTGTTGTGCGCAAGTTAAACCACGTGGTAAGTCAAGTCTCTTCTTTCGTGGCACGAGTTATACCTGTACTTACACCGATAATATATTGTGTTGAATGCCTATACATGACTTTCATCCAAACCTGCAAACCTTCGAGGGATTGTTCCCTACGGCTTGAAACAAATAATAATTTACATACTTTCGCATTTAAAATAATATTAGCCTAAAATTATTATTTGATATTTATTAACATTTTACATATTTTATGTATATTCAAACAAAAGTATTTCATAAAAATAATCTGATGTTTTTTATTTACAAATCATTTCATCTCTTTCCTTCCCATACATATTTGTAAATAATATTTATTACATACTTACTAGCGACTCACCCTAGCATCGCTTCGGGTTCGTCCCTGGACAAAAACAAATTTATCCCACGGGAACCGTCAGTTTTCCGGAATAAAGTAACTTAATTACTATTCCAGACTATAATCTATCTCTGTGCCAAACTTTATCCAAATCCGTTCAGCCGTTCTGGCGTGATTGAGTAACAAACACCCATCCATATATCAACCATATTATATTAGTATGGATTTTTATCTCTATCTTCTCTCTCTCTCACACACACTTTCTCTTATCCAATCCATACTAACCTTCTAGAAAGAACATCCCATTTCTCGGCCGTCGTGATGATGATCTGCCCCTTGTTCAGCAGCTTGTGGTCTGTTGCCGTCTCACCCGTCAGTTGCACGACCTGATGGTGTATGGTTTATTATATATATTTGAACTGCCTCAATGGTGTAGTGGCTAACATGTACGCTCATCGAGAGGTCCTGGGTTCTAATCCCGGGTCGGGGTTAATGTCCCAACATTAATATATATTTATTGTAACTTTTTATGTTTACGTAAAAATACAAAAAAAAAAAAAACAAATATGTATCCGGTCCAATTTCACATCCCACTGTTGGGCGTGAGCCTCTTTTCAATATGAGGGGGATCAGGCCATAGTCCACCACGCTGGCCGAGTGCAGGTTGGCGGACTTCACATGTCTTTAGAAAATTTGCTAGAGCCGTGACATTTGCTCGACCAACAAGACTATCGGCACACAGACGGGAGGACTCGATTTCAGGACCTCACAATTTCCATTCGTATGTAACCACTAGAGCAACAAGGGCAACGTGCCTTCAGATTGAACCTGGTACCAAACTTATGGTACCAGTCAGCGAAGACGATGTCAGCCAGCGCGTCCTTGGGCAGCAGGTAGACGGCGCGCCCCGCCGCGTTGGCGCTCAGCAGCCGCAGCAGCGCCAGCTCCGCCACCACGGACTTGCCGGAGCCCGAGGGCGCGCCCACGAACACGTTGTCGTCAGAGTTGTACACCGCGTTGAACACCTGCCAGGTAGTCAGGGTTGGACTTTGTTTTTTTTATTCATTTTTAATCTACATAATATATAAATAAAAAAAAAATAGAATTTTACACGTCTTGAAAATGTTTTTTTTTTTCACTATTAGCATTTACATATGTAGATAAATAAAATTTAAGCGTGTGTATGTAATGTCAAAATAACAAATTTTTACCAAATGCATGCATGGTACTTATAAGAAAAACACAATTTTTAAAAATGTTTGTGTCCGTCTGTTTGTTTCTGCTAATCTTCGAAACGGCTGGACTGATTTTAACGGGACTTTCACTAGTAACTAAGGCTACTTTTATTTTTGAAAAAGAATTTGGGTAGTAGGGACGCTACCGAGCGAGAGGAAGGTAAATCGCTAATATAATAATACCTTTGAAATAAAAAAGTACGCCTTATACTTTTGCCCTTGAATATTTGAAATATATATATAAGGTTCTAACTTCTAACCTTTCTCACAATGTTTTTCTCCTCACATTGGCAAGCAGACATTATATTGACAAATAATCGCACATTCTAATATCATAGGTTCGACGATTGAACCCATTTCACATAATTTTCCAGCCGAGCACATTACCACTAAGCCATGAAAGGTATTTAACTATAGATATATATAAAAGTAAAAACCAAAACCCACCTGTGTCTGCACAGGATTGAACTGTGGGAACACATCAGCATACAGTTCCTCATATTTCGCGTTCCGCAGCGCCGATATGGGCAGGGGCTGGAGGTCGAGCAGCTCTGTGGGTGGCAAGTTCTTCTCCGGCAGGATCAGGTGTCTGAACGAGACCGGTAGCTGGGTTTCTGCTGCTATCCATCTGTAATGATTATATATGTTGGAAAGTATTATCGGACTTTTATTATATTAATACGTTCCTTATTCACGCTTAATCCGCTGAACCGATTTAGATGAAATTGGTATCGAGATAGTTTGAGACCCTGGGAAGGTCATAGGATAGTTTTTATCCCGGAAATTATCCCTTAAGGGAATGAAAAGATATATAAAGATAAGAATTACTATATATAAAATTCTCGTGTAACAGTGTTTGTAACAAAACTCCCCCGAAACGGCTTGACCGATTCTTATGAAATTTTGTGTGTATATTCAGTAGGTCTGAGAATAAGATATAAACTATTTTTCACACCCCCAAGTGATGACGGTGGTCCACCCGAGACGAGAAATGATTGATTTCCCATACAAACTTCCATCCCCCTTTTCACCACTTTAAGGGAAGATTTCTGGGATATCAGAGCTACTTTCCTATTAAGTATGGATGGTATAAATTATCTCACCTATCAGAGACCACCCTCAAGAAGTACTGAGGAGGCAGCGGTTCGAAGACCGGCACGAACAGCTTCACATGGTGCTCGTCTTTACAGTACTTCTGCTTCAGCAGGAAGTACTCGTGGTGGAGGATCACCTCTGAGTCGACATCTTCCACCAGGATCCAGAATGCTTCCGATTGACCGTGGACCTGGAATATGAAAAAAATAATTTTAATTCCATCATCACTTAGGTTTTCAGGTGTAAGATGACAAACAAATACAGTTTTTCCGCATAATTCCGCATATATATTGATATCATTCATCACATAAACATCCATACATACATACTCACAAACTTTCACACTTTATAATATTAGTATAGATGTCAAATGTTCGCGTAAACGTGAGAAAATGATATAGTCGTAACCTTCTCATCCCACTGGAAGTCTGGCGTGATGGTGAGCTCGACCCGGAGCGTGGAGCGGGTGACGGGCTGTATGTGCGTGCTGAGCTCCAGCTTGGGGAACTGGTGCACGTACTTGTGGATCATCTTGCCCAGCTTGGGCGCCCTCACCAGCTCGCCGATCTCGTTGGGCCCGAGCTCGTACAGCTTCTCCCACGGGAAGTTCTTCTTTTCCAGCTTCTTTATTATCTGTGGAAGAAAAAAATACATTCACTTTTAACATTCACATACAAAAACACACATTCATTGTACATAACAGAAAAATCATCACGTAGAATAAGTACATTTGGGTGAAAAACAAAATAAAAACAACAAAAAAAACAAAATAAAACAATTTTTTTTTCGCTTCACCCTAAAGTACATAATAATTATGTGATATTATAGTATTTTAATATTGTAAAAAAAAAATTCAAAAGAGCAACAGTTAAGTTCCCCTTAAGTTTTTCTTAACAAAACTGTCGTAACCATAACTTCGAGCTTCCTTACGGACTTGCGTACTGAAAATTACTATAACTAACTGAATATATAATAATTATTACATAAAAACTATGAATTAAAAGTGTTGGTAATTTTTTTTTTTTAATTTGTTTGTTATTTCAATATATTGCCAGTTTCCACAAACTTAGTATCTAAAGTATCTCACGTTCACCATTTTGAATACTGCGTTACAATTTAGTACCAAACTAACAAACAAATGTCACTCAATGTGACAAAAACTAGAATAAAGAATAGCATAGAAGTGTTTATAATTCAAAACATTTTAAATAGCTTGATAATAAAAAAATTAAAATAACCTCTTCCGGCATTTTTCTGAATTGCCTCAATGGCGACATGGACTGCCACATGCGGCGGTCCACCATCTTGCAGAGCGCCAGCGTCTTGTCCACTAACTGGGCCCAGCCTGTGGGGGAAATCAACATATTAATATATATTCAGTCCTCTTTAATATCTTACTATTGGGGGTGGGCTTCCCTTTAATACTACATTTTAGCATATATAAAAAATCGGTCAAGTGCGAGTGTGTCGTACACACCCAGGTTCCATACAATTTAAGAGAGAGAAATTCATTCTATATTTTAAAGAGGAAAATTCGCTTTCTTTTTACTACATTAAAAACAAAAATTGGCCATCACGGCAAAAAATGTGTTTTGTCCATCCCTATTTTTTATTCATTGCTTTTTGACCCCTTGATCCCCCAAACAAGTGAAAACAACTACCCTATGGTTACCTTCCCTTATGATAAACTCGGTTACAATTTAACAATCCCGCGCACCCCCAAGCAACGCAAACAGCGATCCAGCTCCATCCCTATAACCCCCTCCCCCCCATCCCTCCAACCCGTCTACCCTCCCACTCAATATAAACTCACCCCTATGCAGAACAATCTCGAATATAGCTCTCAACAGCCGACAGGCGGACTGCGTGACGTACACCATGTCGGCCATCAGCGCGAACCCCTCCAGTTTGAGCTGCGAGATGTACGCCTGCAGCAACACGTTGATCTTCGCGGAGGGCTCCTCTATGCTCTCCTTTATTGGGATCGGCACCTGATGAAAGGTTTAGGTTTGGTCAATGTAAAGAGCAATTTAATTACTGTATAGTCTATACATATAAATAAAATTGAAGTGTCTGTTTGTAATGTCAAAATAACAGCTTTATACTGAATGCATATGGAATTATATACGGTATTTAGAAGAAAAACACAATTTTTATTTTTTTTGTCTGTCTGTCTGTTCCGGCTAATCTACGAAAAGGCTGGACCAATTTTAAAGGGACTTTCACTGGCAGATAGCTGATATTATAAAGAGTAACTTAGGCTACTTTTATTTTAGAAAAAGAATTAGGGTTCCGCTCAAAAAACTTAAAACGTACCTAGGGACGCACCCGAGCGAAGCGAGGGTACATCCCTGGTGTATAATATATTAAGTTTCTAAAAAAAACATTTGAAAATTAATAAACCTAAAGATAGAATAGTTACTTCATAGATTATTTAAGATGTTTTTTTTATTTTTTATTTTGAAAAAGTGCTTATTTACAAGACAAAAAAAAAGACAATTGCGAGTCTGACTTGCACACTGAGAGTTCCGTAGCATGAAAAATTAAAATAAGTTAATAATTGCAAAAAAAAAAAAAAATTGTGATGTAACTACAAATTCACAGTTTTTGGTTTTGTCCCTTTACTTGTGTTAAGGCATTGCTTTTCGCCAAATTTTATAATTCTAGGTCAACGAGAAGTACCCTATAGGTTTTAATTCCCTTGCGAGTGTCAAAATATATGATATAAACGGCCGTATGTTTTAATTGGTTGGACTAAAAAGTTAGATTTTTTAACATCTCTAAAGATTGCAGAATTGAATATTTAATATTTTCAACTCGATACCTCCCACACGTTCCTGAGAAAAGGAGTTTCAACTCACAAACATATAAACGGACAACGAAGTGATCCTATAAAATTTCCTTTTATATTTAAATACTGAACCCTAAATATCACGTTGGACACCAACAAAACCATAACAAGACCAACCCTCTCCATGAGCTTGTGCAGCTCCAGTTTCTCCTCGTCGCGTACGGCGATGTGTTTGAACTCGGAGGAGAGGCTGAACACTCGGAACAGCTCGATCTCCGCCAGCGTGGGCTTCAGCAGCTGGTTGTACGTCTGCATGGTCTCGTGCGTGCAGTAGTAGTGCGACGCGATGCGGCCCAGCTCCGTCGCCTGGAAGTGTCCCGACTTGCGCTCGTACTTGATCAGCCCCGCCCTGGGTTTGGTTAGTTGAAGGGAATTGTATTAATGACTATGTTGTAACCGACTGCGGCGAAGCCGCGAGGGTTGTGTGTTTGATCTGTATGTATGTATGTATGTTCCCGCGTAATTACTAAACGGCTTAACCGATTTTGATTATTCATACGTCGTTAGATTCGTTTCATCATTAAAAATCACGATGGCTGATCCAAGGCGCCAATTTTTCTTGAAAATAATGAATTTTGTCCGAATAAAATATTTAAAAATAACTTAAGATAAAAAATTATTAAATAAAACTAAAAATATCTGACTGATCAAAACTAATGAGCTATAAATAAAATAAATGTTTGTTTGAACGAGCAATTCTCAGGAACTACTAATTCAATTTGAAAAAATTCTTTTTGCATTAAATAGCCCTTTTATTGAGGAAGGCTATAGGCTATATATCATATAATATCTAGTGTATTCCATACTAACTGTTAAAACGTACCTAGGGACGAACCCGAGCAAAGCGTGGGTGAGTCGCTAGTGTAAAAATAAACTCATCTTACTTATCCAACAAACACGCAGCAGTATGTATGAGATCAGCTCTATGCAGCTCCAACAGAGGGTCCTCTTGCAACTTCTCCGGGGCAATGCCATACAGTGCTGGCTGACGCAGCATCCTTATGTATAGGTATGTATATCCTGTGAATTAAATATGTATTTAATATTACATTTATATATGCCAATGTGTTTATTATTTTGTTCATTTAGAGAAACATCTAGAATGTAGAAATCATGTATTTTTGGATATAATATTGAAGCCTCGTAGCTTACCACGGAACTAGATGGTGCTGTGTGTTAATGTCCCAACATATTTATTTATATTTATTTATTTTCATTGTTTAGTTTTTTAAATATGTATATAACATTAAACATAAAAAAAAACACATTTATAATTCTTTATTTGGATTCTAATACAATAAAACACTACTTAAAATAAAATTAAAAAAAGATATACAAACTAAGCCTCTGTTTCTTTAACATGTACAACAAATATAAAAAAACAACTATGCAAACCTTATTTAATCATACATATATCGCAGGTATATTGTCAAAGCCGTAATATTACGAATTCACTAGTGATATTATAATTAAACGGTAGGTTGTCAATCATCTCCTTTTCTTACAGTATCACGGGACATTTTTAGGTATATTATATATCCCTAAGTGAAATTGTATTGTACGTTTTAACGTTTAGTATAGATTTCTTAGAGTTAAGATATTTTCCCATAGTAAAATATATACTATATATTGACTTAGATAATCAGCTATCATTATACCAAATTTCATCAAAATCTATTGTATGATTTTCTCGTGATGTGTTCCCAGACAGACAGACAAAACTATAGATTCGGCCTCTGTCATCATCATCTTCCTGCCCAATTCGCAATCACTTGGGATCGGCGCATTACTGCTGATAGATTTGGCCTCTGTATTGATAATAATGACTATTTCAATAAGATTTTCCAAAAAATATTTAACGTACAGATTTGAATCAGTTAGAATTTTATTATATGTATAGAAGATAACGAGAATCACTTAATAGACCGATATAAAGCGAAATCTATTGATTTTTCAATGCTTTTACCTTCACTGATGTTTCAATTTCATTTAATGATTAGAACATTTACACATGACAGAAAGGGGTTGAAAATGAAAATGATGAAAATGTGATACATCACAGCTTTGACAATATACCTGCGACACATATACATTTATTAAAACGGTCACCCATCCAAATCACAACAGCTCCCACCATCACTTAACTGTCTATCCACTTACCCAACCACGTGACAGCATCGCGTACACTCTGCACTGAACCCAGCACTATCTCCGCATTGAGAGTGTCCGGCAGCTTGCTTATGAGCTGGGACTCTATGGGCAGTTGCTGGTTGAGGAGTGAGAGGTAGTACTGCAGCTCCGAGTGGTTTGTTATGAGGATACCTGGAAGTTATAGTACATTGTGTATATACATATATATAAATATATATGGGTATGATAAGTCTCCCGTGGGAGTGAGATCTCCCACTTTAAAAAGTAGCCTGTCATTCCCCAGCTCTCCAATTATTCCCACACAAAAAATCACGACAATTCGCCACTCTGTTTCGACGTGAAAAAAGGACAAACAATCAAACACTTTCACATGTACAATATTAAGTAAGAATTTAAGTTGCAAATTTTAGCTTAAAATCGATGTGACCACACTTTAAGTAGAATGTATTAATATAAAAAAAAAGGATCCTTTCTTAGATTTACGCGAATACTTGACATTTTAAATAAAACTATCTTTTTTCGACGACAGACTCACCTCTCTACCGTGACCATGATTGCTGTAAATCATTCGAAACGTCGGGAACCAAAAATCAAAATAAATCTGCTACAAAAGCCTGATGCATGATAGTTTTATTTAAAAAAAAAAAAGGATCACACACAGTACAATGCAAATATAGCAGAAGTGGGAAGACGGCTGACCTTCCCCCTTGGTGTCGTACTGCGGGCGGCCGGCGCGGCCCAGCATCTGCAGCACGTCGAGCGCGCCCAGCTCGGCCCAGCGCCCGCGCTCGGCGCTGTACACCTGCGTGCCCTTCACCACCACCGTGTGCGCCGGCAGGTTCACGCCCCACGCCAGCGTCGCCGTCGACACCAGCACCTGCCACGCACATGACCCGGATAACCAGCTATGACCATACCAAATTACATCAAAATCCCTCCAGTGGCTTTTCCGTGATGCGGTAACAGATTCGGCCTCTGTATCGATAATAATGACTATTTCAATAAGAATTTCCAAAAAATATTTAATGTACAGAATCGGCTTAGCTACAATCGGGGATCAGGGTAGTACGACGACGACGACGACGACGTCGACGATTTAATATAACTAATTCATTTTATTTTTAAATAAATTAATTTATTATAGTCTTCGATAATTCTTTACAGGTGTCACTTTTAATTTAATTATGTAATTTTGTTGTCAACCATTCCACTTGTCGGGATTTCTGTTAACATTGAAGACCATCACTAACTAAATACATACATATTTAAACTAAACCGGAATGGGGTTACAATTGGGGTTACATCAACATTTTTATTTATAATTAAAAAAATACTTCCATTTGAAATCGGTAAAAAAAAGAATTTTTGGTAGTATGACCACCCATGTGCTATCGACATAAAAAAAACATACATACAGACGAACATGGAACCTCCTCCTTTTTGGAAGTCGGTTAATAAGTAAATAGCAACTACTTGTGTGCAATGACCTGATTCCTTCCAGCATGTTCCATCGCCTTCTCGTACACGATATCGTTCATCACCTGGAACCTCTTGAGCGCCTTCTTCTCCGTCACACCTATATACTGCTGCTCCAAGGCTACCGGTCTGGAAATATGAAAAACATATTTAATTTTATTTATCTATACATATGGGATAGGCATAGGCAGTGGTAGCCCAGTGGTAACGCGCTTGCTTGGGAAACCGCGTGAAGCGGGTTCAAATCCCGGCTCTCGCACCTCTGATATTTTCATGTGCGAATCATTTCTAACATGATTACCACTTGCCTTACGGCGAAGGAAAACATCGTGAGGAAACCTGCATGTCTGAGAGAACCTAGCAAGTTTTCGAAAGACATGTGAAGTCCGCCAACCCGCACTTGGCCAGCGTGGTGGACTATGGCCTGATTCCTCTCGCATTGAAGGGAGGCCCACCCCCAACAGTGGGACGTTAAAAAAGGGCTGAATATATACATATGGATGTCTATACAAAAATTGAGTAACTCGATGTTATCAGTGAATAAAATGATGTATAATTACATTCTGTTTATATTTTATAATTAATTCTAAAACAATTAAAAGCCTTTTATTTGGTCACCCAATTTCAGCTTTCCATTTTAAATATAAATTTGTAAATCAATATATACAATATATTTATAATCTATCCATATAATAAAATTGTAACTAAGCCGAATCTGTACATTAAATATTTTTTGGAAAATCTTATTGAAATAGACATTATTATCGATACATAGGCCGAATTTGTAGTTTTTAGGATTTTTATCTGTCTGTCTGTTATCGCATCACAGAAAAACCACTCTTGGGATTTTGATGAAATTTGATGTGGTGATAGCTGGTTATCCGGGTCAACATATAGAATACTTTTTACTGCGGGAAAATATCTCATCTCGTGAGAAATCTATACTAAACGTTAAAACGTAAGTAGGCACGAACCCTAGCGGAGCGAGGGTGAATCGCTAGTTATTAATATTATCACAGATTACATAATACTACTCATACATATACCTCATTTCAACAAAAATATATTAGGCGGCCTTAATACGGGCTATTTTTTTCGTAACTAAGCGATAGATGGCGTTAAATTACAAATTGTCACTATAATTTTTGTTTATAATGTGTATGTATTTAAAGTTATATATGTGTAGTGTATCAACTATCTGGTATCCATAACACAGGCCTCGAAGCTTACCATGGAACTAGATGGTGTTGTGTAATTTTATCATCAGAAAGCGACTGGCCGCAGACATCAGCAACATCCAGGATGAGCAGGAGAGCCTGCATGAAGAGGCCTTGGATCACCAACAGAAGGTGGACTCCTGGCTCCGCACCAACCCCATTGACACACGGGGGGAGGAGAGGGAGCAGAGAAGGCCTGAAGGGGAGCGACACCTCCGGTTCGACGTAAGAGGGAGATCGCCCACGCCGACCAGAACGAGGCCAGGGATTGAGCAGTTGGCTGAAGCCCTGGAGAAGATGGCTAGACCCAGGATAAGATGCACCGACCTGCCGATTTTTTCTGGAATAGCCAACGAGTGGCTGTCGTTCAGAGCAGCCTATCAAGATTCAACGAAGATATACCAGATATCACCGAACGAGAACCTGCAAAGACTGAGGAGCTGTCTTCGGGGAGAAGCAAGAAACGTCGTAGCCGGCCTGTTACACGCCGCTACAGATCCGGACGTCGTGATGAAGACCCTCGAACAGTGCTTCGGGCGGCCTGAAGTCATCATAGATCAAGCCTTCCTAGAACTGAAGAAGCTTCCGAGACCTGGGTCATCAGCAGTAGAGCTGAACAGCTTTGCAGTGAAGGTGCAGAGCATCCTGACCAGCATCCTGACCAGCATCGGACGCCAGGGTTACCTTTACAACCCAATGCTGGCGAGGGAAGTCCTGGACAAACTGAGTCCTCACATCAGGGCACGCTGGTGCGACTACGCCGAAGAACAGGAAGTCACACTACACCCAGAGATTGTAGTGCTGTCTCGCTTCCTCATGCGCGAGGCAGATCGGGCATTGAAGTATGCATATGCCCCACCCACGAGCGTCTCGACACCTGCTGTTACCCGGAGGGAGACCAGACCCCCGATGAACACCGGGACCCAGAGGAAGAAGATGAGCGCCGTGTACAACGTGACTGAAGCTGAAGAGGAACAAGTCAGCTCATGTCCTAGCTGTGGGCAGACACATGCGCTGCCACAGTGTCCTAAATACAAGGGACTCACACTAGAGGAACGTTGGGAACTGGTGAAGGAGAAGCAGTTATGTTTCAAGTGCATAACTAAGAAGCACAGGCGCCTCAGCTGCAAAGCGAAGCTCTGCGGCGTGAACGAGTGTCGCCGCCTACACCATCCGACCCTACACCGAGAAGAGAAGACGCCTAGACCCTCGACAGGTGAAGCCGAAGCCGTGCTGTCGGTGGCAACCAACGCCACTGTGTCGACTCGAGCGGTGCTATTGAAGATGTGCCCAGTCACCGTCGTCGGGCCACGGGGGGAGGACAGAACCCATGCTCTGTTGGACGAAGGGGCTACCATCACCCTCATCGACGAAGAGCTGGCCAGGAAGATCGGCGCCGAGGGACCTCTCACACCACTTCACATGCACGGAGTCAACATGTCGCAGCACGAGGAAGGCAGTCAGCTGGTCACGGTGCACTTGAGGGGGAAGGATGGGAAGAGACACAAGCTTCGGGCGCGAACTGTCAAGAACATGAAGCTTCACCAGCAGTCCATTCCCAGCACGCTACTAAAGCAGAAGCACCTGCAGGACCTGCCAAGGGAAGAAGTGTGCTACGACCGGGCACACCCTGGGATCCTGGTGGGGACAGATCACTGGGAGTACATAGTGTCCCGAGAACTGCGAGTTGGGGGCCCGAATCAACCAGCCGCCTCCAGAACGCAACTGGGCTGGGTGGTACATGGGACAGCACCACGCAGCATCATCCACAACCAGAATGGAGTGCTTCATGTTTTCACTCCTGAACCTGGTGTAAGCTTGAACGAGCAACTGGATCAACGCCTCCATGACTTGGTGGAGGAACACTTCCGTATCGACGCGCTCGGCATTGCTCACAAGCCACGAGTGAGCGATGGGAACGCCCGGGCCACGAAGATCGTCGAACAGACCTTGAAGAAGATCGAAGGTGGATACGAGGTAGGACTGCCCTGGAAGCAAGACGACGTAAGGATGCCGCCTAGTTACGACGCAGCACTTCGCCGCCTTACGAAGATAGAACAGAAGATGGATGCCGTCCCGACTTTCGCAGAAGAGTACACCAGGCAGATAGACAACCTGCTGGCGAAGGGATACGCAGTGCAATGCGACGGCACGGAACGTTCTAGCGCAGTCTGTTGGTACTTACCTCACTTCGCCGTGCAGAACCCGAACAAACCTGGGAAACAAAGACTGGTATTTGATGCAGCAGCCAAGAGCCGAGGAGTCAGCCTCAACGACCATCTGTTGGAGGGACCTGACCTGCTGACGTCGCTTCAAGGCATCCTGTTTCGGTTCAGGGAGCGACCGGTAGCCATTACTGCCGACATCCAAGAGATGTTTCTCCAGGTGAAGATTCGGCCAGAAGATCAGCCAGCACAACAGTTCCTGTGGAGGGGCGCCGACCGAGACAATCCACCTCGCCACTACAAGATGACGAGCATGATATTCGGCGCAGCAAGTTCACCCTTCATGGCTCACTACGTGCGGAATCACAACGCACAGGAGCACGCTCAGACGCATCCTCGTGCACTCGAAGCAATTACAAGGAGTCACTACATGGACGATTTGGTGGCAAGCTACGATACGGCAGAAGAAGCTCGACGCGCCATTAAAGAGATCCGGGAGGTGCACGCAGTTGCTGGATTCACACTACGTGGATGGAATGCCAACAAGAAGGAAGTGATTGGCGACGTGCCCACGCAGCTGCTGGCGACATCACCGACCCGACTAGGAGGAGACGGGCCCGAGAATAAGATACTTGGCCTGCAATGGGATGCCGAACGGGACGAGCTGGGGTTCAACACCTCAATGAACCGAGTTCCTGCGGAAGTACGCGCCCAGACCCGTCCGCCTACCAAGAGAGAAGCACTCAGCGCGGTCATGTCTATATATGACCCCCTAGGTGTGCTGAGCCACTACACGATACGTGCGAAGATCATCCTGCAGAGTCTCTGGCGCATCAAGATGTCATGGGATGAGCCGATTCCTGCAGAAGAAAACGAGATGTTTGCGGCTTGGCTGCAACAACTACCTGACCTGACCTGCCTACGACTGGGACGCTGCTACGCTCTGGAGGATTGCCAAGGCCTGGAGCTGCACGTGCTGTGTGACGCCAGCGAACAAGCCTACTCAGCCGTGGCTTACTGGCGTATCACTCGACCCGACGGTACCATCGACGTGAGCCTCGTGGCCGCCAAGGCGAAGGTGGCTCCAAGGCGCACACAAACCATACCTCGCCTAGAGCTACAGGCGGCAGTTATCGGCGCAAGACTGGCCGAAACTATCAAGAGAGAGCATCGGGTGGAGGTCCAGAGGACGGTATACTGGACAGACTCCACGACAGTGATCCATTGGATACGACACGACGCGCGAAGATACACCCCGTTCGTCGCGCATCGGCTGGGAGAGTTAGCCGAGCTCACCCAACCTGGCGATTGGCGATGGATCCCAACCAGCGACAACGTAGCTGACGACGCCACACGATTTGCGCACACTCGCATCACCAGTGAAGATCGATGGTTCCGAGGGCCGGAATTCCTGCGACAGTCGGAGGAGCTGTGGCCGACCGAGGGAATACCCACAGAAGAGGAGGAGGTCCTGCTGCACGTGGCCGCAGAGGACGGGCAGGGCGACGAGTGGTTGCCGGATCCTGCACGCTTCTCCAAGTTCGAGACACTGGTTAGAGCGGCTGCGAGAGTGCTAGCGTT
This sequence comes from Argynnis bischoffii washingtonia, assembly GCA_033884665.1. NCBI lineage: Eukaryota > Metazoa > Arthropoda > Insecta > Lepidoptera > Nymphalidae > Argynnis > Argynnis bischoffii. The sequence continues at coordinate 1,024,887 of JAEMGE010000032.1, forward strand.
CGTAGATAAGTGTCGGCGTCGAGCTACTGGGTTGGAGTATCGACACATTGAGGAGGCCGAGCGCGCCCTCATACGCCGCGCTCAAAGAGATAGCTTTCCGGACGAATTGCAACGAATAAAGTCGTCTCGGCCTCTATCTAAAACGATTCGACTGTTTCGGCTGGACCCAGTGTTGGAGGAAGGTGTGCTGCGAGTGAGAGGCCGCATAGGAGCTGCCACCGCACCGCTCGAGATGAAGCGACCCATCATTCTCGACGGACGCCACCGCATCACCAAACTTATCGTGCTACGCGAGCACTGCGCTGCAGGTCACGCCAACCGTGAGCGTGTGACCAACGATCTGAGGCAGCGATACTGGATCATTCACTTACGACCTACGGTGCGCACTATAGAGAGAGAGTGCACCCTCTGCACAGTGCGACGAGCGAAGCCCCAGGTTCCGGCAACGGGCGACCTACCCCGAGCTCGCCTCGAACCGTTTCGCCGCCCCTTCACTCACTGTGGCGTGGATTACTTCGGGCCCATGATAGTGAAGGTGGGACGACGTCGTGAGAAGAGATGGGGCGCGTTATTCACATGCCTCACATCGCGCGCCGTACACCTAGAGATCGTACCGTCGCTGTCAACGAGTTCGGCGATCATGGCGCTACGAAGGATGGCGGCAAGAAGAGGATGTCCGAGTACTATGCACTCGGACAATGCTACGAACTTCCGAGGCGCAGACAATGAGCTACGGGCCGCCTACGAAGAGTGGGCGCCAGCACTGAAGGAAGAGGGCCTGCTGCACCGCATGGAGTGGCGCTACATACCCCCGGGTGCCCCAAACCAAGGGGGCGCTTGGGAACGATTGGTGCGATCCGTTAAAGTCGCACTAGCCGCCACCTTGAAGGAGAAGGAGCCAACAGAGGAAGTACTGTGGACTCTGCTGGTTGAGGCGGAGTATTCTATCAACGCCCGACCCCTGACTCATGTGAGCGTGAGTCCACACGATCCGGAGGCGTTAACCCCCAACCACTTCCTCTTGGGGTCATCCACCGGCCTACCTACCACGGGACCGTGCACCGACGACGACCGACGCACTTGGCGGGCCAGCCAGGCGCTCGCAGACCATTTCTGGCAGCGATGGGTGCGAGAGTACCTGCCAACTCTCGTTCCTCGCGGCGGACCGAGCGACCACGCCACCCAGTTGCAAGTAGGTGACGTCGTGGTCGTAGTCGACCACCTGCTGCCCCGTAATGTGTGGCCTATGGGGGTCGTGGAACGGATCTACAAGGGACCGGATGGCGGCGTGCGAATAGCGGACATCCGGACGCGGACCGGGATCTTCAGGCGTCCCGTCACGAAGCTCGTCGTGCTGGTGAAGGAGGAGGCTCGCAGCGCTACGCCGGGGGGGAGAGCTGTTGCGGACGACGAGCAGCATCACGTGACCCGGCCGAGCCCGACGGCGAACGCGTCGGCCCGAGGGACGGCGATGATTCCCGACGCCTTACGATAAGGCCCGAATAACGTAGTCGACTAAACAATAGAGTTAACTTATGTAAATAGCTCGTTCGGTACTAACCTATTGTGCGTATAGAAGTAGGAATAAGTATTGTAACATTTTGATGTATTTGGGTGTTCCTGTGGTTGAATTGTAACGTCGCTTAAATAAGAAGAAAGAAATAAAAGGAAGAAATTTGGAAGTATTAATTCTTGTTTCATTTATACAGTCTACGACAAGTACTATTCTTGTTTCATACACATACAGTCCACTACATATAGATAGATATCAAATATTCGCGTAAATCTAAGTTAATATTATTTTAGCATGTGTTTTTAATTAATTTATATTTAGTCATCTTAATCTATACAGATAAATAAAATTGGAGTGTCTGTTTGTAATATTAAAATAACCGGTTTTTACTAAATACATATGGATGTATACACGGACACGGACTTTCACTGGCAGATAGCTGATGTTATAAGAAGTAACTTAGGCTACTTTTATTTTAGAAAAAGAATCAGGGTTCCGCGAAAAAAAATTAAAACCTATGAAATTGTGAACAAAATCCGCGTACGGCGTACGCACCCGAGTAAAACGAGGTTAAGTCGCTATATAATCTAAATGAATATCTTAGGAGTAGCAAGCTACTATTTATGTATAAACATAGCTAACCGTGAAAACGTACCTAGGGACAAACGCGAGCGAAGCGAGCGTGAGTTGCTAATTAAATAATATTAATTAATCAACAATAATATAATGATCAAATTTCGTTCTGTATTGCAATATTTACTTTTTAATCGACATTGCTTTGATAATTATTATTTATATACATGTGTATTATAGATATTTATATACATAATTATCATTTGTAAATTGTATTGCTGCTAATATTACTTATTATGTTTTTTAAAATCTTCATAATTGTAAAAAACGGACACAACAATATGCAAGTTGTGTTTGCTTTCAAACGGTTATGCATAACTGTTTTGTATTTGATTATTTAATTTAAATCATTTCTTGTAAAACGTATAATGATAACTAGCAAACCTTATTAAAATAAATGAATGAATGAATAAATGAATGAATGAATGAATGAATGAATGAATGAATAATCTTACCAGCGGCGGCGATGGCCCTGCTGGCGGGCAGCCTCCCCGCGCGGCTGAGGACGAACGCATCATCTAGAAGTAACGCTCGTTCTGCTGGTTCTCCACTCTCGTATAATTCTTCTGCTCTTTTTGCTGCTGATTCTGCTGTCTGGATGAGAAAGTTGTTTTTATAAAAAAAAAAAAACTAGCGACTCACCCTCGCTTCGTTCGGGTTCGTCCCTAGGTACATTTTAACGGTTAGTGTGAAACACAAACCTTTGAATTTCTCGGCTTTAAAAAAATCGCATCAAAAACCGTTGCGTAGTTTTAAAGATCTAAGCATACATAGGGACAGACAGACAGCGGGAAGCTACTTTGTTTTATACTACGTATTAATAATGTATTTTGTATTTCTGTACATAATATAACGTTTCAATAGTTTAATAAGTAGACATTTGTGATTGATTCCGACATCTTCAACAATCATCATCATATTTCAGCCAATTTACACAAAATTTTAGTTAATCATACACTTAAACCTTTCTCATGAATCAGTCTATCTATTGGTGAAAACCGTTTGAAAATCCGTTTGGTAGTTTTTGAGTTTATCGCGTTCATACAGACAGACGCGGCGGGGGACTTTGTTTTATATGTAGTGGTGTACATGTTTTTCAGTATCTTTCACGATATCGCAGTAAATGATTTTTTTCTTCATCCTCGAAGATTTCTTACAAAAAATAAAATTAATTTTTGCAAATTTAAGTTTTTATAAAACATTTGCATTTTTATTTTTATATATCCATTAATTTATGGCTATTTATTACATAATAATAATTTTACCAATTAATATAACTCACCTCTCCAGCGTTTCTGTCTTGTGGCGCCACGCGGTAAAGTCCCCTCGCGCCGACGTTGTATCGCACCCACTTGTGCTTACCGAGTTCCGGTATTACCACTGGAATATAGTAGAAAATGGTAGCATATGGTAGAAAATGGTAGCATATGGTAGAAAATGGTAGAATAAATGGAAATAGTAGTTTTGATATTTATTATAAGTTCTATTAAAATTTCTATATATCGGAAAAATATAGTAAATAATGTAGTGATTGATTAATTAATGATTAAATAGTGTAATTTTATAAAATCGCTAATTAAGTCAAATTATAATTTTGAGTATATATTAATCGTAGATTTTTCTAAACATAATATAAGGTCTTTACCAAAAAAATATACATACTCTCAGTGTCATTCATCCAGATTAAATAAGTGATATTTTCCAACCATCTTGACGTGTGTTTCGTATCGTTGACAATATCGTACCTAAACAAATATCATACATTTAAATTAAAATTTGATATGAATATTTAAATTAAAAAAAAAACATGTATGTGTACTTATGTACGCACGTAAGAAGTTATACTTCTTTGGCGTAACAGAACAAAAATAGATAAAGATTTCATCTCGTATGTCATAACTCTGTTTGTAAAAGGAATGCAGCTAACTTCATCATGTCGCTTTTTGTCTGTCGGTGTGCGCACGCATCTTAAAAATGTTATTCTCATAATTTTTTCCAAACGTCCTAAAAGAAGTATAATTTCAAAAATGTTGAAATATTTAGTCTTTAGTGTTCTGACATTTTAGTTTTGTAAATTATCAGATTTCAGATTTTTCTTCTAGATATTTCTATGAATAGCAAAATTCTATGTTAAAGGAAAAAGGTATAAAATTCCAAACGCGATTAGACATTCTATAATCGCTATCGCCGATAGAAAACTGAATGCATACAACATTTCTTATCGTTATGTCACGTGTTATGTATATAACGGCTTCAACGAAACAGGTTTAATTTATTTATTTATTTGTTAAGGATCTCCAACAGAAGTACATATGAAAATACAAAAAAAAATAGTAGCTCTTTGGACAGTGTTTAAAATGTACCCCCAATTACTGGAAAACACAACATGCACTAAAACAGTGTTGTTAAAAAACTTAAACTTAAATTAATATATGATGATATTTAAATTAATTACTGATTAACAAAAATCAAATTAAAAAATTATACAATTAAAAATAAAATGAAATGACGTAAAATAATTTTGTTATGCGAAATATTTACATCACGAATAAAAAGCGTAACATTTCTTTTTAAATTTACTAAACGTGTCGAAACCCATGTCTGCTTTAATGTTTGTGTATTGTGTGTATAAGACTATAAGTCAGACTTATTAGGAATCGGCAAAAATAAACATATGTGTTGCTCTGAAATACAAAGAAACGACATTAAAAGTTATTGCCAAGTTTGTCGATTCCTTTTCACAAACTAAATTATTAGGTAATGCTTTATAACTTCACAGTTAAAAATGTTTTTTACTATGACACTCAATGACTTTTCACGCTTAATCCGCTAAACTGATTTAGACGATGTTCGGTATAGAGATAGTTTGAGACCCTGGGAAAGACATAGGATAGTTTTTATCCCGGAAATCATCCCTTAAGGGGTTGAAAAGGGCGATGAAAGTTTGTATGGGGAATCATTTCTCAAGTTAGGGATATATTATTTCTATACCTATGTATGTACATATATAATTTATTCAAATTTAATATATAGATATTAGAATAGTAACATATTAAAGTGATCTTATATCTTTTGTATTGTATGCAACATGTCGCAACAACAATTGGAAAACGATTTTTTGAAGTTTTTTTTAATGCCTCGCCTTAATTTTTTTAAAGCTAAATTTCACTAAAGGACCAGTGAAGTGAAAATTGTTATTAAAATGATGCATAAAGTACTTCTTAATCAAAAAAATTTAACTTCAGTTTTCTATTAGCTACTTTTATTAAAAAATTAAAAAGAGCTTTTCAAATATATTAAGTCCGTTGTTGGGATATCCTTTTAAAAAATATATATATCTGTGCCAGGATATCTCGCTCTTCCGTAGAAAATTTCTTAAATATTGATTATAGAAATTAGAGTAGGTACCTAGTACTAAATTTTTTTTAAATGAATTAGCAAAGAGACCTACGTAAAAACTTAACTTAAAAACGTAAAACAATTATATATCTCTAACATAAAAAAATTAAAGAGTGCGTGTATGAATGAATATGTACACGCGCAAGAAGTAAAATTTCTCTAGGTTATCGGTACTCTTTGTGAAATTCAATTTATGTTTTAAACAATTAGGATAGGTGAGATACTAAAAATAACGCATATCAGGCATATCACAACCATATACTTATTTATAGAATATCATTTATGGAAAGAATATAATATTATATATCATGTGTCAGACAACAACAACGGTTACCATGGCAACAAACGAACTCACCCCTCAAGTCGAGCGTGCGTAAATAAGTTTTACTTCAAAAATGCTTACCAAGTCCCATTCTGGATACTCTCCGTGGTGTTCTTCCACAGTTTGGTAATATTCTCCAATTCTTCCTCAACGACGGGTCCCACGGAGAAGGTGACGGGGATAACCCACTTGGGCGCGGGCGGCGCCTTCGTTGTTCTGACTGTTGTTGTTGTTGTCGGCGCCGGTGTTGTTGTTGTTGAATTTACATCCTCTTCGCTTATTTCCGTGAAATTTTCTGTGGGATACTTATTTCTGTTAGAGATACTTTTGCTTCTATTATAAAATAGTATCTCTTGTAAATGTTTGTCTGATTAAGAATATTTTGTTTTAGTTAACATAAATGTCAGTACGTAATAAACAGAAATACCTTTTAAAAAACACATACCAGGCTCAAAGAACAGCTCATCCAGTTCAGCTCTCAGGTCGAGGGTAAGGAGATGGTTGGTGACGGGCGGCTCCGGCGAAGGGGGAGCCGCCGACATTACAAACCTGTGTTCAAATGTAATAATTTGAAGACACATTTGGCTAAGTTTGTAGTGACCCTACTGGCTGTGCCAGCGGTCGCGGGTTCGAGTCCCGCTGGGGGCATTCATTTGTGTGATCAGCACGAATGTTTGTACTCCAGTCATGGGTGTTTATATTTATAATATGTATGTCTTTAAAGTTATATATATATATATATATATATATATATGTGTGTGTGTATAGTGTATCAACTATGTGGTAGTGGTAGCCCAGTGGTAACGCGCTCGCTTGGGAAACCGAGTGAAGCGCGTTCAAATCCCGCATAATAATATTTTCAATATTAATTTAAACATTACCTCTCCTGTCTAACAACAACGTCATCGCCCGCCACCCTCGCGTACAGCAGCGGGTACCCAGCACGCTCGCACCAGCCGTCCCACGCGTGGGCGGGCGCGTCGTCGGAACTGTCGCGTTGTAGAGCGCGCCACAGATCTCTGGTAATAATAAATATCTTATAATATTAAATGAACAATTTTTGTATATATTATATACTAGCGACTCGCCCTCGCTTCGCTTCGGGTTCGTCCCTAGACAAAAACAAATCTATCCCATGGGAATCGTAGATTTTTCCGGGATGATATATAGCCTTTAACCTTCCTCAGTCAACGGGCTATCTAATGCAAAAAGATTTTTTCAAATCGGATTAGCAGTTCCTGAGATTAGCGCGTTCAACTTAACAAACAAACAAACAAATAAACTCTTCAGCTTTATAATACTATACAAACTATATAATACTACAAACTTTCATTCCCATTTTCACTCCCTAAGACCTAAAGGGATGATTTCCGGGATAAAAACTATCCTATATCCTACCCAGGGTCTTAAACTATCTTCTTATCCATCAAAATCGGTCCAGTAGTTTCGGAGCTTATTCGATACAAACAAACAAACAAGAACTTAAATCATTTCATCTTTATAATATTAGTATAAATGAAATTATTTTGTGTATCTCGGAAACGATTCTAACGATTTGGGTCTAATTATGTATTTAGATAAGGTTTCTCTGAGGTTTCTTTAAAAGTTTTATCCAGATCCGTTCAGCCGTTCTGGCGTGAACTCAGTAACAAACATCCATACATTATACATAGTATAGATTGTTAAATTAAAAAAAAATAAAAATAAAAAATAATAATAAAAGTAATCTAAATATTATATAAACTGAATATATACTCATATAATAAAATAGCTAACATTTTATTATTATACTAATTTTTATTACTAAATTCTATCAGTAGGTATCTCTTCTAGTAACAAGCTCTCTATATCTTTGTGTTAACTAATTAAATAAGTTAACATTTTAGTTGTAATACCATTCTACCCACATTATGTAAAAAATGATATTGTTTGACTAAATATATAAAGTATTAATCTTATTACCTAATGAACTCATATTTTTTTACCGGTGGTAGGACTCTGTCAAGCCTGAGGAGTCCGACTGGATGGGTACCACCCCCTTATCTATTTCTGCCGCCAAGCAACAATGATTGCATTGTTGTGTTCCGGTATGAAGGATAAGGTAGCCAGCGCAATTACAGGCGAGAGGCATATCATCTTAGTCCTCACAGTGACAACGCACCTGTGGTTCTGCAGTTTTGTTACATAAAACTTAAGTGCATGAACCGTAGGTGTTATGGGCGACAAGTATCGCTTTCCATCAGGTGGACTGTCTGCTCGTTTGTCACTGAATCTCACAAAAAAAAAAGGTGGACTGTCTGCTCGTTTATCACTGAGTACCATAAAAAAAAATTTTTTTGATGTTTGTGTACCTATAATACCATATTTTTTTGTATTGTATAAAGTTGTTCACGATGTAAATAATATTTAACTACCTACTTGTAATTTTTCTTCTCATTAAGTGAATGTTATTCTTTTGAGAAATAAATAAATCTTTTAACCGAATAGATTGTTTTAATTGCTATTCATAGCATATGAATCGATGGAAAATATTCGCGCGATTTTAATCGAGTTCATGCGAGTCGATCTTTAAAATATCGAAAAGTATTGTGTACAGTCGTATTGTCAATTATCGATGGCCGGTATTCTGGTGGGAATAGATTTGTTTAATTGTTATGCATAGCATACAAATCGATTGAAATTATTAGCGCGATATTTTAATCGAGCTCATGCAAGCCGATCTTTAAAACATCTAAAAGTATCGTGCAGTCGTATTGTCAATTATCGATGGCCGGTATTCAGGTGGGAATAGATTGTTTTGATCGTTATGTATAGCAAACATATCGATTGAAAATATTCGCGCGATTTTAAGTAAGCTCACGCGAGTCGATCTTAAAATATCGAAAAATGTCGTCCAGTCATATTGTCAATTATGGATGGCCGATATTCTGGTGGAAATAAATTTGTTTAATCGTTATGCAAAGCATACGAATCGATTGAAATTTTTTGCGCGATTTTAATCGAGCTCATGCGAGTCGATCTTTAAATTCATATTTTCTTCTAATAGATACGATCTACTAAAACTTAACTAAACAATACAAAAATCACAACTTACCTATTATTAACAAAACTTACCTGGCGTCAGCGCTGGCGGCGCGGTGCTCGCGCAGCAGCCGCGCCAGCGCCGCGCGCCCCGCCTCCTGCCCCGCCGCTTCGATCGCCATACTCACTATCGCTGCTCCCTAAAAAAAAGGTTTTTGAAGTGAAAACTTATATATGCACGTGTGTTTGTATGGTGAGTAAATCCATGTAAGTCGTCATCGACATGGTCACGTGACGTGTTAACGCTAACACTCAGAGCGCCGATAGATGTCACATAAAACCAGATAAATGGACACAGTTTTAATTTACACATTTTAGTTTAAGATCAAACTATCAATTTGAATGTCCAAAAATAACAACTGTTTGTTTATAGTTTTAAGTTTTCACTTCTGTCGGCGGTCCTTATGACTGCTTTTTTTGTCTTTAATATTTACAAAGGTTCTGTATTATTAAATGACTTAAAACGGGATGTTTCCCATGTTTAGCAATTACTTTTGAGAACTCCCGATATTTCAGCTCTATTAGAAACGCCATGTTTTTGATCACTCTTGGGTTTCCGGTTATACTACCCGTACGGCTATAGTATTCTCAAAAGTAGGTGATAAAAATGTTATATCATAGTGGGGTAGCATTAGCGTCTGGCAATCCAACTGGGCGTGAAGCCAAGAAACACATTGGGAGGTGGCCCACATCTGTGAAAAGGATACTCCTAGTACTTCTCTTCTCTCTATCTCTCTCTCTATCCCTCTTTTTCTCTCTCTCTCTCTTATATATAGGTATATTTTATAATACCTTATGTAAGGACAATTCGTCTGTAGCCGCCTCAATGTCCGCCCTCTCGAGTCTGGGTGAGGCTACGGCTCTCACTGAGTAACTGGAGTCTAGCCTGAATAGAAAAATATCAATACATATAAATAAAATTGAAGTGTCTGTGATTTTAAAATAACTACGTTTTCTCTAAAAGAGTTATTTATAAAATATCAGTAATTAAGCAAACTTTTTTATTTTTTTTTGTCTGTCTGTCTCTCTGTTTTTAAAGTACAACATGTTTGCGCACGCTAGACTTGGTGGGTATGTTGGTGAATGCGTTACGGAAACATGTACGTACGTCTGTTGCCATGGTAACCGTAGTTGTTGTCCGACACATGATATATAATGTTATATTCTTTCCTTAAATGATATTCTATAAATATATGATTGTAATATGCCTAATATGCGTTATTTTTAATATCTCACCTATCCTAATTATTTAAAACATAAATTAAATTTCATAAAGAGTACCGACGACCTACAGAAGTTTTACTTCTTGCGCGTGTACACATTCATACACGCACTCTTTGTTTTTTTTTTATTGTCCCAGGTAAGCTTTAACTGATTGTAATGGGACTTTCACTGAAAGATAACTTGTATGGCTATATAGGATATGTTTTATACCCGAAATATTTAAAGTTCCAGTGGGAAAATAAAAAATTTTTAAAAACTACACAAAAATACACAACAACCTAGAATTTCTAGTAGCAAATAAAGTTTGGTAAAACATCTCTGAATCATGTTTCAAACCCTAAATATAAAGCATTTTAATGAACTTATGACGCTTACAAGTAACACGCATTATATGTAATGAAATGATAAATACTTTAAAAAAAACGACTTCCAGGCATTGAAAAGTAAAAGAATAACTAAACGGGGATTTTCATTTAAAATAGATACTTAATCAGATATTTTCGAAGTCGGTGTGCTTTGATTTGTATTGGCTGGCAAATGGCCCCCCAAATTCACGACCTGTCCCTAATACTAAGAAGTTATAAGAAGGAGATTTTTTGATGTTTATCTTCTTTGGTCCAGTGTTCAATGAGTGAAGACAAATCAATGGAGAGCAACTTGACGTAATAGCTTACGACGACTTTTACATACTGTGCCAACAGTCGCGGGTTCAAGTCCCGCTGGGGGCATTCATTTGTGTGATGAGCACGAATGTTTGTACAGTCATGGGTGTTAATATTTATAATATGTATGTATTTAATAAAAACTATATATGTGTAGTGTATCAATTATCCGGTATCCATAAGCCTAGTAGTTTACCATGGAACTAGATGGTGCTGTGTGTTAATATAACAACATAATATTTATTTATTTACCTAAGAGCAGGTAGCACGTGGTCCAATAACAACGCGTCCTGCTGTCTCTCTGCTGGAGCTCCGCTAATAGCGGGAGCTTTTTCTCCTAAGACGGAGGTCAGGGCTTCGAGAAGCCACTGAGAGCTCCACCAGCGAGGGGAAACTAGGCCTCCGAACCACTGTGTGACAGAAGAGAACATTGTCAATTTTTTTTATTTTACGAGCCACTGTGTGAAAGGATTGTTATTTTTTTTTATTTTACACGCGCACACACAAGAACGAACAAACGCACGCACACACACATACACACAATCTTTTTTTTCTAGTTGCTAAAACACAATTTTCTAGTTAAAGAGTTAGGGCTTTATACATTTGTTACCATTCTGTTACTGGGATAAAATCAGGTTTTTTTATATCCCATCCCATACTCACATATCCTATCCTATTAATAATAATGACCTCACGACCGATTCCGGCCACGGCGGCCAATCTCATTGAGACTAGCCAACTGCGCAGGAGATATTATAGTGCAGCGCGTGGGAGAGAGAGCGCAGACACAACGTGCACTCTCTGTCCCTGTCACTCTCATACTCCGGCGGGACGACACGAGACACGACCGGTGAGAGTGTCGGCGCAGGACCGACGGCTTTACGTGCTCTGCCTCGGCGCGGGGGTGAAACACCGCCAACTTCCCAACTCCAGGCTGTTACTGAGGCTTACTATACAGAAAGACTCAATAACTAAACTTGGCCCGACCCGGGACTCGAACCCAGGACCTCAGGATGTGCAGCCGTACATGCAAGCCACTACACCACCGAGGCAGTGCCTATTCTATTAACCCCTATGTATTATCAAACAAATTATTATAACCAAACAGATAATTACAATTTACCTGTTGAGCTAATAGCCTCGCTATGCCTTTTGTATCAGACAACATGGATGGCGCTAACGTTATTAGTCCCCATCCTTCCGAATACTGACTCCCGCCTTCCACTACCACAATATCTGGAGAATAAATATTTAACATTAATATTGAAAGTTAGTTATTGTAATTATAAAAAATCGGCCAAGTGCGAGTTGAACTTACGTTTTAGCTATATCAGCTAACGGATATTACTATAATAAAAAAAATACTCTAATATTATGCTCTTTCTCCCTTCAAGGAGAAAAGGGCTAATGCTTAAAAGTACAAAAGAATATAGTATTATTTTTATTATTCACTAGCGACTCACCCTCGCTCCGCTCGGGTTCGTCTCTACTTACATTTTAAAGTTTAGTATAGATTTCTCAGAGATGAGATATTTTCCCGCAGTAAAAACTATCCTATATGTTGACCCGGATAACCATTTCATCATACCAAATATCATCAAAATCTGTCAAGTAGTTTTTCCGTGATTCAGTAACAGACATACAGACAGACAGACAAAAATTCTAAAAACTATAGATTCGGCCTCTGTATCGTTAATAATGTCTATTCCAATAAGATTTTCCAAAAAATATTTAATGTAGAGATCCGACTTAGTTACAATTTTATTATATGTATAGATATATTTTATTTTCCAAAACAATATCAATTTAGTTAATACATAAATATATATATATATATATATATATATATATATATATATATATATATATATATATAATTTTCCTTGTTTTTTAAAGAAAGTAAACAATCTGTGGGGCAAAATCGAGAATAGTAGCATAAAGAGCACATCACACTACTATTTTTCACTTCCCCATTTATTTTGGCGGACTCCGTCTATAAAATTTTTTAGTCTCAAGATTAGACTAAGACTTAGTTTTGTAAAAAGTTAGTTAATTCAACTTACCTATAAAGAAAATCCGAAAAGATAGTTTTATTTAAATGTCTAATATTCGCGTAAATCTTAAGAAAGTTTTACCCATAAATTTAAAAAGTATAACTTACCAAACTTAGGTAATGGGTAAGAAGTGTTTAATTCGAAGGCGAAGAGTTGGATGGTCTTTTGTACCCATTCTAGTAGCGGTCTGAAATTAAAATATGGTTTTAATTAATAAAATCGGAAAAGTGCGAGTCTGAATCTCATACTGAGGGTTCCGTAGCATGAAATAAAAAATAAGTTTATAATTGCAAAAAAAAAATATATGTGATATATATATATATATATATATATATATATATATATATATATATATATATATATATATATATATATATATAGGTATAGATTTGATCCCCTTGCGACTTGCGAGTGTCAAAATATTAAAATCATATAATCATCAAAATATTAATAAGTAGGCCATATATTTTACATTGACTTAGAATTTCGATTTTTTCACAACTCCAAAGAATTGCACATCTAACTATTTGATATTAATTTCAACTTGATATCCATTCACGCGTTCTTGAGAAAAAGGGTCTTGAGAGACAAACAGACAGACGAACAATGGATTGATCCTATAATGGTTCTTTTTTCACTTTACGGTACGGAACCCCAAAAATAAATCTCGGAAACCAAAAATCAAAGTAAACCCGCAAAAATAGTCGAAGAAATAGTTTTATTTAAAATGTAGAATATATATATAATATATTGAATGTTATATAATATTGAAGTCGGATAAAAATGGTTATTAAGTTTTATAGGCATACGCAGTCTAAATTGTTTAAAATAAAGGAATAAAATGTATGACAAAAAGATCTAGTGAGGCACCCGAGCAAAGCAAGGGTAAATCAGTAATTAAATATAGAACAAGTAAATATAACTTACCCAGATTCATCCAATATAACTTGTTTGTCACTGTACAGGCTAATCTCCGGTGGAGGTAGCGGCGCGTCGTCCGCCGGGGCTTCAGTGACTGCAACTTCATTGCCATTACCGTTGACTTCATTTCCATTACCGTTGACTTCATTTCCGTTACAGTTAACTTCAGTCAATGAAGGTGCGGCGCGTCGTTGAAGTCGACATACAGCTAACGCCATCATATGAGTGGACATCGGGGGTGAAACTGCGAATTCATCTTGCAGCTGAAAATAATTTACAGTAAAACAAACAACAAACAAACTCTTTATAATAATAATATTAGTATAGATAACTCCTTAAACATAAATAATATTTGAATGTAAGTTTTATATCTATTTATTAATTCTTGTTAATTATTTTCAAACTTACCAATCTATGACCTAAATAAAAGCCAGCCTCCTCAGTCGCGACTATTGGCATGTTTGTTAGAGACACGTGGAATCTGAAATAAAAAAACGTGTGTGTGTACTTATGTACGCACGTAAGAAGTTATACTTCTCTGGCGTAACAGAACAAAAATAGCTAAAGATTTCATCCCGTATGTCACAACTCTCTGTTTGTAAAAGGAATGCAGCTAACTTCATCATGTCGCTTTTTGGCTGTCGGTGTGCGCGCGCATCCTAAAAATTTTACTCTCATATTTTTTCCAAACGTCCCAAAAGAAGTATAACTTCAAAAATGGTAATTGCTTTAGACAGTATCTTTAATGTAACATCAGTTTATACACACAAGGCCACTATCAGACTAATATTTATAAAAGAGCGAATATTTGTCGGCGCAGGACCGACGGCTTTACGTGCTCTGCCTCGGCACGGGGGTAAACACCGCCAACTTCCCAATTCCGGGCTGTTACTGAGACTTACTATACAGAAAGACTAAATAAATGAACTTGGCACGACCCGGGACTCGAACCCAGGACCTCTCGATGTTCAGTCGTACTTGCTAGCCACTACACCACCGAAGCAGTTAGACTATAAGCTGGAGTAACACACAGACTAATGTTAGGGAAGAATCCGACCACAACAAATGTGAGTCGTTGAAACGAAATAAAAATAAACTTAATTCAACTTATATATAAATATATTAGCGGACCCGATAGACGTTGTCCTGTCCGAATTCTTTTCGTTTGGGGGTATAATTGAATTCGAAAATATAACAAATACTATGAGACAAACACACAAAAAAACATCAAAATTAGTCCAGCCGTTTAGAAAGAGTTCAATGATATACACTCGTACAGAAGAATTATATATATACAATAGCGATTCTTTAAATTGACATAACTTTTTTATTTATGAACCGATTGAAATAAAACAAATACTAAATGTTAAGTGAAGCTTACCACAATATATTAGTTAAAACTGCACACAAATCGGTTAAGCCGTTTCTGAAATTACATATTTAATTACAAAATTATTCTTTAGAAGAAGAATAACATCGTGAGAGAACCTAGCAAGTCGAAAGACATGCTCAGTCCGCCCGCACTTGGCCAGCGTGGTGGACTATGACCTGATCCCCCTCGTATTGAGGGAGGCCCGTGCCCAGCAGTGGGACGTTAAAAAGGGCTGAATACGTGGATGTATATATCAATCAATCTCTAGACTTTTCCCTATTTGGGGTCAGCCTTCCACACTTTTTTTTTTTATTACTTACACTGCTCTTGGCAATTTTGCGTAATTTCTGGTGTTAAGCCCATCGTCACCACATCATTGTGGATTATCCTTATCCAGGTAGTCTGCCTCTGCCTCTTTTGCTTTCCTTAATGGCCAAGACTTGTCTCATATTGTCTTCAATACGGCGGTGTATTACGTGAACAAACCAACGAATTATCCCTCATTTTCTGCTATATTTCAGCTACTTTAAATTGAGCCACGGATGTACTTATTTTAGATGTAGATATACATCTACACTAGTATTATAAAAAGGAAAGATTTGTACATTTGTAACGAATAAACTCAAAAACTACTGGACCGATTCAGATGAAATTTGATAAGATAGTTTGACACCCTGGGAACAACATAGAATATTTTTTATTCCAGAAATCATCCATTAAGGTTGTGAAAATGGGCATAAACGTTTGCATAGGGATTCAAATTAGGGACAAACCCGAGCGAAGCCAGGGTGAGGCGCTAGTATAAGATAACCATAACAATATACCTGAGTGCTGTCTCACGTACGGCCGATACACATACGGGTCACCACCGACTCGCTCCAGTCGTCCTCCGAGCGGCCTCGCACGTAGTGTCCCAGCTCACTTAGGTTCGCCGCTGGAACAGACAAAATAATAATAAAAATAATATATTATGTTTATATTCTGGTGGTAGGACTCTGTAAAGCCTGAGGAGTCCGACTGGATGGGTACCACCCCCTTATCTATTTCTGCCGCCAAGCAACAATGATTGCATTGTTGTGTTCCGGTTTGAAGGATAAGGTAACCAGCGCAATTACAGGCGAGAGGCATATCATCTTAGTCCTCACAGTGACAACGCACCTGTGGTTCTGCATTTTTGTTACTTAAAACCTAAGTGCATGAACCGTAGGTGTTATGGGCGACAGGTATCGCTTTCCATCAGGTGGACTGTCTGCTCGTTTATCACTGAATACCATTAAAAAAAAACGGATTTTATCGCGGATTTATTTCGATATATAATTTAGGGAATCAAAAATGAAAAATAATATAATAAATAAAACGTCTGTAACAACTGTATAATGACCTTTTGAGACGTCCAAAACCTTAGTCTCTCCCGTGACCATGTGCGCTGTAAAGCATTCGACATGTCGGGAACTCAAAATCATAATAAATCCGCCAAAAAATTCGAAATTATTATAAATCTAAGAAAGTATTAAAGCTAATGGTATAAATACAAAAACAAAATAAAAAAAACCGGTCAAGTGCGAGTTTCACTTGCACATCCGTAGATTAAAACGTTAGAATAAGTTTATGATCGCAATTTTTTTTTTTGTGATATAGCTACAAAGTAAAATTAATTTAAAAAAATTAATAAAACAAAATTGCTGTAAAGCATTTGAAACGTCGGGTACCAATAATCAAAATAAATCCGCGAAAAAATCCGAAAAGATAGTTTTATTTAAATATCTAATATTCGCGTAAATCTAAGGAAGTATTAACTTACTCTTAGACAAATCATTGACACAGTTGTACGTGGAGACGAAGGCGAGCGCCCCGCCCGGCCCGAAGCC
Organism: Argynnis bischoffii washingtonia; assembly: GCA_033884665.1. Classification (NCBI taxonomy): domain Eukaryota; kingdom Metazoa; phylum Arthropoda; class Insecta; order Lepidoptera; family Nymphalidae; genus Argynnis; species Argynnis bischoffii. The sequence goes on from JAEMGE010000032.1 coordinate 1,041,936, forward strand.
CACGCGCGAGTGCCGCGCGCGGCACACGCTCAGGTCCGCGAGGCACGCGGCGTTCAGACGACCTGCGGGATATATTCATATTATATACTACCCAAAATCTTTTTCTAAAATAAAAAGTAGCCCAAGTTACTCCTTATAATGTTAGCTATCTGTCAGCGTAAGTCCCGTTGGAATTGGTTCAGCCGTTTCGTAGATAAGCCGGAACAAACAGACAGACAAAAAATTTTAAATTGTGTTTTTTCTTATAAGTACCGTATATAATTCCATATGCATTTAGTATAAAGCTGTTATTTTGATATTACACACAGACACTTCAATTTTATTTATCTGTACAGATTCGTTATTACACTAAACGATTCAAAAGAGATTAGCCCAAACAAACAGACAGACCGACAGACAAAAATTCTAAAAGTTGTATTTTTTATGAGTATATAAATAAAACCATCTTTTCGGTTTTAATCGCGGTTTTTTTTTTTTTGACTTTTGGTTCCTAAGACACGCGTGACCATGATTGCTGTAAAGCATTCGAAACGTTTCAGGTACCAAAATTCCAAAATAAATACGCGAAAAAATCCGAAACGATAGTCGTGTTTAAAATATATGACATATTCGCGTGAATCTAAGAAAGTATTAACATTGTATAATTTCACATGCATTTAGTAAAAAGTTATTATTTTGACATTACACACAGACACTTCAATTTTATTAATCTATATGTATAGATTAATATAGCTTATGTCTATATAAATTAAATCCCATAAACATTATAAAAGCGAAATTTCGAATGGATGTTTGTTACTCAAATCACGTCAGAACGGCTGAACGGATCTGGATGAAATTTGGCACAGAGATAGATTGTGTTGTTCTCTCCTGACCGATTCCGGCCACGGCGGCCAATCTCATTGAGACTAGCCAACTGCGCAGGAGATATTATAGTGCAGCGCGTGTGAGAGAGAGCGCAGACACAACGTGCACTCTCTGTTCCTGTCACTCTCATACTCCGGCGGGACGACACGAGACACGACCGGTGAGAGTGTCGGCGCAGGACCGACGCGACACGTGCTCTGCCTCGGCACGGGGGTGAAACACCGCCAACTTCCCAACTCCGGGCTGTTACTGAGGCTTACTATACAGTAAGACTCAATAACTAAACTTGGCCCGACCCGGGACTCGAACCCAGGACCTCAGGATGTGCAGCCGTACATGCTAGCCACTACACCACCGAGGCAGTTGAGAGAGATTGGACAGAGATAGATTATAGCCAGGAATAACACATAGGTTACCTTTTATCCCGGAAAAATGGGTTCCCGTGGGATAGATTTGTATTTGTTTTTCACTAGAGACGAATGAGTCGCTGTTATTTAATAAATATGCTCACCCGCTATGGTTTGTTTGAATGGCGGCACTTTCTTATGAAACTGCAGTACGACGGTGTGCGGCTGGATGTAGAGCGGTCGCATTATCGCTTCTGAAAAATATATGTATCGTATTAAAATAATAAAGCCTTCACTTCTATCGCCATCTAGTGTAATAATAATAATAATATGAGTGATGTTGTATTTTATTGTTTCATTAAAAAAATCATTTAATTCACAAAATTCTATAAAAAAACAGAACAAACAAACAACAGAACAAACTTTTTAGAGTATATGCATACAGAACACATATGCTCTATAAAGAAGAAAATAAACTTTTAATAAAATCAAAGCCAACACATTATTACAGTACACAATTTATATTATAGTACCTGGGCGACCGAGCTTCGCTCGGAGTTCTTTTTTGTTATATCGTATTTTTTAGATAAAAACCCTCAAAATTTGAATAAATACAAAAAAAAAAGTAAAAACTTTGTATTCCGACCGGGACTGGATCCCGGGCATATGTGTTGTCTAACTTGCGCCTTGACCGCTTGCCCACGATGCTTATGCCCGAGCGTAAGAAATTATCGACCATATTCTGCGTGGAATAATGCAAAAGAAAAAAACCGCATGAAAACTCGAAAACACGCATTTTGACATGAGACTAATCTAGATCAATTTTTCGCCCCCGAAAGCCTCCACATGCAAAATTGCAGCGAAATCGAGCCGTTTCCGAGATCGCTGGTATAAATAAATAAAGATATAAATATACAAGAATTGCTCGTTTAAATATATAAGATAAAAGCTTTCCGCGAGATCGATGGGAGTGCATAAAACAAAACCATAGTCCGCCATCTTGTACTTAGAATGACGTCACTTAGCTAATCATGCATTGTAATCCAAACTAAGCGTGTATGCAACATTTCAACTCAATCGTTTGAGGATAACTGCTTTAAAACACAATTGCAAAATTTGATCTGAACAAACATACAAACGTTGCAAGTTAAATAAAAGCTTGCACCATCGACCGAAAAGATATTAGATACACAATCAGCAACAAAAAAAACGTGTACTTGTGTACGCACGTAAGAAGTTATACTTCTTTGACGTAACAGAGCAAAACTAGCTAAAGATTTCATCCCGTATGTCACAACTGTCTGTTTGTAAAGGGAATGCGGCTAACTTCATCATGTCGCTTTTTGGCTGTCGGTGTGCACGCGCATCGTAATAATTTTACTCTCATATTTTTTTCCAAACGTGCCAAAAGAAGTATAATTTCAAAAACGTCCTCACCGAGGACCTTTTAATTATTTTTTTTATGAAAACAACTTTATTTATTACATTTAAGGTTTTATTTACATTGTTATATATTTATCTCAACTAGAACAATCACCTAAACACAATTGGTGACAGTTTTAAGAGAACTTTTGCATGGGATTGTGTATCTAGTAATTTTTCGATCGACGGCTTGTAGAAATAAGACAATCACCTTCAGCCTGCATCACGGGCACCATCTCGAGGTCCTCCCTCCCCGGGGGCGCAGCCTCCGGCGGCGGCGGCGCGGCGACGCTGGCGCGGGGCACGAGCTGGTCGCCCGTCGACACTGATATGTCGTCATCCATTTCTGTTCATACATATTTATTTATCTATATTAATAATATAAAGAGGTAAAGTTTGTGAGTTTGTGAGGTTGTAGGGGGTAATCTCTGGATCTACTGAACCGATTTACATGAAATTTGGTGAGAAGATAGTTTGAGACCCTGGGAAGGACATAGGATACTTTTTATCCTGGAAATCATTTTCCCGGAACTTTATCCCCTTAAGACGGTGAAAATAGGGATGAAAGTTTGTACGGGGAATCAACCTAGCGACAAACCCGAGCGAAGCGAGCATGAGTCTCTAGTTTAGTTATATAATAATAAGATAAATGTTTTTTTTATTGGTGGACATTTTATTTAATTATCTATATATGCACTTATTTTTTTATTGAGTCTACCAACACCACAATTTTTAGTGTGTGCCTTATTTTTTAAATTTAAATTTATTGAATTTGGTCAGATAACCTCTCATAGCTACCATTTGGAGTTTTAAGCACAGGCAAAAGTCAATGATATATATAGTAAACCCAAAAAAAACCAAATCCCGCGGGATACCCACCGGTGTCGTTGTAGAGGGACGCCTTCATCACCTGCACGTGGTGGCTCTGCCGGTGCTCGAGGCGCGCCAGCTCGCTCGTCGGACTCTTCACCCCGAACGCTGAAATAGCAAATAATTAGACTGTTTAAATACTTTTATTCACGTAATTAAATTAAAATCGACTTTCGCCACATTTGACTTTGATGACACGTTTGGCTCAGTTTGCGGTCGCGAGTTCGAGTCCCGCTGGGGGTCTTTCTTTTGCGTGATGAACACGAATGTTTGTACTCCAGTCATGGGTGTGTTTATATTTATAATATGTATGTAATTAAAGTTATATGTGTACAGTGTATCAACTATCTGGTATCCATAACACAAGCCTCGTAGCTTACCATGGAACTAGATGGTGCTGTGTGTTAATGTACCAACATAAAAAAAAAACTAAATGGATCCTAAAGAAAAAGCACTTTCAAATTATCCCAAATATCCAAATTATCAATTTTTTTTCTTTTTGAAACCCCCATTTGAATTATTACAGATATCAAAAAACATAGCCAAATCAATCCAGGCGTTCTAAAATTTCAATTTAATGTAAATTAACTAGCGGCTCACACTCGCTCCGCTCGAGTTCATCACTAGGTAGGTTTAAACGGTTAGTATGGAATAGATTTACTATATATTATATGATATATAGCCTAGCCTTCCTCAATAAACGGGCTATCTAATGTAAAAAGAATTTATCAAATAGGATTAGTAGTTCCTGAGATTAGCGCGTTCAAACAAACAAACTGTGCCTCTTTATGATATTAAAATAATATAAGATTACCAGAAAAATAAATCTAATACACATATATTCACCTCTATGTTCATGATATAAGCTCGGTGCGTCCGCGTTGTCGTCTGTCGTGTCCATATCGAATACTAGAAAAAAAAACATATTTAAAAAAAAACATTAAAAAAAAACATTTTTTTAATAAAAAAAAACCCGGTCAAGTGCGAGTCGGACCCGCACACGAAGGCGATAGCGGTCTGTGACGTCACTTACCGACTCAATTTATTTATCTAAATATTTATCAAATTTGAAACAACTAAAAATATAATTGTATAGTTATTTGAAAATTAATTAAGTTTTCATAGCTTAATAAAGTTTTTTTTTAAAGTTGTATCTTTAGATTAATTTATTTAATTATTGGTTAATGGCCCACTTAGAAGTAGATTAAAATCCACTTCTAAGAGCCAAACATATTTAAAAACATTAAATTAATTTAAAAAAAACCACTAGATAGATTTTGATGAAATTTTATATGATGAAAGCTGGTTATCCAGGTCAACATATAGGACACTTTTTACTGCGTGAAAATATCTCATCTCTGAGAAATCTATATTAAACGTTAAAACATACATATATAACATTTTTATTACCTTTAGATCCGCTTAGGAGATTCAATGAGCTTTGTTGCATATTGAACAGCTCCCCGCATGGCGACCCCCCGACACCCCCGAGACCCCCCAGACCTCCAACACCCCCTAGACCTCCAAGACCCCCGAGACCACCCAGCATAGGTCCAGAACCATTGACTGCGACTCCTGACAAATTCCCCAGAGGGGTTGAGGTTGGCGTCGAAATTGGGGGTTTTTGTACTAAAACAAAACAACAAAACACAGATAAAATACATAATCCTGGCTTTTTAAAAATAAACTGTATATTAAATATAAATAGAATTGACATTTAAAATTCAATAATTCTGTATTAAAAACTCTTTCAATAAATTAGTCGTTTGGACAAGTAATCACTGAGACATACGTCACAGACTTTAACCAACATACTTTCAACATAGGCAGGCCCACATGCAAAAACTAGTATACAATATACCTACATATATAATACATTCTCAGATTTGTAGAAATATTTGACATTTTAAATAAAATCTCTTATTAATCTATCTTCACTAATCCCGTCGGGAGCCAAAAAATAAAATAAATACGCGAAAATATCGGAAAAGATATAAATATAAATATGTTGGTACATTAACACACAGTACCATCTAGTTCCATGGTAAGCTACGAGGCCTGTGTTATGGATACCGGATAGTTGATACACTACACATATATAACTTCAAATACATACATATTATAAATATAAACACCCACGACTGGAGTACAAACATTCGTGCTCATCACACAAATGAATGCCCCCAGCGGGACTCGAACCCGCGACCGCTGGCGCAGAAAGTACAATCATCTGTCACTACAAACTGAGCCAAACGTGCCATCAAAAAGATAGAAGAAGAAGAAGAAGAAAAGATAAAAAAAATCCATACCTGGTGCAGCCGACTTCTGCACACTTTGGTTGACAATTTGTCTCTTCAGCACGTCTGGCGTGTCATCTTCTTCATCAGAATCCGACAGTCCATATTTACTGAAATGCTCCACCTGTTGGTAAACACATTCACATTATTAGTATATACTAATATTATAAAGACATATCTGTAACAACTATATAATGCCTTTGAGACATCTAACACCTTAGTCTCTCCCGTGACCATGATTGCTGTAAAGCAATCGAAACGTCGGGAACCAAAAATCAAAATAAATCCGCTAAATAATCCGAAAATATAGTTTTATTTAAAATGTCAAATATTCGCGTAAATCTAAGAAAGTATTATTAAGACAAGATTTTTTTTTGTTTGTTTGTTTGTATTGAATAGGCTTGGAAACTACTGTACCGATTTAGATGTAATTTGGTAAGAAGATAGTTTGATCCCAGGGTAGGAAGGACTTAGGATAGTTTTTATCCACGAAATCATCCCTTAAGGGGGTGAAAATGGGGATGAAAGTTTGTATGGGGAAGCAACCGAGCGAAGCAAGGGTAAGTCGCTAGTGTAAGATATAAATGTATATAGACAAATAATAATAACAAAATGGACGCGACGCATCGCCCGATCTACATGCAGGTGTACGGGAAGCTCTCCCGTGGCCGACCGATTTTCAACTCAAGCTTTCAAATCCACGAAAAATTTTTCGTACTTCTCACAATTTTTACATTTATGTATAAAAAAGTTCTCAAAAAAAATGTCATATTTGTTATATACATTGATTGAATTAAAAAAAAAAACATTTTTTTTCTCTTTTAAGTATATATATATATATATATATATATATATATATATATATATATATACTTATATATACTTATAAGAGATAGTATATAAATATAAAAGGCAAAAGTGATTGATGTATCAACGCACAGGCCAAGGCCTAGAAAGAAGGTTAGAAAATTGAAATTTCGCCCACGTATTCCTCATATGACGAAGGCATCCACTAAGGAAGACTTTTTCAAAATTCAACCCTCCAGGGGATGAAATGGGGGATAAAAGTTTGTATGAAACTTTTTATTCCTTGGACATATTTGCATGAAATTTCGTATTTTTCGTAGTTTGATCGCGAGCGAAGCCGCGGGTTCTGCTAGTACTTTCACATGCATTTAGCAAAAACCTATTATTTTAGCATAACACACAGACACTATAATTTTATTCATCTGTATAAAAGATAGAACCCACTGACCCTGAACACCCAGCTGCCGGTCTGAGGACGGTACTCGATGAACTTGGTGTCATACTTGTCACAGATACGACGCAATTTGCCCTCGTAGTCCATCTTCAACAATCTGAAAAATAATATTGTGTTGTTAGGATAATTTCTTATTGGTTTATTATTTTTTTAATTTATATTTTTATTTTAAATATAATTATATACAAAAGTATGTATGTGTCTGTTATTCTTTGACACTAAAGCGGCTGGTCCGATTTGGATGATATTTATTATGTATGTATTCAGCCCTGTTTAACGTCCCACTGCTGGGGGTGGACCTCCCTTCAATACGAGGGGGATCAGGCCATAGTCCCCTACGCTGGCCAAGTGCGGATTGGCGGACTTCAAATGTCTTTCGAAAACTTGCTAGGTTCTCTAACACATGCAGGTTTCCTCACGATGTTCTCCTTCACCGTAAGGCAAGTGGTAATCATGTTAAAAATGATTCGCACATGAAAATATCAGAGGTGCGAGAGCCGGGATTTGAACCCGCTTCACTCGGTTACCCAAGCGAGCGCGTTACCACTGGGCTACCACTGCCATAATATTTATTATATGGAGTTATAATTATTATAGTTGTGTGTCAAAGTGTATTTAATTATAATTCACAGACATTCGGACCAGATTTTGGCAACTGTAGCGTAAATCTCACGTGAATAAGGGGGTCTCACAAAATCTCACTAAATCTCACCAAAGGGGAGGGGAGTGGGGGGGGTCTAATTATGAGAAAAACAGCTCGCATAATTTTAAAAAAATAAAATGATATAATATTAGTCCCGCTGAATTTCTTTCGCCAGTTCTTCTCAGGTCCGAGAGCTTCTTCTTTCCGAACCGAACAGTAGACTCATGACGTTCAGCAAAACAATGTAATAATTTAATTCATACATATAATAAAATTGTAACTAAGCCGAATCTGTACATTAAATATTTTTTGGAAAATCTTATTGAAATAGACATTATCCATACAGAGGTCAAATCTATAGTTTTTATAAATTTTGTCTGTCCGTCTGTTACCGCATCACAGAAAAACCACTGGAGGGATTTTGATGAAATTTGGTATGATGATAGTTGGTTATCCGGGTCAACATATAGGATACTATTTACTGCAGGAAAACATCTCATCTCTGAGAAATCTATACTAAAGGTTAAAACGTAAGTAGGGACGTTTTTAATAATAGTTTTTTATCATTCAAGAAAAAATTAAATGAATTATAGTTCCTAAATTATTATTATTTTATATAGATATGCTTTGTCTCTGTTTCTTGTCCTTTTTATGAAATGTAAATATTATTTTCTCTCTGTTTCTTAATATTTATATCCAATAGTAGTATTCATTTTTTTTTTGTTGGTTAAGTTTGTTTGAATAATTATATGTTTTTTTTTTATTTAAATGTTGTGTACAGATGTAATTGGAAAACAAATTAAAATGATATTTTTAGTTTTTTAATACGTAGTTGTGATTTTTATTTAATTTGTTTTCTGTTTCTGTTCCAAAATAAATAAATAAATAAACAAGTATCCGAGTCGCTACTTGAGTCGCTAGTGCCGAGTAAAATATTTAGAATTTGAATGATGTCCCCTAGCCAGTAGTAACAAAGGGCACCTGTCGGGCTCGGTGACGGGCCGGCGCTCCGTCTTGTCGCGCGGCCACACGCGCTCCAGCGTGACGACGGCGCGGCGGTTGAGGCCCGCGCCCACCGGCGGCTTGTTCTCGTCGTCCGGGTAGATTATCACTTCTTTGTTCAGGAAGTGGACTGGAAATGGAACAAAATATATATAAAAATAAGTGTGTATGTATGATGACGACATGCCAGCGGTCGCGGGTTCGACTCCCGCTGGGGGCATTCATTTGTTTGAGCGCGAATGTTTGAACTCCAGTCATGGGTGTTTATATTTATAATATATAGATACGTATTTAAGTCATATATGTGTAGTGTATCAACTATCCGGTATCCATAACACAGGCCTCGTAGCTTACCATGGAACTAGATGGTGCTGTGTGTCAATGTACCAACATATTTATTTATTTATATAGTATAGTTTAGTTCAGTTCGGATCAGTGTGCGAAGATATAAGCATTTACCAAATTCCCTAAAATAAATATTGACAATTGTTCGACTTTATGTTCATTTAGTGCTATTAAAAGTATTTTTTTTTTTTTAAAAACCATTTCTTTTTTCTCGTGATAACGTAGTCACGTGACATTCAGTAAACAATAATTGTGATAGTTTTTATAGATTTGAATTATTTTTGCTTTTTATAAAAATTACTAGCGGCTCACCCTTGCTTCGCTCGGATTCGTAGCTATATACGTTTTAACGGTTAGTATGAAATAGATATACTATATATTTCATATACATAGGTATGAGTTGCTGTGGGTTGTATAACGTATTTTCCCGTGGAAACGAGATAATCTCCCGCGGTAAAAAATAGCCTATGTCACTCACCAGCCCTTCAACTATGTTCACATAAAAAATCACGCCAATCCGTCAATCTGTTTCGACGTCAAAGAAGGACAAACAAACAAACAAACAAACAAAAACACTGATATTTATAATATTAAGTATGGATATTAATAAATTATTATAAAACTCACCCAAAGAATCCAAGTCCATCCCAGCGACGTCTATCTCGCAGTCAAAGAACACGTTGCCGTAGTTCTTGCGACCGATCGTGAGGTGAGGCACGACGCAAGACCCGTCTGGACGTAGGTAGTCTGAAAATATTAATATAATAATAAATAAATGAATAAATAAATAAATAGGTCTCTTAAATACAACATCATAATACAACATCTGCTGTCTGCAAACATAATCAGGACTGCCCAAGCCATTATAAGACCCCAAATCCTCGTGAAAGAAAACCAATATGCCAAAAAGATAGTTTTATTTAAATGTCAAATATTCGCGTAAATCTAAGAAAGTATTAAATACGTCTCTCCCGTGACCATGATTGCTGTAAAGCATTCGAAACGTCGCGAACCAAAAATCAAAATAAATCCGCGAAATAATCTCAAAAGATAGTTTTATTTAAAATATCAGGCATTAGAGTGATATAAATAAAAAAAAAATAGATACAAAAGTTTTAGATAAATAAAATAATAATAGTTTTAAAAAACATTTTATGTAATATGTATATTACCTGTAAAAACCAATTAAATAAGTACACATTTGTAAGTTTCCTCCTGACCATTTAAATAAATTCTTCTTAGAGCTATATTTAAGATAAAATAGGGATTTATAGATTATTTGAAATTAAAAAAAAAATATACTAAAATTTGACATCTACTTTTTTAATCTGTCTAAAGATTTTCAATATAAAATCGTCACAATCAAAGTAGTGGTAGCCCAAAGGCGACGCGCTCGTTTGGAAAATGTGAAGCAGGTTCAAATCCCGGGTCTCATATGTTTTTCATTCATTCCTAACACGATCACCATTTGTCGGTGAAGGAGAACATCGTGAGAAAACCTGCATGTCTGAGAGAACCTAGCAAGTTTTCGAAAGACATGTGAAGTCCGCCCGCAATTGGCCAGCGTGGTGGACTATGGCCTGATCCCCCTCGTACTGAAGAGAGGCCCACGCCCAGCAGTGAGACGTTAAAAAAGGGCTGTTTATTCAGTAAAAAAAAGCATCACAACTCACTGGCGATCTCCTCCAGCGACGGTATGGTGTAGTACCCGGGGCGCGTGAGCTTGACGCCGGCGGGGTGCGGCGGCGCGCGCACGCCCGCCGCGCTCTCGTCCTCAGACACTGTGGGCAAATTCATATATACATATATAAATAAATATGTCGGTACATTGACACACAGCACCATCTAGTTCCATGGTAAGCTACGAGGCTTGTGTTATGGATACCGGATAGTTAATACACTACACATTTATAACTTTAAATACATATTATAAATATAAACATCCATGACTGGAGCACAAACATTCGTGCTCATCACACAAATGAATGCCACCAGCGGGACTCAAACCCGCGACCGCTGGCACAGCAAGTAGGGTCCATACAAACTGAGCCAAACATGTGGTCAAATATATATATTCTTTAATGCACATCTATACTAATATTATAAAGGTGAAGAGTTTGTTTGTTTGTTTGTTTGTTTGTTTGGTTGAACGCGCTAATCTCAGGAACTACTGATCCGATTTGTAAAATTCTTTTTGCATTTGATAGCTCGTTAACTGAGGAAGGCTAAAGGCTATATGGGTAATTTTCACGAAATCCCGAAATTCGGCTATCGTAAAATGACAAAAAATATTGATATTATTTGATATTTATTTTATGTGAATTTGATAGTACTAATGTTACTAGAATTTAATTATATAGTGGTCCCAAAAATTATCGGCGTTTTATAAAAATTATGAGGACATAAAAAAAAATCAAAGTGAGGGAATGACAATTAAGGTGAGGGAATGATTATTGCATACAAGTCATGAAGCTTTTTAAATAAAATTAGTTTTCTTTCAAAGAAATCTTTTTATTAAATGAAATTTTGTTCTTAAACAATAAGTAAGATCAATGAGTAATTCCAGCAAATAACAAAATTATTGCAGCACTCTGGCATAACTCTAGTTTAAACTTATTTTTATTTATTATGGCACTTAATAAAATAACAATGACAACAAAATCCTTGATAACTTAAAGATTCATCTAACTGCATTTTTAACAACAGAAAAACTTCTTATTTTAAACTTTAATCTTATAGATAAAATGAATGTTTAGTATCAAAATCAACAAAACAAAATCTATAACTTAACTGGTTTTTTCCAAACATAAAATACTTCTTATTTAGTAGGTACTATTAAAGAGTGAAATTACCTAGTTTTAAAATTTGTAATCTTAAACAATTCAGTCTCAAAGTTACAATTAAAGTCTTAATCAGATATTTTTAAACTAGTTTAAGTCTTTTATAAAATAACAACCCTTACTGATTAATTTTGGAGGCTCAATCTTCCTCAGAATGTCATGCCAGGCATATAACTGCTCATCTCTGATTTTAGGCCATTTCCAAGATTTAGTTCCTTTTTTCATACAGTTTACTAAAGCGCCTTCCTCAGAAACTGATATTATTTCCCCTGGGTAAACATTTTCGTCCCATTTGATAAGTACATAATCACCAATATTATAAGTGATATTACTATCCGTACAAATAATATCATTTGACGAATGTCCATCATCATAAGATTTGTTTCGTGTTTTTAATTCAAAGGACTTTGGTTTGTCAATGCAACGTTTGGAAGATTAGTAATATCCCATGTGAAAATGTTTACACTTTTCTGCGCATTGACAACATGAAACACTTTTAAATTCCAAGACATTATTACTGAAGACAAATTGACGAATTTTCTGGGTTCCACGAAATGCAGCAATGATGGTTGACTGTTTGACTAAGTCTTCTATCTTCGCGATATTAGCAGTGGTAACTTCGAAAAGCTTTGTTGAAGAACATCTTGCCAACAAAATTTCTTTGAGAGATTTCTAATTTACGATGTCCTTGCCTTCAGCCACCGCTTTATCAGCTGTTCTTTTTAATGTGCCACCCACACCATCAGGAGCACCTTTGCCATGGCCTGGTTCTGAATAATTCCACACAAAAAATGTCGCACCCGGAAACAAATCCTTTAAATGATGATATACTAGATGAAATATGAACTTGTTCTTGTACTGGTTGACAGGACTATCACTTAGCATATGTATTCTGTGAATGTTTGGATTGTGATTTTTAAGCCAATCAAAAACTGGTAATAAGTGTGCCCATACTGCTATTGTATCGTGTCTATTATTTTCAGAAAGAGAACAAAACGTGTAGGGTTTTACAGTGTCATTTTCACGTAAATATAATACTCCTGTATGTAGAGTAACTTGTTTTCTTGCACTTCCGAAATGTACTGCCTGAATCTCTTCGTTATATTTGCAACAATACATTACACATTTGCATGTGTTACGGTCTTTTATGTTTGCCCAAGTCACCCAAAAAGGCCGAAATCTGCAGAAAGTTGTCAAGCTTATTTTATACTCAACTGTAGTCAGGAATTTACTGTGCAAATTTTTCATAGTATCGCATAGTAAACGTTTTTGTTTTACCTGTCCCTTTAACTTTACAAAATCTTTCTTTCCCGGGCACATCCGAGAACTTTCGTCCTTTTCCAAAAAATCTTGAACATCCTTTTTGACCTTAATCAATTTAGCACTGACTTTCCTAAAAACGCTCTTTTTGTAACAATCATGTTTGAAAAACTGTTTTGATAAGCTGAGTAGTTTATGCTTCTTCAAAAGATCGGGTTTTACCATTTCATAGTACTTTTTTTTTTTTACTATGTTTCTTTAAATTACTGTACCTGTCTTTTAGCTGTTTAGTAATCATTTCTGATAGAAGAAGCTTCTTCTTCACAATTTTAGGAACTCGAACGTTCTTTAAGAGAGCTGATACTTTAGCTTCCGGTGAAGTCTGATTAATTTTTTTTTGTCTTTGACATCTCTTACGGTATCTCTCTTTTCTTCTTATTTCTTGTTTCAGTCTTTCCTGTAATCTGAATATTTTTGCATAAAGTATTCCTCTACTTCTTCTGAGTTGCTGCCTTCTCCGATTAACTGCCAGATTTCTTAATTCATCATTATTTTGCATAGGTTCTGGGCTAGGAGGTGGTGTCTCATCTAACAGTCTTGCTAAATTTTTTCGCACTTTCACTTTTTTGTCTCTATATGTTTGGCAATTTTTCTTCCAGTCTTTTCTTTTTTGCCTTCTTTCTCGGGAACTCATTGCGGATATAGGTTTTACTTGACCTTTTTCTTTTTTTTTAGGTATTTCATTCTTTCTTTTTCGCGAAGTATTTCAAGTGTTACAGGATCAGCTTTCATTTTTTCCCTGCGCTTTCGGTCATATTCTTGCTTTTTTTTAATTTAGCTTCTTCTTTGCTTATCTTCTTTTTTCTTGACATTTTTTAACCTACAACAATATTGCAATAATAAATTCAAGAGCTAATAAAAGCAAACAATAAAAAAAGCCAGTTAGACCACCCAAAAATCATTCCCTCATATATCACCATTCCCTCACCATAACTTTTTATGAGGGAATGATGCTGAGGGAATGACGAAATAAAGAATAACCATAAAGGGCTCAAGACCTAACCTTACTTTTAAAACGATTTTTCTGCTTAAGGAAATTACTCCCAAAAGCCATCTTATATGTGCAACTTATAATCAGTTAAAGTACTTACCTTTTGTTTTTTTAGAATGTGATGAAATGACGATCAAAAATTTTATTTAACCATATAATTAATAAAATCATTTTGCAGCGCCCACCCGAACACAATCACAGAAAATTCGCCATTTTGATAAATTGACATTAGTGCCAACTTTCAAAAACGAATGGTAGCGTTCGTATTTTATTTAAAATGCGTTCATAATTCAACTGTCAGTAATAGTGTAAGGGAATGATTTATTTTTGTGAGACACATATAAATATTCAAATTTTTAACGCGTTTATTACTTTCTAACGCTAATTTCGGTTTTTCCCATAAATTTATAATATTTTTAAATAATCCAACTAACTTGAATATGATTCAAATGATTTTTGTACTTTTTTGGTAAATAAAAGTAAATAAAATTGGTACTTGGGACACAGTGAGGGAATGATATTAGGAACATTATGGTTATGCATTTTTATTTATTTATTTTACGGCTCTAAAATCTTATGTGAAACTTTTAGATATAGTTATGTGGATTGTATAAAAATATTAGTAACATCCATTTTATTGTTGGATTTTTATATAAACTCCAAGGACAAAAATTTCGGAATTTCGTGAGAATTACCCATATATGATCCCGGAAAAGTGTACGGGTCCCGTGGGATAGATTTGTTTTTGTCTAGGGACGAACCCGAAGCGAAGCGAGGGTGAGTCGCTTGTATAACTTATAAAAAAAAACATAGAAAGTGACGTGGACAAAGGTGGTGTGATTAGTTCCAATTAATAATTATGAGTGAGCACATTTTAAATTGAATCCAAAAAAAAATATCTAGCGTGATGGACTATGGCCTGAACCCCCTCGTATTGATTGCCCACACCCAGCAGTGGGACGTTCAGAAGGGCTGAATACTAAAATATAAGTGTTTTACCGTCTATTCCTTATATATATTTAATTAGAATATTAATAGTAATATAAAGATTTGTATGTGTGTTTATAAATTATTTGGACAGATTTGGATTAAATTTAGTAAAGAAATTTTACCTGAAATATCATGCACATAGACTTCTAAAATAAACTTAAGATAGTTTTATTTTGAAATGTCAAATATTCGCGTAAATCTAAGAAAGTATCAGATAGGCTTCTGTTAATAATAAAAGATGGCGCTGTCTGTATATAATATTAAAAATACAAAAAACACCACAGTACGTAGCCTATCAAAGCGATAGTCAGTCGCTAGTCTATACAGATAAATAAAATTGGAGTGTCTGTTTGTAATATTAAAATAATCGCTTTTTGCTAACTGTATATGGATGTATACACGGTACATATACCAAAACAACATTTTTTACAATCTTTGTCTGTCTGCCTGTCTGTTTGTTCCGGCTAATCTCCGAAACGGCTGGACCGATTTTGACGGGACTTTCACTGGCAGATAGCTGCTGTTGTAAGGAGTAACTTAGGCTACTTTTATTTTAGAAAAAGAATCAGGGTTCCGCCAAAAAAAACCCCATGAAATTGTAATAATAGATAAAAAAAAGCTTCTAAAGTAAAAAAAAATACGATTTGTTTGTTTTTTTGTACTATCCTGGAATACTTTAAAGTCAATATTTCTATGTTTTTAAAGTTACAACTAAAATTTAAAACGCTAATTACGTATACAAATACATAATTCGATACTACATCTATATAATATAACTGTTCACTATAACTATATCTAAACAACATTTACATATACTTTATATTAAATCAAATAATCCAAATATTTCTTTATCTGTGAATACTTTTTCCATAATACAATACCAACAAAATACAGCGTAAAAACGGCCTAACGCAACAACAACAATTAAAAAAAATTCTACTATTTTTTTTAAATTGTCAATAAAGACCACAGAGAGACATTAAATATTCAACAAATTTACTTAATATAAAAAAGCGTGTGTGTGTACGTATGTACGCACGTAAGAAGTTATACTTCTTTGGCGTAACAGAACAAAAATAGCTAAAGATTTCATCCCGTATGTCACGACTCTTTGTCTGTAAGAGGACCGCAGCTAACTTCATCATGTCGCTTTTTGGCTGTCGGTGTCCGAAAATTTCACTTTCATATTTTTTCCCAAACGTCCCAAAAGAAGTATAACTTCAAAAATGTAGACGTGATTTTTATTAAAAAACAAACCTTAAGCCAACATTACTGACAAATCCGATAGTTAAAGTGTCAAAATTTGAGTTAGGCCGTTTCACCACTGACCAAGCTATAGGTACATAATATATAGCAATCGACATAAACCATAAACGCCATGTATTTGATGGGCGATCTTCTCGCACTCGCACTTGGAGCAGCCGGCCCGCCCCCAGCGGTGGCAGCAGAAATGTAAATCTGTTTTACCACCTTTATTTATATACACCATTGATATATAAACACTCAAAATACACAATTAACATCTATACAGATAAATAATATTGACGTGTCTGTGTGTAATGTCAAAATACAGACAGACAGACTACACTGACGCTTATATTAAATTGACGATTCAAAAGCACTTGTAATAAGTCTAATTAAATAAAGTTTATTTCATTTCATTTCATTTACTATTTTTTTTTATCTAATGCACGATTCTGCAAACCACTAACACTAACATTCAAAGTTCCTGAGGAAAATTCCTTGAAATTTTAACATTTAATTAAGTGTTTTTCTATCACGCCACTAGATGGCGCTTCCACTGATTGTTTTGAAAATTGGCAATACATAGTATTTCAATATAGAGAACACTCTGACATTATCAAAATTAATACACACGAGTAATATTCGAAGACAATTTCCACATTATCAATCCATTCCGCTGTCGCTTCCATTTAAATTGCTCTCCAAAAAAATAATTAAAGAGTGCGTGTATGAATGTGTACACGCGCAAGATGTAAAACTTCTGTAGGTTATCGGTACTATTTGTGAAATTCAATTTATGTTTTAAATAAGTAGGATATGTGAGATACTAAAAATAACGCATATTAGGCATATTGCAATCATACATTTATGGAAAGAATATAACATTATATATCATGTGTCGGACAACAACAACGGTTACCATGGCAACGGACGTACGTACATGTCTCCGTAACGCATTCACCAGCTCACCGTCCAAGTCGAGCGTGCGTAAACAAGTTACACAACAACAAACAGTTACATATAACCCCATAAATATTATGAATACGAAAGTTTGTATGGATGGACGGCTGAACGGATCTGGATGAAATTTGGCACAGAGATAGATATAGTCTGGAATAGCACATAGGTTACTTTTTATCCCGGAAAAGTGTACGGTTCCCGTGGGATAGATTAGTTTGTTTTTCACTAGGGACGAAACCAAGCGTAGCAATCCTACAAAAACCTCTATTTTTCAATAATAATAATTCATTTAAATAAATAACAACAATTACCTGACAGAGTATCTATATTTTCCTTATCCTCCGACAGCCGGTGCGTGCGGACGCCTAGCTCTCGCACTGAGTTCTCCACCGAGTCAGGGTTCGAATCCAGGGGCTTTCGTAGAGGCTTTGTTGTCAACCTGAAAACAATTCCACATATAATAATTACAGTTTAGAATAATACTTTCTTAGATTTACGCGAATATTAGATATTTAAATAAAACTTATATTAAAATCTTTTCGGATTTTTTCGCGGATTTATTTTGATTTTTGGTTCCCGACGTTTCGAATGCTTTACAGCGATCATGGTCACGGGAGAGACTAAGGTGTTAGATGTCTCAAAGGTATTATATAGTTGTTACAGACAGCCTACCCACAAAATAACAAAATGAATTCAAAAACTTGAAAATTGGCACCAAAGTACCTTACAATATTTGGTATAGTTTAGAAGATATAATTGTAATGTATGGGACTCGCCAAAACGAATCAAACGAACCCACACTCTATGGTGTAACTAGTAGCCATTGAAGAGTTCCACCATCAGATCAGAGATACCATCAAATTATCGCATTGTATTGTCATCCGAATTTCACAAGTAAATTGACATTGACTTATAAGATTTCATTAAAAAAGGGAAAATTTTGTTTGTTTTTGTCAGTGGGATTACTAACATTGATATACCCTAACAGAAAACTTTTCATATTAACGTAAGCGAGCAGAACCGCGGATGTATCTAGTATATTTCTGATTGTATACAAGATATATAATTATTTTCATCCCACCATACAAGTATTCGAAACTTCGGGAACATCGATCAAAAAAGTACTAGATACACAATTAGCGACAAAAAATGTCCTCACCGAATGAGCGCTCATTTGAACATTTGAGCTTGTCTTTTGTAAAAACAACTTTAAGTATAACAGTTAAGGTTCAACTTACATAATTGTATATTTATTCCAACTAGAACAATTACCTAAACACAATTGATGATAGTTTTAAGAGAACATCTGCATGGGATTGTGTATGTAGTACTTTTTTGATCGATGGTCGGAACCAAAAATCTAAATAAATATGCGAAAAAATCCGAAAAGATACTTTTATTTAAAACGTCTTTGGGCAATCCCCTCTCAGTTATTTAGATATAGACAAAATGACAGACAGATAAAATAATAAAAATAATAATAATATGAGCCGTACCAACTGGCCCGTCTCTCCGACACCTGCGCTGGCAACTCCTTGTCTGAAACAATAAACAATACTTGTATTATTACTTGTGTGTAATATTTAAATCAATATCTTTAACTGATTCAAAAAAAGAAGGAAGTCCTCAATTCAACTGTAAATTATTATTTATTTTTTTCTATTTTATATGTTATACTTAACATAACATGTATGTACATATGTATGTTTTTATGTGTATAATTTATTCACAATTTCATATAATACAGTGTCGTCGGTTCGGCAATATACTGTCTGTTTGTTCCGGCTAATCACCGAAACATCTGATGTCATAAGGAGTGACTTAGGCTATTGTTATTTTAGAAAAAGAATTAGGGTTCCGATCAAAAATATTAAAACCCATGGAATCTAGGGACACGCACGTGACAAAATAAATAGAAATATGTACATATAATATCTACATTTAATTAATCAATAGAAAATCAATTTGAAATACTTTCTTTTTTTTTATTTTATTTTTATTTTGTCACACGCGAGCGAAGCAAGGGTGAGATGTTAGTTATACAATAAAAACTCACCTAAATTAGGATATAGTCTCGGAGTTGAATCCCCATCAATAGACTTCTCTTTCTCCGACCACGACTGCTTGGAAGATGTGGGCCTGGAATGATAGCTCTTATGTAAATAATCTATACATACTTATAATAAAATTGTAACTAAGCCGAATCTGTACATTAAATATTTTTTGGAAAATCTTATTGAAATAGACATTACTATCGATGCAGAGGCACAATCTATAGTTTTTAGAATTTTTGTCTGTCTGTGACCGCATCACGAAAAACCTACTGGAGACACAACAACCGTCCACTTGTTTCCGTCTCACTCTCATTCAAAAACATTTAAAATTTATCTAACTAATACATGAATATTGCGGATAGACTTATCCCGGAAAATGAAACATCCCACGGGATAGTGGACATAACTTATATTTTCAACTTACCAATTGCCATGTCTGTCTGAATTTGAATCAACATCTGAAAAAAAAACAAAAGTTAAATTACTTGTGGTCTCTACTTTTTGTTAAATTATATTTAGCCCTTTTAAAGTCCCACTACTAGGCGTGGGGCGTCAATAAACATGATGGGGGATCAGGCCATAGTCCACCACTCTTACCAAGTGCGAGCGGCTAAACACCCATGACTAGAGTACAAACATTCGTGCTCATCACACAAATGAATGCCCAAAGCGGGACTCGAAACCGCGACCGCTGGCACAGCAAGTAGGGTCACTACAAACTGAGCCAAACGTGTCGCAACGCAACATGAGCAATGAGCATAGCACGTGATATCATTTTTAAATAAATGAAAAACCAAATACGGTGATGTTTGAAACACCAAAATGTATTTATATTCTTTCTAATACTTTCTTAGATTTACGCGAATATTAGACATTTAAATAAAACTATCTTTTCGGATTTTTTTAGACTCAGTCTCTCCCGTGACCATGATTGCTGTAAAGCATTCGAAACGTCGGGAACCAAAAATCAAAATAAATCCGCGAAAAAATCCGAAAAGATAGTTTTATTTAAATATATTCTTTCTCTTATGTGTTGGAACAAATGAAGCACTAAAGTGGGTAAAAGACGGACTTATCTCTAAGAGATCTCTTCCATCAAGCAAAACCAAAAGTCCATGTATGAAAAATAGTAAATAGTAAAACAATATAATAAATACAAAAATAAAAAATAAATATACAAAATGAGAAAACGCAGAAAAACTATTTATTATTTGTTTTAAATAATTAAAAAAAAAATAATACATTTCCAAACTTATTTATATACTTTACGGTGACACCACGATTTAAATAAAAAAAAGCGAAATAAAAAAACCGACTAAGAATATGTATATGTTGCGTATGTTTTTCATGACACACAAATTGACAGTTCAGATCCGCCATTTTGACTCTTTAATGGTATCCATATACCCTATGACTTGCGTTATCAAGATGAATATAACGACGTATGAATCATCAAAATCGATTGAGCCGTTTAGTAATTACCCGTCTAGTAATTACGTACAGGTCAAACACGTGACCCTCCTTTGGGCTTCGCCGCAGTCGGGTAACAAAAGTCCATAAAACAAACAACTTACTATTGACATTGTTGACATCTTTCTCCGCTTTATTCTCATCTCTTAAGGACGTAAAGTCGTTTCTCTCCGTCTGTCTGTCTTCTTGAGTGTTCGTCGCTTCTTGACGTGAATCTTCTAGCGATCTGAAAATTAAAAAAAAATGTTTAAATTCCGGTGAATCCCCTAAACCGAATCAACAATTAACGTCTTGCGTCTTGGGGAATAACCGTTACAGCAGGACAGCCATGTTTTCAGAAAAAAAAAAAATTGGAACATTGAACATAGTTTTCTAAAAGTGTCGTATGAATTTAAGAATCTATACTAATATTATAAAGCTGAAGAGTTTGTTTGTTTGTTTGTTTGGTTGAACGCGATAATCTCAGGAACTACTAATCCGATTTGAAAAATTCTTTTTGCACTGGATAGCCCGTTAACTGAGAAAGGCTATAAGCTATATATCATCCCGGAAAAATATACGGTTCCCGTGGGATTGATGTGTTTTTGTCTAGGGACGAACCCGAAGCGAAGCGAGGGTGAGTCGCTAGTCATACATAAATTAACATTGGACAGGATTTTTTTGATACACTTGTCTGATCAGATAGTATCAATATCATAAAAGAAAGATGTAGGTAATAATAAACTTTATATATTTGTGTGTATGTTACTCTTTTACGGTAAAACGTCTGAAGGATTTTTTATTACACACAATTATTAAACACATAAGCAGTAAAATTAACCAAAACATGGCTTTACTTGCATACAATATTACAAGGGACAATACCAAGCGGACCGGGGCCAAACTCGATCAATAATAAAAAGTGTGATCAGAAATTATTATCTTTTTCTAAAATAAAAGCAGCCATGTTACTCCTTATAACATCAATCATCTGCCAGTGAATGTTCTATTAAAATCGGTCCAGGCGTTTCAGAGATTAGCCGGAACAAGCAGACAAGACATACACAATTTCATACGCATTCAGTAAAGAGCTATTATTTTGACATTACAAAGAGACACTTCTGTAGGGCACACACATCGTTTTCAGTCCAGTTAAATATGATCTGAAATAAAAATTTTGATACTCAACTTTGCATTTTTGATATAATGTAGTTTTAATGATACAAAAACAATGTGTAAAGTTCGTGTCTGGAACGCCCGGCAAGGATTGAAAAAAAAAAATTGTCAAGAGTGTTTTATCGCAATTACTAGAAAATGGTAACACGTAGACAAAAAAAGTTTTAACAAAAATGTGTAGAGCTTGAAATTGTATATAAATACTAGCGACTCACCCTCCCTTCGCTTCGGGTTCCAAAAAAACAAAAAACAAATCTATCCCACGGGAACCGTACAATTTTCCGGGATTATATATAGCCTTCCTCAGTTAAAGGGCTATCTAATGCAAAAAGAATTTTTCAAATCGGATTAGTAATTCCTGAGATTAGCGCGTTCAACCAAACAAACAAACAAACAACCAAACAAACTCTTCAGTTTTATAATATTAGTATAGATTTCATATAAATATATAATTGTGTAGACCTGTTGTTATCGTCCACGTTGTCGGCGGGCGAGAGGTCGCGCGGGCGCAGCACGAGGCGCTTGCGGCTGGGCTTCAGGCTCAGCTTGCACTCCAGGCTGGCGTCGTACTCCTCCAGACCGTCGAACAGGGACTTCTGGAAAGGCAACAACCAGAGTTATACTGTATATACATTATATATATTAAGGTGGCTCAAAAAAAAAAAACAAACATTTTTTTTTGAGTCTCTTACGTTTATTTTTTATTTATTTGTGTTACAATTTGTGTACAATTTGTGTACACTTTATTGCAAACGAATATGGTACATTAAAAAAAATACAAATAATAGAGACGTGCAAAGGCAGCCTTATCACTAAAAGCGATCTGATACAGACAACCTGTAGAAAAGGTTAGTTTATTATGCTTTAAAAGCCCCACCCCCTCCCCCCTCCCCCTCCACTCACAAAGCGGAGTTTAAAAAAATTAAGAGGCCGCGTTAAGGAAAGGAACATGAATATTATTCATTTTTTTTTTTTTTGCAATTCTTTAGCTTTATTTCTATTCTTTAGTATGTCAACTTCAAGAAAAAATATAAAATAAAAGTAGTAGTTAAATATAAAGTAAAAGTAGAAGTAAAACTTCTGTAGGTTATCGGGTACTCTTTATGAAATTCAATTTTGTTTTAAATAATTAGTATAGGTGAGATATTAAAAATAACGCATATTAGGCATATTACAATCATACATTTATAGAATATCATTTGAGGAAAGAATATAACATTATATATCATGTGTCGGACAACAACTACGGTTACCATGGCAACGAACGTACGTACATGTCTCCGTAACGCATTCACCAGCTCACCGTCCAAGTCGAGCGTGCGTAAACAAGTTTTACTTCAATAAATAAAGTGGTAGGCAGTGGTAGCCCAGTGGTAACGCGCTCACTCGGGAAACCGAGTGAAGCGGGTTCAAATCCCGGGTCTCGCACTTCTGATATTTTCATGTGCGAATCATTTTCTAACTTGATCACCACTTGCCTTACGGTGAAGGAAAACATCGTGAGGAAACCTGCACGTTTGAGAGAACCTAGCAAGTTTTCGAAAGACATGTGAAGTCCGCCAACCCGCATTTCCTCAGCGTGGTGGACTATGACCTGATCACCCTCGTATTGAAGGGAGGTCCACGCCCAGCAGTGGGACGTTAAAAAGGGCTGAATACATAGATACAAATAAAGTGCGGTACCTTGTCCTGGGCTGCGGCCAGCGGGCGGGGGCGCAGCGCCAGGCGCGCGGGCGGCGACGCCACGCGGTAGGCGCCGGCGTCCAGCACGGCGCGCACCGCCGCCGGGTTCGTCGCCTTCAGGATGTCCTCCGTCGTCGACGCTGGGTACACACACCGCATACACGAGGTTACATTAACACACAAACAAAATGAATATTTTAGATTTTATCATAGTATTTTCTTAGATTTACACGAATACAAGATAATTTATATGTTTGGATTTTTTCGCGAATTTAATTTGATTTTCGGTTCCCGACATTTCGAAATCATTGTCCAAAACCTTTGAGACATGCAAAACCTTTGTCCCATGGCCATGTACACTGTAAGATATTCGAAACGTCGAAAGCCAAAAATCAAAATAAGTCCGCAAAAAATCCAAAAAAAAATAACTTTATTTAAAATTCAAATTCAAGTTCAAATATTGTATTCAGTATTTAATTATAAAAATGTTTTCAGTTCAGAAAGAAAAGCCTCAATCCTGGCAACAACTGACTAAAAACACTCAACAGGACATTTTTTTTTCTTTTTTTCTAAATGTTTCTTTTGACTAACTGACTAACTCACATGTATCAGGCACAAGGTCCTTGAAGAGCGGCGTGTCCCCGTAGGGCCGCGCCGCCAGCGTCAGGATCTGCTCGTGAACGTTCCCGCCGGCCGACGAGCCGGACAGATTGCTATGTAAACATACAAAATACATGAAAAAAAAATGAAAAATGATTTATCTATACTAATATTATAAAGCTGAAGAGTTTGTTTGTTTGTTTGTTTGGTTGAACGCGCTAATCTCAGAAACTACTAATCGGATTTGAAAAATTCTTTTTGCGTTAGATAGCCCGTTAACTGAGGAAGGCTATAGGCTATATATTATCCCGGAAAATTGTACGGGTCCCGTGGGATAGATTTGTTTTTGTCTAGGGACGAACCCGAAACGAAGCGAGGGTGAGTCGCTAGTTATTAATAAAAGGGTTTTTCAAATACATTAAGTCCGTTATTGGGACATCCTTTTAAGTAAATATATATCTGTGCCAGGATGTTCCCCTCTTCCGTAGAAAATTTCTTAGATATTTTCAGTCAAATAGTCTTATATTAATCAAAACTTATAAAAAACATATAACAATATATTTATAAAACACTAGCAACACACCCTCGCTTCGCTTCGGATTCGTCCCTAGAGAAAAACAAACCTATCCCACGGTAATCGTACATTTGTTGTGGGATAAAAAATAACCTATGTGCTATTCCAGACTATAATCTATCTCTGTGCCAAATTTCATCCAGATACGTTCAGCCGTTCCGGTGTGAAAGAGTAACAAACATTCATACTCACAAACTTCCACATTTATAATATTTATGGGATTACTAGCATGGACTAGCCACTTTACCTCGTTCGGGTGCATCCCTGAACTTGATTGGTTTAGGAAGGCATATAAGACCGATAAATTATATTTCTTAAATGTTAATAAAGGTCTATTTTATTATATTATTTAGATCCGATCCGGCCGAATATCTGATACTAGCGACTCACCCTCGCTTCGCTTCGGGTTCTTCCTAGACAAAAACAAATCTATCCCACGGGAACCGTACATTTTTCTGGGATGATATATAGCCTAAAGCCTTCCTCAGTTAACGGGCTATCTAATGCAAAAAGAGTTTTTTTAATCGGGTTAGTAGTTTCTGAGATTAGCGCGTTCAAACAAACAAACAAACAAACAAACTCTTCAGCTTTATAATATTAGTATAAATTTAAAAACTAAGTTCTTTTTTCATTATGAAGCTGCAAGAAAAAATACCCGAAAGGCAGACAATATATAATAAATAAAATAAACATGTTGGTACATTTAACACACAGCACCATCTGGTTCCATGGTAAAGCAATACTGGTCATTCATAATGGTCAATGCGAAATACTGAAAGGTACACTCTGGAATACTTTGACAAGAGTGCGGACAATGCTTCGAGTTCACCGACTACTAACTATAAGACTCGCAAAGTGATTGAACAATTATAAAATCCACGATGATAGCCGAATGCGTTCAAATTCCGCGGCCTGATATTTGGCTATCCGGCTTTACAACTCGCCGGGTATCCGGTATCCGGCATCCGAATATTTGGCTATCCGGCTTCACACCTTACCGGATATCCGGTATACGGCCCAGCAACTATCAGTTTGATCACCAATCAATAATAACTTATAATGTAACACACACTCACCCGGTAAAGCTAGTGTTATTGGCATTCATCTGCCCGAGGTTGCCGAGGGAGGCGCCGCCGAGGGCCGACGTGTTGCCGAACAGACCGCCTCCTCCTAGACCCGAGTCTAGACCTGTGGGAGAGAATAATAAAAATATCGTTTACTAGCGACTAACCCTCGCTTCGCTCGAGTTCGTCCCTCGCTTGCTTCCAAATACAAACTTTCATACCCATTTTCACCTCTTTCAGGGATGATTTCTGGGATAAAAAGTATCCTATGTCCTTCCCAGGATCTCAAATATCTTCTTACCAAATTTCATGTAAATCGGGTCAGTAGATCCAGAGATTACCCCCTACAAACTCACAAACTTTACCTCTTTATAATATTAGTATAGATTTATTTACTAACAATTTACCCTCGCTTCGCTCGGTCAAAGGTATTGGATATTCTTCAGCTGTATATTAAATTAATTTAGTAGACTCACACGCTCGGTTACAAAATTTTGAATAAGTGACAATTGTAAAACTTATTTTTAACTAGCGGCTTACCCTCGCTTCGTTTGGGTTTGTCCCTAGGTACGTTTTAGTTTTTTTTGAGCGTAACCCTAATACTTTTTCTAAAATAAAAGTAATAAGTTACTCCTAATAATATCAGCTATCTATCTGCCAGTGAAAGTCCCGTTAAAATTGGCCCAGCCATTTCGGAGATTAGCCGGAACAAACAGAGAGACAGACAAAAATTTTAAAAATTGTGTTTTTCTTATAAGTACCGTATATAATTCCATATGCGTTTAATATAAAGCTATTATTTTGACATTACAAACAGACACTCCAATTTTATTTATCTGTATAGATTAATATCCTGCTCGCAAATTATTTTCCGGCTTTATCAAGTAGTTGCGAGGTATATGGACTTTTAACAAAACTAAAGCTTTTTCAAACGCTCACAAAAGCGTATGACTGACGGCAGGCTATTTCTCTCCACCAATGTGACATAATATCCGAAAATGAGCCTTTAGAAAATGATAGCAGTTTTTGGCTACTTTCGAGGGCTATAATACTCACCAGTCCTGAATGTATTATTCTGCGCCGGCTGAGAGAACAGCGAGCCCGCGCCGAGGGACCCGAAGGCGGGCGCGGCCGGCTTCGCCTGGAACGACGTGCCCAGACCCGAGCCTAGACCTGTACCTGGAAACAGGTTACCTATGTTAGGTACTCCACACAGACTTTAATCACCTAGGCAGAAAGTCTTACTTCAACCACCTGATTGAAATTACTGTAAAATGTGCTATTTCTCATGTGTATTCAGCCCTTTTTAAGGTCCCACTGCTGGGGATGGGCCTCCCTTCAATACTCGGGGGCTCAGGCCACAGTCCCCCACGCGAAAATATCCGAGAGAATAGTTTTAATTCAAGATATAATATAAACAAGAAATACCTCAAACAAATACCAATAACGTTATATATACATACATAAATATATATTTTTTAATTATTATATTGTCATACTAAATGCCGCTTAAACTTTACATTTTTTACCCATACATATATAAAATTCTGAGTCGAATCTGTACGTTAAATATTTTTTGGAAAATCTTATTGAAATAGACAATTATTATCGATGCAGACGCCGAATCTATAGTTTTTAGAATTTTTGTCTGTCTCTCTGTATGTGACCGCGTCACGGAAAAACCACTGGAGGGATTTTGATGAGATTTGGTATGATGATAGCTGGTTATCCGAGTCAACATATAGGATACTTTTTACTGCGGGAAAATATCTCATCTCTGAGAAATCTATATTAAACGTTGGCGTCGCTAGTTGGTATTAAATATTAAATAATTTTAATACACACGTAAATAACTCACCTAAGGTCGGTTGTGCATTAAAACCAAAGGACGGTTGTGTGGTTGCCGGTTTGCCAAAGGTTCCACCACCAAACAGGCCGGAACCGGTTGTGTTCGTGCCAAAACCGGTTGTTGCGCCAAATGCTGACAACCGAAAAAAAATTATTATCCACAGTCAAAACTCCATAGATCAAGAAGAATCCAGTGGTCGCCTTGAATCGTAACAGAAAAGGGGGAGTTTCTGTTGGGTTTTAGTGGGTAGTACTGGCTTTTCTTGTCGGTGAGTATGTCTACAGGTGATATGCGTAAATACATATGTGACATTTATATCCGTCAACCCTAAAACCGTCTTCCGACTGTCATATTATAATACATCATTATATTATTATTGTTTTTTTAAACAACACCATCTAGTTCCATGGTAAGCTACGAGGCCTGTGTTATGGATACCAGATAGTTGATTCACTTCACATAATATAACTTTAAAAACATACATATTATACATTCGTGCTCATCACACAAATGAACGCCCCGAGCGGGACTCGAACCCACGAACGCAAACTGTACCAAACGTATCACCAATTATATAAAGCCGAGTACAACTAAGATAAGAATTAGAGAAGAAAAAAACGAAATTTCATCATTTTCACTTACATAATATGTTTTTGAGTGTTTTTATTGTATTTTATCATTACAACTTATGTCATATTTGATATTAGTAATATTTTTTTTAAATATAAAAATTAATGTGTCATAACAACACTGTTTCTTCTTTTCAGAAAAAAAATACTTACTGGGCGCAGTAGAACCGAAAGTAGGTGCAGTAGTCTGTTGGGGCTTCGCCCCGAATAGGCCTCCGGTGCCGAACCCCCCGAAGCCCGTGCTAGCTGGGGTTGTGCCGAATGCAGAGGTTGCTGGTTTGGCACCGAACAGCCCACCGGTGTTCTGGAAATTATAGAGATCATCAATCTGTCTGTCATTACAAAAGTGCCCTAAATCGAAATAAAACGCTAAAATTTTATCCCATTTTATATATATTCATATAAAACAAGTATTATATATTAAGATAAAAAAAAATGTACTAAAATATTAATATATAAAACTGAAACCTTTGTAATTTTGACGTAAATGGGTAAAAATTTGGGGTTAATCTATACATATAATAAAATTGTAACTGATCGCTGTCTGTACATGGAAGATATTTGAGAAAACTATTATTGGGGATCTTTATTAACGCAATAGACCCAAAAAATTGTTTTGTAGTTATTTCGTCTGTTTTTTGTTTGTCGGTTTGTCTGTGCCTTTGTGCACGCTATCTTAGAAACGGCGTGTCCGATTTGGGTGCGGTTTTCACTAAAGTATTATGGTAAGCTTCACTTAACATTTAGTATGTGTTTTATTTCAATCGGTTCCTAAATAATAAAGTTATGTCAATTTAAAGAATCATCTAGGGGCGAACCCGATCGAAGCGAGGGTGAGCCGCTAGTTAGTAATTAGTAAATAGGTACTTTATAATAATATGTTTTTGCACTTTATATTATCTTATTTTGTCTAATTTATCCACCAATTATCTTATAATTTTCGTCCCACTGGAGTATGAGAGTGACAGGAATAGAGAGTGCACTTGTGTCTGCGCGTACACTTGTGCACTATAATATCTCCTGCGCAGTTGGCTAGTCTCAATGAGATTGGCCGCCGTGGCCGGAATCGGTCAGGAGAACATCATCATCATCATCATCATCATCTTATAATTTTAAGGCACATTCAGTCAGCAATACTTTTTAGTCGGAAAGCTACGACATCATATATATCGGTTCGGTTTCGTATTATGTCTATTAGTTTATGGCCTAAGTACTTCACAGGTTTAACGGAATGTACTCTTAAGTATGGAGACATACATATGTATTCAGCCCTTCCTAACGTCCCACTGGTGGGGGTGGGCCTCCCTTTAATATGAGAGGGATTGGGCCATAGTCCATCACGCGGGCCAAGTGTGGGTTGGACTTCATATGTCTTTCGAAAACTAGTTAGGTTCTTTCAGACATACAGGTTTCCTCACGACGTTTTCCTTCACCATAAAGCAAGTGGTAATTATGTTGGAAATGATTGCACATGAAAATATCAGAGGTGCCAGACCCGAGATTTGAACCCGCTTCACTCGGTTTCCAACGCGAGCGCGTTACCACTTGGCTACCACTGCCATACATAGACACATTAGAGTATTTAATTCACTCATTCTCATTTAATTTGGAATATGCAAACAAACTACATTTTTTCACCAAAAATGTGTTTATCCTGTATTTTAACCATAACACTTAAGATGATTTTTAAATGACGCATAACTAATCAACTGACGTCTAAAACCTTAAAACATGCGATTTTAATTCAATAAACAAATATTTCCAATATATATATATATATATATATATATAAATGGTCGAATTGAAACCTCCTTTTTTTGGAAGTCGATTAAAAATATATTAGAGTTTACTCTTTAATAATAGACTTTCATATAAGGCCCCCGTATGGAAATTTTATGAGGAGTGAATTTAATAAAAGAGTTACATTTTAAGTCATTGTAAATCCAAAATGGCGGACGCCCAAAGATGGCGGACTATATTTTTTTTGCCCTTCTATGATATGGATATGAAATGAAAGGGTTTGCTGCGAAGATTATGAAAAAATTATTTAATTTTTTCAATAATATAATTAAATATAAAATATACATTATAATTATTTATATATAATATTATTAATTTAATTTTAGTAATAAAAATAAATATTTTAATTTATCAAACATCGTATCAGTATTGCGTCGGACCTGACCCATACACACTTTTTTTTATATTTTTCCGATTCAAACAAAATTACTCTTAAACTATTACTTAATATTGCGATTAACTAAAAATTTTCATAAATAATACAAAAAAAAAAAGGCAAAAAATGAAACACTTGAGTATATAGCTTATATTTTATTTTTCCGAGGAAAAACAAAAATAAACATTTAATGGCACAGATAATAATCACATTATAGCAATCATTTACAGTCTGTATAAAAATATATTTTAAATAAAAAAAAAACTACTTTCCTCCTTAAATTAACCAAAAAATCACATATTCAACAGCCTCTTCTTTAACACACTCTGTATCAATGTACTTTGAAACAGACCGAGATCATTATTAATATTAGAGAAATTAAACTTAAAAAATGTTGAATTCTTAACAGAAGCCGAATCTGAGTAGGGATTAACTAAGTTTGTTTACTAACAATGCTTATAAATAAATAAAATAAATATATTGGGACATTAACACAGCACCATCTAGTTCCATGATAAGCTACGAGGCCTGTATTATGGATACAAGATAGTTGATACACTACACATATATAACTTTAAATACATACATATTATAAATATAAACACCCATGACCGGAGTACAAACATTCGTGCTCATCACACAAATGAATGCCCCCAGCGGGGCTCGAACCCGCGACCGCTAGCACAGCAAGTAGGGTCACTACAAACTGAGCCAAACATGTCGTCGAATACACATATGCATGCACTTAAAGTTGTTATCAATCGAAAATTAGGTTAAAATCGGTTTCCTTACTGGCTAAATAAATCAAGTGTAAGTATATAGCATAATTTCTATTAAACTAGCCGACTTGATAATAAAAATAAAAAAAAAACCCTAGAACTCGACTGCAAACGCCACCTACCGAATCCAGTTGTGAATCTAAACTATCCAGAGAACCTCTCAAACACACACAAAAAAAAACATCAAAATCGATCCAGTCGTTCAAAAGTTCAGTGACATACACGCGTACAGAAGAATTATATATGTATATAAAGAAAGGTTTTAAGCGTTAGGCACATCGATGAAAAAAGAACTAGATACACAATGTCATGAAAAAGTTCTCTTAAAACTGTCACCGATTGCGTTTAGGTAATTATTCTAGTTGGAATAAATATACAACAATGTAAATTGAACCTTAAAGGCTTTAGCCTTAAGGTTGTTTACACAAAAAAAAAATTAAAAGCGCTCAATGTTCAAATGAGCGCTCATTCGGTGAGGACATTCTTTGTCGCTGATTGTGTATCTAGAACTTTTTTGATCGATGGTTAAGGCACTAACTTCAACAATTTCTCTTGTTAATATCTTCAAAGCGTGTCACTTGAGCACAGATTACTTCGCCAATGTCACGTGGAATACAGAAGACACGAGGGACATTGGTCGGTGAAATCTTACTAATATTATAAATGTGAATGTTTAAATGGATGTTTGAATGGTTGTTACTCAAACACGCCAGAACGGCTGAACGGGTCTGGATGAAATTTGGCACAGAGATAGATTATAATCTGGAATAGCACAGAGGTTACTTTTTATCCCGGAAAAATGTACGGTTCCCGTGGGAAAGATTTGTTTTTGTTTTTCTAGTAAGGTTATATTATTATCAATCTATTCTAAATGAACGTACATGCATGACATAAATCATTCATTTGACTTAAGAATACATACTTATTGTAATATATTTATAATCTGTATATGTAACTTACTAATATTAAAAATATATTATATAGTTAAATATTTTAAATATTTCAATAACGATTTTTTATTTTTGATCAAAATTAACTATTAATATTCAGAATATCTATATATTTATAATCAAAATGCATTCAAGGCAAAACTGGTCTTACTTACATATTTGATTAATTCTTTCTAAGTTATTTATTAATTTATATAAAACTAGCAAACCCGGCAACGCATTGCTGTGGCACACTTATAACTTAGCAATAATCAATTTCTCAAATTCTCTCTAAGGATATGAAAATCGTTTATTTTTCCATTAAAAAAAAGAATAACCAGGATAAAAGCTATCCTATCTTTTAAGTTGGAAAAAATAATACATTTAAAAAAATACGGATTCGGAATTCATCGCGGACCAGCATTGTGACACGGGAATCTATACTAATATTATAAAGAAGCAGTTTGTTTGTTTGAACGCGCTAATCTCAGAAACTACTAATCCAATTTGAAAACTTCTTTTTGCATTAGATAGCCCGTTTATTGGGGAAGGCAATAGGCTATATTATATCATCCCGGAAAAATGTACAGTTCCCGTGGGATAATTTGTCTTTGTCTAGAAACGAACCCGAAGCGAAGCGAGGGTGAGTCGCTAGTTTTATATATTTAGGTAATCACTAGACAACGGTAAAATATCTTTACACCTTTAGCTCGTATTAATTTTATAAATGCGCACAATTACAAAAATATGTCTTTTCAATTTCAAAATCGCCTTAAAGTTGGCACTTTTACACCGACAACCGAAATTAGAAAAAAAAAAAAACAATCATCAAACAATCCTCTTCCGGAAGTTCTTAAAACCTTTGTACTTTATATCCAAAATAACTAAATCCATAGACAATTTGGAATCAATGGCAGCTTTCGCTGCGGCCGCATCTAATATCAACTTATCCCTAACGCTGTTATAGTCTGTATCATTTTTGGTCTCATTCATTGCAATATTTGCTAGAGATCTAGAGAAATTTTTGGAAAATTCCTGCCATTTATTGATAGAACAAACTTGCGTAGATATTGAACCTATCGCCGATTCCTCATTCCAACTCGGTCTCGATGGCGCACCGTGCGAGGCAGTTGTTTTTTCGCCAAAGTGAAAAATACCGGCCTGAAAACGGATAGTTTTATTAACACAACCGCCTTAGTTAGGTATAAATATATACTCTACACTAATATTATAAGGAGGCAGGGTGTGTTTGTTTGTCTGATTAAACACGCTAATCTCAAGAACTATTAATCCGTAATCCGATTTGAAAAAAAAACTTTTTGCATTAGCTATCCCGTTTATTGAGAAAGGCTATATGCTATATATCATCCCGGAAAAATATACGGTTCCCGTGGGATAATTTGTTTTTGTCTAGGGAAGAACCCGAAGCGAAGCGAGAGTGAGCCTCTAGTGAGTCGCGTAGTGCGTACAATATTTTTAAGTTTCACCTAACACTCCAGAAGGCAGTGGTAGCCCAGTGGTAACGCGTTCGCTTGGATAACCGAGTGAAGCGGGTTCAAATCCCGGGTCTCGCACCTCTGATATTTTCATGTGCGAATCATTTTCTAACATGATTACCACTTGCCTTACGGTGAAGGAAAACATCGTGAGGAAACCTGCATGTCTGAGAGAACCTAGCAAGTTTTCGAAAGACATGTGAAGTCCGCCAATCCGCACTTGGTCAGCGTGGTGGACTATGGCCTGATTCCCCTCGTATAGAAGGGAGGCCCGTGCCCAGCAGTGGGACGTTAAAAAGGGCTGAATACAATACCTAACACTCCACTCCACCTTCCACTAAACATTCTTAAAAAGTTCTTTACAATTAGGTGGCTCTGTAACATATGGTCTGCCTTAAGGGAAGCAGTTATACAAGTTATGGGTCATTCACATTAAAAAATTAGGATTTATATATTTATTTATTTATTTGGATTACCAACAGAAATTACAATAATTTAAATGATAATAATCTACATAATAAATTATAAGTATAATTGTATTTCTTTTTATAGGTAATCACAGCATGCAGTAATTGTAATTGAGGGATAAAAAGATTTAAAAATTGAATTTAATTACATAACACTAAAAAATTGATATTAATAATTTAAAAGAAATAAAATTATTTAACATTATTATGTGGATTCTCTCAAAAATGCAAAATTTTTTTCAGGATCATGTGGACTCCCCCAAAAATGCAAAATTTTTTGGCGGGTTCTGTCTGTATAATTGTTTAGAAATAGAATTATTTAACATTATTATGTGGACTCCCTCAAAAATGCAAAATTTTTTGGCGGGTTCTGTCTGTATAATTGTTTAGAAATAGAATTATTTAACATTATTATGTGGACTCCCTCAAAAATGCAAAATTTTTTGGCGGGTTCTGTCTGTATAATTGTTTAGAAATAGAATTATTTAACATTATTATGTGGACTCCCTCAAAAATGCAAAATTTTTTGGCGGGTTCTGTCTGTATAATTGTTTAGAAATAGAATTATTTAACATTATTATGTGGACTCCCTCAAAAATGCAAAATTTTTTGGCGGGTTCTGTCTGTATAATTGTTTAGAAATAGAATTATTTAACATTATTATGTGGACTCCCTCAAAAATGCAAAATTTTTTTCAGGATCATGTGGACTCCCCAAAAAATGCAAAATTTTTTGGCGGGTTCTGTCTGTATAATTGTTTAGAAATAGAATTATTTAACATTTAAATAAAACTATCTTTTCGGATTTTTTCGCGGAGAATCCGAAAAGATAGTTTTATTTAAATGTCAAATATTCGCGTAAATCTAAGAA
The DNA here is from genome assembly GCA_033884665.1 of Argynnis bischoffii washingtonia. Lineage (NCBI taxonomy): Eukaryota > Metazoa > Arthropoda > Insecta > Lepidoptera > Nymphalidae > Argynnis > Argynnis bischoffii. The sequence goes on from JAEMGE010000032.1 coordinate 1,077,131, forward strand.
AGTATTATTATTTAACATTATTATGTGGACTCTCTCAAAAATGCAAAAAATTTTTCAGGATCATGTGGACTGCCCCAAAAATGCAAATTTTTTTGGCGGGTTCCGTCTGTATTATTGTTTAGTCTAAGCCCATGTATTGTATGCTCTACATATTCACACTTCACACATTATTTATCTCACTCTGCGTGCGTTGCGTAAGTAGAAACTATTGAATACGTAAAGTTTTATATCAAGAACTGTTTGTATTAAGAGGTTTAATCCTTAAAAATATATAATTTTTATACAAATATAATCAGCAATATCAACTATTGTGTCAACGATAACGGTTTGTCAACCGTTTTCCTTTTTCTAGGGTTCCGTACGCAAAAGGTAAAACGGGACCCTATTACTAAGACTTCGCTGTCCGTCCGTCTGTGCGTCTGTCACCAAGCTGTATCTCATGAACCGTGATAGTTAGAACCGTGAGTTGAAATTTTCACAGATGATGCATTTCTGTTGCCGATATAACAATAAATACTAAAAAACAGAATAAAATAAATATTTAAAGGGGCTCCCATATTGATAATGGCAATGTAGTTAAATGCTTGAAATATTCACAGAATATTTAGTTATATATTCACTTTTAAAATAAATAATTAAATTAAAATAAAACAAATATTTAAGGGGGGCTCCCTTACAATAGACATGAGTTTTTTTTTTGCTGTTATTATAGATAATGTTATGGAACCCTTCATGCTGGAGTCCGACTCGCACTTGGCCAGTTTTATTTTTTTATTTAGTAGCTATTGACAAGTCACGGGCTTTAATAAAAAAATTGTATTCAGCCCTTTTCAACGTCCCATTGCTGGGCACGGGCCTCTCTTCAATACGAGGGGAATCAAGCCATAGTCCACCACGCTGGCCAAGTGATTTCGATTTGAAATGATTCCCACATGAAAAACTTAGGAAACAGTTATTTTTCTTTTATATAGGTGGAACTACTTGTTAAGTGATTTAAAAGTATTCCGCCATTTAGGGTGGAACTACTTGTTGGATGATTTAAAAGTATTCCGCCATTTAGGGTGAAACTACTTGTTAAGTGATTTAAAAGTATTCCGCCATTTAGGGTGGAACTACTTGTTGGGTGATTTAAAAGTATTCCGCCATTTAGGGTGAAACTACTTGTTAAGTGATTTAAAAGTATTCCGCCATTTAGGGTGGAACTACTTGTTGGGTGATTTAAAAGTATTCCGCCATTTAGGGTGCAACTATTTGTTGGGTGATTTAAAAGTATTCCACCGTTTAGGGTGGAACTAGTTGTTGGGTGATTTACAAGTATTCCGCCATTTAGTAGGAACTACTTGTTGGGTGATTTACAAGTATTCCGCCATTTAGTAGGAACTAGTTGTTGGGTGATTTACAAGTATTCCACCGTTTAGGGTGGAACTAGTTGCTGAGTGATTAAAAAACCCTAAGTACATTTTTTTTGAAAAGTAATTTACAAACAAATTAACTATAAAACTTTTTGAATTACTTTGAGGTACATTTTATAATGTAATGAATCAAATAGAAAATAATAATACATTTTTATTGAAAAATTTAATATTCAAAATACATTTAAAAATGTAGTAACATCATCAATTCCACAGTAAATATAATAATACTTTTATATTAAATGCTTTTAAAATAAAAACCTTAAAAAAATGTTATAAACATTAAAAAAAAACATAAATAAAGCAATATTTAAGTACAATGTCAATAAATCCTCTATTTAAAAAAAAATAGGATTAAAAAAATATATGATTCATAATTATATAATACAATTAAAATATAATAAAAAATATTTATTTCTAAATAAAAAAATTTGAGATTAAATTTTCTTAAATATAATACTAAAAAAAATGGCAAAACTAATATTTACCATAGATTTCATATAAAAGAAACATATCACTCACTAACAGTGAGAATAAATGCTACAAAATAAACATGGCATGTAATCATATTTTACTTCATGATTTTTTGAAGTTACACTTCTTTTGGCACGTTTGGAAAAAATTATGAGTGTAAAGTTTTTACGATGCGCGCGCACACCGACAGCCAAAACGCGACATGATGAAGTTAGCTGCATTCCTTTTCACAAACAGAGTTGTGACGTACGGGATGAAATCTTTAGCTATTTTTGTTTTGTTACGCCAAAGAGCATAACTTTTAACGTGCGTACATAAGTACACACACATTTTTTTTTTTTGTTAGTTTGTCTCCCTTTTACTCAACAACTGATCAAAGGACGGAAAGGCAGTCAAGAGATTTTTGTATAGACATAGTCTAAGAGCCGGAGAGTGATATAAGCTATCTTCGTGGGATATATGTAAATGCTGTCTCGCTCGCACAGATGCAATGACCTCCGTCTTAAGGGATTGCAAACCTTATATCTAAGAGAATAATGTCTGTTCTTGTACGTATATAAATTCATATAACACCCACTTACTACAAAAATATTTATGACCACAGTCATTAGGCAAAGAGGTCATTGTACGAAACTCTTTCAAATTTTTGACCCTTTTTGTACAACTTGCTTATATTATTTTAACCCCTTATATTGTCACTTTATATGGTACAACAAATAAACTCTTCGGCCGGACTTTATATGTTACTGTGGGCACTTCACTCGCAGAACGGTTTTCGTTCATCGGGGACGAAAAGTTCTCGAGTGGTCAAAATCATCGGAGTCTACTGGATGTGGATAGCACAAAACCGGTTGTCGTGGAAATCTTTGGGGTTTATGTCCAGTAGTGGGCATGTTTGAGCTGAGGCGACAATATGTTATAATATATAATATATGATTCTTCGATTTAAAAGTTTCAATCTATTTTCTCTTTAACATTACAATTTTTGACATGTATAATTTGAACAGTATTTTTGTCTATTTCAGCCAAATCCTTTGCCAATTGCACATCAATGGCCGCTTTAGCCGTCGCCGCTTCCAATATCAGTTTGTCTTTATGTATTTTCGCATTTTCCATATCACATTTAGTTTGTTCAAACACTTTCGAGAAGTTTCTGGAAATTTCCGACCATTTCTTCGGTTGGAAGGGTATTTCTGGTCCGAACGGTTGGGACATCATTGGTTCTTGAAATAATCGAAAATTATTTTCCGGAAATATTTTCTTTTCCGAAAATGTTTTATTTTCCAAATGTTTAACGGTTTCTAAATTTTCTAAATCTTTCCCAAAATTCCACGTGCATCCAGACTCGAAGAGAACATTGTACGAAATGTTACAGCTCTACGAAGGAAACAAACAAATATTTTTTTGAAAGATAACTAACAAAGCCTTAAAATATAATTACCGCTTCCTTCTTTCTTCTTTATTTAAACACTTTTTTGACAAAACTCACACACACATACATAGAAAAGCAAAATACTTTGGAAACACCGATACCATATACCGTCAAAATCAGAAAAGCAAAATCGGAAAAGAAAATTATAAAACTGAGGTGTAACATAATACATCCCACAGCTGTCTCCTGGACTATTACTTTGTCGTTATACATAAAAAACTGGCCGTATTTACATACTAAAATATTATATTTTATTATTATTTTTTTATTATTATATTATTATTTTTATCTAAATGAATCAAAATTCACCGTAAATCAGGCCATCGCGTCGTAACAATATGTAAAGTTCTCTTCAAGTATGATAATGGTAATCTATACAGATAAATAAAATTGAAATGTCTGTGTGTAATGTCAAAATTGCAGCTTTATACTAAATGCATATGGAATGCATATCATATACGGTACTTATAAGAAAAATACAATTTTTAAATTTTGTCTGTCTGTATGTTTGTTGCGGCTAATCTCCGAAACGGCTGGACAAATTTTAAAGGGACTTTCACTGACAGATAGCTGATATTATAAGGAGTAACTTAGGCTACTTTCATTTTAGAAAAAGTATTAGGGTTTCGCTCAAAAAAATGAAGACGTACCTAGAGACGCTAGTATATAATACAATAATTTGACACCATCTCACTGATCTGATGGTGGTCGCAGGAGCTGATGGTGGAACTCTTCAATGGCTACTTGTTACACCATATACCATAGAGTTGAGGTTTGTTTTGTTTTCACAAATGCCGTAAATTATAATTAAAAATTAACTTTATTGTTTACATTTCTCAAACTATAAAAAAAATATCTTTTCGGATTATTTCGCGTATTTATATTTTGATTTTTTGTTCCCGACGTTTCGAATGCTTTACAGCAATCATGGTCACGGGAGAGACTGAGGTTTTAGAAATACAAAAATGGTACCAATGTACCCCTTGCAATATTTGGTTGATTTTAAACATTTTTTTCTCATAACCTATACTAATATAATAAAGAGGCAGAGTTTGTTTGTGTTTGTTTGTGTTTGTTTGAATGCGCCAATCTCAAAACCGTCTAATCCGATTAGAAAAAATCTTTTTGCATTAGATAGCCCGTTTATTGAGGAAGGCTATAGGCTATATATCATAATCTATACTAATATTATAAAGCTGAAGAGTTTGTTTGTTTGTTTGGTTGAACGCGCTAATCTCAACAACTACTTATCCGATTTGAAAAATTCTTTTTGCATTAGATAGCCCGTTAACTGAGGAAGGCCATAGTCTATATATCATCCCGGAAAAATGTACGGTTCCCGTGGGATAGATTTGTTTTTGTCTAGTCGCTAGTATAATATATAGTCCTTCTATTCCATATTAACCGTCAATAGAATATAATATAGCTAATTGACAATTTTTCCACCAGAAGCTAATCAGCACAAGTCTTCTTTAAATTACATCAAATTTGTTAGAAATATTTCACAATTCATCCAAAAATAATAAAAAAAAAATACGTCAAATACTTCATGAATTTTTCGGGCAGCATATCCATATATGTTTTCTGAAAACCTTATTCGGACTATTGCGAACATTAGAAAAAAATAGTCAATCATTTCATTTTTATTTATTAGGGTTCCTGTTAATAAGCCTCCGCTGTCCGTCCGTCAGTCTGTTTGTCATCGGGCTGTATCTCATCAACCGTAACAGGTAGAAAGTTGACATTGTCACAGAGTGTGTATTTCTATTGCCGCTATAACGACAATAATAAAAAACCAAAATGGCGAATTAAAAATGGTCACCATGTAAATTAAAAAAAAATCGATTCTGCTGGTCGATGTATTTAAAAGTACATAGTGTTATATCTTATACGATGGTACGGAACCCTTCGTGACAGTCCGACTCGCACTTGAGCGGTTTCTTATAGATATATAGATAAGAAATCCCGAGTAATAATAACGATGTAACTTGTACATTTCTAACTAGTACACACTATTTCCTATAACGTGGGGTCACATATTCGATTTTGCGTGGTGCCAAAAAAAACCCAACATTATTGTAAAAAAAATAAAATAAAAAAAAATTACCTGATTTTGTGTGTTGGCGCCAAAACCGAAGGTGTTCGTGGAACCGAAAGTCGGCGCTTGAGTCGTGGTCGCACCGAAAAGTCCTGTACCTAAAATGATAATATAATTATATAAATAACTAGCATTGCCCGCGGCTCCGCCCGCGTTCAGATGACCAAAAACCAAATTCTTAGGTTTTACATATTAGTATATATTACTCTTATATTGCAGATTTTGTATTTTTTCTCAGAAATGAGACATTTTCCCGCAGTAAAAATTATCCTATAGTTGACCCGGATAACCAGCTATCATCATACCAAATTTCAACAAAATTCTTCCAGTGGTTTTTCTGTGATGCGGTAACAGACAGACAGATAAAAATTCTAAAATCTATAGATTCGGCCTCTGTATCGATAATAAAATCTATTTCAATAAGATTTTCCAAAAAATATTTAATGTACAGATTCGGCTTAGTTACAATTTTATTATATGTATAAGAGAAAATGAATCACCGAAATGTATGCACGCGCATAACTTCCGATCGACTGCACCAAATTGGATAGTTCTTTTTTGTTTTGTGTTTGTTGTAGTCAGGACAAGTTTTGTATAGAAGATAATTAAAAGAAAAAAATATATTTACTAATTTTTTATAAACTATTATAAACGTTTTTTTTTTGATTGGCAGTGGTAGCCCAGTGGCAACGCGCTTGCTTGGGAAACCGAGTAAAGCGGGTTCAAATCCCGGGTCTCGCACCTCTGATATTTTCATGTGCGAATGATTTTCCAACTTGATTACCACTTGCCTTACGGTGAAGGAAAACATCGTGAGGAAACCTGCATGTCTGAGAGAACCTAGCAAGTTTTCGAAAGACATGTGGAGTCCGCCAACCCGCACTTGGCCAGCGTGGTGGACTATGGCCTGATACCCCTCGTATTGAAGGGAGGCCCGTGCCCAGCAGTGGGACATGAAAAGGGCTGAATACAAGATTTTTTTTTAAATCTCATGATATGAAAAGTGAGTGAGTGAAATAGCTTTCATCCCGGAAATCATCCCTTAAGGGGGTGAGAATGGGGATGAAAGTTTGTATGGGGAAGCAAGCATTTACATAAATAATAGTTACTTATTAATTAAAAAAAAAGTGCATGTGTGTGCAACTCACACACGGTAGAAGTGAAACTTCAGAAAAGTAACCTACGAGAGAGTGAGATGGATATAGAGTGTCAGGAGTAGGATCATTGTAAGGTTAAGTTTTTTACCACGTTTAAAAGTAACATATTATTCAGTATTATTTTTCTGTGCCTGTGTATTGTATTCTATCTCACTCTCTCGCCGGCTTAATCCTATATATATTTATGTGTTTGTCTCTTTCTAGTGACGCACTTTCGTTTCAGTAACGATTCTAAAGATGTTTCACTTAACAAAAAACAATTCCAAATCCCGTCGCTTATTCGTAAATATGAATTTTGATGGGAATTCGAATATTTTTTATTAATGCATTAGCCACATGCCGTCATTTTGTTTTTTTTTTTTTGCCATAGAAAAACTATTATCTTTATGTATTCAGCCCTTTTTGATGTCCCACTGCTGGGCACGGGCCTCCCTTTAATTAAAAAAAAAAACAAATCATATCTTTAAACCAAATAAAGCAACTTTGAATGCCCAAAAAACAAATCACATTTTTTTTCTAATTAACTTTTTTTAAACACCACAGACTTATTAAGTCTGTCATTTTTAATTCCATATTTTATATGCACATGCAACACTCACCAGTAGTGGAAGTAGTACCGAAGGCAGGTTTATTCGCACCAAAGAGACCGGTGGTGTTGGTGTTAGATTGTGTGTTGCTCCCAAACGAAAATGTATCTAAGAAATAAAAATATTTATTTATCATTAACAGTTTGTATAGATTTCTCAGAGATGTGATATTTTCCCGCAGTAAAAAGTATCCTATATGTTGACCCGGATAACCAGCTATCACCATACCAAATTTCATCAAAATCTGTGCAGTGGCTTTCTAGTATGCGTTCCCAGACAGACAGACAGACAGACAAAATTCTAAAAACGATATATTCGGCCTCTGTATCGATAATAATGACTATTTTGTAAGATTTTCCAAAAAATATATAATGTACAGATTCAACTCAGAATTTTATAATATGTATAGATGATGATGGGGCAGCGGTAGCCCATTGGTAATACGCTCGTCTGGGAAACTGAATGAAGCGGGTTGAAATACAATATGATCACGACTCATACGGATACTGTGAAGGAGAACATCGTGAGGAAACCTGCATGTGTGAGAGACCCTAGCAAGTTGTCTGCGGACATGCTCAGTTCGCACGCACTAGGCCGGCGTGGTGGGCGTTGATCCCCCTCGCAATATCTCTTCAATGGGTCCACGCCCAGCAGTGGGGCGTTAACAAAAAGGGCTAAATGTATTGTATATTTCTGAGGATTATTTAAACTTGCCCATACAAAAGCAACATCCGACAGTGGACTAGCACTTAACAAACAAGAATTTAGAACTGTCGACATTCAATAATATAGAGGCACTTGAAGGAGATATATATATATATATATATATATATATATATATATATATATATACATATATAAGCAAAATTTACTAATCTTATTTCACCGACCAATAACCCTCGTGTCATCTCATTTCCACTTGACATTGGTGGAGTAATCTGTACTCAACTGACACGCTTTGAAGATATTAACAATATTAATCTATACTAATATTATAAAGCTGAACAGTTTGTTTGTTTGTTTGGTTGAACACGCTAATCTCAGGAACTACTGGATATAATGGAAAAATTCTTTTTGTGTTGAATAGTCCAGTTATCCAGGAAGGTTTTCGGCTATATATCATCCCGGAAAAATGTATGGTTCCCGTGGGATAGTGTTGTTTTTGTCTAGAGACGAACCAGAAGCGAAGCGAGGGTGAGTCGCTAGTAATGTAATAAAAACAACTAACTCGTCTGTCCGAAGGCAGGCGTGGATCCGATGCTGCCCCCAAACAAGCTGGGAGCACTCGTGGTCGCCGGCTGACCGAACGCTGGAACAAAAACACATATTATTATTAAAATGAAATACTTATTCACACCAAAAAACACATCACTTTATTATACACATCACTGGAGAATTATAAAATTTAAACATTACAAAAGAAATTAGACATTAATATATACATATAATAAAATTCTGAGTCAAATCTGTACATTTAACATTTTTTGGAAAATCTTATTGAAATAGTCATTATTATCGATACAGAGGCCGAATCTACAGTTTTTAGAATGTGTGCTGTCTTTCTGTCTGTGACCGCATCACGAGAAAACCACTGGACAAATTTAGATGAAATTTGGTATGATGATAGCTGGATATCCGGGTCAACATATAGGATACTTTTTACTGCGGGAAAATATGTCATCTCTGAGAAATCTATATTAAACGTTAAAACGTATCTAGGGACGAACCCGAGCGGAGCGAGCGTGAGTTCCTAGTAATTAAAATAAACTTGCTTATAACGCGATCAGGTGAGATATATAAATTATATTTAATTTGCTACTCGGAGAAAAAAAATTGTAAATTTAATTTTAATACACCATTAAGTAACATGACTAAGAGATAAAAGAACAAAAAAAAAAGAAATCTAATTTCAAATTATTTTATAAAGAATAAAATAAAACTATTATTATTATATTTATAATATGTATGTATTTACAGTTATATATGTGTAGTGTATCAACTGTCTGGTATCCATAACACAGGCTTCGTAGCTTACCATGGAACTAGATGGTGCTGTGTGTTAAAGTACTAACATACTTAATTATTTATTATAAATTTACTTAGTTTGTTTTCATGGTTTTGCTCTCATGGAATTTGAAATCTCTGCAAATTATTTTGGGATATCGACCGCTGGCACAGCTAGTAGGGTACAAACTGAGCCAAACGCGTCGTCGAACTTATAATACTTTACTTATAAAACTTATAATAATATAAGAAACTCACTGCTGCCTCCAAACAACGGTTTATTCTCAGCGGGCTGCTGGAAACCAAACATTCCTCCGGACGTCTGACCTTTCCTACCAGCCACATAATCTTCTAGACGAAGTTCTTCTAAGGATTTTCCTTCATATTCCTGGAAAAGAATTATTATTATTATCCATACTAATATTTGTAAATGCGAAAGTAACTCTGTCTCTGTCTGTCTCCTTTTCACGCTTAATCCGCTGAACCGATTTAAATGAAATATGAGGGGAGCATAATTGAAAATCTCACATCTACTTTAAAAGAAAATATGTATTACACAGATAACAATAATAAAAAAAATCTTTCATTTATTTTGAAGTGCCCTACTTTGCCCTCTAAAAATTTTCTGAACATATCCACCATATCTCACTTCAACTCACCAAAAGAGTCTAAATTGAAAAAAAAAAAACAGGTCACATAAAACGGATGCCCCCTCAACAGAAGAATCAATAAACTAAACTTGACCCAAACCGGGACTCGAATCCAGGACCTTCGGATCTGCAGCCGTACACGCTAGCTACTAGACCAAGGATTCCCAAAGTGGTCGATATCCACCACTTTGGACGTAAACGAAACTGATTTTGGGGGTCGAAGAGGTTTAATAATCAATATCTATTAATTAACACAAGTTCTTATTTAAAACTTTCAAGACACTGTTTAAGTTTTGTCACGTGTTCCAACTTGTTATAAGAATGATAAGACTAATATTTTAGTAGGAAGTATCATTGCTGTACTTTTAAAAAAAAAGCAGTCATGAGGAATGCCGACAGAAGTGAAAAATTAAAACTATAAACAAACAGTTGTTATTTTTGGATATTCAAATTGTTTGATCTTAAATGAAAATGTCTAGTTTTGTGTGACATCTATCGGCACTCTAAGTGTTAGCGTTAACACGTCACGTGACCATGTCGATGACTTACATGAATTTACTCTTCATACAAACAAACCTGCCTATAGAAGTTTTCACTTCAAAAACTCAACAAGTCGATAAGCGTGCATAAATTTTTAAATTGTCAAGTATTTTATATCAATAGGAAGAAAACTAGAGATAGAATTTTTAAAGTAATTTGGCTATGGAGGTCTGATTTATCAGTTATTTTGGAAACGGGGTATCTTGCTCAAAATAGTTTGGGAATCTCTGTACTAGACCAACTAAATAAGTTAAACAAAACAAGCTCACCTTCATACATGTGATGCAATGATGTTTGATGTTCACATTCTGGGACGTCCCACTCTTCACCACCACATCCGTGCCCACCACCGGGTTGTACTTCACATGAGCGGTTCCAGTAGCTTGGGTTTGACCGAAACCACCTGATGGAAAATATTATTTATATCATCTATCTATACATATAATAAAATTCAAACTGAGTCGAATCTGTACATAAAATATTTTTTTGGAAAATCTTATTGAAATAGTCATTATTATTGATACAGAGGCCGAATCTGTAGTTTTTAGAATTTTTGCTTGTCTATCTGTCTGTGACCGCATCACAAGAAAACCACTGGACAGATTTGATGAAATTTGGTTATCCGGGTCAACATTTAGGTAATTTTTACTGCGGGAAAATATCTCTTCTCTGAGAAATCTTTATTAAACATTGAAACGTAACCCGAGCGGAGCGAAGGTGAGTCGCTAGTATGTATAGAAATAAAGCTTTGTATTTAAAATAGAAGAAAAAACTCTTTACTGTAAAGCACAATAAGTATTGGCCGTTTGAACAAATAAATCTGCTGCTACATACAGTTATGCACTTAGATAATGTAACATACCAGTGGTCCCACCGAACAGTCCCCCGGAAGAGATGGTGTTGTTCTGCTGGCCGAACAGTCCCGTGGATGTTGAGGGCGCTGAGCCGAACAGGCCGCCAGTGGTCGCCGTGTTGGCTGTGCCGCCGAAGCCGAAACCAGCTGGTGAAGTAGAAAAACGTGTGTTAGCATTAGATCTAGATATAATCTAGGATCTAGAATAGTAAGTGGTTCAAACGTTTTTTGATGGAACCTGTCGTTAACAATCAGCCGCCATTTTGATATTATTTTTCACATAAACGTCAACATATGACATTAAATAATATATGTATCAATTTGTAATTAAAATTAATTATTAATTATTTTTTTGAGCGAAACCCAAATTCTTTTTCTAAAATAAAAGTAGCCTAAGTTACTCCTTATAAAATCAGCCATCTGCCAGTGAAAGTCCCGTCAAAATTGGTCCAGCCGTTTCGATTATAGATAGACTAGCCAGTACAAAAAATTTCAAAATTATGTTTTTCTTATATGTACGGTACATAATATAATTCCATATGCATTTAGCATAAAGCTGTTATTTCGACATTACACACAGACACTTCAATTTTATTTATCTGTATAGATTTATAGATGAAGGTAAAACCTAGCAGCATGAAGTTTGTGTAATCTTACTGTTTATTGAAAAATCAGCAATGAGATGATGGGTTTGTAATACATATTCACAGATGGCTCTTTTACTTTTGATTACTGTTAAAATCACCGAGACTTTTTTAATTAAATGCAGTATGAATTTTACAATGGTTAATATGATTTAGTTTACACATATATCTATACAGATAAATAAAATTGGAGTGTCTGTTTATAATATTAAAATAATCGCTTTTTACTAAATGCATATGGATGTATACACAATACATATACCAAAACAACATTTTTTACAATTTTTGTCTGTCTGTCTGTCTTTTTGTTTGTTCCAGCTAGTCTCTGAAATAGCTGGGCCGATTTTGACGGGACTTTCACTGGCAGATAGCTATTGCAATAAGGAATAACTTAGACTACTTTAATTTAAGAAAAAAAAAATAGGGCCCCACGAAAAAAAAAATTAAAACCAAATGAATTAATTAATTTTGTTTCAGGAAGCAACCTAGGGACGAACTCAAGCGAAGCGAGGGTGAATCGCTAGTATGAAATAAAATAGTTTGAAAGTTCACAGACAAACAACATCTATTATCTATTCAGGTAAACAAAAATAGCCCAGAGAATAGCCCAAATTAGCATTGTCCAAATTCTTCATATTTAATGGGGGCATCTATACTATGATAGTATTATATTCAGCCTTTTTAACGTCCCACTGCTGGGGATGGGCCTCCCTTCAATACGAGGGGAACCAGGCCATAGTCCACCACGCTGGCCAAGTGCGGGTTGGCGGATTTCACATGTCTTTCGAAAACTTGCTAGGTTCTCTCAGACATGCAGGTTGCCTCACGATGTTCTCCTTCACCGTAAGACAAGTGGTCATCATGTTGGGAATGATTCACACATGAAAATATCAGAGGTGCGAGACCTGGGATTTGAACCCGTTGCACTCAGTTTCACAAGCGAGCGCGTTACCACTGCACTATCTACATAGATATTATAAAAAACTTACTAGCTGGCTTAGCACCAAAGGCACTATTATTTTGGTTGTTGCCAAATAACCCTCCACCGCTGCTATTGTTGAAGAGACCCCCTGTCGATGTACTGGCCCCAAACCCGAAACCGCTTGACTGGCCAAACGTAGATGTTGTTGGGTTGGAACCGAAAAGACCGCCCGAAGTGTTTGGTGAGCCGAAAAGACCTGTCAAAATAATTATATGGGCATTCAACAATTTCTTAGATATACTCAAATATTTGACATTTTAAATACATATATATTACTATTATTGTTTTTTTTTTTTTAATTTTATAAAATACCATGATACCATTTTTTTACCTGATTATGTATTTTTTGTGAGTAGACGACTCTAACAACTGTAACTTGTGAGATGTCAAAAACTTTAGTCTTTCCCGCGACCATGTTTGCAACAAAGCATTCAAAACGTCAAAAATCAAAATAAAACCGCGAAAAAGAAAATAAAATTTTCTATTAAAAACGTGAAATATTCGCGTAAATCTAATGCCGGATCCACACTTTCCAAAGCTCGACAAGCTATCACAAATTCAAACATGTGGAAAGGACGTTTGGTCTTAGAACATGTGTATGTTTCCAAGCACTTGTGTTCTTGATCGTGTCAGTTTTTGTGCACAAGTCAAGGGAAACTTGCGGCAAGTGTCTATGTCTTATGATACATCCACACGTTTGTGCGTTTGTAGAGATATGAAGTATGGCAAATGTGAACCCGGCATAAGAATGACCAGAGTAGATACTTTGTAACTGGCTCGGTGGTCTAGTGGCTAGAATGTACGGCTACAGATGCTGAGGTCCTGGATTCGAGTCCCGGGTCGGGCCAAGTTTGATTATTGAGATTTTCTCAGTTACAGCCTAGAGTTGGGAAGTTGGCGGTGTAACATGCACAAACACGTAAAACCGTCGATCCTGCGCCTTAACTATCACCAGTCGTGTCTCGTGTCGTCCCACCGGAGTAAGAGAGTGACAGGAACAGAGAGTGCACTTGTGTCTGCGCTCTCTCTCACACACGTTGAACTATAATATCTCCTGCGCATCTGGCAAGTCCAGTGAGATTGACTCCGTGAAAACGGTCGGGTGGGCATAATTATTAGGAACTTTCTTCTTCCAAAATACTACTTACCACCACCCGTAGCCGGTTGAGGGGCAGCATTAGCACCGAAGGCCGGGGGCGCCCCGAAGGCGCTCGTGCCGGTGTTCAGTTTGAAACCACCGAACGGTGAAGTCGTGCTTGTATTTAATGAACCTGTTGAAATATTAACGCAGTCCTATATATTGTAAAATCCCATAAATCCCATAAATAATATAAATGTGAAATATAATAAAGTTTGGATGGGTGGATGTTTGTTACACAATCACGCCAGAACGGCTGATAGATTGTAGTCTGGAATAATTTACCTTTTATCCTGGAAAAATGTACAGTTCTCGTGGGATAGATTTGTTGTATTTCACTAGGGACGAACCCGAGCGAAACGAGGATGAGTCGCTAGTGTATTTTATATATATATTTGAACTCCTTGTATAACTACATACTATTATTGTGAATCCAAAGTAAATTATTACTGCCGTTGTTGTTATCAAGCTCGGTCCTTTTTCTTATACTTTTACCTACTTCAGCTAAATTACCACATTATCCTATGCTGCCGTCATAAAAAAGAAGGCCGCAACTTCGTCAAAGTTGATTTCGAAATATAAGTTTTGTCTTATTACTTAGTAGTAGGTAGTACGCAGTTACCATGAAAATGGTTACGGGGTATCTCCGTATTCGTAAGACTTGAGCTTTATGAGTAAGACTATCAAGTAGCATGTTTTTTGATGATTCCGAATCAGCATTTAAGTCATTTTGACCAAATTGTTAATAACGGCCTTCTTTATTATGACGGCAGTATATTAGTTTTGCATTAGAATCTGTATGGGAGATATCGAAACTACTATCAAAAATGTGAAAGTTTGTATGTTCGTTACTCCTTCACGTGAAACGGCTGAACTGATTTGGATGAAATTCAGTATATATGTTATAGTCAGAACTCTTTCGTGGTCAAAACTACTTTTGATTGACAAAAACAGTTAAAAGTATTTTTGACTGCAGGCCTTGGTCAATAGCAGTTTTTACTGACATATCGGTCAAAACTCTTAAAATGAATGTACTGTAGTCACTGTTCTAACCTAACGTCAACCTACTTACCTCCTTAACTTTTTAAGAGTTTTGACCGATATGCCAGTCAAAACTGCTATTGACCAAAGCCTCCAGTCAAAATTACTTTTGGCCAACCTCTTTAGTCAAAAGTAGTTTTGACTAAAAAATCGTTTTGACTGTAACATATAAATAGACTAAGAGCTGCTGGAGTAACACTTACTATACTGTTAGATACTTAGACACAGACAAAAGAAGGGAGAAGTCGCTAATCTATATATTTAAAAATCGATGTATGTATGTATGTTCCTTATGAACTCCAAAACGGCTGAAGCGATTTTGATGAAATTTTCAGTTCATGGCTTCCAAGCGTGCCAATTGAGCACAGATTACTTCGCCAATGTCAAGTGGAATGGAGATGACACGAGGGAGATTGGTCGGTGAAGGAAATCAATAATCAGACAAAAATATAACTTTTTTTTTTTATGAGATTCAGTGACAAACGAGCAGACAGACTACCTGATGGAAAGCAGTACCTGTCACCCATAAAACCTACGGTTCATGCACTTAGGTTGTAAGTAGCAAAAATACAGAACCACAGGTACGTTGTCACTGTGAGGGACTTACCGAAGCCAGTGTTGGTGGAACCAAAAGTTTGTTTTTGGAACATGTTCGCTCTTTATCAGTAGCTCTTGTATTAGCTCAACTTTTTCATGCCAACATGTTGTATCTGAAACAAAGAGTAGATTATTAAATACTAGCGACTCACCCTCACTTCTCTCGAGTTCGTTCCCAGGTTGCTTCCCCATATAAATTTCATCCCTATTTTCACCCCCTTAAGGGATTCACCGGGATATAAACTATCCTATGCCTTTCCCAGGGTCTCAACTATCTTCTTACCAAGTTTCATATGAATCGGTTCATTAGTTTCAGAGCTTATTTAGTCCAAACAAACAAACAAAAAATCTTTTCTATTTATAATATTATTATTATAGATTTAAATTGAAATGCTATAGTATTTGCCCGTCTTTCAACCAAAAATAATTTAACTTCTAGCCTTAGCAAACCATGGTGCCAGTCTCTACTGTCTTACTAAGAACTACTGTTAATACTAGCCCTGCCAGCTTCCCCGCCACGAAACTATTTATTACATACTACCAAAACCCGCGGCTTCGCTCGCGCTAAAACTACAACAAAAAAACTTTAAAAAGGTAGGTTTCATACAAATTTTCATACTTATTTTATCTCCTTATGGGATGAATTTCAAAAAACGCTAAAACACATATTTATTTAATTTTATTGAAGAGCCAAGTTTCAAGAAATTTTGATCATAAATATTTTTGGGTTGTGTTATAACGTGTATTCCCGTGGGAATGAGATAATCTCCCGCGGTAAAAAGTATCCTATATGTTGACCCGGATATCCAGTTATCATCATACCAAATTTCATCAATCCCTCCAGTGGTTTTTCTGTGATGCGGTAACAGACAGACAGACAAAAATTCTAAAAACTATAGATTCGACCTCCGCATCGATAATAATGTCTATTTCAATAACATTTTCCACAAAATATTTAATATACAGATTCGGCTTAGTTAGAATTTTATTATATGTATATAGATATATAGATTGTAACTAAGCCGTATCTGGACATTAAATATTTTTTGGATAATCTTATTGAAATAGTTATTATTATCGATATAGAGGCTAATTCTGTAGTTTTTTTTAATTTTTGTCTGTCTGAGAACGCATCGCGAAAAAAACCACTGGACAGATTTTGATAAAACTTAGTACGGTGATAGCTGGTTATCCGGGTCAACATATAGGATACTTGTAACTGTCCGAAAATATCTCATATCTAAAAAATTTATACTAAACTTTAAAACGTAAATAGGGATGAACTCGAGCGGAGCAAGGGCGAGTCGCTAGTGATATAACAAATCAAATATAGATAATGACTAATACAAAGTGTAAGTTAAATAAAAATAAAATAAAAAATAAAATAAAGTGTAATTAAAGTGCTTTTACACAAACATGTATCAACACGACGAGTATTGCACAATATTTAGATATAAAATGAAAATGTTAGATATGACGTCACAGTCTGCTATGAAGAATATAGCAGGTTCGATTTTAAAATGGCGAATCTCTTCATACTTACTTAACATGGAAAATCTGAGAAATACTAAACGTTAAAATGTAAGCAGGTACAAAGCCGAGCGGAACGAGGGTGAGTCGCTAGTATATAAATAAAATGTATGTATCTGCCATTTCTGATTACAATATTGAGCTTATATTGAAAAATTAAAAGAACAACAACATGGAGTTTATGTCAAGTTTTTATCTTTAAAACGTTTTTTAGATAGATAGGTTATTAATTATTAAAAACCCAAGTTATCAGGCAATCAAAGTTAAGACATTTGAAGGGCATCCTTAAGTGAAGAGGACCAAAGTGTTGAAATTGAATACCTACCTACTTGTTAATTTATTTCCATAATAGTGATGATTAATTCTTTGATATTTAAATACTAGTGGCTCACCCTTGCTTCACTCGGGTTCCCCTCTAGAAAAAAAAACAAATCTATCCCACGGAAACCGTACATTGTCAGAACCAGCTGATCAATCAGTGAAAAAAATCTGAGTCCTAAATTTCATGTCTGTTCATATGAATTGTTAAGCTCCGAGATGTTCCCTTTAATGTTCTATAGTAAAATTTTGAAAACTATATATATAGTTTTGTATAATTAAAAATTAGAAAGCAACGGAAGGATTGTATATATTATATAGTAAGACACTAGCGACTCACCCTCGCTTCGCTCGCATACGTCTCTCGGTACATTTTGATTTTTTTAAAAGGAACCCAATACTTTTTTAAAAATAAAGTAGCATAAGTTACTCCCTATAACATCAGCTATCTGCCAGTGAAAGTCCCATGAAAATCGGTCCAGCCGTTTCGGAGATTAGCCGGAACAAACAGACAGACAGAAAGACAAAAAATTTAAAAATTGTGTTTTTCTTATATGTACTGTATATACGTTCATATGCATTTAGTAAAAAGTTGTTACTTTGACATTACAAACAGACACTTCAATTTTATTTATGTGTATAGATAATAAATCTATACTCAATAATGCTTTATAATATCTTACTTGATCATTGAGATGTTAAAGTAGTTTTTGTATATAAACAATGATCTGTAAACAAAATTGTGAAATACTTTCACGGTATTTTTATGGGTTTCTATATGACATTGGTGAAGAAATCTGTGTGCAGCTCTCATATTTTGAAGCCATAAGTAGCCATAAGCCTCTATCATTTAGTTGATAAGAAAATTGAAATGCTTTGAAGCCATTAATGAGATAATTGAATTGAATTGTATAGAAGAAAATTCAATTTAATTGTATTGAAGCAAATTGAATTGAATTTGTGTAGATGTATCTAAGTAATGGAGTTCTGCTTAGTTTAGATATAAAAGATTTTAATAGCAATATAATATGAATAAGGAAAACGGGAAGCATAAATTTTTATGCGTTGGGTTTTCTATTATGATGACGACAGGCGCTCTGTAAAATTGCGTCACAATTTGCAAAACATTGTCAATCGACGTATATATATGTTTATTTACAAAATGGTCACAGAAAAATTCGATAAAAATAGTGAATATTTAGTATGATTTTATAATGTCGATAAACGTACAAAGGGTTTTATCTGGTCGTTAGTAATATTGTAAATAGTGTAATGTTATTAAACAATTGAGGGTAATTTTAAGATATTAAGAAATCTACAAATTTGAAACTTTGTCAACTAAAACTTTTAATAAACACTTTTATTTAAAGCACTCTAAAATTTAACAGAACAATTGGAAATATCGCGAAAAATATGACAAATTTAGAAAAAAATGACGTATGTCCTAAACAAATTGTATTGCATCTTTTGTGCCAAAATTAAATAGCGCTGCCTACACAGCGTAAGTTACAAATTTTATTTAATATTAATATAAGGTTCTATATAAAATGCATTATAAAATAAGATTCTTTTACTACTTCTTGCAAAATAGCGGCAGTTAACTTCAAGCATTATAGGTTACTGCTGTATATATTTAGTGTAACTATTACAAAATAAATATTACTTACTTAGTATTCAGAATAAGATTATTATCACTTATTGCGCTTAAAACAATTACTTCTTGTATCTTTTGTCTGGTCAATTCACTGTATAAAATCCAAACATTCAACGTACAACCAAATTTCAACAATTACAAAATGTGAAGTGAGCACAGATTAACTAAGTTCAAAGTTGTACATTACAAATTAAAATATGTCATAGACTACAAATAGCTTGAATCGATTTGAATCGAATCGTTTCGGGAAAATATTTTAGCTATCGATATTGAAACAATGACTCGATATAAATTTGACTAAAAATCTTACGAGTGTGTTAACTATATTTTTATTTAAATTATCAATTATTCTACACGACGTTGGTGAAATAAACTGTACCCAAATGACACGCTTATAAGCCACAGAACAAAGAACATAACATCTATAAAATTCTTACTTTTGAATTGCTATGTAGTCCATTTTAATTGATCATAAATAAAATTTAGTATCAATGTTATTATTAATTCATAATTTTCTGCTATAATATTCTATCTTTAATTGTTTTTAATTATTAGAAAAGGCAGTGGTAGCTCAGTGGTAACGCGCTCACTCGAGAAACCAAGTGAAGTGGGTTCAAATCCCGAACCTCGCACCTCTGATATTTTCATGTGCGAATCATTTCTTACATAATTACTACTTGCCTAATGGTGAAGAAAACCATCGTAAGGAAATCTGCCTCAGAGAACCTAACATGTTTTCGAAAGACATGTGAAGTCCACCAAACCCCACTTGGCCAGCGTGGTGGACTATGGCCTGATCCCCTTCGTATTGAAGGGAGGCCCGTGAAAAGCAGTGGAACGTTAAAAAGGGCTGAATAGGTAGATAGAAATAGATAGACGATCGGATTTCATTCGGCATCATATTCGATTTTTCAAGGCCATGCCATGTAGAGGAAGGCTAAAGAAAAGATGGATAGATTGTGAGGCAGGACATGAAAAAGAAAAGAGTGAATTATGAGGTAACTAGTAACTGAGGAGAGTAGAAAAGGAAGGCTTACTGATCCGACCTTTTGTGTCATTTCGTACGAATATGGTTAAAATAACGTATAACAACATTAATGTATAACAAACGAAAATTGTTTTATTAAAAATTATTTTGTATTATATTTAGACAAAATATTTTAAGTGTTGTGAAATTTTATAACACTTTAATATTATAGAAGTATATCAAGTGCTCGTAAAAAATACATAAAAGATATTTTAGTACAATTTTACAAGTAGTGAGCAATGATTTTATATGGAATTCCTCTTATTTTTAGTGAGCATACACTTTTTTGTAAATTTTTATTTCATTTTTCCTTTAAAATTATAAAAAAAAAACACAAATACAAAATCGTACATTAAGCTTAAATTTTTGGTATATTTATATTACAGGTTATGCGGACCTAATTTTAGGCATAGATCTAGAAATACAAGGTCTTATAGATCTAGGTCCAAAGTGGAACTATGAATATAAAGTATCACCTTTTAAGAATCTGGAACTTACTACTAAAAATAGTAACTTGACCGAACCCCTGTTTGTATCGAAAGAAATAAAACTAAGAAAAGATAACCAAAATAAATCAGAACATGAACTTCGATACAAACAAACATTAAATAATGAAAACTTGTCTCATGATAGTGACAATTATGATACTTTACGTAATAAATTTCCCGATATTGTAAGTAAGGAAAATGTTTTTTCTAAATATACCAAAAGTGGTAATAAGGGTTGTAGCACTCAAATATATTCTGAAGATAGTGTATCGACCAATAAACAGATCGAAAGGAAGAAAAAACATAGTAAAAAATACAAAAAATCAGAGCAGAAACATAAAGAAGATAAGTTAAACATTAAAACAAGATTAAGGCAGTCCAAGGTTAAGGATAATATGAAAATATATAATTATACTGCACACGTTTCTAAGCAATCACTGAAAATTTTCGAGAATTTAAAAAAAATGACAGATAGCTTGCAAATAAAGCATAAAATTACCAAGTTGCAAAATGATTTCGAGGACAGATTTAATGACTTTTTAAAACAAAATGAAGAATATGGCTTAAGAACGAATTTAGCAACACACAAAGTGATATTAAATACAATAGACACAGCAAATAAAATGATGCAAAGGTGTTTAAACTACCTAAGCAAAGATAAAACCGTGAACCGACATTTCAGCAAAGGGTATTTATTTCAAAAGGAATTAAATAAACAAAGTGAAATAGAGTACATTCACGCTTGCCAAAAATTAGGCGTGTGTCGCACGAATGACAATTACGTTCAATTTATTATAAATATACTAACAACAATATTACACGCTGATGATTCAAAAATCAAACAAGCATCTGATGCTTTAACAGAAATAGTGAAAACGAGTGATTTTTCAAAAATAATCGATATTCAAACCGAGACAAAATTAAATAAATCGATGACAGAAATCGAATCGTGGGATCCATTTACTACAAAAGCTGTGTTTTTAATATTTAGAAATGTTTTAATAAATAGAAATAAGCCCTTATTTATAATGGATGTTGAAGACAGAGACGTGGCACGAAAAACAGAAGCGTTACTGAATTTAATTGATGTAATAAATAAAAAGATGAATAATATTCAAAATAAGAACGAATGGCGGGAAATTGAAAAGCATATGGAGGAATGGAAAGATGGCAACCGCCAGGACGTACAAACTATTTTGGATAGAATAATTAAGCAATTATCGGAAGAATTGGCAAAATCGGATTACGAAACAAAGCAAAATATAAATAATAATATCAAATCTATTAGCGTAAAAGTGGAACTTTGATTATTTAAACATTTTATTGTAAGTAAATATAAAATAATTTAAATTGAATTTTTTAGTCATTCTAAGTTTGTCGAATTCTGCAAATACAGTGATAAATTCACAACGTTACATACATATTCCCTTATTTGATCATTTTTATTATTTAAAATCAATTGAGACTTAAAAAAATAAAAGAAATCATTAAAATAAATAGTACAAGGTATAAAAATAAAATATATTTCATATTTAGTATAATTTATTTAAAAAAAACATTGAGCATTCATTTTATTACCGTAATATGTAAATAAAAATTAATCAGCCTTGTAATATGAAGTAATTCTTCTTAGAAGCAATATATTCGTGTATAATTCTGTAGGCTTAACAATGGGCATGCAGTGGAGCGCCATTTTAGATAGTTCTGTAAAAATTTAAAATAATGATTAAAAAATTGCTTTGTACAATATATATATATAAAATAATTTAAAAACCAGCTTTTCACCAACTAAATTGTTTGGGGCATGTCAAAACTAAAGAAAGTAAAAAGTTACACTATTGAGTATTGACTCATATGCTAAAAGAAATAAACGGTCAAGTGCGAGTCGAATTCGCACACGAAGGGTTCCGTATCATCGTACACGTACTTTTTATTAATATGACTTTTACTCTATGTATGTATGAAGTATATTAACTTCGATGATCGATTACGAACGTTAGAAAAATGATTCTTGTATTTTATTTTTATTTATTTTTATTATTTGTCGTTATAGCGGCAACAAAAATACATATTCTGTGAAAATTTCAACTCTCTACCTATTACGGTTCATGAGATACAGCCCGCTGACAGACGGACAGCGGAGGCATAGTTATATGGATTTTTACTAACGCAATAGAACCCAAAACAATTATTTTTAGAACTTTAATATGTCTGTCTGTGCATTTGTGCGTTCTAATATCAGAAACGGCTTAACCGATTTGGGTGCGATTTTCACTAATATATTGTGGTGAGCTTCACTTAACATTTAGTATTTGTTTTATTTCAATCGGTTCAGAAATAAAAAAGTTCTGTCAATTTAAAGAATCATCACAATTACAGTTGAAAATAATTCACACATAAATATATCAAGAGGTGCAAAACCTGGGTTTTGAACCCATTACATATAGTTTTCCAAGAGCCATATCACAGGTAGTGGGTCTCCAACATGGCTTGTATAGTATAATAATAAAATAATTATATTTAAAAAGACTAGCGACTCGCCCTTGCTTCGTTTGAGTTCGTCCCTAGATTGATTCCCAATACAAACTTTCATCCCCATTTCCACCTCCTTAAGAGATGATTTCCGGGATAAAGACTATCCTATGTCCCAGGGTCTCAAGCTAACTTCTTACCAAATTCCATCTAAATCGGTCCAATAATTTCGGAGCTTATTGGGTACAAACAAACAAACAAAAAATCTTTCCTCTTTATAATATTAGTATATATTTGAAAACATCACTACACTTGTGTTTCGCCGGGACATGGGCCTTCAGGGCGGAGGCCTGCGTGAAGGCGGCGCCGCAGTGGCACGCGTGCGGCCGCTCGCCCGTGTGCGTCCGCATGTGAACGCGCAGCACGTATTTACGCTGTCAAATATTATAAATATAATACTTTCTTAGATTTACGCGAATATTAGACATTTAAATAAAACTATCTTTTCGGATTTTTTCGCGGATCTATTTTGATTTTTGGTTTCCAAAAAGTTTCTAAAGTACATATAAATCAATAATGTAGCTTAAATAATTAATATTTTATTTTTCTTTATACTTTAAATATAATAATAGCAACACTAAAAATATAGATTACTAAACAATAAAGTTTTCTAAAAAATTGTAATAATTATAATAATAATAGCTAAAATTATATAAATAATATTTCATATTTCAAGTATAAAATAATTAAAATTATAAAATGTTTAAATGAAATTAACAAATATTGTAAGGTACTTTGTTGCCAATTTTCAAAATTTGAATTCATTTTGTTATTTGTGGATAGGCTGCCTGTAACAACTGTATAATGCCTTTGAGACATCTAACACCTTAGTCTCTCCCGTGACCATGTGCGCTGTAAAGCATTCGAAACGTCGGGAAAACAAAAATCACAATAAATCCGCGAAAAAATCCGAAAAGATAGTTTTATTTAAATATAATATAATATAATAAAACTCTTCATTGGATACACAAAAAAAAGAAGACAAAAACAATACAATAAAAAGAAAACGTGTGTGTGTACTTGTGTACGTACGTAAGGAGTTATACTTCTTTGGCGTAACAGAATAAAATTAGCTGAAGATTTTTTCCAAACGTGCGAAAAGAAGTATAACTTCAATAACAGAAAAGTGTACAAGAGGCGTCCTTATCGCTGAAACAGCGATTCCTTCCAGGCAACCCTTAGGTGTAGGAAATAGCAAAATATTGACGACACGTTTGACTCAGTTTGTAGTGACCCTACTTGCTGTGCCAGCGGTCGTGGGTTCGAGTCCCGCTGGGGGCATTCATTTGTGTGATGAGCACGAATATTTGTCCAGTCATGGGTGTTTATATTTATAATATGTATGTATTTACAGTTATATATGTGTAGTGTATCAACTATCTGGAATCCATAACACACGCCTCGTAGCTTACCATGGAAGTAGATGGTGCTGTGTGTTAATGTCCCAACATATATTATTATGTACAGTATACAGACAGCCAGCAGACAGGGCCGAGGCACTGCGGGCGCCAGACTCACCGCGAAGGTCCTCCCGCAGAGCGCGCAGGGCACGCGCGCTTGGCGCGGCGCGTGCGCACTGCGGGCGTGCCAGCGCAGCGCGTCGCGGCTGCAGTAGCGCCGCGCGCAGTGCGCGCACGCCTCGGGCCGCGCGCCGCCGTGCGCGCGCGCCGCGTGCGACGCCAGCGACGACTGCGACACGAAGCGCTGCTCGCACTGCGTGCATTGGTGTCTGTGTTCAATTAAAAGTTCCTGAGATAAGCGCGTTCAATCAAACAGACAAACGAATTCATTATAATATTAGTATAGATATAATACTATACTAATATTATAAAGAATTCGTTTATATATATATATATATATATATATATTCGTCTATACATTTATTACGCATTTGATTAAGTAAGTTTTAGTTATTTTAACCTAATACAATGTAAACAGCGCCATCTATGAATAATCAGCCCAAACACGTAACCTAGTGATGTCTTTTTCAACAACCAGTAAAATGAAAGATATTTGTTTTAAGAACACATTTTTTTCCTTCCCTTATTATATTTTTAAAGCTACAAGTTTTTTTTTCTCTTGATAATTTTATTTCAGTTTAAATCATATGTATAAAGGATATCTATGTATATCTATACAGATAAATAAAACTGAAGTGTCTGTGTAATGTCAAAATAACAGCTTTATACTAAATGCATATATTTATAAGAAAAACTTACTTATAAGAAAAACACAATTTTTGAATTTTTTATCTGTCTGTCTGTCTGTTTGTTTCGGCTAATCTCCGAAACGGCTGGACCGATTTCGACGAGACTTTCACTGGCAGATAGCTGATGTTATAAGGAGTAACTTAGGCTACTTTTATTTTAGAAAAAAGAATTAGGGTTTCGCTAAAATCAAAACGTACCTAGGGACGAACCCGAGCGAAGCGAGGGTAAGTCGCTAGTAATTTCATAAATTTAGTACGTTTTGTTAGAGTTGGTGGTGGATACCTACTTGTACGCGGAAGAATCCCGATGTTTCTTTGCACGTTGTAAGTGACGTTTCAAATTATCCTGTAAAGAAATTAAAATTTTTAAAATTGATGTGGTGTATACAACCAGTACTTGTATGGTATACTAGCGACCAACCCTTGCTTCGCACGGGTTCGTCCCTAGCTTGATTCCTTATACAAACTTTCATCCTATCAAGGGATGATTTTCGGGATAAAAAATATCCTATATCCTTCTCAGGGTCTCAAACTATCTTATTACCAAATTTCATCTAAATCGATATAGTATTTTCGGAGTCTATTCGATACAAACAAACAAATTATATTCCTTCAATAGTCGCGAAATCAGGCCACAGTCCACCACGCCGGCCAAGTGCGTGCGGACCGAGCATGTCCACAGACAACTTGCTAGGTTCTCTCAGACATGCAGGTCTCCTCACGATGTTGTCCTTCACCGTAAGGCAAGTGGTGATCACACACACGTCCAACTTATAACACCCCGTCGTTTTTGCGTCAGAGGTTAAAAATAAACAAATAGGAGTTTCATTCCATACATTTATATAGAATAAATAAATTCGTAGCTACGTAAAAATTAGGAGTGTTAGAGTGTCTGATTATTTGAGTGTCCGAGTGTCTGTGTGTCTGAGTGCCAGATTGTGTGCGTGTCTGGGTGTCCGAGTGTCCGTGTGTCTGCCCGTCTCCCAACCGACCCTGGACTTGAACATGATGTCGCACTCGACGCAGTAGAAGTCCCCGCGCACGTGCACGGCCTGCGCGTGGCGCCGCAGCTGCGCCGCGTACACGAACGAGCTCGTACACAGCTCGCACTGATGCAGCTTCTTGTCGTCGTGACGCCTGCAATTATTGTATTCAGCCCTTTTTAACGTCCCACTGCTAGGGGTGGGCCTCCCTTCAATACGAGGGGGATCAGGCCATAGTCCACCACGCTGGCCGAGTACGGGCGGACTGAGCATGTCTTTCGAGAACTTGTTCGGTTCTCTCAGACATGCAGGTTTTCATCACGATGTTTTCCTTCACCGTAAGGCAAGTGGTAATCATGTCAGAAATGATTCGCACATGAAAATATCAGAGGTGCGAGACCCGGGATTTGAACCCGCTTCACTCAGTTTCCCAAGCGAGCGCGTTACCACTGGGCTACCACTGCTACAATTATTGTTATATTCATATTCAAAATATTTTATTCAGCATTAAATTATTAATTTTTTTTAATGAACGTCATGAGTTTATTACCAGTTCACAAAGAAGGAGCCTCAGATGTGAGAAGAACTGGTGAAAGAAATTCAGGTATACTAGCATTTTTATCATTTATATTAATTTTTTTATATTTCTAGACAAACAAAAACAAATCTATCCCACGGGAACCGCACATTTTTCCGGGACAAAAAGAAGTTTATTTATTATTCTGATGTATGAACTATATTATTGTTAAGTTTCATTAAAATCCAATCAGTAGTTTTTGTGTACTAAGCTGTATAAATTCCTATATTTTTTTAACTATCCCACGGGAACCATTTAATTTTCCGGGATGAAAAGTATCTGAAATATTGACCGGGGATATAAAGTACCACTATACAAAATTTCATTTAAATCGGTCCAATAGTTTCGGAAATTGGCCCATACAAACAGACAAAGAAACAAAAACTTTAGCATTATTTAGCTTTTTATATATATATATATATATATATATATATATATATATATATATATATTAGCATATTTTTTTTCTGTGTACAGACATTCGACCTCTACAGATTATTATATCTATAGATAGATGTACAACGATGAAAAAACTACTAGACACACAATCCCATGCAAAAGTTCTCTTAAAAGTGTCACCGATTGGGTTCAGGTAGTTATTGTAGTTGAAATAAATATACGACAATGTAAATTGAACCTTAAATGCAATTATTGAAGTTGTTTTCACAACAAGAAAATAATTAAAAGCGCTCTTAAATGTTCAAATGAGCGCTTATTCGGTGAGGACATTTTTTGTTGCCGATTGTGAATCTAGTACTTTTTTCATCGATGACTATATTATAAATAATTATAATACTTTCTTAGATTCACGCGAATCTATACTGATATTATAGAGGCAGAGTTTGTTTGTTTGTTCGAACGCGCTAATCTCAGGAACTACTAACCCAATTTAAAAATTCTTTTTGCATTTGATAGCCCGTTCATTGAGGAAGATTAATGGCGTTTGGCTCAGTTTGTATTGATCCTACTTGCGGTGCCAGCGGTCGCGGGTTCGAGTCCCGCTGGGGGTATTCATTTGTGTGATGAGCACGAATGTTTGTACTCCAGTTATGGGCGTTTATATTTATACTATGTATATATTTAAAGTTATATATGTGTAGTGTATCAACTATCTGGTATCCATAACACAAGCTGTGTGTTAATATCCCAATATATTTATTTATGAATGGGCAAAAAGAAAAAGAAAGACCTTCAACAAACAAACAAACAAACAAACAAACAAACGATTTTTAAACTTAGCAAATAGAAAATCGATCAAATTCTGCAAACTTACATAATATGAATCCGTAGCGAGTCCTTACTTTTATAATACTTCCCACAGATATGACATTTCAGAGGTTCGTTTGAAGAGTGCACTCGCACATGTCTCTGCATCGCTGTACGTTTGCTGGAAATTAAAAAAAAACCACAAATTCATTAGTAAATTAAAATTAAACATTTTTTGTAATAAATATTGTTTTTAACCTTTTTTTGAAGTTATACTTCTTTTGGTACGTTTGGGGAAAAAATATGAGAGTGAAATTTTTACGATGCGCGCGCACACCGACAGCCGAAAAGCGACATAATGAAGTTAGCTGCATTCCTTTTACAAACAGAGAGTTGTGACATACGGGATGAAATGTTTAGCTATTTCTGTTCTGTTACGCCAAAGAAGTGTAACTTCATACGTGCGTACATAAGTACACGCACACGTTTTATTTTATATATTTATTATATCTAATATGTAATCAGCGAAAAAGTCTCCGAAGACAATAAAAGACATTTGGGTCACGTCTTTTGTATACATATATGTAAAAATCTACGTATGTTCCCTATGAACTCCAAAACGGCTGGAGCGATTTTGATGAAATTTTCAGGTAATCTTCAGATTATCCCAAATAGTGATCCCGTGAAGTTTGGTAGCGAACGAAAGTTTGATCGCGGACGAAGCCGCGGGTACTGTGAATCCCATAATCCTATAAATATAATATATGTGAAATTTTAGATGGACATTTGTTACTCAATCACGTCAGAACGGCTGAACGGATCTGGATGAAACTTATCACAGAGATAGATTATAGTCTGGAATAGTACATAAAATTAAAAATGTTTTATTGGGCAAAGCATATTACACGGTTCAAGAGTTTCTTGTCGATGAAAATGTGTGGAATTGAGTATTATTGACTCATATGCGGGCTATCTACATGTTATATTAATAAAATAAATGTAATTTCGATATTTAAAAGAGCAACTGTCGAGTTTCTCGCCGGCTCTTCTCAGCAGAACTGCTTCCCGAGCCGGTGGTAGCTTCCTCGCGGACTGACTACACTGACGCTTACAATAAATTGACGATTCAAAAGCACTTGTAATAAGTCTAACTGAATAAAGTTTATTTCATTTCATAGGCTAATTTTATCCCGGGAAAAATGTACGATTCCCGTGGGATAGTTGTTTTTTGTGTTACACTAAAATAAAGCAGACTTACTTGGTGGTATACTCGCAGGTGGGACACGAGTAGACGGCGGGCGCAGCCGCGTGCTCCAGCGAGTAGTGCTCCAATATATGTTGACGCGATAGACGTATTATGTTGCAGAGCTTACATTTATATCTGGGAAAGGAAAAATGGGTACGTGTACCTTTTGTTGTTTTGAAGTAAAAATCCTTTGGCAAATATGGAAATTAAATTAAAACAAATCTATACAGATAAATAGAATAAGAGTGTCTGTTTGTAATATTAAAATAACCGCTTTTTACTAAATGCATATGGATGTATACACGTTACATATACCGAAACAACATTTTTTACAATTTTTGTCTGTCTGTCTGTTTGTTCCGGCTAATCTCCGACACGGCTGGACCGATTTTGACGGGACTTTCACTGGCAGATAGCTGATGTTATAGGGAGTAATTTAGGTTACTTTTATTTTAGGCAAAGAATCAGGGTTCCGCGAAAAAAAAATTAAAACCCATGAAATTGTGAACAAAATCCGCGTACGGCGTACGCACCCGAGCAAAACGAGGGTAAATCGCTATATAATTTAAATTAAATGAATATCTCAGGAATAGCAAGCTACTATTTATGTATACCTAAACATAGCTAACCGTGAAAACGTACCTAGGGACGAACGCGAGCGAAGCGAGCGCGAGTCGCTAGTGAATAATAAAATAAAACATATTTGTAGAATATCATATACGGAAAGAATATATTTATCAGACAATAACAACGGTTACCATGGCAACATGGCAATGTAATCTATCTCACTCTCTCGCCGGCTTAATCCTATATATTTTTGTGTTTGTCTCTTTCTAGTGACGCACTTTCGTTTCATCAAGAAGGTTCACTTCAAAAAAACATCATTAGGGTAATTATTTTCTTAGATTTACGCTAATATTGACATTAAAAAAGAACTATCTTTTAGGATTCTTTCGCGTATTTATCTTCGATGTTTGGTTCCCGACGTGTCGAATGATTTACAGCGCACATGGTCACGGGAGAGACTAAGGTGTTACACGTCTCAAATATCATTATATAGTTACAGACATTTTTAATTTTGTAGGTAGGTGCTGTCTGTCTGTACACAGAACTTAATAGTAAAAAAGGGTCATACCTAGAAGAATGAGACTTCATGTGTCCCCTCAAAGACACTTTGCTCGGACAGTATTGTTCGCACAGCTCGCATTGAAAAGGTCCATTTTTCTATAAAAAAAAAAAGAAATCATTAAATAAAAAAAAAATATTGCCGGATTGAGAACCTCCTTTTTAAAGAAGTCGGTTGATAACTCTTTAAATACAAAGCTATACTAATTTAAAACCCGCTTTGAACATTTAATTTAAATAGCGATTTGGTTGTAATGTTTTGAGCGGAAACTTAATTCTTTTCCTAAAATAAAAGTAGCCCAAGTTACTCCTTATAACATCAGCTATCTACCAGCGAAAGTCCCGTCAAAATCGGTCCAGCCATTTCGTAAACCGAAACAAACAGACAGACAAAAAAATCTAAATTGTTGTTTATCTATCTTGAAAAAAGAATCAAGAATTCCGCGCTAAAAATAAAAACCCATGAAATTGTGACAGTAATCCCCCTATCTAGAAACCGCTAAATATTTATTGGTTTCTATGTGGCTTTTGTCGCTTTTGATGGGATCCTATTGGAGTTTTTCAACAGGGCTGCCCACCCGAGTGAAGCGAGGGTAAGTAGTAGCTAGTATACACATTAAATATCAAATTAATATACAAATTGAGATTTTTTTAAAAAAAGTTAATTCTGTCTGAGCAAAAATAGGTAGAATTGTTGGTTTTCAACTATAACACTGACCTCGGAATGCTTTTCCATATGACTCTGCAATACATCCTCAAAATTAAACCCCTTCACACACTTCACACATTTATACGGCAACATTTTATATTTCTCACTGTTCGCATATTGCTGCATTTCTTCTAAAATCTAAAAAAAATGACATATATATATATATATATATATATATATATATATATATATATATATATATATATATATATATATATATATAAACTAGCAGAACCCGCGGCTATGCCCGCGTTCAATCTCGTTCGTCCCTAGGTTGCTCCCCAAAACAAATTTATTATTTATTTTCTTTGGTTTTTTCTTTTTCTAAAATAAAAGTAGCTTAAGTTACTCCTTATAATATCAGCTATGCGTCAGTGAAAGTCCCGTCGAAATCGGTCAAGCCGTTTCAGAGATTAGCCGGAACAAACAGATAGACAAACAAAAATTATAAAAAAAAAATTGTTTTGTCATATGTGCCGTGTATACATACATATATATGCCTTTAATAAAAAGCGATTATTTTAATATTACAAACAGACACTCCAACTTTATTTATTTGTATAGATTGTTCATACAAAAATACTAAAATCGCGATTAAAAAATGGGGGATGGGAGTAGGAGGGTGAAAAATACTTTACGACCTATTCTCATACCTACCAAATATACAAAAAAAATCATTAAAATCGATCGAGCCGTTTCGGAGGAGTGCGACCACAAACATCGTGACACGAGATATATATTTATATTAGATAGGCAAAGACAAAACAGTTCATTACATTTTTTACCTCTGTTTGTCAACGAGTTTGTCTTTTTGTTGTTCAGTAAATGAGTAAATGATGCATTAACAGTTCAGTTAGAAATTTCAATCTTTTTTTTAAATAGAGCATCATTCGTTGTTACTACACAATATATTTCAAAATTACACTTTTTTCCTCCTGTATTATTATATATATATATATAATAATACAGGAGGAAAAAAGTATATATATATAT
This sequence comes from Argynnis bischoffii washingtonia, assembly GCA_033884665.1. NCBI lineage: Eukaryota > Metazoa > Arthropoda > Insecta > Lepidoptera > Nymphalidae > Argynnis > Argynnis bischoffii. The sequence continues at coordinate 1,109,337 of JAEMGE010000032.1, forward strand.
CCCAGTTAGACCAAAGTTTGTCATCTCACAAGTAGTATTTACTGTAGGGTTTTTTCCCTCATAAATATATTATCTTATCAGGCACACAGTCTGCTTTCAGAATATGTAAGAAATTAAATCGTACGACATAATTTTTTCTATATTCTGAGGCGTAAAGGAGACCTTAACACACTTCCTTTACATATATGTATGTATTAAAAATTAAACAGAGACTATTTTTTTACCAAATAAAAAAGACACATTCTTTAACAGAGTAAATAAAAAAACTCAAAAAAATAATAAAAACCTAAGTAAAAAATAACTAAACTTTCATTTAGAATAGATGCCTAATCAGATATTTTCGAAGTCGGTGCCAGCCGATGCAAAGTGAAGCAAATCTATTTTAATATGTATTTAAAACACATCACAAATTGATGTATAATATTTTAACTATAATTAGAGTTCATACCTTGTCATATTTACCTATTAGATATTCACATCTTAAAGGATTATCGACTGACCTCCTTTTTGAAAGTCGGTTAAAAATAAATATGACATAAAAAAGACTAAAAATAAACGCACCTGTTCCTTTGTTAGCTTAATAACAGTATACTCATTGGTTTCAGTGACCATTCTTGATGAGAAACCCTCTTTGACTTCTTTTTTTTTATTTTTTTTTCTTGCATTTTTCTTTATCTGTGCAATTTCTAAAGATTCATCTTTCACAATACTTTCTTTGCTAGAAGGACTTTCCTAAAAACATAATAATTTTATTTATTTACTAGCGACTCACCCTCACTCCGCTCGGGTTCGTCCCTAGGCACGTTTTAATGTTTAGTATAGATTTGTCAGAGATGACATATTTTCCCGCAGTAAGAATATCCTATATGTTGACCTGGATAACCAGCTGTTATCATACCAAATTTCAACAAAATCTCCAGTTCAAAGTTTTTCTCGTGATGCGTCCCCAGACAGAGAAACAGACAAAAATTCAAAAAACTATAGATTCGGCCTCTGTATCGATAATAATGACTATTTCAACAAGATTTTCCAAAAAAATATTGAATAGATATAGATTTATAAATATTTTATTGTGCACACACACGCAAGAATAATACAGAAAATGAGAAAAGAAAGACAATAAAAAGGCATGCATTATTATTTTTGTTATGAGTAATATCTTACAGACAACCTTTGGTGAAAGGATTAGTAGGACCGTAGACGGGACGGTGTAATTATCAAATCAGATATAATTTATAGTAAGTGTATGTAGGTATATGTAAGTATACATGTAGGTATATATGTTTGTATGGATGTATGTGTGAGGCAGTACTGTAACATAATGCCCAACATCAAATCTAGATTGTTACATTACAGGCGAATGCTCCTGGTGAGGGACCGCCTTTAAAAATAGCAAACATTTACATACCAATCTGTCTTCGCATTCAAAATAGCTATTATTATCATAATCATGATTTTCATTTAATAATACTAAGGGTATATCGTCTTCATCTACCACATCACATTTAAGATCCTCTAATTTAACTTCATCTTGAGTTTGTGGCCCCAAATAGTTATATGTAATAGATGATTTAGATAAATTATTATTAAGCATTATTGGAGTTTCGTTAACCTGAAATCAATTTAAAAAAATAAGTTCATGTAACCTTTATGTACGGTCGAAGTAAAACTGTTTTGGAGCTGTGGCAGATACTGCAATTAATTTAAAATTAATCAAAACACAATAATAATTTTTATTAAATTATTAGTAATAAATATATATTTCTATAAATAATAATTATTATAAAAATAGAAATATAATATAGTTTTTTTAGTTATTGAAGTTATACTTCTTTTAGCATGTTTGGAAAAAAAATATGTAAAATTTTTACAATGCGCGCGCACACCGACAGCCAAAAAGCGACATGATGAAGTTAGCTGTATTAGTTTTACAAACAGAAAGTTTTCACATATAGGATGAAATCTTTAGCTATTTTTGTTCTGTTACGCCAAAGAAGTATAACTTCTTACATGCGTACATAAGTACACACACACTTCTGCGACACTCATTTTCCCAATGTATTGACTTACCCCTTAGTCACGCCTAAACAAGTCATACTTGAATAAATTATATACATAGTTTTATAAATAAATAAGTTGGGATATTAACACACAGCACCATCTAGTTTCATGGTAAGCTACTAGTCTTGTGTTATGGATACCAGACCGTTGATACACTACATATATATAACTTTCAATACATACATATTATAAATATAAACACCTATGACTGGGGTACAAACATTCGTGCTCATCGCACAAATCAATCATCATCAGTTTTGTTTATAAAGAAAAATGTTTTAGAAAGTTCACAATCATACCTTATTTATAGCATCTTGAAACCAAAGGTCAGCAGTCTGGCATTGTTCTATGAACTTCACTATCTTTCTTAATAAGCTCCTACAATATATACATATGTACATAATATTTAAAGGATCTTCAACCTGTGAAAACAAGAATCTTAAGTCTAACTTTGTATGGATAAGTTTGAATAAATTCAGTATTTATTATAAGAATATATATATATATATATATATATATATATATATATATATATATATATATATATATATATATATATATATATATATATATACACATATATATATATATATATATATACACATATATATATACATATATATATACATATATATATATATATTATAAATATAAATGCGAAAGTTTGCTTGGACGTTTGTTACTTAATCACACCAGAACAGTTGAACGAATCTGGATGAAATTTGGCAAAGAGATAGATAATCGTCCAGAATAACACATAGCTTACTCTTTATCCTGGAAAAATGTAAGGTTTCCGTGGAATAGGTTTCTTTTCGTTTTTCAATAGGGAAGAACCCGAGCGAAAGAGGGGAGTAGCTAGTAAAATTAAAACAGTAGAAAAAATACATGCCGTCATCTTTCTAAGTACAATTTTATATTTGATATTTATTTTGATTTGATGCAATGTTATACTATATTTATTATTTAGTATTGATGTTTTGGGAAAGTGTACACTGTACATAATATTAAAAACATACCTTTGTTATAAATAACCGGTAATATTTTAGATCTTGTGTTGTCATGGGATTTACATATTCCCCCGTTCTCAGGCAAGCTTGGCATATTTCCATTTTAAAATAGTTACTGAAACACCTTATTCCATTTATTAATAAGGATACATTTTTTTTTTTTTAAATCAAACAATAACAAAGTACAAACGCTTAAAAATTCAATTATTTTTCTGTCAAAATTTGACACATAATAGTGAGGTGCCATTTTCAACAATGCTTTAAATAATGTTATAATCGATTTAAGTATAGTTGTATGACACATTGATTAAAAGAATACCGAATATGTATTATATTTCTAATTTCTTTCATACTGCATGCGCGGATCTCACTTCCAATAAATAATTTTACAATAATGAAGAAGAATGAAAATTTACAATATTTCAACAAAAAATATAATTTTATATTAAAATAAAAAAACAATTTGTAAAAATAAAATCTGACTACGTAAAAGCGAACTAAAAAGATGAGAACAAATTGACGAAGAAACATAGTATTGCGCTGTCGGAAACATACAAAGCGTTTTCCAATACAACACCAAACCGCATTGTGCGGCATAATGCTCAACTTCGAATGTTTGAACTACAGCAACGCTCGGAGCACTTTGAAAATGCTTTGGCGTGGTACGCGTTAAGGATACCAACTCAGTAGCAGAAAATATAAGAAAGTGCGACATTATACTCTTTTCAATACATGGTGTATCCTTACAACTGGCGAACTTATTAGGAAAATTATTTTTTTCTTTCGGAAATGTAATTCTTTTGACAGTTTCATCGCTCAGAGGCGAACAAGTAGTTATGCTGAAAAATATCGAATATGAAACTTCAAAGGGATAAGTTTTTAACCGGGCGCGGCGAAACAAAGAAGAAGGTTTTGTGTTTGACCTGTATATGTATATGTATGTATGTCCAATATTATGTTCACTCGTAATTACTAAACAGCTTAATCAATTTTAATGATTCATACGTTTTATATTTGTATTGATAACGCGAGTGTCATAGGGTATATATTATTAAAACATAGAATTTTTCGTTAACTTGTTCCCATCTTTTTAGCTCATTTTTTGCACAATCGGTTTCTTTTTATTCTTATTCAGTCTTTTTTGAGATATAGGTTTAGCATATCAATTACTCTCACACAATCTGTTTATAGTTAAAGTGATTGTAGATAATGAAACACAAACAAAAAAATAAGATTTAGTGTATCATTGCGTGATTAGTCGCTACTCGCTAGTGCAATCTTATCACATGGGTAGTTAAAGTTATTTAAAGAATCTGCGTGGTGTTAGGTGTTTATTTAAACAAAAAATATATCTGTATCATGAATTTTATTAATAATATTGGACAAATTTACAAACAATTAATTTAAATAACAATATACAATAAACGTGTACGTTAAATATTACAGACAATTCATTTATATCTATCTATATTTATTTTCAAAAAATGGTCTTTTACGATATATGTACCTAAATATATTTTATTAAATAATGAAAAACAAAATAATTTAATTATATTTTTTTTATTCTGACGTTTCGAGCACTTTACAGTCTTCCTTTGAGAATATAGATAAATGTACATTACAGAAATATTAGTACATAGGCAAGTCCAAACTTTTAAATATTCGAATTTACACATTTAACACATTCTAATTGCGCGAATAGACTTAGCGTTGTTGTAATTCAGAATCTCAAAAACTTTATAAGTTCTATAAAAAAATAAAAAGTGCGTGTGTGTGTAATTCACACACGGTAGAAGTGAAACTTCAGAAAAGTAACCTACGAGAGAGTGAGACGAATATAGAGTATCAGAAGTAGGATAATTGTAAGTTTTTTAAAATATATTTTTACCAAATTTACAAGTCATTTTACATTTTATTTAACATATTAAATTACATTTTATATATTTTATAATTTTTTACTTCCTGTGTAAAGTATTCTATCTCATTCACTCGCCGGCTTAATCCTATATAGTGTAGTGTTTGTCTCTTTTTAGTGTCGCATTTTTGTTTCGTCAAGTTTCAAATCACAATGATTTTAAAGAAGCTTCACTTCAAAAGTAATATAAAATTCATACACATTTCAATTAAATTTATTGGAAATTTAGCGGTTGTTTACGGAATTAACGATAGCTGTTTACATTCCTAGGTACTATGTGATGATTTTATAATCAGTCAATGTTAGATTCTTTACTGATAAGTCATAGAAGACTTACCAGTAGAGAATCTACGCACTGCCAATCATTAAATTCGATTAGCCTTAAATATAAAAAATAAATTTAAATAATAGCAAAATAAATAACAAAAAAATAAAACGGTAATACAAAATATTATAAAAGTGATGTTTATATATAAAATATATTTGTAAGATTCTTGAACTTTCACTTTAACTTTGAGGTCATCAGTGTGATGTTTTTAAACAAGTTAAAGAGTTAGAGCATTCTCAGTAGGGCTATTTCCTTGTTTGTACAATACGCGTTATTTTTGCCTGTTATAGGTCTATTTTATTGAACACATTGTCCTCGATGACCACATTTAAAGCACACGACAACTTTTTAACATGCCACATTCAGATAAGTGATTGAATAACGCCAATAGATTAATAATTTTAGCCGTAAGACGATTATTATACTCTTATTGTTAGTTAGGATATATTTTATAAATGGAATTAAGTGCAAATATTTAATATTTGCACTTAATTCAATAGTATAATAATAATTTTGAGCATTAAAAATATATTTAAAGATAATAATGGAAAAATGAAAAGTAGGTACAAGGAGTTGTGGTACATATTATTATTATTACACGTCTCAAAAGTTATTAACTTTTACATTTATTATAGACGGTCTCCATCCAAAAAAATAAACATTAATTTTGAAGAAATGGCACCGAAATACCTTACAATTTTAATATTCATATTCGAAAAAATGGTTTTATTTAAACCAATATTCGATGGATGGACAGGTGAGCAACGCCTAGAGCAATACACAAACCAACATTAATTTTTCTTTTTAAACAAGTTTGGCAATAAATTTAAAAGAAATAAAAAAGAATGGAATAAATACTTTTGAGATGATTTGGAAGATGATGTACTTTAACAGTTATAAATAAACAATTTTTAATAATCACAGGGTCATATCTGAAATAAAATCGATTTTTCAAAACTCGGAACTACGACAATCAAGAGCATTTTTCGCGTTTATCTGTCCAAGAGGGCAAGAGCGAGCTCAAGAGGGGTTTATGGGATTTACTCAAGCGCGGCAGATTAACATAAGGGGGGATAACTTGCATTCTGTTGAGTACCTCCACCATAATATAAGTCCTCTATATAAATTATAAAGCCGCGCGTCTAGGGCAGCCGATCAAAATATTCAAAAAATATCCCCCCTTACAAAATATATAGATAAAATTAATGCAACTGTAAGAAACGCTAAAATAAAAATTGTGAAAATATATATTGCAGTATTTCTTGAAAATTAACATTGCCCAACCCCATATTGATAACCATATTATGTATTTATTTTACTAGTAACACACACCAAAAACTACTTATTGTATTGATATTCCTATCCCTTATATATAAATCACTTCAGTGCAATCCAGTTTATATAGATTCTACATCCACAAAAGTGTGACATTTTTTTATATTATCAAATTCTTTTAGCACGCTATAACACAAGTCAAATTAATAAAATATTAAAAAATAATAAAGTAGGTAAGGCAGGAACAGTACAACAATTCAAATAATGTACAGACTTTAGTTAGTACGAGTACCTAAATAGCTCTATTATATTATGCTTTAATGACTTATAATTATTAATCGTACACTATTATTACAAAATGTTTTAAAAATATTACGACCCCCATTAAATTAAAGTTAATTAAAGTGATGTTTTGATTGGGAATGATTTCGTTGCTATAAAACATCGTTTCTCAAGCAGGGGGTCACGACCCTTGAGTCAGGGGGTCGAGTTTGTTTGGGTCACAGTCTGTTGAAAAATAATAAATACAAACTACATACAGGTACAAAAGATTCGTTCATTATAGGTATGAATTTTAGTGCAGTGTTATAAAACTAAATATTAAGATAGAGTCGCAAGACTTTTTACTTAACTTTTTGGCTTTTTCGTGGGTCGCGACATAAAAATGGTTGAGAAACAATGCTTTAAAATAATTTAAAATTCAAAGTTGAACTAAATTTCACAAATAGCTTCTAATCGACAATGTCATACAGAAATGGGTGTTAGACTTTCAACTTTACTGATATGAATGTTCACTCGTCGCCTACGTCTCCTGGGCTTATTGCATTCGTGACGTGCAAAAAAGTATGACCTCTTAAAAGATATATTACAGACTTTACAATGATGCCTTTCTATTTTGCTATGTCTCTCCTCATAATGCTTTTTAAAAGTGCGTTTTAACACTTTCATATTACATATATCACAGGTGATCAAGTGACTTCGTTTGCCCGTTGGATAAAATTGAGTTAAATCTAATATTTCTTCACATTCCTGTATTGACTCTGTAATATTTTCCTCGCATTTTCTTATTAAAAGTAAATTATGACTTACTTTTTTAATTTCGACTATTGATTGAGAGTTTAACACCTTTTCGAACCATACTTCGTTTACTCCTTTATTAATCGACAGTGGAATTTTAGCCTTTAAATTGTAATGTTCTCGCCTTATGTGATATTTCAAACCAGCACTATTTGAAAAATGCTTTGCACATATAATACAAGTGTTTCTTACGTCAGCATTTTTTATGCTGGAAAAAAATAAATATTTAATAATATCATCATATGTATACATTTTTTGAATTGGCATGATGGAGACTTTTATGATGTAGTTAATATGTTATTTAACGCAATAGAATTATAATATAGAAACTAATAAATAAGCGAAAAACATTTTTGGAATCTATCAATGATTGATAAATTGATTTATGTGTCGATTGTTCAGGTCGTGTGACGTCACGAAATTATTCTCACGAGCGCAAATTTAAAGTTTAATAAGTTTTTCATTTGTTAAGATATTTTAATAATTAGAACATATTTTTGTTATATTTTACTTAATTGTTATTGTTCACGCCGTTTCAACCACCAAGCTGTAACCCGCACATACAATTTTCGCATATACACCACGCACACATAGGCATTGCGGGCCCTCACCGCCGGACGCAGTTTTTAACCGCCATTCACCTTTTTATCCACGCGCGAGCTACATGTCGGGTCCGAATAATCATTGTTAATTTTACATATATAATTTTTCCTAAAGTGTCCATTAAACAAGTATTTTAATTTAATGTGGAGTCATTATTCCGTCCACCTACAAATTCTTCCGAACAAGGAAAGTTTTGGCGACCGTGACAGGACACGCAAGAATCGGACTTTGACCACATCGCGCGATGCATACGTGGAAGGACGCGTAGCGGTCATACAATAGCAGCTTCTTTTCGGATCAAGGGAGGAAATTCTAATAAAAGGAATACTACTTTAATGAAGAACTCGCATCAATTTTGTAGCAGCCAGCCGGTCTAGCTTAAGCGCCGCAGCATTGGTCCAGCATTTACAAAAAGAGTGAGCTCGTTCCTATATTTATTCCTTTTCCTAGCTTTGAGTTCTTTTTCCTCGATCTGCTTTATTATGTTATTGTCTTGTTTTTCCACATACTTTTAATGTCTCATTTTACAAACTATAAAATAAAGATATTTGATGGAAATTAAAATAATATTAAATTATATACAAACTTAAAATCAATAAGAAACATTTATCCATCCTAGCTTATACACAAAAGATTTATTTAATTTTGCAAACAGATCATTGCCGATTCATCGATTCTAAAATTGCTATGTATCTAAACTCATAACTGTATGATAATTCTAAGTAATACTATATACCTATATACCTATGTATCGTATGTCTTATACCAAATACGATTTTTCTTTAATTTCATTTCTATATTGCGTATTTCTAATTCCAATCTGCACAAGCTCTGCTGCCTATCACGCCTATATTTTCAATTATTTATTTCCATATAATTCTGCGCATACGCATTGTAACATTCCAGTTCCGAGCATCCTACGAGTGCGCCCGAAGTATCATTGAACATTACGTGGCTATCGCTTGCGATTGACAAATGCACGTTGCTTCCTTGTCGCACCGCTATTAGATTGCAACTGATAAGAGACCCGTTTAGCTACAGCTGACTGCGTTCGTCGCCCAACCGTAATAGTGAGGAACGTGATATTTTTATATTATTATTTTTTATCATATAAAATAAAATTAGTTTTTTTTTTATTTTTTTATCTTTATTGCTTATTTGTTAAGTTAATAATGTCGGAGCTTAAAGAATTATTTATTAAGCGTAGCTCGATTAAAGGTCGTATAACTAAATTCAAAAATTACTTAGAGGCCCTAGAATCTACAGATAATGTATCGTCATTAGAAATTAGTTCATTAAAATTACGACTAACTAAGTTTACTGAGTTATTTAATGAATTTGACGATTTGCAAGGTCGGATAGAAGTTCTGAATGAATCTAATTTAAAAACAGAATTATGCGAAAGAGATTTGATAGAAAACGACTTTTACTATTGTATTTCAAGAAGTAAAGAATTTTTAGACACCGAGTCTGCTCACTCGTTGTTTAAGAATGCAAACTCAATACATTCCAATCATCATCAAGACGATGAAGCTGTATTAGGTTTTCGATTGCCAGTCATTAAAATACCTAATTTTGATGGTAAATATTCAAAATGGTTGGAATTTAGGGATACTTTTAATTCTTTGGTTCATACAAATAATAAAATTCGTAATATACACAAATTTTATTATCTACAATCGTATCTCGAAGGTGATGCGTCTTTAGTTATACACAACTTAGAAGTTACAGATCAAAACTATAATGAAGCTTGGAAGTTGCTTTGCGATAGATATGATAATAAAAGGCAGCTCATTCACAACCATCTAGTTTCACTTTTTAATCTTGAGCCTATAGCACGTGAGTCTGATAAATCCTTAAGATTTATTATTGATCACGTAGCGAAAAATCTCCGAGCTCTCAGTACTTTGGGTCAGCCTACCGAGAAGTGGGACACACTTATTATATACTTAATGTCTACGAAATTAGATTCTAACACTATTTTGAAATGGGAGGAACATAGAAATTCCCTCCAAGATATTCCTACGTTAGAAGAATTTAAGGCATTTTTGAAAGGTCGTGCAGATGTTTTAGAGTCTATTCAAGGTAACAAGCACGAAACTCATAAACCCGTTCGGCGTTCAGCTGATAGTTTAGCTCGTCAGAAATCTCAGACCCGTTCTTTTGTGGTTTCAGCTCCTGAGTCTGCTTCTTCTAAGAACTTCGAGTGCCTAGTTTGCCATGAGAAACATCGCATATACGATTGCCCTACTTTTAAGGCCAAAACACCCGAAGAGAGAATTTCTCAGGCCAATAGTCTGAAATTATGTCATAATTGCCTGAGACGAGGTCATGATTATCGCCAGTGTAGACTATATGGCACATGTAAATTCTGTAAGAAACGTCATAACTCCTTGCTACATTATTCTATTGAGCCAAGCAATTGTAATAAAAATATTTCTGTATCGTTGTCGGCCGCTTCTAATATCGAAACTATATTAAGTACGGCATTAATTCATGTAACAAATCCACAAACAAATTATACTTTGACTGCCCGCGCTTTACTTGACAGTGGTAGTCAGACTTCTTTTATAACAGAGTCGCTTAAAAGAAGACTCAACCTTACTCCATGTTCTTCCAGCGTTCATAACATAATAGGTATAGGCAACATGCTGCAGCACGTTAATACTGAACGTTGTGCAATACACATAAGTTCTAAAAATAGCGATTTTAGTACTAAATTAACTTGTTTAGTATTACCTCAAATTTCAGGAAAATTGCCTAAATGTTTTATTAACATAAGTCACCTTGATTTATCTCAATTTAATCTCGCTGACCCTACTTTTAATATTCCATCCGACATTGATGTTCTGATTGGTGCAGATTTATTTTGGGACATTTTATGTTCTGAGCAGCAGTCTTTAGGTGCAAATAACCCCATACTGCGCAGCTCCAAACTAGGGTGGATATTAGCTGGTCCTATGCGCTTCAATCCTTCAGATAAGGGTGCTGTACATTGCAATTTTTCTCACACTATTGAAATACATAAAGATCTAAAAATGTTTTGGGAACTTGAAGGCCTCCCCCAAAAAAAGGTTCATTCTGACAGCGAAAGGTTTTGTGAACAACATTTTCTAAAAAATACTCGGCGACTCGATGACGGTCGCTTTTGCGTTAAACTTCCACTCCTCGATGAGCCTACTTGCTTGGGTGATTCATACCAAAGCACTAAGAAAAGGTTTCTTAATTTAGAAAAACGTTTCGTAAGGCAACCAAAACTAAAAGTGTTGTATTCTGATTTTATTTCAGAATATTCCAAGCTGCGTCATCTATCAGAGTCTTCCATTGACATACCTGAGATATCATATTTTTTACCACATCATGCAGTGATTAAAGAAAAGAGCGAGTCTACAAAACTTCGTGTAGTATTCGATGCTTCTGCCTCCACGTCATCTGGGGTGTCAATTAATGACCTGCAAGTGGTAGGTCCTACTATCCAAGATTCTATCTTTAACATTCTTATTCGTTTTCGCCAGTATAAGTATGTACTTTGTGGGGATATAGAAAAGATGTATCGTCAGATTTTAGTAGATGAGAGTGATCGTGATCTTCAGCTCATACTTTGGCGTGACAATCCCTCCGAACCGCTAAAGACATACAGACTAAATACGGTAACATATGGTTTTTCTAGTGCCAGTTTTTTGAGTACTCGATGCTTGTGGCAGCTGGGTGAAGAATGTTCGGACCCACTTATAAAAAGAGTCATACAACAAGACTTTTATGTCGATGACCTATTGACAGGCAGTTCAACAGCCGATGAATTGCGTTACATTCAGAGCTCTGTGTCTGAAGCACTATCCAAGGGTTGTTTTCCACTTAGAAAGTATCGTTCAAATTTATCTTCTCTATTTCCTTCTAATACTAATTACAATGGTGAGCTCATGCGAAGCCATATTTCTAGTACTTTAGGTCTTGGTTGGGATTCATCAACGGATCATCTAAATTTCAAAATTGAATTAACTTCTTCTGATATCATTACTAAGCGTAATATCCTATCGTCCACCTTTAAAATATTTGATCCGCTTGGTCTACTGTTTTTATGTACTATAAAGCCTAAAATCATTATTCAGCAGCTATGGATTCAAAAATCTGAATGGGATGAACCCGTTCCTAATAATATACGTAAGGCATGGCAAAGATTTACTAAAAATATTGACTCTATTTCAGCTATTCATATTCCTAGATGGGTTTTGATTTCTGACGCCATCTCAATAGAAATGCATTGTTTTAGCGATGCATCACAGAGCGCCTATGGTGTTTGCATTTATTTAAAATCAGTAGATGCCAATGGTAAGGCAAGGGTATCATTGCTCTGTGCTAAGGCTAGAGTAGCTCCTATCAAATCAATAACTATTCCTCGCCTCGAACTTTGTGGAGCTTTATTATCTGCGCAGCTGAGCTCCACTGTAATTAAAGGTCTCAGAATTAAGGGCATTGAATTTCGTTTTTCGCCACCATACGCACCTCACTTTTGCGGTTTATGGGAGGCGGGCGTGAAGTCAGCTAAATATCACATCACGCGCATATTAGGCAATAGTCATTTAACTTATGAGGAATTATCATCTTTATTTTCGCAGGTCGAGGCAATCCTCAATAGCCGTCCTCTTTGTCCTCTCAGTTCCTTACCTGACGACTATAGTCCTCTCACACCGGGCCACTTTTTAATAGGCAGACCATTGACCGCATTACCAGGTCCAAATTATATGGAGCACAATTTTAATTATTTAAATAGATTTCAGCGACTTGAGACTATGAGGCAGCATTTTTGGAAGCGTTGGGTCGCTGAATACATAGCCGAGCTTCAACAGCGTATCTTGGAAGAGTGGTCAAATTATTTTATGGGCCGGACAATATACCACGAGTAGCCGACATAACGACTTCACGAGGCACCATTCGACGAGCTATCAATCGCCTTTGTAGTCTTCCTTCGGAGAGTGACGGGTCTTGAAGGCTTCAGCCTTCAAGGGCCGGGAGGATGTTCACGCCGTTTCAACCACCAAGCTGTAACCCGCACATACAATCTTCGCATATACACCACGCACACATAGGCATTGCGGGCCCTCACCGCCGGACGCAGTTTTTAACCGCCATTCACCTTTTTATCCACGCGCGAGCTACATGTCGGGTCCGAATAATCATTGTTAATTTTACATATATAATTTTTCCTAAAGTGTCCATTAAACAAGTATTTTAATTTAATGTGGAGTCATTATTCCGTCCACCTACAAATTCTTCCGAACAGTTATATATAATTAATACATAAAAAAATTGGAAATTTCTCCAATGTAAAATTGAAAATTATAAATTCTAAACTTACTTTTTATCGTCGTGAATATGAAATGCATGTGTCACGAGATTACCTCGATTTTTAAACACTATTTTGCACCAGCTACAAGTTCGGTCGGAAAGACATATTAGTACATGTTTACGCATTCCATGTTTTGTCGTTATTTTTTTATTGCAATAGTGACATATAAAGTATTTATTGAGACTGCTCGTGCGTTTAAATTCAGCTTTGTTTTCCTCTGAATCAGTTCTTACACTTTTTACGTATGCCATTATTAACTACTTAAAAATTAAGCATATTTTTGGATAAACATGTAGTATATTCCGTATCAAACGTTTTAAAAATACATGCTCCCATTATTTTATCGGAAGATTATATTTTAAGCTTACGTATACATGTTTTTTAAAGATATTTATTTATGTTATTTACTTGTAAAATTTTTGCATCAGCTGTGCGATATTATGTCATGCCAGTTGCCAGTCTATAGCCACAGACTATAAAGCATCAACTATAAAGTATAAAAACCAAAGAGTACAGTAATGGGGAAGATTTTTTGAAAGGAGAGTGCTACACGTATGATCTATTCACAATCGTCTAAGGTTAAACAATTTATTATGATATCTCTTTTGTACCTGGTTTTTTGCTTCTATTGTGTTTGCATTTTACCTGTGTAATGTATTGTGCTTGAAAGTTAGACTAGCCGCAGGAAAAATTGAGAAGGAGAGGTACATCCTGCAGGTCCTGGCTGACTGATGGATAAACACACAGCTTACACCGCTGGTCATAGAAACGTGAAATTTGGAGGACGTATTACTTCTATTATGATGTAAGCATCCGTTAAGAAAGGCTATAAGAGGTAAAAGGGGTTACCATCTTTTACCATTTAAAGTTTATATGGTCAAAGAATTATTTATATATGATTAGAATTACATGAAACTTGTTATTAATGCTCTTCAGCTGTAGCCTTAAATACAGGGTGGTCCGTTTATAATGGTTCAACGATTTTTTGGAGGTAGAGGACACCCTAACAACCCATTTAAAACAAACATTAGTTCCGCGAAAATCAATAGTTTAGAAGTTATGATTTATTTTCTTTTTTTTGGAGAATTGTCTACTCCAATCATACAAATCAATTTTATTTAAATACCATTCTACTAAATCGCATGAAATTTGGCATATGATTCTATATTATGTAAGTATAATTGCAGATATTACTTAAAGACAGCCAATAATACAAAGAGGTAAACAAACTATGTCTATAAAAAATCATACCAATCAAAATTGTCTGTTTTTCCATAGTAAAAGCTATGTCACTCTTCTACTATATTCAAGAAAAATGAAAATTTGAGAGAATTTGTAAGTCAATTTTCATCTTTTTTGCTTTAATTGCATGGTACCCACACCAAGTAATTTTTACTTAGTATAAAAAGACAGTAGTAAAGCAATGGTATGGGTGGTTTGGGAAACCGAGTGAAGCAGGTTCAAATCCCGAATCTCGCACTTCTGATATGAGGAAATATATGTCTGTAAGAACCTAGTGAGTTTTTGAAAGACATGCTCAATCCATCCCGCACTTGTCCAGCATGGTGGACTATGGCCTGAACCCCCAAGCATTGAGGAGAGGTTTGTGCCCAGCAGTCCGATGTCCAAAATGTCTCTAATGACAATGTATACTCTAATGGCAATCTCACCTTATCTTGCACATTACTGGTGTATGCTGATATTTCTTCAACAGCTTTGACCATGTCAGTACAAGAGCCATACTGTGTCTCCGCTTTCGACATCACTTGACTTGATATATTCATGGCCGAGCTGATTACATCTAATAGAGTTGAACCTTGAAAATAACAATAAAAAAATGGTTTTAAAATATATCTTTTACGTTTTTCTGA
This sequence comes from Argynnis bischoffii washingtonia, assembly GCA_033884665.1. NCBI lineage: Eukaryota > Metazoa > Arthropoda > Insecta > Lepidoptera > Nymphalidae > Argynnis > Argynnis bischoffii. The sequence goes on from JAEMGE010000032.1 coordinate 1,124,821, forward strand.
TTAACATTAATCAGTTGTAGACTGGAAGGAAACTTATAATGTAAATATTTTTTTTAAAAGAGCCCTGTACCAAGAAAGTGATATGTTGGTATGGTATATTCGAACTGGTTTCTGAAACTGGACAACTAAGCGTCTATTTCACTTTCATTCATTTCATTTCATTATATGTGTGGATATTAATCTGTTAAAAGTGGTATGTTAAAAACACTAAATTCTTGATATATAAAAAAAATATAGTTGTAGGTAGTCTCACTTCTTCCTTTGTAGCATAGAGTACAATAGCATAGATAGAATATAAAACATTAGTTGTTTTTTTAATCATAATCAAACCATTCAGATTATAGTACCTATTGCCCACAAAAATACATGTCATATTTTGTATTAAAAATTATATTCTTTACCAATTAAAAAAAAAACTCACCTAAATCCCTCTCTTCAGATATATATTGCATATAATTCCTTATAGCTTTAGCAATAAACATAACATCATCTGCATCAGTGATCTCGGCCAAGGGGTATGTCTTTTCTTGAATCAACATAGCTAACCTTTCTGTAGCATTTAGTGCGGAATATTGCACCAAACTAACATTCAACAATGCAAATTGCTGCAATAGCTTTGTTATATTACTTATGTACGAACATTCAGATGTATTTGCTGGACCCCAAGTAGCATTAGCGTTGCAGGACCTATAGGCTATACCGTCTCTCTAATACACTCCCACAGAGAGATAAGTCAAGGAAAATTTTCAATTTCCTAATCGTTTTATTAACCATGTTCTCAGGAAATGCACATTTAGGGTTGCCAACTAGCTTTACACTGGTGTTTCTAGACCAATCACCAACCCAAAGTAGTTCACAGTCACACATAAGGGGATTTTCTGTTATATCTCTGAAAAAAAAAATGTTATTGATAAAAATACTTATTTAAATCAAAATGATGATGTTATTTAAATACACCTAATATCATGCATATTGTGAATGTAGTTTATAATTTTCTATATATTAATATAATAAATACAATTTGGTTCCACATAATACTTACATTTGTTTTAATCCGACAAGATAGTCAAATGTTCCTGCACTCAAAACAGATATATGATTTTGGGTCAATATCAGCCTCTCCAAGTTAACAAGCCCTTTAAACATTTCCTTATAAATATTACTGATCTGATTGTATGAAAGATCTAAACGCTGTAATGAGGTCATATTGTAGAAGGCATCAGATTCTATTAGTGATATCTGATTCCTACTAAGGTCTCTGGAATATAAGTTTTAAATGATACCTTAAAATGTACACTAATTAAGCATTAAAGTTACAAAGTTATCAATTCTTTACTTACAGTTTTTGTAAATTGGGCAAATGAAGTTCCCTTGATAATGTAGAAATTGCATTTCCTGATAGATTTCTGAAAATAAACATTTACTTTTGTGTAATTTATTTTAACATTTTTGTAATTTTCATAAATATAATCTCTACAATTGTCTTACTACTAACTAATAGAAAGAGAATTAACAATACAGTGAAATGGAATACTGTTTATCTTGAAAACTTAAAATTTGCTCTCATATAAATATTTACATTTCATTCATTTGAAACACCTGTTGTTCAGACAGATTTGTTTATAGATTTATTTAAAATTGTGCCACTTTCACAATGTACAAAAAAAATTAACTTACAAGCTCACAACAACCGTCCAAAGTTTGCTTAGATCAATTTCCTTAAGTTCTGTAATTTGCGCTGGGGTACCACCACATTTTATCTTTAAGAGTTCACCCGGCAGTGGATCCACGGACACCCCTTCGGTCGCCTTGTTTCCCTTGCACGAACATAACGATGGACAAAATCCTAATGAACCCTTAACGAACAGGAACAGTAGTATTATTGGAAATAGCTCCATTTTACCCCTTTCACATAAAACCACTATGGCACAAAGCCAAATCCGAGTAATAATCACATCTTCACAAATTCCTCTCTACGTCAATGGTATGCTAAAAAGATCAAACACAACAGTGGCGATATCAATTACATGTGGTTAATGATGCTAAATACAGCACATTTCAGTTGGCACTGATTTTATTTAATGTAAATAGAAAAATAAACAATAGTACAACTATACACAAGCACTCATCCGACCTTAGAGCAATAACAAGCATGGAGAGGAACTGTATTTAATTGAACATTTACAATATATCTGATCGTGTCCTTCTTATCGACTTCACAACGAGAGGGACAGAGACAGAAATACACAATTTGCCCTTTCTTAAAAACGCAATGAAGCCAATTATACTATAGATTTACTATATTTATATATTGACCATTATAGTTATGTGCCAAAATTTACCGGTTTATAAATCGGAAATACCGTTTCTTTGATATATTTATAGTAACTATGAAAAACTATTACACGAAACAATACTTCACCTTAGGTCAAAATTAATTATATTTAATTAAACTATATTTGAATTATATTTTAAAGTTATAACATTTTTTATAACATTATATAAATTATTTTGGCTGACTTTTTATGAATCATTTTTATTGTATTTGAATTGTATTTATTAATTATATATTAAGGATTTATTATAATTTAATGTATACGTTTGATTATGTTATTGTAGCGAATGTTATGTACACTTGTAAAGACATAGATATCTGATTATTAGTCTTCTAAATGTATATAAATGTTTTAATGTGTGTTGTTTGTGCACTTTTCGGTAAATAAATAAATAACAGAAATAAATGAAACTCATTCATAGTCTAATCTTGTTTATTTATTTTTTTAAAATATAACACAAAAAAAAACAAGATGATATTTACAAGTTTCTTTCTGCAGATCAGTCAAATCATGATTATTATTTAAAGCTAAAGCACCATCTCAATCAAATTTAATATATATTGTCAATCATGCCATACTTATTTATTGTTAAAGATTTAAAATTTAAATTTAATACCAAAATCACAAATTATCGATAAAAATCCTTTGCATGCTCTTTGTTGTCTTTCTTCTTCTTTTTATTTCATGTACTAGCGACTCACGTTCGCTTCGCTCGCCTTCGTCTCTAGGTACGTTTTCACGGTTAGCTATGTTTGTACATAAATAGTAGCTTGCTACTTTTAAGATATTCATTTAATTTATATAGCGATTTACGTTACGTACGTACGTTATTGTGTACGCCGTACGCGCATTTTGTTCACAATTTCATGGGTTTTCATTTTTTCGCGGAACCCTGATTCTTTTTCTAAAATAAAAGTAGCCTAAATTACTCCTTATAACAGCAGCTATCTGCCAGTGAAAGTCCCGTCAAAATCGGTCCAGCCGTTTCGGAGATTAGCCGGAACAAACAGACAGACAGACAAAAGTTGTAAAAATGTTGTTTTGGTATATGTACCGTGTATACATCCATATGCATTTAGTAAAAAGCGGTTATTTTAATATTACAAACAGACACTCCAATTTTATTTATCTGTATAGATTATCCTTGCGTGTACAATAAAGTATTTATAAATAAATAAATATAATAAAATAAATACATGCACCATAATATGTTCTCTGACACAGAATAAGAATATAGCACCTCCCTACCAAGGTGTCATAAAAGGCGACAAAGGTATATTATATCTAGAATATGGGCAGAAGCATTTTCCTGTGTATTATCACCAACGTCAGCGGCGATTATGGTTAGACCTGTGTTATTTATAACATACTCTATATTTTAAGAAATTTCTACATATAAAAATGTCTACATGTATTCTAAAAACCAATCGGTAAAGTAAAAATGAAGGTACATCACTATGATTAAAAAACAAAATTATTTTCTCAAATTGATAAGAATTTAGAGATCGGTTACACACTATTCTGATATTGTAAGAGTCTTAAAACAATCAATTTAAACATATTTGAATATTTAATAAAAATATTAAGTATTTTAACAGAAAAGTCCAAAAAACACTTACCTGTGAAATGTAACATTTTGATTATCTTCACTTTTCTTTGAACTATGGCTATTACAGCCGTAAGCCACACAAGCCATCGAAACAAAATGTTTTTAAGTTTCCTTAAAACTAAGTTTGTTACATGCAATTACTCTTTTATCATTAAAATAATCACAAATATCAAAAACACTGTAGGTCACCAGCTGGTCACTTTAGCAAGTAAAAAGTGGCTTCACGTCGTTGAAGACGATAGTTTCTTTATTATTATGTCTCACTCTAACTTACGTCGGCTCTTAGTAAGATAAAGCAGTGCAAATTATAAGTTTATTGGTTCAGTTTAATACGAGTCCTCTATGCTTGTTATTGCTCTAAGCATCCGACATTTGTAAAAAATGACTGATTGATTGAACGAATATTATTGGTTATGGAAGGGTGGCAATATACAATGAATGAATATTTGTTTAGTCATAGACACAGATTAAGGGACTGCTATAGGCAATTTTTTAATCTAAAGAGTAAAGGCTAGAATCTAGTGCAAGAATATGCAATCTGTATGTAATAATGATTAAAAAATAAAAATAATCAGAGAAAAATTTGAAAATCAAATGGTAAACCGTTGAACATCGACCGTCGCTGCTTATTTTATTTGTTATAAATATTATTAGAGATATAATAGTATCATGTCAGGATCAAGATATTCTGATAATGAAACATCAAGAAGGGATATACTTTCCTTTATTGAAGCACGTTCTCCTTTAATAACAAACCCTTTTATGAGGCCTAAACCCCAGAAGGGTACAAATTTATTGGAATTATTTGAAAAAGATTCAGAATGTGAAGAGTCTGAGTTAGTGCAAGTTTATTTAAGATTAAAACCGTGCAATAAACCTAATAATCTATATGAAGTTCGATCTGACCGGTGCTTAATAACGTCGTTGGACACCACAACTGCAGGTCATGGAAGGCGAACTCGGCATAATGTATCAAAAATGTACACTTTTTCGCATATTTTTGGTCCAGATTCCAACCAAAAGGTCAGCAAAATTGAAATACACATAAATTTTTGGTTTTAAAGATTATAAGGTAAACATTTTACACTTAATATGACAATGTGTAATAAAATTTACTTTTTTAGGAAATTTTTGAGCATGTCGTTAAAGACAACTTAAAAAGGCTTCCAGAAGGTCGCAGCTTTACTCTCCTTACATATGGAGCATCTGGATCAGGAAAAACCTATACCCTTATGGGCACAGTGTCGTCACCAGGCCTAGTGCCAACAGCACTGGAATATGTGTTCAAAGTTGTTGATGCTTCTCAAACTCCAGAGTTTAAACCAGCAGAAAGAGGTGCTGATAGACTGAATTCTGCTGAACAAAACTATGAGTTACAAGTTTGTATTCAAAGTTTCAACTTGTATAAAAATATTGGCATGTTATATTGTGAATATTAATTAACACTGTGCTAATTATATTTTTCAGTGGATAAAAAAACTAAGACAAATATCTGCACCCTTAAGGGAGAAATATCGTAGGATGAGTGCTCGGTTATTTAGTGACCTTAGTTATAGTACTATTGACCTTTCTAACAGAAAAAGATATTATGTTTGGGTAAGATATAAAACATAGTTTTCTTTTATTATACTTATGTGTATTTTTTAATTATGCTACACTAGTGAATTACTTATAAATGCTTACCTATTAAATTAATGTACATTCTTTATTGTACATTATAGTCATCTAAACAATACAGTGATCAAAATTACGAAATAATCTGAGTAAACATATTTAAAAAAAAATAATTAAAAATGATTTATTAATAAAAGAGTTTCAAACATATATACACATTTTTTTTTTAATTAAGCAATCTTTACTTTAATAATATTAAACTATTTTTATTTTTGTAGGTTTCATTCATAGAAATATACAAAGAAGGCATTTATGACTTATTAGCTCCCGGTGATAGGAAAAATGCTTCCAGACTTGCCATAAGAGAAGACTCCAGTGGCAATGTTTATGTCAAGGTAATGCTTATTTTTTTAAAAAAAAACAGGCTATTACTTTTATTTAATTGAAACAGATTTAAAAAGTTGGTATAAATCAAATTTATCAATTATAAAATATGTATAGTTAGAACTGAACTACTAGTGAGATTTTATATGATGATAGAGGTTTTTTTTAACTGCTGGCCAAATTTAATTACTGAATTTCTCTGTTAAGATATTCTCAGTAATAACCCGGAGTTGGGAAGTTGGCAGTATATCATGCCTGTGCCTCGGAGAGCATGTGTCACGTCGGCCCTGCGCCTTGACTCTCACTGGTCATGTCGAAGTATTGTCACATTGGACTTTGAGAGTGACAGGAGTAGAGAGTGCACATTGTTGTGTTGGTGTGCATACACTTTTGTAATAACTAATATAATACTACACACTGGCGCAGTTGGCTAGTCTTATTGAGATTGGCTGCTATGACCAAAATTAGTCAGGAGGACATTATTAGTTTAGAAAAAAACAATAGAAATTTAAAATGTATTTTCACCTTATGTAAATGTGTCATATTTCTTGCAGGGAGCAACACAAACATTTGTGAAATCTGGTGCGGAAGCATATGATGTGATGGTAGCGGGCAAGCACAACCTGCAAGTAGCGGCCACGGGTATACATTCACAGTCTTCCCGCTCCCATTGCATATTTACTATTACTATGCTTACTGAGACAGGTGAGTTAAGTTATTAGGTGTTATTACAGTCAAAATCTGTTTTTCAAAAAACCAATAATCAAATCAAAATATAATTTATTCAAATAGACTTTTACAAGCACTTTTAAATTGTGAATTTTTATTACTTAAATTAAATGCCAGTATGTAAGTGTGAGAAATCCACGACCAGCTCGGAAGGCAGTTCTACTCAGAAAAGCCAGTGAGAAACTCAACAGTTGCTTTTTTTTTAATATATTTATAATTTACAACATATCAATACAATAATTATGTTCTTATCCTGTGTGAGTATCAACTGTTAGTAATTCCACACATTTGCATCAGCAAAGTATTCTGCAACGAAATAATATGCTTTGCTCTGTAATATATTTTTAATTTTTTCCTTGAATTGTTTAAGCGTCAAGCTCAAAATAAAGTCTGGAATTTTATTATATATATATGGGAAAGTGGAGTAAAATCGGGACGCTAAAGGAAATATTAAATAGAATAATGTTTCAGTAAATAATTTTTTTGCAATATTCATTTGATATGAGATCATCAAAAACCATACCATCAAAAAATAATTATTGAAAAAGGCTGTGGTAGCCAAGTGGTAACACGCTCGCTTGAGAAACCGAGTGAACCAGGTTCAAATCCCGGGTCTCGCACGTTTGATACTTTTAGGTGCGAATCATTTCTAACATAATGACCACTTGCCTTACGGCGACGGAAAACATCGTAAGGAAAGCTGCGTTTTTGAGAGAACCTAACAAGTTTTCGAAAGATATGTGAAGACCACCTGCCTACTCGCACTAGACGAGCGTAGTGAAGTATGACCTGATCTCCCTCGTATTGTAGGGCAAATAGTAAATAAATAAATAAATAAACATTAACACACAGCGCTATCTAGTTCCATGGTAAGCTATGTGACATGTATTATGGATACCAGATAGATGATACACTACACATATATAACTTTAAATACATACATATTATAAATATACATATATATATATAACACTCATATTTGTGGTCATCCCACAAATGAACCAGCGGGACTCGAACCCGCGACCTCTGGCTCAGCAAGTAGGGTCACTACAAACGGAGCCAAACGTGTCGGCAGCCATATATAAGTATTGGTATTGTCTGATTACAGAGGAGGGCGTGCGGTCGTCGTGCGTGCGGCTGTGCGACCTGGCGGGCTGCGAGCGCGCGGCGCGCACGCGCAACACGGGCGCGCGCATGCACGAGTCGCGCGCCATCAACTCGTCGCTGCACGTGCTGGAGCGCTGCCTGCGCATGCTGCGAAAGCGCGCGCCCGCCGACCCCGCGCGCGCGCCCCTCGTGCCCTACAGGTAAGCTGGATGAAGACATTACTGTTATTGAGAATTTCTTAATAGAAAAACTTAAATAGATCATTTGCAACCGTACACATGCTAGCCACTAATCAATAGCATATTAATACTATCTTATGCCAATACAAACATTTTAAATAAAATTCTTTCCAGAGACCCTAATAATTGTTGTAAACCATTCGAAAAGTTGGGAACCAAAAGTCAAAATATTTATATTGAAAAAAAACCGCGAAAAAAACCAGATAGACAGTAGCATATTAATTAATAACGTTACACCTCGTGGTCAATGGCATATATTCTAACCCCGTCACTTCCCATGGTGACATATTTATCAATGCCGTCACCCCTCCCCCAGGGAGTCGAAGCTGACGCGGCTGCTGGGCGCGGGGCTGTCGGGGTCTCGCGGCGAGGCGGTGAGCATGGTGGTGACGCTGAACCCGGCGCCCGAGTACGCGCAGGAGACGCGCCACGTGCTGCAGCTGGCGGCCGTGGCCAGGGACATACGTGAGTGTCGACCTTTCTGTTGTGTGTTGTGGGAAGTGAGATATACGTGAGTAGCGGGCTTTATGGTGTGAGTCGTAAGATATACTTGAATAGCGGCCTTTACGTTGTGGGTTGTGGGATATACGTGAGTGGCAGGCTTTATGTTGTGGGTAGTGAGATATATGTGAGTAGCGGGCTTTATGTTGTGAGTCGTGAGATATACTTGAATAGCCGGTTTTATGTTGTATTTAACTTAGTGAATTACACTAAGTTGAAAGATATACATACATGAATGGCGGGTCTTATACCACATATTGTAGATTGGATGCTTATGACTTGGGGTTTGGGGGGTGAATTTTTGGGAGGTTTTGTGTTTGTAGCAGACCATGTATCATGTCCTTCTGTGACTGACAAATTACTGGAGAATTTAACCGTGGGGCTTAGAGAATTAAGGAGTGAAGACTCCTAATAATGTTGTAAAAAGTAAAACGAATTTAGTACATCTAAAAAATCTATTTTATGAGCCCTACTCATGTTAGAGCCCCGATTTGGATAATACTAAAAATATGTTTTTTTTTTAAATGGAAATTGTCATCAGTTGTAGCGAAACTACTTATTCACGAATATTTATGTTTCCACAGAAATTAGCAATACTTTAGCAGAATACCCGAGTTCTTCTGAAAGCAGTACTCAAGATACAACCATCACTTACAGTACAGATTTGATGAAGTTAAGAGCAGACAATGAACGGCTACATTTTGAATTAGTGCAGTAAGGTTTTATTTTTGTTTACTTTTACGAGATATTTAAGTGATAATATTTTCTTTCTTTTCAATACAGCTTTTAATTATTATTTTTCTTATTTTTTTTAACACACACACACACACACTTTCACATCCAAAGATTCTGGGTTCGAGTCCCGGATCGGGCTAAGTTTAGTTATTGAGTCTTTCTGTTAAGAAATTGTCAGTAACAGCCCGAAGTTGGGAAGCCTCATACCGAGATAGAGCAACTGTCGCGTCGTCGCCGTCGTCTGCCGATTGGCCGAAATCGGTCGGGAGGACATTATTATACAACAAAATATAGAAGTAGGTTTTTAAATAAAACTATCTTTTCGGATTTTTTCGCGGATTTATTTTGATTTTTGGTTTCTGACGTTTCGAATGCTTTACAGTAATCATGGTCACGGGAGAGACTAAGGTGTTAGATGTCTCAAAGGCGTTATATAGTTAGTTATGGGTAGGTTGTCTGTAACAACTATATCCGAAAAGATAGTTTTATTTAAATGTCTAATATTCGCGTAAATCTAAGAAAGTATTAGAAGTAGGTTGAAATGTTTATTGTTAGAGGCCTGTACCCAGCATCACAATCTATTCAGCTGATGTCTATTCTATTCATTTCTAGAACCCAATCCCGTGTGAAGGAGCTGCAGGCGTGCATAGAGGAGCGGCAGGCGTCGATGGCGCTCACCATGCACGAGTTGGTGGAGGAGGCCAAGGCCATGTCCAAGGAGTACTACGAGGAGCAGATACGGGTGCTGGAGGCGGAGGTGGGTGTCTTTGTCATTCATGAGTACCGAGTACCATGGTGTAGGTATGCTAGGTTTATGGTTAAACTTAAGTTTTTTTTTTTTGCTGTTATTTTTTTATTTTTTTGGTTTCCGATGATAACTGGGGGACTCGTGATAATAATTGTTGTAAAGCATTCGAAACGTCGAGAATCAAAAATCAAAATAAATCCGCAAAAAAGTCCATAAAAATACTTATGTAAGTGTGATGTTTAATTGTTATACTATTTTATTTATTTTTCAAATATTTTTTGTTGATTTTAGAAAGAAAAATTGATAGAAGAATCTGAGAGCAAACAAAATAAAACTGAGCGAACCTCCGACGGAGATACGACGCCCTCCCGCGACACTCAACTCAAGGTGAAATGATTAAAAGATTATATGTAATAGTATGAAGAAACAATATCTTTTAAATATAAATCTTCTTAATTTTAAAAATTATTGTATATTTTTTGTTATTACAGATTAATCAACTGATGACCGAAAATGCCATATTACAGGTATATATAATTTTTTTAATATTTTTTTATTTTATTTATTACTATTTTCTTGTCTCAGCTTTCTTTCTTTTCTTAACATTCTTGAGTCACTCATTATTGATAATCCAAATATTTTTAACATATTACACAATTCGAATATATTGCCGTCATAAGAAAGAAGGCCGCAACTTCGTCAAAGTTGATTTTTAGATATTTGAAGTTTTATTTTACAGCTACGTCAAAATTACTACTAGTTTTGACGTTACGATTAAAATGGTTATATGGTATCTCCGGATTCACAAGACTTAGAGCTTTATGAGTAAGACTATCGAGTAACATTTGTTTTGCTGATTCCGAATCTGCATTGAAATCATTTTTGACCAAATTGTTAGTTAGGGCCTTCTTTATTATAATGATAGTATGTATATATTCTTTACAAATGTTTATTAAAATTAAGCTGATAGGATTGACCGTAAAAATATATGTAGATGATCACATTTATCATCCATTCCTTTTATATCATAGTCATTGCACGGAACACCACACGATAAGTAAAATAATATTATTCATATAAAAACTATGTCAATACTGTACGGAGGCGGGCGTTGATATCTGCAACGCAGTTTATACTTTTGCAGTATCATCGTAGCCATTGTTTTACTGTATATAAGAATTGTTACTAAATAAATAAATTTCATTTCATTTCAATTACGTTACACGTGTAGTCTTTCCTCACACATACAATTTCCGGGCGCCTATAAATTATTAGCTAATTAATTATAATTTTCAGTGTGTCTTTGATTAATAAATCAAAACTATCACTCGTTGGGTTTTGTTTCGTACTTAACAATAATTTTTGTTTTTTTTTTTTTTTTTCATTTTCATTTTTGTTATTTTGTGGGTAGGCTGTCTGTAACAACTATATAATGCTTTCGAAACATCTAACACCTTAGTCTCTCCCGTGACCATGATTGCTGTAAAAAGCAATCGAAACGTCGGGAAACAAAAATCAAAATAAATCCGCGAAAAAATCCGAAAATATAGTTTTATTTAAATGTCTAATGTAAAAGTATTAAATATGTTTATATTCGCGAATGCGAATATTCCTTACATCACTAATTTATGTTTATATTTTTTTTTTTTGTAGGAGAAATACTTAGCAGAGAATTTAGCTCGCGCCCGAGCAGAGGAGGAAGTGCAACATTTGCGTGCCTGCATTGAAGAGAGAGATGGTTTGTTATTTTAATCTTTATGTTTATATTATGTTTTATTTTGTAAATCAATATTAGTATTGAAAAATTAGCATTTCTGTTCAGTATTAATGATATAATTATAATATTAGTGTCTACAATATATTTATAAAGATGTTATCATAATTGGATAATTTTAATGTTATTGTTAAATATGTTTAATCTATTTTGTTGCTTTACAAAATTACTATAAATTATCATGATGTATATATAAATGTTATTAGTAAATATTATAAAGCTTATGAGCCGCCTGCGTCTTGCGCAAACATATAATAATGATAAACAATTTATCGATTTTTTTGTTTCAGAAAAATCTGACGAAGAAATAGCAGCTAAAGAAGATGTAGTGGATTTATGTGACAGTGATAATAGCGATGATGAGGACCCGTGTAATGAGAGTCTGGAACCGACATTCAAAAAAGAGATTATAAACCGCTCCAAAATGCTACATCAAAGTGCTATCATAGAGTTAGACAAAACAGATGATACCATCAAAGATGAAATAAATACGAGCTACGACAACGATTGTGCGTACGAAACCGGGAACGATGCTACTATAAATATAAATGAATCTGTTGATGATAAAATTAAAAATTTGTCTATTGCTAACGAAATTGTCGCTGAAAATAATTTGTTAACTAATAAAGAAATAAAACTATCAAGAGAGACATATATCGTTGAAAGTAAAATTGATGAAGTTAATGATATGAAAAAAGGTAACGCTTCAAATAGAGCTACGTACTGTGTTGCAAACAATAAAAATGATAACACAATGGATGTTAGTCGTAAAGCGCTGTATTGTAATGTTTCTAAGGACAGTTTGTTAGCCACAGACGATGTAGGGGATGATAAACCTGGCGCATTTATCAATAATATTATTAGTTCTATCAAAGAATCTAATCGAAGTAATAGCAATAATTCCTTAGCTTTATTCGAACGATTGGAGCAAGCGTCGAAAACCGATGCAGATACAAAATGTAATGACGAAAATTTTTTCAACTTTAAAACGCTCAAAGACGAACGTAAATTGTCTGATGATGAAGCTACACCTAAATCGCCAGAAACTCCAATGACTGTTGTCAAATCCAAAGACAGGAAATTTTACTTTGATAATATCGATGTTTCAAATAAAAAAATCGATAACGAGAAGAAAATCGATGATTATAGATCACCGTCGATCGTAAAGGAGGAGACTAACGATTTTGAGCCGAGCATGATTAAAAAGTTGTTAGGGCAAAGCGTAACAAAACAAGGTGATGCGTTACAAAAAATTAAACTATGTGGGAAAAAACATGAATCTATTGATTTATTTGAAGGTTCCCCACAAGTACAATTCAAACAAGAAGTTATAGAAAATGTTAGGAAATCTATACAAAGTGTTGATATATCCGTAAAGAATGATGCCATCCCTACTGATGAGACTGATATAGAAGTTAAATATACTGAAATCAATAGAAAAAGATGTTAAAGAAGAAAATATCGTACCTGAAAAAGAAGATAATTTATCCGACATATATGTAAATGTAAATAAAATAAACACAGATATTGAAATAAAAGATACAAATGAAAATGTTGAACAAGTTATTGCTGTAGAAAACTCAAAAGCGTCTGAAGTCAAAGTGATCCAGAATGAAGCAATTAATAATGATGAATCAAAGATAAATAGTACAAAATCAGATAACACTATAGATGAATTTGAAAATATATATAAGGATATAACAGCGCCGAGAGCGACCGAATTCGATTTACTGGTTTCGCAAGAAGTCAGAGATTCTGCAGTCGATAATATGGATACTAAACAAAATAGAACAGAAAGCGAGGAAATTAAATATGATTTGCGACACAAATCTAAAATGGATATACCCAAAAATGAAACCAGACGTGGAAAGAAAGTGTTGGAAACTTCTTCGTCGCCTAAAAACGAGAAAGAAAAACCGAAGAAAAGAATCTTACGGCTACGACGACGACGACAAAACGCGCCTGAGAATAATTCAGATTTAGAAAAACAAAAAGAGAATGATAGAGACATGGAAAAAGCGAAATTAAAAAAAATTTTCAATTTGCAAAATGAATTTTCTGATGTAACTCTAGATAAGGTAGCTCCAGTTAAAAACTTTAAAGACATACCGTCTCCAGAGAAAAATGATAATGAAAATCAAGCACCAGCGCTTGGTGCACAGAGCTGTCCAGCGAAAACGTAAATTATATATAAATTTCAAAATGAAGCCAATTAATTCTTTCATAGATTTATACGAATGTAGACATTTTAAAGAAAACCATTTTTTCGGATTAAGTTTCTGTAGTCTCTCCCGTGACTATGATTGCTGTAAAGCATTCGAAACGTCGGGAACCAAAAATCAAAATAACTCCGCGAAAAAATCCGAAAAGATAGTTTTATTTAAAATGGGACCAATTATTATAACTAAGAATTACTTTAGAAATAAATATTAAATATGCAAATCTAAGATATAAAACTTTTCTTGATTTTTCTATATGACCACCATTGTGGTGTAACCTATTCATTAAAAGAGAACCATGGGTATCGCTTCAAAAGTGGGTGAAGATATTGCTGCGATACAACAAAAAACAAACCCAAATAGTATCTGCTAGTTTTTGGTATTTCCAATAATGATCTTTGCATATTTACTTTATAGATATTAACATATTTTAATTCAATATGTCGATCTATCGAACTCCAACATCAGAATATTATTTTTATGAAGCATCAATGACAAACTCGTCTTAGCTTTTCTAAATTAGACCATCATTTTTACAGCTTTAATATAATTAATTATAAAGTACCTGGGCGACCGAGCTTCTTCGCTCGGAGTTCTTTTTTGTTATATCGTTTATTAGATTAAGAAATTAAAAAAAAAAAAAATTGAAAACATACAAAAATAAACAACAGTTAAAACTTTGTATTCCGACCGGGGTTCGATCCCGGGCATATGTGGTGTCTAACTTGCGCCTTGACCGCTTGACCACGACGCGTATAACCGAGTGTAAGAACTTTATAGTCTATATGTTAAACAAGAACAGTTGTCTTGTCAACTTAAGTCATTTAATTCAAAATTTCAAATTCTATGTCGAAATACTGATTTGAAAGAAATGTTTTCTTTAGTAATAGACTCTATGAAAATGAAAATGGCTGAATTCGAACATTGCAAGTCTGGTTGGACTTTTGGAACAATTAGTCATTTAGAAATAAACGTGAATAAATACTCGCCTATGAAGGGAAGTAGTTATATAGAACTCCCCGCGGCTATTAAAAACACTAAGAGTTGTATTAATATTAAAAATGAAGACGATCACTGTTTTTTATGGAGTATAGTTGCAGCATTATATCCAGCAAAAAATAACGTATGTAGAACTAGATCTTATCCTCATTATAGTAATGTGTTGAAAATAGATGGTATGTCTTTTCCACCTACTTACTACACACGATCTCAAAACTTTTGAAAAGCAAAATTGTAATATAAGTTTCAACATTTACGGCCTCGATAATAGTCACCAAACTGTAACTGGTCCCCTTTATATAGGTATGTAAATCAAGAAAAGTACACCATGTCAATATATTATACATTGAGAAATATAATAGGGGTCACTATTGCTTAATAACAGATTTGTCACGTCTTGTACGACCACAGATTTCAAAACATAACGGTAAATTACATTTTTGTGATTCATGTCTTCAACACTTCTCGTCGAAAAAGAAATTTATGTCACACCAATGTTCTAAATTAGTATTAACCATATCTACTGCCAAAAGAAAATAGCATATTACAGTTCAAAAGATATGAGCGAAAAATAAAAATAAATTTTATAATATATGCAGATTTTGAAAGTTTATTGTTAAAATGTAATAAAAATGAACAATCATGTAATACGGTTAATTTACAGTTACACGAGCCATCTTGTTTTGGATACTATATTTGTTGCTCACATGATTCTAAGTTAAATAAATAGGTATGTATCATATAGAGGTCCGGATTGTGTTAAAATATTTATAGAACGTTTAATTGAAGATGTTAAAGATATTGATAAACTATTATCTATTAATAAACCAATGAATCCACTAACTGATAAACAAAGAAATGCTTATTTAAATGCTACTACATGTCACATCTGTAATGAACCATTGCTGGGAGATAAAGTTGCTGACTATGACCATATTACTTCTGAATATCGGGGTCCAGCACATTCTCACTGCAATCTCATGTTAAGAGCATGTTCTTTTATACCAGTCGTATTTCATAATTTATGTGGTTATGACAGCCATCTATTTATCAAAGAATTAGCAAACCATGTGGGAGACATAAAAGTTATACCTAAAACAAAAGAAAAGTATTTAACAATAAGTAAAATAATTTATAACGAGCACACTTCTCGCAACGTTCAAATTAAGTTTATAGATTCTTTTCAGTTTTTAAGTTCTAGTTTGAATGAATTAAGTAAAAATTTATCGGAAAATGAACACATTCATCTCTCAGAAGAATTCAAAAATTATATTGACTTTAACTTGTTAAAAGAGAAAGGTATATGTATTTCCTTATGATTACGTAGATTCTTGGTGTAAATATGAAAAAAAATCTTTGCCGCCAAAAGAATGTTTTTATAGTAATTTAACCATGAAACAAGTTATACTTGCGACGAATATGCACGAGCACAAAAAGTATGGGATAATTTTAATATAAACACAATTGGTGAATACACAGATTTATATTTAAAAACAGATGTCCTATTATTATGCGATATTTTTGAAAACTTTAGAAATACATGCTTGGAATATTACAAATTAGATCCCGCGCATTATGTATCATCTCCTAGTTTAAGTTGGGATGCTATGTTACTGCATACAGGCGTTCGATTGGATTTAATAAGTGATTTAGAAATATATCAGTTAATAGAAAAAGGTATTCGTGGAGGGCTATCTCAATGTTCTCATCGATATGCCAAAGCTAATAACAAGTATCTACCAAATTATGATAACTCAGAAATTTCTAAATAGGTACCTAATTTATCTTGATGC
Organism: Argynnis bischoffii washingtonia; assembly: GCA_033884665.1. Taxonomy (NCBI): domain Eukaryota; kingdom Metazoa; phylum Arthropoda; class Insecta; order Lepidoptera; family Nymphalidae; genus Argynnis; species Argynnis bischoffii. The sequence goes on from JAEMGE010000032.1 coordinate 1,141,608, forward strand.
CAATAATTTATATGGATTTGCTATGATGAAAAAGCTGCCTATTTCTGAGTTCCGTTTACTATCTGAAGATGAGAAAACGAATTTTAATGTATTAAATATAACAGATGAGTCGGAATATGGTTATATTTTAGAGGTTGACTTAGATTATCCAGACCACCTCCATAATGCTCATAGTGATTTGCCATTTACACCAGAAAAAATAATACCTCCAGGCATGGTAAAACACATAAATTAATTGCTAATCTTTACAATAAAAATAAATACGTTATTCACTACGTTCATTTGAAATTATGTTTGAAACATGGTTTGATCTTAAAAAAAATATACCGTGTACTTAGCTTTCGCCAAGAACCTTTTTTAAAGAATTATATCGATTTAAATACTCGCCTGCGTCAGAAATCTAAATCAAATTTTCAGAAAGACTTGTTTAAATTACTAAATAATTCAATTTTCGGGAAAACAATTGAAAACAGAAGAAAACAAGTTGATGTAAGGTTAGTGTCACATTGGAAAGATAATAATAACGTATCTAACAAACGCATTGGTGCCGCAAAATTATTGACAAAACCTAATTTTAAAAGCATATCAATTTTCGATGAAAACTTTGTTGCAATTCAATTGGAATGTGTAAAAGTTTTGTTAGATAGACCCATTACAGACATTGGATTTACTGTTTTGGAATACGCCAAGCAACATTTATACCAATTTCATTATGGCTATATTAAAGAGAAGTAGGTATCACGATTGTGCGAAACTTTGCTATACAGATACTGATAGCTTACTTTATTTGATAGAAACAGACGATTTTTTATGTGTGTTCGCAGATTTCTTCATCGTTTATGAACCGATTTTAATGATTCTTTTTTTGTTAGAAAGGAGATATCCTAAGGGTGGTACCACAATAAGGAAACCAAGATCTGATGATGGCATCCCAGAGAAATCGAGGGGAACCTTCGAAAATCGTAGTGGTGGCTAGTGCGTTTGTTAAATTTTTTCACCTAGATGGGGTTATGATTGTCATTAGGGATCTGAATAAATGGATTAATCGAATATGTTTTTAAAAATCTTTCTTCTTACATACTACATTACATACTTATTACGTCTACACTAAAAACGGAAAATTAAAAACTTAAAAAAAATAAAAACCGACTTCCAGGCACTGAAAAGTACAAAATAACTAAACTAACAAAAAAAAAAAAAAATACACATACAAAACATTTAGAATAGACACCTAATCAGATATTTTCGAAGTCGGTGCCAGCCGATACAAATTAAGGCACACCGTTTTTTTATTCATTTACTTGTTTGACTTTATGAATCCATTGCGTTTGAAAAATATAATCCACTTTTGATCTCGTACATTCTATAGAGGTTTAAGTAAATTTGTTATCTTAACTGATGGAAATAAAAATTAACTAAGTCTTTATAACAATAATAATAATCTGATTTATCTGATTTAATTTAAATAGTCTTGCATGCGGGCAGAAATTTTTATAAGCATATCCAATGTTTCTAAAGTTTTATCAAAAAGTTACTAAAAGAATAAAGTTATACAAAAGTATGTAGGTACTACAATTGTGCAACTTATCTCATTGAAGTTCTTATTTTAGTTTGTTTGGTTTATAATGTTCTACGTTTTTAGATAGGTACAAGGTTGACAATAACCTATATTGCAAATAGGTACTGTATTCTTGTATCTATGAAGCTACAACCTGAAAACTCAACCTTACAATCATTTTAAATACACATACAATTTGACATTTTAAATGTTATTAATGATTACGAAACTAAATGGTTCTTTCCATACTTTTGAACAAAGATTTTTGAATCCAGATTACATATAATTCACATACCTAATATAATTTAAATATTTTACTTATTATTGTAAATAAGGGACATAATTAGTATAATATATGTTATCCCAATGCCCCCAAGGTAAAGTTTGTATATTGTCTGTTAAAATCTGTCTTTTATCGTCACTTCGATCGAGTACAGTTTTATAAACTTCTTGAGTATATACAAAACATGTTTAAGTGACCGAATAATATTCATTTTTTGCTTGTAGCGTTTATCAGTCATCAAAGCTTTCTTGAATTTGGTCGTACCGTCGTAGTAATTTTCTTTGTAATCTAGTGGTCTAGAAATACCTTTTGCTTTTTTTATTTGAGTATTAATACTGTTTATACAATACAATTTTGCTCTCAACCCAATGAGAATTCAGTTAGCACGTCACCACCTAATTCATCTTTAAATAATCCAGGAATTTTGTTATTCATTTTAGAAATTCCATATAGCGCGGCGGATGAAGTCGTCGCGGCTCATACCCGGCCTTATATAGGGGCCTCGCAAGTTTCGGGAACGATCTCGACTACTAGTTCCTCTACCCGATACTAGATGGCGCTAGTAGTACATAGAAGTTTCTGGAACGCTCTCGACTACTAGTTCCTCTACCCGATACTAGATGGCGCTAGTAGTACGTAACGTCACCATGTCCCGAGCATTAATCGTTGCGCGCAACAATATTATTATTTTTCATACTATTTATTCAATATCTTTAATTTGATGTTCTTACAGAAAAAAAGAGTGAGAGAGAGAGAAAGAGAAAGAGAGTAAATAAAATACTATACGAAATATGGTTTTTGGAAGTGAAGTAATACGAGTAGGTAGGTACCCGATAAGATGAACACCTAAACTAAACCCAAAAAGATAACAGTGCCTTTAAAATCTATACATGTACATATAAGTAATTAAGGCAATTGGTTTTAACTTTAAAAATTCTTAATAAGTATTTTTATGAAGGCCCTAAAATCATTATTTTGCTTTTCCATTTTAGTTAAAAAATTTAGTTTAACTCAATGGAAAAACTTATTTTTGGCTTATTCTTTTAAAATATTATTAACCTACTATACTATAATATAAGGCAGCAAACTGTGGTTTGAAAAGCAAGCTTTTGTAATATGTAAATCTACTTTCACTATGGGTAATGGTTACATATAGATATTATTATACAACTATGTAACATTCAATGCACTGTGCAAGCAGTGGTTAGTAGAATGTTACCTATTACAAGTATCATGCATATGTGAGCTAATTGGCACTCTAGGTATGATATTTGATACAAATGTTTGAATTAATTAATTTGTAGGAAATCACAATAACATAGTGTGGTAAATCATAAGACTTATATTTTAGACTAGCGATTCCCTCTCGCTTCGCTCGGGTTCGTCCCTACTTACGTTTTAAAGTTTAGTATAAATTTCTCAGAATGAGATATTTTTCCGCAGTAAAAAGTATGCTATATGTTGACCCGGATAACCAGCTATCATCATACAAAATTTTATTAAAATCCCTCCAGTGGTTTTTCCGTGATGTGTTCACAGACAGACAGACAGACAGAGAAAAATTCTAAAAATTTTAAATTCGGCCCCTGTATCGAAACTAATGTATAATGCGAAAATAACTATTTTAATAAGATTTTCCAAATAATATTTAATGTACAGATTCGGCTTAGTTACAATTTTATTATATGTAATGGTTGATCCTTGTATCGCTCGGGTGTGTCCCTATATATTCCGTCCAGTTATAGTCTATTTAGGTACAAAATTCTATCCAAATCGATACAGCAGCCGTTTCAGCGTGAAGGAGTGAGAGACGTATATACAAATACAAACTTTCGCATTTATAAAGGAATCCTATAATAATCCGTTTACTAAATAATAATTTTAAGAAAATATCCCAAATCGTCCAACAAAAAATAGGCACCCATTGTAAATCAGCAGAAGTATACAGTTAGCATCATTCTTGCCATAATTTTAAGCGGAAATGACCTGTTCAGGAATTATTACCTAAGTATGCATTTGTTTTCTATATATTATGTATGTGTTAATTATTATTTTATAATTAAAATTAACAAATATTGTAAGGTAGGTACTTTGATGCTATTTTTGTGTTTATTAAAATCATTTTGTAATTTTGTGTGTAGGCGCTGTCTGTATCAACTATATAATGATCATTGAGACGTCTAAAATATTAATATCTCCCGTGAACATGATTGCTGAAAATCATTCGAAACGTCGAGAACCAAAAATCTAAATAAATCCGCGAAATAATTCGAAAAAATAGTTTAATTTAAACCTAGCGGCTCACACTCGCTTCGCTCGGGTTTGCCTCTGGAAACCCGAAACAAACACAAATCTATCCCACGGGAACCGTACATTTTTCCGGGATAAAAAGTAGCCTATTCGTTATTTTTATGTATGAACTATATTATTGTAAAGATTCATTAAAATCCAATCAGTAGTTTTTGTGCACTAAGCTGTACAAGTTACTATAGTTTTTAGTATCTAAAATGTTGACCGGGGATATAAGGTACCAACATGAAAATTTTTATTTAAATCGGTGTAACAGTTTCGGAGATTAGCTCGTAAATTCAAACAAACAGACAGAGAAATAAAAAAATTGAAAGAAATCTGGATTTGTTCTATTTCTCTTCTTACATCCCCCGACTCGGATTTTAGCATTTTTTTTCTATCTATAGATATTCGATATCTACATTTTTATCATATGTAGGTATCTAAGATGTCAAATACTCGCGTAAATCTAAGGAAGCATAAGTAACTTTTAGACAACTGAAAGCGAAGGTAAGTCGTTAGATAAATATCATTTTATAATAAAAACTTTAGTAATGGTTCCAGTTCACAGACAGTTCCTGTCACAAGTACTAGGAATATAACCTTTGATATTATTAATACCTTTGACTGAAGTTTCTCTGAAATACTCGCTTCGCAAACATTGAATGGAAACACATATAAAGCCTTATCTGTATCTTATGATGCATAGGTCTTTTGCTAGAGATATATTTATATAAAATTATTTTAGTATTTTTAATTAACAATTATGATTCAAGTAAAACGTTATTTATTAGTGATATTAAATTAAGAGAGGGGACAAATGAAACTCAATATTGTAACTGAAATAAATAATAAGTATTATAAATCATATTGCAATAACTTTTTATTACAAGAAGAGCTTCGCTTTAAATATATTTAACAGGTAAGTTGTATTAAAAGTACGTAGAATATTAGCTTTACACGAACTTATTATTTTACAAAAGGAAAAGAAAATTCAAAGTTTAACAACTTTCAGGTACCTACTTCTTTCTTAGTGTAGACGAGTTTTATTACATGCCCTACGCTGTCAAGAATATTTAAAAGAAATGTTCAATATTTGTAAGTTCTAACTACTACTACTACTCTGGAACTACAGAACCGATTTAGATAAAATTTATTATGAATCATCATCATATTTGATATAAAATAGTTTTATCCCGGAAATCATCCTTTAAGGGGGTGAAAAGGGGGATGAAAAATTGTACGGGGAATTAATCATTTCTCAAGTAACAGTTATGAAACTGAATCTTACCAATGTATTTAAATATATGTTCTACTTATGTACGGTACGGTACGGTACGGTACGTTTTCACGGTTTAATATGTTTAGCTGGTATACATAAATAGTAGCTTGCTACTCCTAAGAGATTCATTTAAATTATAGCTGTAAGTATTACGTAATATATCAAATATTGTTATTTTCTCAGTTTCAGAAAAATGCAATAAAAATAAGTCAATACATAAATATATTTTGTATAAATATATAAATATGTTGGAACATTTACACACAGCACCATCTAGTTCCATGGTAAGCTACGAGACTTGTGTTATGGATACCAGATAGTATGACAGTTGATACACTACACATATATGACTTTAAATACATAGGTACATATTATAAATATAAGCAATCATAACACAAATGAATGCTCTCAGCGGGACTCGAACCCGCGACTGCTGGCACAGCAAGTAGGGTCACTACAAACTGAATCAAACGTGTCGTCAAAAACATATACATTTAATAATCATTGTACTGTGACTGTACTGTATTTGTGACAAGTATGCCAACTACATTTACTAAATCGCAATGCTGATTTGGGCGAAAAACGATGGCTCTTGATACCGGTAGAAGCGATAAGACGTACCTAGTATTATAGTTTTTACTAAATGAGACGTATTTATGAATTTTAAGCATTTTAGTCATTTTTGTAAGCTGTATAATATGTATCTTCATAAGGTGTCGGACTAGGCTGCTGCTGCTGCTGCTTCAATTTTTAAAGGAAGTTTAAAATTTCGTACGCAGATAGAGTATGGTGTAATACATGGTGTAACAGATAGGCTACTTGTAAGGCACCTTGGGGAAGCATCCGAGCAAAACAAGGGTATGTCGCTAGCACGGAGATATCTTGTCTAAGTAAAGTTAAAAAATGCAACTGTTATTAAGCTAACTACTGACGTACAAAAAGCTTTGAAAGAGAAAGTTTTCTTTTTGTGTAACTTATATTGCGCAATAAAATTAAAGGCCTAGTCGGCTTCCTTGTGATTCCCGACATTTTGTGATACTTTAAATCGCAACAGTAGCTTTATTTTGTATTAAGTAATAATGCCTTGTTTATCACTTGAGATGATTTTAAAATCATATTTCGGTTGGAATCTCGTTTCAAGCAATCCGGTTCTGACCATTCGCGTGATGGATGATCGAGCACTTCCACGCTTATTTTACTACCTACCACGAAAGTCTATTACATCATCTACTGTGTTGTTATATCGCCTTCTCTCTCATATATTACTGATATCGTTTGATACATTTCCCAATTCATATAAATCAAACCGGCAATGGATTGTTTTAGAATAATAATACGATTGTTCTATTACAATAATTATGGTGAACTATAATATCGTGTAGATCAAAATGGCGGACACCCAAAATGTAACTACTATGTACATATATATATATAGGATATAATTATTACCTGTGGTTACTACTTACTTGTTGTGTAATTATATATCTAGTTAAAATCTCAAATACTATATGCATATTTAATTAATAAAAAGAACAAAAAATATCTCCTACCTAATCTATTTGTATGTTATATAAAAAACTTAACAAAAATCCATATGCTATAACAAAGTATTATTTCGTCGCTGCGCGTGCAAAAGTCGCTATGTGTTATTTTGTTATTTTCGGTTTTTTATGCAGTTTTAATCGTTATTTCAATACACACATACTGTAAAAACAGCTATGTCATAAATGCATTATTTAAAGAGTTACGGAATGTAGATATGTGACACTCATACATCTAAAGTTCCATATAAACACGCTAAGTCTTATAATTTTTGCGTCTCCTGTAAAGTGTGTAAAAAACACATAGCGATTATGGGAAAGCGCAGCGACGATTTATAATTTTCAAACGGAAGCTTTACGGAAGCTACCATTATGGATATAAATCTAAAGATTCTAAAATAAAGATGTTTTATGGGACAAATAAGATAAGCAAAGTATTTCCATATAGATATGGCTATTGAACACTTGTTGCTTACACCTGATTAAGATTTAAATTGAATACAACATCTTATCAGCATCCGACTTCCGTACAAAAACAGGTGATATTTATATTTGAAAAAAATCTATTCACTCAATTGTTGTTGGAACCCTTGCATTGCGACGAAGAAAAAACGAATTTTGAATAGGCAGTAAATAATAAAAAAATTCAAGGACATATGAAATTGAAATTTTAAATGTAACAACCCTTTAATAAAAAGTTACTCGTTTTTTTATTGTTCATGATTATGACGTCACGCTAGTTGTTAAAATATAAAATTATTGTCTGTGCTATAAAAAAGTCAAATAGTACCCTTTTTTTGTTTTTGTAGTTTCACTTTTTACTTAAAAATGCCATGAATAGTCATGCAAAAAATATCTTTAATAGAGTTTTATTGTCGGTTTGTATGTATATGTTATTAAAACAACTATGAAGGGTTGTTTTGTTTACAACATAAATATTACGCATTTTTGCTTAGATACTTTTATTATATGTTTCTTCATTTGGCTTTGACCTTTACTTTACATAATATTTTTTTTATTTATTTATTAATTTTTTGGAAACAAACAGTGAAATAATTATTATAAATAATTACAAACTAAAACATCCATACACCAGTAAGCTTTCCATCTATAAATGTGTCATAGGTAGAGTAAACATGATAATTAGTTTCAACTTTAAAAACATAAATTAAAAAAATTACAATAAATTACTAGAAAATAAAAACACTATAAAAAAAAGACAACAAAAAAATTACTTAAGTGAAAATTATAAAAATAAAAAAAATCAAATTACAAAATCAAAAAAATAATAATAAAGCAAAACTTTAACTCTAACAGAATATATTAAATAAAAATAATAATAAAAAAATACGAATAAGGATAGGAAAATTTCAATATGAATTAAGGTTATAATGATAAAGATTTTAAAAACACTTTCTTAATATACTGTATACATCTAGATCAGGCCCGTCCAACATACGGCCCCCGGGCCACAATGTGGTCCTGGTCCGCATAAGTCATTCATCCGGCCCGCGAAGACATGAGCTAAGTGAAAAAAATAGTTAAACTGAGGCCTTTTTTTAATATATCATCTATAATGGAAAAATACCATGGTATTTTAATTGTATCACATTTATAAGAATGCTTAGGTCAGGTACCTACTTAAACCTTCGCTATTAGAACAAAGCTTAACATGTTAATTTTGTTTGCGATTGTCACATCAGTTGCTTACTGCCGGGCTGCCCTCAAGATGATGGTGGAAACCATTCTCGAGTCCTCTCAGGACTTCGGTAAGTCAGTTTTTATTTATTTATATATGGCTTTTATTTGTGTTACAATTTTTCCCTACCATCCTCTTTTTTACCATGCAGTAGGTAGACATGAATTATGTTATTTTATAAAGCTTACTGAAATAAAATCATGTTGTGTTAATTTTATTAACACTGTTTCGTAATCAAAAGTTTTATCAGTGTTATGAAATTGTAAAATATTGCAAAGACAATATGAAATATACCTAAATTAGTCATAAGCTATTGCTATACTAAGAAATCATTATTCCTGTATCATACTTTTAACTAATTATATTAATATTATTAATTCTAATTATGTCATATGATTTTTTTATATATTTATTAAGGATTAAGAATCTGTCTTGTTGTGACTTTACAATGTTATGCTTATTTTCTAAGATTTAATGTCTTATTAGTAAGACTTTGTTTTATGGAACTGAAACTGGACATTTATGTGTACTTGTTCTAATTTATACCAACCATACCAACTATAGGGTTGCCGTTTAACTGTGAATTACTATTAAAAATTTTGATGACACATTTTTTTATAAAATGTTTGTATATATAATTGTAATTTAGGTGTTTTTATTATTTTAATGGTTGTCAGACATCAATTTGTAATATTATGGTATTAAAGCTAAATGAAATAAATGTATGAAGCAGTAAAATCATATGGCAACCCTAAATCAGGGGGATGTACTTTAATGTGATATTATTTTTAACACACGCTTCCACCTCATCATTTATTGGAAAGTACAAAGAATTGATTTAAATTCATATCATCATGAAGATTTGATATATTTAGAAGTTATGCTTTAACATATTTTATACATATTTTTTACTAAGTTTTGTATGATTTTCTTTTAAATATTACCTACCTTCTTGTTTGCTGGTGTGCAATGGAAATAGTATAAATAATTATGCAGCTTTTTATTACCTATAGAATAAGACTGTATGCCATAATATGACATGTGTCAATAAAATATCTATTATGTATACATATGCAGTGTTTTTTTAATTAATATATATATTTAACATTAAAAATAGACAACAGATCAACAATTGTGTTTCTCAAAGTGTTAAGCTCTCCAAATGAACTATTGTTGATATTATGTATGTCACTAATTTTATTGTACTGCCTACAACATAATGTGAACTACCTACTAACATTTGCAACTATAGTACAAACGTGATAAAATTTTACTGGTTAATTAACATTTTGACGCTTTTATCTATCATATTTTGTTTTATCGTACAACATGTAAACTTGTCTCCTGTACCCTAATAAAGAGTTAAATTTAATTATTTATCGATTTTATTAAGCATATATGTATGTAAACCAAAAAATGTAATTACTACTATTTCGTTAATAAAAAAAATACATACGCGGGAGTATTAGCTTATCTAATGGTATTTCTCCGACTTGTTTCCCATTAACTTGAAAATGATATGGGGCATCGAAAAGTTTCATTCGAATAAAATAACAAAAAGCATTCGTTGTGACTTGTGCCGCTGTTGTCACAACACGCGACAATATTTACAGGCATGTGATTAAGTATATAAGATAAAGATAGATAAAGATACTGTAGGTACCAATAATGGGTCAAGTGCCAAAGACATTTAATTCAATCATGGACGAATATAAATATAAATAACAAACGACTCTTAAAGCTATAAATACATTATACTTATATCTATAATCTATACTTATTAATATTATAAAGAGATAGAGTTTGTTAATTCGTTCGTTTGTAAATCCGATTTGAAAAATTCGTTTGGCATTAGATAGCCCGTTTATTAAAGAAGGCTATATAATCTATCATCATGCTACTACACAAGGGAGCTGAGCGGTAATCATAAATGTTAATAAATCGGGCAGACTTCCATATATTAGGTACCTACTATAAAACTGATACTTATTTTGGAAGTTTGAACGCGGACAAAGCCACGGGTATTGCTTGTAATATTATAAAGTACATGAAACTATTTAATTTTATTTAACATCCTAATGGAACAATTACTTAGATTTGAATTATTATTCAGTTTAAAACCTATATTATGTTACTAACTTGTGTTAGCAATTATGCATATTTTTAATGATAAATACTATGAAAATCCATTTTATCTACAAATAACTTTTGAAGCTATTCTATATTAATTATACCAGTATTTTACACCGGAACCAGAAACTTCTGTAGGGTAACTTGTGTGTAAGACGTGTGTGTAGTTCTTTATTAGGTACATGGCTTCCTAAACATTTGTCGTAGTATTTTGTTTCGGTAAATTAAGAAAAAACTTATCTACTATGTGCCAGCGTACTACGTTTTATTTTTTTATTAATAAAATTATAAAAATTAAAATATAAATATACTATTTTATTTCATTTTACGATATAATTATATTCTTAATCATTCTTTCTTATTTATTTTTAATTTAATTAGTACCTATTAATATAAATTAAGAATGATGAGTCTTACTTATCATACAAGGTTGAGTCAAATAGGTACCTACTTATTACGTTGAGGGCGTTGACCCGGCAGGTGTCATCATTCTGTAAATCGCGAACAAACAAGTGAATATTCAAGTTAGTACAGACAAATTCGAAAAAAATTAAAATCAAGTTTTACAATATATCTACTTATAAGTTGTAGCCAATTTATTATTTGTTTGAAAGACAAATGTCTTAACATAAAGCTATAAACTACATAATGTATAATTACTAAGTGATATTTAAGTTATTACTAAAAACTTTTGAAGATGATGAAATAAACAGTTCCAAATTCAACAAAACCAATACATTAAAAACCAAGCGTCGTTTAATTATTTCTCGATTGCTTGTCCAAAACTTAATTTATCGGTGGCAAAACATGAAACCGATTCCGCAGTTTACAGGAGCTCTCCTAATTGAAAAATCTAAATTCTTCGTTTATTACGGGGGCGCGTTTAAGTCAATTTATCTTATTTAATCAAGCGCGAACACTTGAAGGGAAATGGGCGGAAATTTTACAAGTATCCCAATAAAACTTGCACGAGAGTTGAAGGAGCAAAGTTAATATAATATTTAACATTTTAAATAAAACTATCTTTTCGGATTTTTTCACGAATTTATTTTAATTTTTGGTTCCCGACGTTTTGAATGCCTTAAAGTTTACAGCAATCATGGTCACGGGAGAATCTCTCTCAAACCAAAAATCAAAATAAATCCACGAAAACATCCGAAAAGAAAGTTTTATTTAAAGTATATAAATATAATAAGCATATGAAGTAAACTCACCTATCTTTGTGTTCCGCTTGTCTGTCCCTTTGTCGCCCGTTTTTAAACCAATTTGACACCTGTAATAATGTAAATAGCAATTATTACATATAATAATTAATGTGTATTTATTTATAGCAGGCACATTTTTATATGAATGATTACACAGATTACTTATTATTGTAAAACGGGTGGGATTTAGTATATACTTCAACTTCACAAAATCCATTTATTTTTACGTTACCCTTGGTAAAAATCTCTATTTTATCTCCTAAATTACGCTTAGTTATATGCAAAAAGTTATTTGTTTTAATTATTGCAATATGGTCTTGTTCTGTATACGTTTGACCTATCAATAAAGGTATATCTAATGTACCGTCTGGTACTATAAGTACCGGAGTATCAGCTTCCACAGAGTCTATAGAAATTTTAACTTTAGCTTTCCCTATAGCCTTAACTGTCCCATCCCCAAAACCTTCTCAACATCGGTAAATCATCGGTAGACCAGGTTTTAATAATGTTTATGGCATCCTTTAAATTCATAATTGTGCATTGACTCCCTAAATCTACGAAACAAGAAATCTCTTTACAATCTATGACAGCAGTCTTAAAATATTTAGAGTCAGGGTCTTTAGTGTTATTAACAAGCATTACTGATTTTTCACTAACATTGGAATTATTTTTAATAAACTTTGTGTTTGGACAGTTATTCGCTAAGTGACCTAATTTTAAACAAGTTTGACATTTCTTAATCGGTTGTTTACAATTAAAGCTCCGGTGCCCTTCCCAGGGCCGGATCTACCTAAGGGCTGCTTGGGCTGCAGCCCAGGGCCCCGAGGTTACAAGGGGCCCCCAGACCCCGCTAAAAACAATAGGCGATAATTTGAATTTAAAAAATGGTTGTCTGTAAAGTCGGTTTACGGACGATATTTTTACGTAATAATGTCATAAAAAAACATTGATGAAAAATTGCATACTTCTATGAATTGAGTTAAGGGGGTAAATACGTGTAAAAGGATGTTTTCATGCTGATTTTCATTATTTTTTTTAAGATATAAAAATGAATATTATTTATTGAAACTATTAGGTTATTTTATACACATATTCATGAGTTTTTTTCATATTTTACAAAAATATAACTTAGAAAGTAGCGGAGATATCAGCTGTTACACATCGTAGGTTGTCATCCGACTTAGCAGTTGGTGTACACGATGGAAGCTACAATTTTTATACGAAATCAATGGCACACAAAAATTACTTTCTTTTATATGTGTGTCTTCTAAATAAACCTCAATTTGAAAAAAAAATAAAAATTTGCAATCTTCAGAGGACTATTAAAATAAGTCAATGTTTACCATTTTTTCATATATTTGTTTACTATAAAAAAGTAGTTAAAATAAAAATATCGCTTATGATTGAGGTTCATATTCAGCACAATTGTGTAAGGAAATTAGTGTCCGACCGAAAGTTCGGTTTCGGTTTTGGTCGAGTTTCGGCAAAAAAACGGGTTTCGGTTTAGTTTCGGTTTCGGCGGCAAACCTGCCGAAACTACGACCGAAACCGAAACTGCGTTCGGGAGTTCTCGCACTGTGATCGGTCATATTTGACGCGTTAAATTCCATCCAAGCGACGAAGACATTTTGCTGCGTCCACGTGCATATCGTTACTGGCTTGTGTTTGCAGTTAGTTTTGTTTGTTGTGAGTTTTCGTGTGATTTATTTAGAGTTCAGTAAGTTTTATCACATGATATAGCAAAAGAGTAGGTAGTAAACATCAAAAAATAATTCAATATAACAAATTAATACATAGATTATAGTAGAATCAAGTTTAACCTATCTAAAAAAAATTTTGGTTAATTTAACTCTCTCGCTAATGCTATACCTAAACAAACATTAGTGTACTTGGTATTTATGTTTGTATGTGTATATAAGTGGTGATAATATTAGTGGATTCAGAGTTTCAAAGTTTATTTTAATACTTATTTTATTTTATAACCAAGGTATCCAAGTGGTAAGTACAGTTAGATACTTACCTACGTACCTAATAATAAACAACTTAAATAAGTAATTTTATGTTTAATATAATACTTTCTTAGATTTACGCGAATATTTGACATTTTAAATAAAACTGTCTTTTCGGATTTTTGGTTTCCGACATTTCGAATGCTGAACAACAATCATGGTCACGGGAGAGACTAATATTTTAGACATCTCAACGGCGTTATACTTCTGAGAAGATGGCCGGGTACTACCATCATAATGGGATCCTGTAATAAACATAATAAAATCTAACAACAAAAACAAACATAACAGACCAGCAGATGTAGTTAATTCCTACTGTGTGGATCACAATAAGAGAATTTGAACTTTAAATAATAGCAATATAAATTAATAATTTTATTAAATTAAATTACATATAAAACATTTTTTTTCAAATTACAAAATAATAATATTGCTTAAATAAATAATTAATATTTTTAATTTTTTTAATTTTCTTTGTGGTTATACATATTGTAGTAATAGCAACAAATAATAATAGTATAAATTAATAAAGTTTTTTAAAAAATTGCAATATTTATAACAATAATGACAGCTAAAATTAAATTAATAATATTACTGTATTCAATTATAATACTTATTAAAAAAAATATGCTTAGAATTAAAATCAACAAATATTGAAAGGTATTCTGGTGCCATTTTTGAATTTTTGAAATCATTTACTGTAAAATTGTGGGTAGGCACTGTCTGTAACAAGGACATAACGCCTTTGAGATGTCTAAAACCTTAGTCTCTCCCGTGACCATGATTGCTGTAAAGCATTCGAAACGTCGGGAACCAAAAATCAAAATAAATCCTCGAAATAATCCTACCTACTCAAAAAAACACCAAGTGAGATTTTAAGTATTTTTAAGGCGCAATATTTTTTTCTTAAATGAGGGGTTAAGTTGATTATCAATAAGTGAAAGTATTGAAGACTGCATAGCTATGTCATTTTAATTTTAAAGATAAAAAAAATAAAGACCGACTGATTATAATAACGTTTTCTCTATTTTTCCCTCAAAACATGATCCTTGTAAGGAAGTTTCGGTTTCGGGTTCGGCCGAAACTGAGAACGTTGCCGAAATTCGTTTTCGGTTTCGGTTTCGGTCGTAAAAACCAGTTTCGGTCGGACACTAAAGGAAATTATATCAATCTGCAAAGTCGCGCCAAGAGCTTTCTTATAAGTAGATCAGTATTCATCATGACAAAAATTGATTCTATGATCTTTTTAATCAATAATTAATCGTTGATAACTCATAAATTGTTAGAGATACGAATAAAATAGTCATGAGCAATTTTATAGAAAATTGTATTTCCTACAAAAAACTCTCACGCAATTTTTGAATCAGATCAATAGTTTTCGATTTATATCAAAAATTACACATTTTTTCGATTAATTGTCAATAACTCACAAACTATGAGAGATATGAAAAGAAAGCTTATGATCAATTTTATAGAGAATTAAATTTTCTACAAAAAAAATCAAATACATTTTTTTCGCTAGACTAATAGTTTCCGGAGTTATGTTAAAAATAAAGCTTTTTTATTTTCTTTAATAACTTCAAAATGGCCGACTATGCACATAAACCAATGGTCGCGATTATACAGACATTTTTGAGAAATGTTCTGGAACGTGTTTTGGTGATTGTGAAACGTAAAAATATGACATCATTTCCGATTTCGATTTTAGGGGTGATTCCAATAACTTCCTTACAATATATGTTTTTTTTTATATTCTTTATAATATCTTTTTTTATATATATATATATATATATATATATATATATATATATATATATATATATATATATATATATATATATATATCACTATTTCGGTTTCTCTCTCACCCAAAGGTTGCCTGGAAGAGATTGCTACCACAGCAATAAGGTCGCCTTTTGTACAACTAATACTTGCGTAGATTTAATTAATATTTATGTTTTTTTGTGCAATAAAGAATATATAACAATAATAGGCATAAATAATAATTATAGGCAGTGGTAGCCCAGTGGTAACGCGCTCGCTTGTGAAACCGAGTAAAGCGGGTTCAAATCCCGGGTCTTGCACCTCTGATATTTTCATGTGCGAATCATTTTCTAACTTAATTACCACTTGCCTTACGGTGAAGGAAAACATCGTGAGGAAACCTGCTTGTCTGAGAGAACCTAGCAAGTTTTCGAAAGACATGTGAAGTCCGCCAATCCGCACTTGGCCAGCGTGGTGGACTATGGCCTGATTCCCCTCGTCTTGAAGGGAGGCCCGTGCCCAGCAGTGGGACGTTTAAAAGGGCTGAATACATACATACAATACAATAATAATATATTATTATAGAAACAGTTTTTTGACATGGCTATTAGTTGAGTACTTAGATAGGCCCCTAAGTAGTTTCAGCCCAGGGCCCCACAAATTCTAGATCCGCCCCTGGCCCTTCCTCTCCGCAATTATAGCAAGTGGATTTGAAATCTACTTTAAAATGTTTGATTTTATTTGCTTGTACAGGAGGAGGAGGAACTTTTATCCTCTCAGACCTTTTAATAGATTTTAAACTCCTTAAGTACACTAAAAGTTTATCGGGGTCTGTATATTGTACAGCCTCGGTTCCTGTCCTCACTGATCGATCATCTATTCCGAAAAGTATGCAATCGACCGCTTCTTTTCCGCTAATTTTACATTTATTTAACAAAATAATTTTATCATAAAAATAATCTTCAAGAGAATCACCAAATTTTGCTCTAAAATTCAACATTTCTTGTAATAATTGACCGTAATTTTCAGTGCTAGGGAATGCAGTTTTAAGTTTTGTTTGCCACTCTGCCCAGGAATATAACACAGTAGACAAACCTTGGTACCATCTTTGTGCTATACCCGCTAGCTTAGGTAAAGCATAATGAATGATTTCTCGTTCAGACCAATTATAAAAATAGTAGCACATTCATTTACTTTGGTGATCCACATGTCGATTGTTTGACTGCTTTTTGAAGGATCGAATTCAGGTATAGTATTATTAACTACTGCATACTTTTCGTAATGTTTAGAGGTACTACTAGATTCTAAAAGCTTAATGAACTTTTCAAATAATACTGAAGAATTGTCACAATTAGTAGAATTATTATCGTAATGCTTACGACGTGATTCAGCTTTACGGTGTAAAGAACTTTGTTGTATTGGACTACGACTACGCACCCCCCTATTGCTTCGATGTGATTGTAGCCTTCTGTTTCGGTCTTCATTGCGAACATCCTTGTGACGCCGACCTCGCTGACTTGAACATCTCTCGGAACTTGCATGGGAACTGCAAGACTTCTTTCGGCTACCACGTGAACGGTTTGATCTTCTGTCACCCCGATCTCTTGATCTCTTCGCACTGGTATACTCATCACGTTCATCATGGTGGCAGCTCTCAGATCGTCGTGGAGTTGAAAGGCGCCTATGAACCGCGTTACTTTCCATCCCTAAAACATGTGAAATAATTTGGACTAACTTGTACTTAGAATGTTATTTTACCATAAACATATCTAATTGGTAATTGCCAGTTAATGATTTTGCTTGAAACTTGGTTAATTACAGTTTGCTTGTTTAGCACGGCCAGAGAGTAGCCCTAGCCACGTGCACTACAAGTTAAACCTTTTAACATTCTTAACCAAACCTCAATCGTTCTATACTTAAACTTATAATTCATCTGTGTCACACTATCAAAGAGTAGCCTTGATCAAATGTTCCACAAAATTTGAATATATAAGTTTCACTAACAAATACATATATGATAAAATAAATTCACTGAATAGCTACCCACTTGTTTTGCACGGTTAGAGAGTCGCCCCAACCACGTGCACCACAAGTTAGATATTCAAAGCTATTAAGCGAACTTCTGTTGTAAATTTGCTTCTTTTAATAATTAACCTATACTCATTCCTCCGTGTCACATTATCAAAGAGTAGCCTTGATCAAATGTTTCACAGAATATGAGTGTTAAAAGTTAAAGTAATGTAAAAACTTCAATCGTATTAATATACACAAAAAAAAATTAGTAATAAATGCAAAAGTTACATACCCACTTCTGAAGCTATTAACGCTGCGACAGGATGATCTTCCAATTTAAACAACACTTTACCATTTCACTCGTTTATTCTCATATTCTTAATAAGCAACAGTTTCTACAGCAATTTCAACAGCAATTATATTCAGAATTCAGACTCAGATATCTGCACTATACAAAGTAATGAATCGGAATGCCTTCTCTAACGACTAACAAGAAATTATATAAACTAAATCCCACCCGTTTTACAGCGCCCCCTTACAAAATTATCTATTATAGTTTTAAAGTTGACAGTAGGTACTGACATTAGATAGTCAATACAAGTCCCAATAAAATAAATCAATATAGAATATAATAGTAATACAAATCCATATTAATTATATAATATATCATTAAATAAATAAAAGTTAACATTATGTTATAAGTGATTTTTTGCATAAAGATAGATTATAATGGAATATGGGTTAAGAAAATGTGCTTCGTAGAGGTGTAATATAATAATAATGTCCTGTAAGCGATTTCGACCAGGGCAGCCAATCTCGTAGAGGTAAGCCATGCGCAGGAAATGAAATCATAGGGCACAAATGTGTGAAAAAACACACACAGATACTCTCATGAGTAGAGATAACAATTCGATACGACTTCTAAGAGAGCAGACGGCTTTACGTGTGTGCCATCCGGAGATTCGAACCCAGAACCTCTCTAGTCATCCTGCCAATAAGGCAATCACCGTTCCGTTCTGTCCATCCGTCACAGGGTTCCGTTATTAATTTTTAGCTACGGAACCTTATAATAACCTCCTAACCAGGTCGATCGCTCCCGATGGTCGCACTAAAGCTCAAAAACGTAGTTTTTTTTTTGTTAGGTTTCCGAAACCGAATGAACCAAAACTTCGGTTCAACCGAAACCTAAACAAAATATTAAGTAATACATACATATATTATCCCAGTCAAAAAGTATTTGATGTCATAGGATATTATATGGTAAGCCATTTCGGTATACTACAGAAAACATAGGTATATTATTTCTATATATTTGTATGTATGATAATAAAATTAATTCGAGGTCAAGAGATTGTATTTGAGACTGAATTTAAGACTACTTTTAATGCGTTTTTATTAGGTTTAATTAACGAAATAAATCCGTGCAGTCCGCCAACCCGCACTTGGCCGCGTGGTGGACTATGGCCTGATCTCCCTTGTATTGAAGGGAGGCCCGTGCCCAGCAGTGGGACGTAAAAAAAAAAGGGCTGAATATACCATAGTAAATACCAAATCAAATATTAAAGAATTTTAACCTATAATTGTCATATCGATTTGATACTTTTCTTTAATCCTTTTAACAGTTTAACATTTTTTTTTTATATTAAATTAATCAATATATTATGTAACATTAAAAACCACTGAGGCGAGGCTTATGTAATACAACATTTTTAATACTAAATATATTACTAGAGTATTACAAATTATGTATTTCTTTCTTATATATCTTTTAAGCACAGAAAAAATAATATTTTTTTAACTCTGGCTTATATCTGGCATATAATCGTGGAGTACATGTATGTACATAGTTGTTCTTTCTTCGTAAAGTACCTAAAGGAATTATTTAATATGGTTTCGTATATTATCGAGCTGACAAATACATAGATAGAGGGAGTGGTAGCCCAGTGGTAACGCGCTCCCTTGTAAAACTAAGGGAAGCGGGTTCGAATCCCTCTTATATTGTCATGTGCGGATCATTTCCAACATTATTACCACTTGTCTTACGATGAAGGAAAACATCGTGAGAAAACCTGCATGTCTGAGAGAACCTAGCAAGTATCGAATGACATGCTCAGTCCGCCCGTACTTGGCCAGCGTGGCGGACTATGGCTTGATACCACTGGTATTGAAGGGAGGTCCGTGCCTCATATATACATATTATTAAGCTGATTAGATGATGGAAGTAGGTTTCATCAGCAATTGAGTAAAAAGGCAGAAATGAACTCTTCAATGTAGTAACGTTTTTCTTTTATGCGATTCAGTGACAAACGAGCAGACAGACCACCTGATGGAAAGCTTACATGTATATTATATTATGTTGCAATAAATAAATTACATATGTACTGCCACTACCAATGACCATATTTGATTGGGCTGGTGGGTTCTGTGACATATTTGTATTATGTTTAATATAAAGCACTCTTCATCTAGTAAGCAGATTAGCAAACTTTAAGCACAAAAAACATTTTGTTTTCAACAAATTATCAATACTTTTATATTTTTAGACAAAAGAGTAAAGAAAAAATTATGGTACAATCAAAAATATAACCTTCAATCTTCGTAGTGCTTTCGAATATAAATCATAAGTGAAATGCCGTCAGGAAGTAAATTTTTACGGTGTTCGCTTGTACAGATACAGATCTTCTCTTGTCTTGCAATCTATCATTTGTTGGTCGTCGATCACTTATCACAACCTACTTACCGTGTAACCGTTCTAAGTAAAGCATTCTGTAGATGCCGAATAAAAACAACCAACAGGCGTACGTAGTACGTAAGCGAGTAGACTTGAAAATTATTTTCACATTTTTTTACTTATACTATATATTATTATTTTTTTTATAACTTTCTAACACATATCACTTTGAGATAAAATGAATAATTTATTACATTATAATTAATTATAATTCGTAATCAGTTAAAATTTTACAAGAATCTTAAGTAATGACATATTGCTTAGTAGTTTTTAAAAGATATTTATTATTTCACAACAAAATCAAAATACTATGTGTAGGTACTAAAACAAAAAGTGAAAAAAAAAAATATTTTCATCTTTTGTAAAAAAAAAAACAAATTAAAATACAAAAAAAAAAATCAATGGATATAAATTCTTTACGTATACGGAATTGTAAATTATTTTTCTTACAAAGTGAGCGTAAAAGTTTTATTGTAGATGTGGGTTTTATTTAATAGGTAACGTAATTGAATACCAAATAAAACACGGATTAATAATATGAGTTTTATTCACACCATATAGGTATAGTTTATGATTTAATGACGTACTATATTGATAAGTTAAGGGCTTGCGATGTTCTTACAGAAACAGCTATTATAGGCTCATCTATACCACATAATATAGTCGTATATCGGAAGAAGCGCGAAAGAAATAGACAGTTTGCGGCTGTGCTCGACTAATTGCACTAGAGCCATTTGCTGTATAGGCATGTGATTATAATAAACTGTCACATTAGTTAAACGATGGCAACACTGACGTGGGTCCGTGCGAACATATTTGGCGTAGTGTAGCGATATAATGACTGGAAGAGACGAGGTAAGTTTCGTAAAACCGATTACGGGCCGAGATTGGTTCCAGCCGTGTCTAATTTATCGTAATGCATCAATATAACTATGACTTGAGTTGAACACCGTCGTAAACTTTGTCGAGTAAACATGACTTTATTTAGGCAAATTACTATAGATACGCAGGTGGCGACATGATTTGAAAATGGAAAATTCATTGATTTTATACTTTATTATATATTTATGTTTTTACCTATTATTTACAATATGGTTATTATACTCCAACATGATTATTACATATTTTATTTTTAATTCAATACAACTATCTTGCAGGTTAGCAGTTATTATAAAATTTTATTAGAAGTATTTCTCTAATAGTAATCTCTAATATATTGCTAAGTAAATAAAAAAAATATGAGTAAAGACCTTAAACTAATTAAAAAAAATACTACTAAATACTACTTAAAATAATAAAAAAATGCGAAAATACGCTTATTATTATTTGTTTTCGTAACGCAGCAACAAAGGTTTAATTTGACATAATCTATACCTACTATAATAAGGCAGTAACTTAGCGAAATCTGTACATGAAATATTTAAAAAAAATGACTGTAACGTATTATGTATACAATATAGATAGAAAAGTAATGAACCGATTTCAACGAAATTTTGTGAAATGATAACTTATTATTCGGGTCAACATTTAAGATACCTTTTACTTCATGAAAATCTTTCTTTCCCACGGGAAATGACAATAACTGGTTTTATCGAGTCCTCCTTAAAAACCTCCCGTTGGCTAAACCTTATGACATACATCAAAACAATGTACTAAAAAATTGTAGGTCTCGAAAAGGCCAACAGAAAAATGTGCCTGTTGCACATTTATATATCTACTTTTAGGTGAAAACAAACTTATTTATTAAAAAAAAAAGACACAAAACCGAACACTTAACTTCTATTTATTAATAATTTTACAAATCGAACAATTATCACGAAATTAACCTTTAACACTAACTGAATAAAGAACAAACATTAAGAATTGCAATTTAAATTAACCAAGCAATCAACCGTCAATTTGAATATAAAAATGGTATACGCGCTCGTCATGAAACAACGACCTATCGTTCCGAAAACCGAGAAGCGAATGATCTCCGAGCGGGTAGGAAGCTACTTTTATTAAAACTGTTGCATGACGTCACGAAACATTTAAACAATCGAGATTATGCTGATACGGCCTCTCCTGACCGTGCGCCGTCCCCGGCTGCACCTGGGACTTCTTTTTCGGAAGCACTGGCAGGCACGGCGAGAATTTGATCTCCGTCACCGTCTGATTTGGTATTGTCCGTACTAGAAGCACCAGTAGAACTAGCAGAAGCATCTGAAGGCTCACTCACATCGTCAGGGTTGTCGTCATTGCAACCTGCATGAGGAACGAGTGGTTAATCATACATGGCAACATACACCTTTGCCTATTCTGTCATTCATCACACATACAAGGCCCTCATACAAAAACACACTTTCAAAACTCAAATTAAAGCACTTCGCTTTCAGAAGTATGCATACATCTTCAAACATCAAATCTCACTTATACTCATCACACTGTACGATCGTACTATCACCCCTACATATCAATTAACACATCTTAATGTGTCATTTGATATGCCTGCCAGCCAAATGTACCACGGCACATTTGTGAATGTGTGGACAACTATACCGCAGCAAGTGTCGCACCACATTCCCTGTACTCGCCCCGCAGTTCGAGCCCAGTATTATCTGCCAGCCAAATGTACCACGGCACATTTGTGAATGTGTGGACAACTATACCGCAGCAAGTGTCGCACCACATTCCCTGTACTCGCCCCGCAGTTCGAGCCCAGTATTATCGGATACCGCAGCACCGACACCTGGGATGTGACGCCTAAGCGCACACCCAGTATTACCTCCACAAGTACGGGAGTCTTATCGAGACAATTACTTCTCTCTCATGTACAGCTGCACATTCCACACCAGTGAGTTTAGTCACCGATGCTTGTTTTCGTAACTGAAACATAACAGAACATTAAAAATGTTAAAACAGCCTATCATCGAAAAATGCTGCACAAAACTCGGGACACAATTCCCCTTTCCACGGCAACATGTACTGTGCTGCGGCTTGAGTGGTCTTCCCATGGGCACCACTCAACAATTTCAGTTCATAACGGTCACTCGGTAAAGCTCTCGTGACTCTGTAGGGTCCTCTCATACCCGAGTCGAGTTTGCCTGTGGACTGTGACAATTTAATGACAAACACCAAGTCGCCAACAGCAAATACTCTAGGAGGGTGTCAGTGACGGTTAACCTGGTCATCCTGCTTGTTTTGGTTTCGACTCAGCAAATTCGCAGCTCGACTCCGACTTAATTCTTGTCTTGCATCACAATTAGGTTCAGCTATATCCACAGCCACATCACGAATCAGCGCACGGATCACGGGAGTTGTTGTATCAGTACCAATTAACAAATTCATGGCAGATAATTCAGTGGTTTTTTGCTTAGTAATGTTTAGTACAAGCTGAATCTTACTAATCGAATCTGACCAAAAAAACATCCTTGTTGCGACTTTTAATGCGAATTAAGTTTAAAACCGTTCTTATATAACGCTCGGCCTTCCTAACCACTAGTTACTTGTTTACATAGGTTAACATTTCTGTGATTACCGCCCTGAGTAAGAGCCCTAGATTTCGCAAAACAGACATTCCCCGTATGGCCTATGTTTTTACAAAATGAGCAAGTCGGTTTCGATCCCTCATTGTCTACCTTATGTTTCCGCTTATCATCAACTATTTTCTTTCGACATTCAGTACGTCATTTACCACAACCGTGATACTTAAGTTGGTGAGTATTGGAACTATTAGTAAAACTATTGGTAGCTCTATGACCCTCGTATTTAAAGTTTGGTTTAGGTTTAACATAAATAGCCAAAAACGGTACTAAATTATCTACGGTCAGATTGGCATTTATAGCAGCTGCCCTAACCTGCGCGTTGTTAATACCCCAGAGAACTATTTGGACCATAAGATCTTCGCTTACCCCCTTCACAATACGTAATCGCAATAAAGATCTGCGCGCGTATTCGGCGTACGTCGTAAACCTATCGGAATTTGTGCTCATAATCTCGTAGAGTATATTCGCGTAATCTAGCTGATGTGGACACAATGACCTAAACTCTCGACAGAAATTGGACCACGAACGATCATTACTGGTCCATTCGTTTAACCAAGTCTTGGCATCGCCCTTTAAACAATTAGCGACTCGCGATAAGCACTCTAAATCGTCCCAATTATTAATTTGCTTCGCCCTATTTTCTTCACTACACCACACTTCAAAATCGTGCACAGCCGGATCAAAGTTTGAGACATAATAACCCTGCGGCTTGGTTCGGGTAATGGCAAGCAATGCTTCCGTAAACGCTTGAGCAGTGCTCGTGGATGCATCGCTTTCCACTACAGGTACGTTACCGTGATCAGTTTGTAAAGAATTTCGTGACGAGTTGGCTGTCGATTGCTCGATAGCAGACAGACGAGTCATAATCGTATCTAACGTATGCTTTATCGATCTACTACCACTGCGCGAACAAGATCTACCCGAAATTACGGAATACTCACTGTTACTGCGTGATATCCGTTCGCGATTCTCCAAACACAGCCTGCGCGGTCGCGGAGAACGTTCAGTAATTCGACGCGATGCCCGCTCACAACGATTACGCACACGTTTTTTACGACGCGATCTACTGCGAGATCGTCTCTCACTAAAGGGAGAACTTACTGACCTACTACGCGAACGAGATAATCCTTTATCGTCCGATTCACTTCGCGATGTATGACGGCGGCGATTTGTCCGTGACGGCCTATTGCGCGTTTGTTCGTTCCTTATCGAGTCGAGGAGTCCTACCCGATCGACTACGTGAACGCGAACGGCACAATCGTGAACGCGGCATGACGATTCCAAATTAACGGCTGTTTGCTTATGAAGTGGTGTCGTAAGGATCTATCCCACTTCTGATTTTAGGTGAAAACAAACTTATTTATTAAAAAAAAAGACACAAAACCGAACACTTAACTTCTATTTATTAATAATTTTACAAATCGAACAATTATCACGAAATTAACCTTTAACACTAACTGAATAAAGAACAAACATTAAGAATTGCAATTTAAATTAACCAAGCAATCAACCGTCAATTTGAATATAAAAATGGTATACGCGCTCGTCATGAAACAACGACCTATCGTTCCGAAAACCGAGAAGCGAATGATCTCCGAGCGGGTAGGAAGCTACTTTTATTAAAACTGTTGCATGACGTCACGAAACATTTAAACAATCGAGATTATGCTGATACTACATATCTCATAAGGTACACTCGCAATACCTATTCTTATCTATACCTACCTATAATAAAACTAACTTAGTCAAATCGATGTGCGCGTTTCACGCAAAAAGTACTGAACCGATTTTAACTAAATTTTGTATAGTGATGGCTTATCACTCGGGTCAACATTTAAGATACCTTTTACTACAGGCACATTTTTTATTCCCGCAGGAAAACGCAATGACTGGTGGTCGACTTTAGAAATTTATAGGGCTAACGCTGCATCAAAACAATGTACTAGAAAATTGTAGATCTTAAAAAGTTATACAGGCAAGTTCGCAATAGTATACATCTATCTTCTAAGGTACATTCGCAATTACTATTTTTATATGTCTTTATCAGCTTTATATGTTCATACTAATGTTAAATGCGAAAGTAACTCTATCTGTCACCTATTCACGCTTAACCGTTGAACTGATTTAGATGAGATATGGTATGGAAATAGTTTGAGACCCTGGGAATGACATGAGATAGTTTTCATTTCGGAAAACATGTCATATATATATATAAAAGGCGGTGGAAGATTGGATGGGGAATCAATCATTTCTCAAGTAAAGGATTTGTATATATGTATATAACTCTTTATAATACTTACCTACTTTTCTATACCTGTTTTCCTGTTATAACGCACCTAGAAACGAACCCGAGCGAAGAGGGTGAGTCTCTAGTTTTATCATATGTATATTAGTTTATTGCCCCAAGAGTACCATAGGTATTGTAATTTTAATCACTATTATAAAATAAATTAAGCTTAAGATATAATTTTTAAAGAAAAACAAATAAATAAAGATCATTTTCCTTTTTCTTCTTAGTCTTACAAAATTTATGTCAAGAAAGAAAATTATGTAACTTCCCATATAAGCTAAATTATTCCATGAATCAAAGGAATACAACGCGGCGTTAGTAATGAACGTGTCGTACACCGGCTCAGCGCTACGACCTCGCACGCATCGTTTCAACTCGATCTCCAGGGAGAGCATCGTTATTATATATACACACACATAAAATTATTATAAATGTACAGTGTTGCTAAAACGCTTAAAGATACATTATAAATTCATTATTTCAAGAATAGTTTCTACTCTTAGCAAATTAAACTACATTTAAAGGAGTGAATGCGATGTTCAATACATTAAAGTAAAACAGATTAACATTGCTTAAACTCAATAAAGTTAAAGTAATATCATAATAGTAATTATTTGTGTTTAAGTTAAGCAATGGCTAAGTACATGAGCCAACTGCTTAATATGTTGTTAAATCAAGACTTTGCTAAGAAATAACTAACTCTACCATTAAATACTCATACTGTTATGGAGTAAGATATAGTCTATTATCTTTTAACATTATTTTTATCCAAGAGATATAGTAGTAGATAAACCATTTGTTATATAATATATTATTCCCATTATTTAAATTTATTTGTCTGACTTAAATAAAGCTTAGGAATATCTTTTATATCAAGACTGATATTATTACCTGTTTATATATAGGTATTTAAGAAATGTCCTTTATATATTTAAAAAAATATTTATATTTTGAATCGTTACACTTGTATCAAATTATCTCTATTAAAAGGTAGTATCTGTATTGAAAGGTATTTAAAGTAAAACATGCTATGCATTCGAGCTAAACTTACTACCGATTTTTTTATTTAAACTTATACCATAATTATATATCAGACACGGAACAGACGCGGACGAGACGCGAGCGAGGCAGATCAGGCGCAACACCGGGTTTTGCCATGTAAGTGGACTTATTCTACCAGTATGTGAATATTCAGTGTTGTTGCGTGTAAGCAGATTGCGTGATCAGAAATCAGATTTAGAGTATTAGATTCAGTATACACATGTGTTAACATGTTATCAGATAAATCAGACCAGTAATGTGAGATCAGTTAAATAAGTTGACTAAATCAGAACAGTTACCAGTTTAGCGAGGCTCGGGATTTAGTATAGACATGTGTTAACATGTTATCAGATAAATCAGACCAGTGATGTGAGATCAGTTGACTAAATCAGAACAGTTACCAGTTTAGCGAGGCTCGGGGTGGCTATAGGGGAGGTTGGAGGCCACTAGCGAGGGACTAGTCCCTCGTACATTAAATCAGTTATGTTCATTACTAGCAATCAGTAAATCACATGTTTAATAGCAATCAATAAATCAGATGTTTAACAGTTACATTATAATAATTATGATATGTGCTGTCAGTACGTGTCATGTTGTAATCGTCTAATACCAAAGAACAGGGTATTTGGCGACATCGTGTGTATATAGAATGGGATTATAAATGGCGTCGTCTGTGTTCACCTCTCACCCAAAAACTATTGCCGACTTACTTGCATACCCATAATTAATAGACAGGACAAACAAAATATAGTATTTATTATAATGCAGTAGCTAGTTTAATTCCATAGACTGAGCAATACTGTTATGGAATTGACAAAGAGAGAAAGCGAACGTGCGGCCAATATCCGCTTTTATTCCAATTTAAATTTATAAATGGAATATGAAAAAATAATATTATTGAAAATTATAATATTATAATGGAATGTGAAATGGTTATACATATCTTCATTAATCGTATTTCAATTAATACAGAAGACTTTAGGCCGCACCTTCGTTTTGTCTCTTTCGCGCCTTTCCGCCATTTTTAGCTGACGGCTGACAAAGAAACACTTAGTCTTCTCTCTATATTTATCCACAACTTTCGAGATTAATAAAGAAATATGACCTTGCACCTCACATGAAAATATTGTAACTTTTTTATTTATATACACTTAGTTCTACAATTATCAGAATTGTTCCCAAATAACGTTTAAAAAAGAAATTAAAGGAAATATTCTCATATTTCCTCTCTTTTCTGTAATTATTATCGGTTGTTGCTGTAGTGGCAAATATAGTAGGGGAGCCCAAAAGGGGATTTAGGGATTTACTCAAGCGCGGCAGATTAAAATAATTAATCTGCCGCGCTTGAGTAAATCTCAAGGGAAACCTTGCCCTCTGTTGAGTACCTCCACCATATAAGTCCAAGATCAAAATATTTAAAAAAATATTTTGATAAGTTAGAAATAATTGAAACCGTCAGATTAAGGTGCGGTGGGCTAATTACATACTGAAAAGTGTGCAATTCAGTAATCTGGCGATATTCACATGCCGAAGAGGCAAAAATCGTTCATAAACTTTATATACTTTAATCTCAAAATCCCCTCTTGCCCCTACTATTATAGTAAATTCTGATTAAGTACAAGCTAAATTTCTAATCCCATTCTTAATTTACACAGACGATTTAAAACAAAAGTGTGATCACATGGGAAAGTACAAAACTAGAAAAAAAAAGATATGTGTATTTTGTTACTTTTAAACATATACTTATAGATTAGATAGATGAAGGACGGACATAATGTAAATAAAGACTATTTCATTGTAATTTAAATGATCGGGGGTAATTGAAGTTGCAATACTTTTTAATATCTCAAATTTAGACTCTTTAAAATAGCTAAGATATAAATGAAATATCTAAACTGACTTGAATATAAATAACTGGTAAAAAAAAAAGATGTTATAAGATATAATCTGATCCAAAGTGTCTTGCAGAAGAAAACATAATATTCTAAAAATGTAATTTTAAATATTTAGGCATAAATATTTCGGTTACATAAACTACTAATGTTTAGTCAAGCTTAAATTGGTTGTTGAAAATAAAATTAACCATTGTATTTATTAAATATATCTAGAATTTGACATATGTCTAAGATGACATGAAGACATGCAAAGAACAATAATGTAACTCAGTATTATGGCTAATTATTTTTTTTATTAAAATGTTTTTTTTTTTTACCCAAATGCGCCAGTTTTTACGCAGCTATTATAAAACATGTACATATGTGTCTCCGACTGCATAATATTATGTTCCTTCTTCAACTTGTTTTCATCTTTTTAGTTTGTTTTTAACGCAGTCGGGTTTTTTTATTTTTGTAAACATTTTTTTTAAATATGGAGTTGCAATGTTGCTACTTGCACTCTGCTTTACTGATGTTATCAACAATCGAAGTGCATAGGATATTTCATATAACATAACACATTAATATTTACTTCTTTAAATGACGGAAAAATTAATAAGCGACTATTGAAAAGTATCTTATAGTAGATTTGAAAAACATAAAGTTATGAAGAAGATTTTAAATTATTTACTAAAATTTTGGAAAAAGTGATTGGTTTATTTTTTTTTTATTATTTCATAAAATTCTATAATTGCTTTATTTTATTATTTGAATTTGTTAAAGTGCTTTGTGATTTTTGATATACGCATTTTGTTATTCATTGTTGGATTTGTTTATAATTATATTAATGTAAATATTAATAATTTATTGTAAAAAATAGATCTTAAAGTAATTTTTCATATAAAATTCGTAATATCGCATTTATTTTTCAACTGACACAATTATTTAATTTATATTATTTAAAAATAATGGCATTTAATTTGAAAAGAAATGAAAAAAAAAATTGAAAACGTAAAATATAATTTTCGAAAGAAACAGAAAGTATGGTTTTTGCGTTATACGTTATTTAGAATTGTTCTCTCGAATTATAATTTGATCTCTCAAATCTATAATACAATTGGTTACCCATATATCTAATCTCACGTAAAATGAGGTTTTGTATCTCCAATATTAAACAGGTTTCGTGAGTTAATGCAAATTGTACTTAAAGTCGTTAGAAGGGTTATATTTCATTTTGACATACTAATATATATAATGTACAAGAAATAAGAAGCCACAGGTGGTGCGGTGCCACTGGCATGCGTTGTCGAAATGTATATAGACTCTAGTCTTTCTTTAATTTTTGAAGTAAAACTTCTTTACGCACGCTCGACTTGGGGGATTAAGCAGGTGAACGCGATACGAAAAAATGTACGTACGTTTGTTGCCATGTGTAACCGTTGTTATTGTCTGACAAATGATAACTCACTCACCCCTCATATCCAACATGTAATGCATTAGAGTATTCTTAACTTTTATTGGTAACTGAACTCTTGCCGTCTTCCTGTTTTCCTTACAACATACAAATTCAATTGGAACTTTCATAATTCTATTATTGCTAAATGGTGCATATGTAACAAATGTTACATGTCTTCCACCTTTGTTTAGAATCAAGTATCGCACTGACTTTAATGTGTACATCCATATCATTGCTAATGATCCAGTACCTTTAAAGAAATTAGGATGAGAATAATAGATGTAGAAGTAGAGACAAAAAAATATAGTGAAAAATTGTTTTAAAAGCCATAATGAGAAAACTAAAAAAAAATTCTAGAGCAATAACAAAATTATATTAATATTAGTAACAAAATTTAATAAAGTAGATTATTTGTTCACGTCATTAGTAATTAAAATAGTTCCTTAAATTTATATAGTTTTGCTGCTAATTAGTATTCAATATATGTAAATAATAAATAAACATTTACCAATGATTATTGCTACTGTTCCTAAGGTATTCCTATATTTGTTTTGCCCCAAATTAATTTTTCTGAACCAAGGAGTATCGTCAGTTATCTTTGATTCATCTACAGGGGCATCCCTTAAATTTTGCAAAGCAAAAAGACCCAAATATGTCCAAAACATGTACTGAACAACGGCAAAAATGTTCATATACATGTAAAATTTAGGGTTTTCATACTTAAATAATATAACATCCTTGGCTACGTTCGTATTAACATCATGAATAGTTTTGGTTATAACTGACTGTGAACTCTGCTTAGCATTAATTTTTATCTGACTAATAGCTTTGTTTAAAGGATAGCGAAATGTAGCAGCTCTTTTTAACACAAAAGATGCGTAAGTCAATAAAGACATTTTATCAAGTAACTTCTATTATGCTTAACCACAAAAATAGTGAAAACATAACCTCAACGATAATTAGTAACTTTAGATGTCAATGTCAATCAGACGTTAAGTACGCAAAGTTCTCACTCACTCATCCATGCTATAGAGTGAGACTCACTATATTTTATTAGTAATGTGAAATGTCTATTGTATTTTAATGGTAAAACATATGATTGGACAATCAATCAGGACTGATAAAGGCACAGTTCAAGATTAATTTACAATTTTACTCATTACTTTAGTTAGATATGTTTTTGTGAAAAACATGAAAAAGTCGTTTACTTATCACTTTAGGTATTAAAATATATTTTATATAATCTTTTATTTTAAAATTGGATTTATTTTAAATGTGAACCTTTTTATCATAATTTAAAATTTTAATTATTCTAGAATATCATTGTCATCAATTCAGAGACAATAAAAAGTAAGTTTATAGTCTACGCTTATTCACGGCGTCTTTGTCAAGTTCGCTATTTCGTCGCGACTGTGCTAATTGTAAATTACAACAATAAAATGTTGTTTTACAAAAGCCAATAGTATTAAATCTTGTACTGTCTTGTTTTCAAGACAATTCGTGTATAGCGTTGATCGCGCACGATTTAAAAGCACGACACACAAGATGGCTGATATAAAGGTAAGCGATCTGATCTTGGCGGCATTTTGATTGCTAACGGTCAAAATTAAGATTGTTTATAATTGTAGATCCATATGTTATTATTTGTAAAAATAAATACTTTTTTAAAATGTCTTAGGTATGAATTAAACAGTAATCATACCTAAGAAATAACATTATTTGTGTGTACCTACTGTTTCAATGTATAATAATATGTTAATATTACTTACATACTTTATTCTCGTGGTACCTATAATTTTGTTTTGGTATGATGTATATTGTTTTGTATTTATGAATAAATATCTTATTAATTTATGGACATAGAAGATGAACCTCTATATTATAAACTACCTACAACTGAAAAAATATTAATTGGTCGTTATAATTTAAATATTTGATACTAAAATTGTGAAAGGGCTTGTAAATTGTGCTCTTGGCTCGATAGATATATTAAAGCAAATCAGTATTTAAAGGGAATATTAAATCAGGCAATGAGCAATCATGTAACTATGTACATTTTTATTTATAATTCATATACCTATAACAAACTCCTAGATCTTATATTGATAAATAGTATAATAGGGGAGTGTTAAATTGTATTTTGCTATTAATAGCAGCTTTTACCTATGTGTCTAAGTAGAAATGTATTTTAAACTAGCGACTTACCCTTGCTTTGCTCGGGTCATCCATTGGTATGTTTGAATTTTGTTGAGCAAATCCCTAATTCTTTTTCTAAAATAATAAATCTGCTAGTGAAAGCCCCGTTAAAATTAGTCCAACCATTTTAAGATAAGCTGGAACAAACAGACAGACAAAAATTTAAAAAAATGTGTTTTTCTAATAAGAACTGTACAGAATTTTATATACATTTAGTAAAAAGCTATTATTTTGACATTACAAACAGGCACTTCAATTTAACATATCTGTAAAGATTATTTAAATAATATGTGTTGACATGTTCGGTTCATTTTATAGTACTGTAGGCTGTGCCAGCGGTCACGGGTTCGAGTCCCGCTGAGGGCATTCATTTGTGTGATGAGCACAAATGTTTGTACTCCAGTAATGGGTGTTTATAATATGTATGTATTTAAAGTTATATATGTGTAGTGTATCAAGTATCTGGTATCCATAACATAGGCCTCGTAGCGTACCATGGAACTAGATGGTGATGTGTGTTAATGTCCCAACATAAAAGTATATATATATATATCTTTCATGTATAATGGTATTATTTGTTTTGTGGTAAATGACTATACTTCCTACTAATAACATTAGGAATTATTGCAACTAAGGAATGTTAAAATCAATAATTTTGATGTTTTTTGGGATAAAAGGCTAATTATTTCTATTTTAAAATAAACTTTGTCTTTTGAAATTAAATTAAAACATAATTTATTTAATTACGCTGTTACCACCATTAATAATTATTATTAAACTTAAGTTATTTATAACAAGTTTATACTTCTTCCTAGTCAATGCTTGCAAAAATGAGTAATGGTACTCAAAATGGTACTGCTGAAGCTCCTACCAAGGGCCAAAAAGGTACCATTGAGAAGATATATCAAAAGAAATCTCAGCTTGAGCACATCCTCCTGCGTCCAGACACATATATTGGGTCCGTTGAACGGGCAACGGAGACTATGTGGGTGTACGACAAATCTAAGGAGTGCATGGTGCAGCGGGAACTTACTTATGTACCAGGTAATTGTGTATTAATTTTATATAAAATTGGAATACTGATACTTTAGATAACAATATGATTATATTGGTATTTTGGTAATGTCTTTTAATATACTTATTTAAAATATTTAAGTACTAAAGCATTTTTATAAAATTTCAGGTTTATACAAAATATATGATGAAATTTTAGTAAACGCAGCTGATAATAAACAAAGAGATCCTAAAATGGATGTAATAAGAATTGAAATAAATCAAGAACAAAATACTATATCAGTATATAATAATGGATGTGGAATACCAGTTGTAATGCACAAGGAAGAAAAAATGTATGTGCCAACTATGATTTTTGGACATTTATTGACGTCGTCAAATTATAATGACGAAGAGGAGAAAGTTACCGGTGGAAGGAATGGTTATGGTGCAAAATTGTGTAATATTTTCTCGACAAAATTTACTGTAGAAACTGCATCTAAACAGTATAAGAAACATTTTAAGCAGACTTGGGGTGCGAATATGACAAAGGCATCAGAGCCTAAAGTGAAAGAATCTGGGAAAGATGACGACTTTACAAAAGTGACTTTTAGCCCTGATTTGTCTAAATTTAAAATGGATAAATTAGAAGACGACATAGTAGCGCTAATGTCGCGCAGGGCGTATGACGTAGCTGCATCTTCAAGTGGTGTGAAAGTATATTTGAATGGAGAAAGACTAAAAATAAACAAATTCAAAGATTACATAGATTTGTATATTAAGGGCAAAGAGGATGAGAACGGACAACCTTTGAAAGTTGTATATGAAAAAGTCAATGAACGTTGGGAGGTTGCTCTTACACTTTCTGATCGGGGTTTCCAACAAGTTTCATTTGTTAACTCTATTGCTACCACTAAAGGAGGCAAACATGTTGATACTGTAGCGGATAGTGTCGTTAAGAATGTTCTAGAAGTTTTAAAGAAGAAAAACAAGGGTGGTGTAAACATAAAGCCTTTTCAAGTCAAAAATCACATGTGGATTTTTATTAACTGTCTCATAGCTAACCCAACCTTTGACTCGCAAACTAAAGAAAATATGACTCTCCAAGCAAAGAGTTTTGGTTCAAAGTGTAATTTTTCTGAAAAATTCGTAAATGCAGTATCGAAATCGGGCTTAGTCGAATCAGTATTAACGTGGGCTAAATTTAAAGCTCAAACCGAGCTCGTAAAGGCGTCTGGTAAAAAACAGAGTAAATTAAAGGGTATACCGAAGTTAGAAGACGCTAACGACGCCGGAACCAAAAATGCACATCTTTGTACTTTGATTCTCACTGAGGGAGACTCAGCGAAAACATTGGCTGTGTCAGGACTCAGTGTAGTAGGCAGAGATCACTATGGTGTATTCCCCTTGAAGGGTAAACCCCTCAATGTAAGGGACGCTTCCCACAAACAAGTCTTGGAAAATGTTGAAATCAACAACTTAATCAAAATTATTGGTTTACAATACAAAAAGAAATACAACTCAGTTGACGACCTCAAATCGTTACGATACGGCAAAGTTATGATAATGGCTGATCAGGATCAAGATGGCTCCCACATAAAGGGACTTATAATTAATTTCATACATCACAATTGGCCAGAACTGCTAAAACTGCCATTTTTAGAAGAATTTATTACACCTATCGTTAAAGCAACTAAAAAAGATAAAGAAATATCATTTTATTCATTACCAGAGTTTGAAGAGTGGAAGCGTGAAACGGAGAATCACCACACATACAATATAAAGTACTACAAAGGTTTGGGTACCTCCACTTCAAAGGAGGCTAAAGAATATTTCCAGAACATGGACAGGCACAGAATCCGTTTCCGTTACAGTGGTGCAACGGATGATCATCATATAGAACTTGCTTTCTCAAAGAAAGGTGCAGATCAACGGAAGGAGTGGTTAACGAATCACATGGATGAAGTTAAACGGAGAAAGGAGATTGGTCTACCTGAAAGGTATTTGTACACAAAAGATACTAAAGCAGTTTCCTATTCGGATTTTGTTAATCTGGAGCTGGTTCTCTTCTCCAATGGTGACAATGTTAGGTAAGATTTTTATTTTGTGATGTTTTATTTACTTATTTCACCAATTATAAAACAATTTTCCTTTTTCTAATTTGCGTCCCCATCTGCCTAACAATGGTGTTAACAGCAGCATGTGTGTAAACAGTAGGTTATATTTCATATGTATACTGAACTAGCGACTCGCCCTCACTTCGCTTTGGGTTCGTCTCTAGACAAAAACAAATTGTCCCATGGGAATTGTACATTTTTTAAGGATGATATATGGCCTATGGCCTTCCTCAATAAATGACCTATCTAATGCAAAAAGAGTTTTTCAAATGCAATTAGTAGTTCTTGAGATTAGCGCGTCCGAATAAACAAACAAACAAATTCTGTCTCTTCATAATATTAGAATGAATTTCATCTAAATCTGTTCAATGTTTCAGTTGTGAGAAAGTAACAAACTTACACAATTACTTATACATACAAATTTTCTAATATATTGTTACTCTATATACCGATTATATAAGTTTATATGTATACATGTTATGTGTATATTTATATAAGTTGTATGTTATAAATATACTACATTTTTCAGATCAATACCTTCAATGATAGATGGCTTGAAACCCGGTCAGCGTAAAGTGATATTTACATGCATAAAGCGTAATGATAAAAGAGAAGTCAAAGTGGCGCAGCTGGCTGGTTCAGTTGCTGAATATTCTGCATATCATCACGGCAAGTACCCTTTTCATATTTTTTTAATGATGTAAAACATCTAATGCGGCGGGTCAAAATGGCTGCCGGCTAGTAATTTTTAGACTCACTTCTACTCTGCTAGGCCCCGTCCTCCCTCTCCCCCACAGCGTTGAGCTCTTATTTTAATTTTTAGTTTTGGTGTTAGATTAAGATGTATTTTTTTACATAAAGATTACTTTTATTTAAAAAAAATCTGAATATTTTGTCATATTTACTGCCTTTAAATCCTGTCTTGCATATTTTCTACCCAAAATAGTTTTGATGTTTCACATCTGCCAGAAGTCTTACAACGGCTTTGTTTCTTATTAAACCTGCTTATTGGCTAGGTACTTGGTCTGGTGGATTGTTTAACGTCGTTTCAGTGCTTATTTTTCCAAACTCCAAAATGTCCAAATTTATCGAAAGAGTTTTTGGAACAGAGTTATTGAATTTTTTTCTTGTACTACTTTTGTAGGTAATAAATACACATTTTACTTTAATAAAGTCGAAAAAATGTATTTTGCCTGAATACATATGTAAATAAATCTTAAAAATAAAGTTTTGTTTTTTTAAAATAGAGGAGAAAACATTGTTAAGTACATCAGTATTGGTAATTTAATTAAAAAAGCACTGAAGCGATGATGGCCACAGATTCTGAAGAGTGTCAGAATACCAGGTCGGGTCATGTATTGTTTTGTGTAAAGACTTTTTGGGCAACTGCCTGTATTTTTAGTTCAGAATGTTGGTTATATATCTCTTTGCTTCGATGAACATGTGTCGCTTGGATCTTGCGTCTGATCTCTTACTTTGAAAGAAATGGAATAAAGGTTATATGTTATTATGCCGCCATTAGATTATTGTAGGGTTTGTTTTTAATTATAATATATAAATTAACTTAATTTAGTATATTAGATATTTAAATGCTTAAAATAAATTCAGAAATAATTTTGAATTTATATTGCATTATTCTACATATTATAGATTAAGAAAGTATATAAATATAGGGATCATAGTTTGAAAATATTTTAGTTTCTCAATGTCTTTGTTACGCACCATTGAGGGGTGTCGGTACCAATGTACTGGGCACCTTTGATGCGGTGCAACATTATTGATTGTTCGTTTGTAACGCTAGTTGTTTCTAAATTAGCGTTTATTTCAACAATCTACATTTTTAGTCGCATGTACAAAACTGATTTCATTAAAAAAAAAAAAAAAAACATTAAAATTGGTTCATCGTTGGAAAAATTACTATTAAATCCTTAAACTTATATAATAATAAGGAATCTGCTTATTATAAAATAATTAATTTTATTGGCTACCCTCCCTTTTGTATTTGTAATATTATATGTGTACCTTTTGTCAGAATTTATTAATTATTACAAACAGTAAGTAGCCTATGTGTTACTTCAGGTATGAAGAGCTTAACTGTGTACAAAATTTTATCCAAGCCGTTTCATCATGGAGGTGTAACAAAAAAATAACACACACATACAAAAAAAATCCAAGAGTACGTTTATGAATGTGTTTTAAATAATTGGAATAGGTGAGATACTAAAAATAACGCATATTAGGCATATTTCAATCATATATTTATAGAATAATTATTCATTTAAGGAAAGAATATAATATAGGTATATCATTTGTCAAACAATAACAACGGTTACCATGGCGGCAATGTTTTCTATCTCATTCTCTCGCCGGCTTAACCCTATACATATATTTATGTGTTTGTCTCTTGTTAGTGTCGCATTTCCGTTTCATTCAGAGTTTCAAATCACATCGATTCTAAAGAAGGTTTACTTCAAAAACGATTATTTTAACACCATTTTCAACTCAACAGGTGAACAGTCCCTAGCGATGACTATAGTCAATCTCGCACAGAACTATGTGGGTTCTAACAACATCAATCTATTGGAACCACGCGGTCAGTTTGGTACCAGACTGTGCGGTGGTAAAGACGCGGCCAGTCCCCGTTATATATTCACCCTGTTGTCACC
Source organism: Argynnis bischoffii washingtonia (assembly GCA_033884665.1). Lineage (NCBI taxonomy): Eukaryota > Metazoa > Arthropoda > Insecta > Lepidoptera > Nymphalidae > Argynnis > Argynnis bischoffii. Next base: position 1,180,269 of record JAEMGE010000032.1, read on the forward strand.
CCTAACTAGGCTGGTGTTTCATCCCCATGATGATCCATTACTTGTGGTAAGTTTAAGATATATTCTAAATATTTAATTAGTATAATATATTTTTACAATATTCTTTTGTTTGTTATCAAAAGTTACTACTTCAAAGTAGCAAAATGCTATGTATTCACTGTTTTTCGAGCTAAGTGTTATTTAATGTTTTCAACAAAAAAAAACCATGAAGAAATACTTTTTTACGTGTTCAATTTTTTTTTTTTATATTTTACATAAAATGCTTGATTTCTCCAGCACGAATTTGAAGACAACCAGAAGATTGAACCTGTTCACTACATCCCAATCTTACCCATGGTGCTAGTGAATGGAGCTGAGGGCATCGGCACCGGCTGGTCCACTAAGATACCTAATTACAATCCTAGGGATATTGTTGCTAATATACGGTAAGATTTGTTTTAATTAAAATTCAGATTTTATAGTCATGTTGTAGGATCACTTGGTTGACTGTCTGTCTGTCAAGACCCTCTTTCTTAGGAATGCGTGGAGGTAACAAGTTAAAATTAGTATCAATCCCTTGGAGCTGTGAGAAAATCAACTTCTAAGTTAATGCAATGAAAAAACAAGTTATTACCAAAAAATCATTCTTTTTGGTTATTATTTCATTATAATATTTCATGGGGTCCTTGATGTGCGAGTCAGACTAGCACTTTTTCGATATTTAAATATAGTTTTTAATTAAAAGAAGTTTGTTCAATAGATTCATGCATTTTTTGTGAAGTTTTAATGAAAATTAATCTGTGTAATTTTTGAAGTAAATAATATTAAACACCTCATGTAAAAGGACAATTGAAACTGATAATTTAATATCAATAATGATCATTGTTGCTTTAAAGTATTATTGTCTAGCGACTTACCCTCGCTCCGTTTAGGATTTGTTGCTAGACAAAAAAAAACTATCCCACGGGAATCGTACATTTTTCCGGGATTAAAATGTAACTACATACTACTCCAGATTATAATCTATCTCTATTTTTACCAAATTTCATCAGTTGAGCCGTTCTGGTATGAAAGGTTAACAAACATCCATCCATCCATCTTCACAAACTTTCACATTTATAATACATATTAGTAAAAAAGTAAAGTATTACCATTTTGTGTTGATGTTTCACAGGCGCATGCTGGATGGCGAGGAACCAGTACCCATGCACCCCTGGTACAAGAACTTCCGCGGCACCATCGAGGGTTTCAGCGACAAGTATGTCATTTCCGGAGAGGCCGCCATCTTGCCCAACGAGAAGATCGAAATCACGGAACTTCCGGTCGGCACCTGGACGCAGAACTACAAGGAGAATGTTCTGGAGCCCATGCTAGGGACCGACAAAGTCAAGCCGTTGATATCGGAATATAGAGTAAGTTTTGTTATTAACATTTTATTTTTATTTCTTATTTGTTTTTATATATATAGCTACAGTTTTATAAATCTTTATAAGAGGAATAACTCCATAATAATTGTCTTCATATTACTTACTCTATTTGGTAACAAGTTGGCATGAAGTATTTGCCATCTTTAACGGTTATCGTCATGTTTCAGCTAATTGACACAAAATCTTAAAGAATTAACCTTTCTCATGAATCACTTCATCTATTAACGTATGAAAATCCGTTTGGTAGTTATGAGTTAATCGCGTTCAAACATACAGGCGCACGCGGTGGGGGACTTGTTTTTTATATGTAGTGATACTTTTTTTCTGAAGTTATACTTTTGGCAAGTTTAGAAAAAATTATGAGAGTAAAATTTCTACGATGCGCGCGTGCACACTGACAGCGAAAAAGTGACATGATAAAGTTAGCTGAAAGCGACATGATGAAATTAGCTGATAGCGACGAGATGAGTTAGCTGGATTTCTTTTTACAAACAGTTGTGACATACGAGATGAAATCTTTGACTATTTTTGTTCTATTACGCCAAAGAAGTATAACTTCTAACGTGCGTACATCAGTACACACATACTTTTTTTTTTTATGATAGTAAATACACTAATAATAACTTTATCGTTTAGGAATATAACACGGACACTACTGTAAGATTCGTAGTGTCTCTGCTGCCGGGCAAGTTAGCTGAAGTTGAAGCGGAGGGCATCCACAAAGTGTTCAAACTTCAGACCACCATTTCTATGACGTGTATGAACGCGTTTGATCACAATAACTGCTTGAAGAAGTAAGTTATATTAAATAAGTACGTACGTTTTAACGTTTAGTATACATTTCTCAGAGGTGAGATATTTTCCTGCAGTAAAAAGTATCTTATAGTTGATCCGGATAACCAGCTATCATCATACCAAATTTCATCGAAATCCCTCCAGTGGTTTTGCCGTGATGCGGTCACAGACAGACGGACAAAAATTCTAAAAACTATAGTTTCGACGTCTGTATCCACAATAATATCTATTTCAATAAGATTTTTCAAAAAATATTTATATATCAGATTCGGCTTAGTTATAATTTTATTATATAAATAGAATATGCAAACATAATGTGCAAGAGATTCTATTTTTTTTATTACTCATAATATTAATTATTTTTATTATAATAGCCATTGATGGCGTAGGCAATCAAAGTGCTTTGTAATATTTATTTGTAAGCTTCAGGTTCCTAGTTCGATTTCCGCATGATGAAAAAAAATCAATCGATATTGATCATGTAGTAATAATAAATATAATATTATGTGTCCTTTTTTTTTTATAATATCTTTACATTAGGTTCGACAAAGTAGAAGAAATTCTTCGTGACTTCTACGACGTGAGGCTTAAATATTACTCTAAACGTAAAGAGTTCCTCGAGGGACAGTTGCAAGCTGAAGCAGACAAACTGACAAACCAGGCGAGGTTCATTGTGGAGAAATGCGACAAAGGACTGGTGGTCGAGAACAAGAAGAGAAAGGCACTGGTCGAAGAACTCATCAAGAGAGGCGAGTTACTTTCATAATATTTAAACATTTCAAAAGGTATTTTAGAATTTTGTAATATGGATATATGTATTAATTTGATCTCACAGAGGGATATATAACCAAAGTTATATAATTTTTAACATAAAATTGTTAATATTTATTAATTTTATTATTGCTGTTGTAAAGATTTAACTAAAACAAACTATGTCAACCAGGCTATGCCCCGGATCCCATCGCGGACTGGAAGAAGCGAGCCACCAAGATGCAAGGGCTCACTGCCCTCGAAGAGGAAGAAGAACCAGTGGAATCTGAAGATGAACCAGAACCAGAGGAGACTAAAGGGAAACCTGCTGATCCCGGTAAGACTTGTTTGGTTTTTAGGGAAATTTTAGTATGTATGTTCCTTTACTCTGCTCGGGTGCGCCCTGGATTTTGTGATATGTAATTCACAAATATCATCATAACACTATATACTTGTATATATCTAGATGTTATAAAAATTTATCTATGTATTGTTGAGGCAGTGGTAGCCCAGTGGTAACGCGCTCGCTTGCAAAACCGAGAGGAGTGGGTTCAAATCCCGGGTCTCACACCTATGATATTTTCATGTGCAAATCATTTCCAACATGATTACCACTTGTCGTACGGTGACAGAAAACATCGTGGGGAAATCTGGATCTCTGAGAGAACCTATCAAGTTTTCAAAAGACATACTCAGTCTGCCTGCACTTGGTCATCATGGTGGACTGTGGCCTGATCCTCTTCGTATTGAAGGGAGGCCCTTGCACAGCAATGGGACTAATAATAAGGATATATTTTAATATTATATTTTTGTTTAATAGAAAAAGCCTTCCAAAATCTAAAAGAAGTGAAGAAGTTCAACTACCTGTTGGGCATGTCCATGTGGATGCTAACGAAGGAGAAGAAAGACGAATTGCTCAAGCAGAGAGATCAGAAGTTGTCCGAATTGACCATATTAAAGTAATTACATATTATTTATATGTCCTTTTTAGTTATTTCTGTTTAAGTTTACTGAATTCACGAGAATTTGTTTATTGAAAGAGTTTATTTAATAAAAATATACAGATAAATAAAATGGAAGTGTCTGTTCTCTGTCTCTTTGTTCCGGCTAATCTCCGCAACGGCTGGGCCGATTTTGAAGGTACTTTCATTGGCACATAACTGGTGTTATAAGGAGTAACTTTGGCTACTTTTATTTTGGGAAAAAGAATAGGGTTCTGCTGAAAAAAATTAAAATATACCTAGGGGCACACTAGAGTGAAGCGAAAGTAAGTCGCTAGTTGTAGATAAAAATAAATTAAAGTATTATTTAAATTGCCATGAAAACCCAACATTTTTTGATATTCTGTATGTGTGTTTTTTTAAACAATTATGAAGCATGTAAGATTTTTGACTTTTAAGACTTTAATTTGAACAAAAATATTCTATTTTAAATTTTAGGGCGAAAACACCATCAATGCTGTGGCGTGAAGATTTAGACACGTTCTTGATCCGCCTCGAGGATCTAGAAGAGAAGGAGAGACAAGAAGAGTCCACAAGTAATAAGAAGACTTCCAAAGCTGTGGTATTTATATATTTAGTTTTTATCAGGGTTAAATTCCAAGAGTTTTTAATTTCTTTTTTAATTAAAAAATAAATATTTAATTACTTGTATTGTTTTTAATGCTCAAAGATGGAAAGGATGAAGGTAACGTACATTTTATTTAAAACTATAATTGAGATTTTATTTTAATTTTTTTTGTGTTAACAAAAAAAATTAGGACATGCAAATTCAGTGTTAATATTCACATTTTAACAAGTTTCAAATATTTTTATTTATTATTGTTATTGTCGCGTTACAGGGCAAGAACCAAAAGAACCGCAAGTCCATATTGGATATAGGCCCTTCGGACAATGGCCGGAGAGTGGAACCCAAGATTTCAGAAGAACTCATCAAGAGGATACAGGCAGCTGAGAAGGCTAAGATCAAGAAAAAAGTTAAGAAAGAATATGACCCTGTAAGATGACTTATGTTTTATGACTTATTTGATGATTATAGTATAAGAATATATGAAAGGTACAGACAGAGAATAGGGAATGTCACAATTTTTTTTTGTTTTGTACTGGGAATGAGTCTTATGACTATTGTCTTTGGCAATTACATTCCCAATGATGTCACTAAAAAACGTTTTTATCTATGCCCAAAGTGGAAAGAACTGGGAATGTCCGGTACAGAAGGAGGATTGTCCAAAAATCTATATAGAAAAAAATTACTGCATACTCAAAATCTCAATAAGAATATAAATACTTCCAAACTTTTAATCGGTTTTTTTCTCATAATTTGTCCCTTAAGGCATCCTCTGTTCTTTGTCTGTACCCTTCATAGGAAAGGTATGGGAATGGATCAATAAAGTGTTTAGTAATTTTTTTTTTTTCATATAAACACAAATATTTTTAGGGATATGTATGCGAGAAGAGACTAATTGTTAAAGATGGCTTTTCCCAAAGGAAACCATGCAATAAAAACGGAGACATTTAAAATTAAACAGTTTAATAACAGATATACTGTGTTGTAAAGGAAATATGTTAAATAATTATAAAAATAAGTATATGTTACTGAGAATTATAAAGAAAACATTGTATATTTACTATTTATTGTCATACAGTATGATCCTACTGGTGTCAGTCCGGCCAGCGGTGAAAAGAAACAGCCAAAAGCGCGCGTAAAAAAAGAGAAACCGGAGAAGCCGGAGAAAGCGGAGAAAGCTGAGAAAACTGACGGTTTGAAACAAACCAAGCTCACTTTCAAGAAAGAGCCTAAGAAGGTACTATTTCTTTTACATATTATATCTTGCTTATGGCGTGATTGAGTAACAAATATTCATCCAATCAAACTTTCGCATTTATAATATTTATTACATTATGGGATTAAATATTAGTTACAATGGTAATATGAATATAAAGGTTTTTCATACTTTTCCACCCTTTTTTAATACAATTGAATAAATTATAAATGGATGTTTAAATCTTTTAGATGAATAATGTAACAGAAAAACTTATAAGTATAAAACATTTTTGTCTCTGATTGCGTCTGTTCGTTTGTTCATTTTTTAGCATATCCTATAAGTAGCATATAAGTACTTCATGTTACATATTATATATTATAATATTGTCTCTCTATATACAGACACAAAAGAAGATGACATTCAGTGGCAGCAGTTCGGGGGAGATGTCGGGCTCTGACGTTAAAATGGCGGAGCCGCCCGCGCCACGCGAGAGGCAGACCACCAGGCGGGCTGCCACTAAGGTTGTTATAATCAACGCACCACCATCTCCAACACTACCAGCATCAACGCTACCACCGCCAACACTATCACCACCACCATCATCATCATCAGCCCTTTTCTATCTAGCTGGCGTCCCACACGGTGTCTTACTAGCAGTAATTGATGGTCTCCACTCGATTATTGTTATAATATACTTTTTTTTTTATATCCTAACTAGTTATCCTCACTTTACCCTTTTTCCCCACTTCAATTAAAGCTATTGAATTTCTGAAAGCCATTTATTTATATTGGAATAAAAAATTGCCTGTACCTCTCTGTTGCAGTAATAAAGCTCCAATTAGTGAAAGAACTCTCCATAATTAATCATTAAAAAAGGTTATCTCTTTCTAATATTAGTTTAGACCCTAATTTTTTCATAATCATTGAAATCATTTAACTTCCCCCTAGTAGTAGTTTTTTTTTGAGCGAAACCTTATTTCTTTTTCTAAAATAAAAGTAGCCTAAGTTACTCCTTATAATATCAGCTATCTGCCGGTGAAAATCGGTCCAGCCATTTCGGAGGTTAGCCAGCACATATAGACAAAATTTTTAAAATTCTGTTTTTATAAGCTGTTATTTTGACATTACAAACAGACACTATTTTATTTATCTGTATAGATTATTTGACATATGTATTTACAGGTAAAGTTAGAGATTTTAATTTGATTATTAAAATACCAAAACAGGTGCAAAAATACAAGGATGGTTCGGACGACTCTGACTCTGGCTCGAAAGTGGAGTTGCTTGAGAACAAGCTGGAGTCGGATGGTGAAGCCCCTCGCGCCATGTCCCTCAGTGACGATGACGACTTCAATGTGAAGAAGCATGGAGATAAGAAGCCGGCTGAGATGGACTCGGGTGGGTGTTGTGGATGTTACAGTATATACACAAGATTGTCGGCTTAGTGCTTATTTGTTCTATACTTATTTGACATATACTCGTTGTACTTTACAGTAGAGAGTTTGACATCTATTTTAAAATTAAATCTTTATTTCTAACATTTATATATATGTAAATAGATAAAATACATTTTTTCAGCTCTTTTCTAAGTAAAATATGTATGTATTCAATACCAATAAAATTGATATTTAAAAGTCAATAATTCCATATTGAAAACTATTGGTTAGTTGATCATTTCAAGGAATAAGCACTGAGACAATGATATATCGACTAATATACATATATGTGGAAGTTTCTATAATCTTTACCGCTGAAATTGCTGGACGAATTTAATTTTTTTTTAGCCCATTAGGGGTTGAATTTCCAAAATGTCGTCTTTGGGATATCTACTCCCTATTAAGAATCTTATCTGTCAAATTTAACGTTTGTACCATTTGTACTTTCTGAGATTTTGTGATAAATCAGCGAGTGAATAGTGTTTTGCTTCTACATTAATACTAATATTATAAGGGGGCAGAGTTTGATTGTCTGAACGCGCTAATCTTAGGCACTACTAGTCCAATTTGAATTTTCAAATTCTTTTTGCATTAGATAGCCCGTTTATTGGGGAAGGCTATAGGTTATATTATATCATATAGTATATACTCTATCTATTCCATACTAACCATTAAAACGTACCTAGGGACGAATCCGGGCAAGTCGAGGGTGAATCGATGGTAATGTATAAATTAAATATAATATTTATTACAGATTGCCTCTTCGACTCGCTTATTGAAGATACAAAGAAAGAAGAATCACAAAAGAAGGATGATGTAGATGCAGCAGCACTAAGCAGTGACGAAGAAGAGCCGCCACCGAAATCTCCGCCCAAAAAGAAGCCGGCTCCAAAAAGGAAATTGATGAATGTTGACAAGGAGAAGGAAAAGGAGAAGGAAAAATCTAAGAAAAGACCCGCTAAAGTACTCTTAAGTCAAGATAGTGACGATGATGACAGTATATTTGATAGTAAAAAGGTATGTATATGTTTGTTTGTTTGTGTGTTTAAACATGCTAATCTATGAAACTACAGGTCTGTTTTGATAATATTTTTCGTATTTTATATCCCATTTATTGAGTTTCATATGATAACAGCCAATAAAATAGCAGGTGGAACCAAGGGCCATGCTGGTAACTAATGAAATAATTTATGCACTTATAAATTACAAGCGACTTACCCTCCTTTCGCTTTGGTTTTGTCCCTAGACAAAAACAAATCAAATCTATCCACCGGGAACCGTACATTTTTCTGGGATAAAAAGGGTAACCTATGTGCTCTTCCAGACTATAATATATCTCTACGCCAAATTTCATCCAGATTCGTTCAGCCGTTCTGGCATGAAAGAGTAACAAACATCCATACATCCATCCTCACAAACTTTCACATTTATAATATATTAGTATGGATATATGGATATAATCTTATGTACTTTGTATCCCTTAATGTGAATTCAGTTTTATGAAGTTAATAAAATCTTTTTTAAATCATTTATTTAAAAAAGTGCAAATTTAATATATGTAATTATTTTACAACTAAAAATACATTAATTATAAATACTTCAAAATAGGTGTCACTTTCTACTTAAAATTTATATTAACCCATTTTTTTAGAAAAAATATAACATACTTTGTCTCAAAATGGTTTAGAACTAAAAACGTACAGTTTTAACTATATCTATTCTTACTATGCACAGGAGAAAAGAAGGCGAATCCCAAGAAGAAAGTGAAGAAGATGTCCAGTGATAGCGAGTGTGAGGAGATCCCGAGCAGTCCGGTGGCACCACGTCCCAATGCACGTTCTCGTCCGCAGAAGAAGTATCACTTCAGTGATGGCTCCGACTCTGATTGATGTGGTACAGAACTTGTTTCTTTTTTTTTTTTAACTAGCGACTTACCCTCGCTTCGTCCGTAGGTACGATTTTTGTTCACAATTTCATGGTTTTAATTTTTTTGCGCGAAACCTTGATTCATATTGTGTGTGCTAGAATCATGCTCCAGTAACGTTACTTGTATAGAAATACTTTACCAGACCTATATCGGACCGAGAATGGACTGTGATCGGCACTATAGTGTGGAGCGGCCTTAATTGTATAGATAGTCGGTACCGGTACTCCGTGTCAGCGTCGCTTGTAATTGGATTTCTTTAGGTTGTTGCACTTTTATTTTACTTGCTATTGAGCTTTATGAAGAAAAAGTGTTTTTGTTTAAAGAGATATTGTTATAATATAGTATATGATTATTATTTTTTTAATTTATGTTCTCACGTTGATTTAATTTGTATGAAATTTTCACGTAGAGCATGCTCTGACTCGATGATTCATATTTCATATGAAAATATAGAGCTGTTGTTAACGCAATTGTTAATTAGTTATAGTTTTTTTTATTCATTATTAACATTTTATTAATTAAGAACAAATAGACTACTTATCTTATCACTACATCTCAACATCGTAGTGCATGATAACTTGCTTTGTTATATCACCGGTGGTAGGACTCCGACTGAGGAGTCCGACTGGATGGGTAACACCCCCTTATCTATTTCTGCCGCCAAGCAACAATGATTGCATTGTTGTGTTCCGGTATGAAGGATAAGGTAGCCAGCGCAATTACAGGCGAGAGGCATATCATCTTAGTCCTCACCGTACATCCAATTTAGGAATAGTTCACTAGGATTTTCACACTTCTGATTGCTAAATGATTGGTTTCTGTTTCTGGTCTGTTAATTTTTTAATCGAACTTAAGTGTTTAAAATATCTGCTGTAAAATCTAGGTAATTTGCCAAATAGCTGTTTCGTTATATTTTATGTGCAAAATATCTTATATGTATTTTTAATATTTTATCTCATTTTTGTAACCTGATAAATATAATTATAATAGCCTTATAAAACTCTTCACGGTTTTTTTTATTTCAATTGATGATATTATAATTTTAAGTCAGAAATCTTTAGTTTTTTATTGGTTCATATCTTAGAATCATATGCAACTAGCGACTCACCATTATTCCATTCAGGTTCGTCCCTAGATACGTTTTAAAGGTTAGTATAGATTTCGCAGAGATGAGATATTTTCCCGCAGTAAAAAGTATCCTATATGTTGACCCGGATAACCAACTATCATCATACCAAATTTCATCAAAATCTGCTCCCAGACAGACAGATAGAAGGACAAAAATTATATATATATTAAGATTTAGTTTGAATTAATTTTACAGGGGACTTATCTTGGTCCTTAATTGCGATCTTAACGAATTGCATCTAGCAAAAATGTTCATTGTTATTCCAATTTCGTCCACGTAAAGCAAGCACTTTAGATGATACGAGTACTTAGTGAGTCCATGCCTAAGATTAGCTCTTGCTTTAACAATTCTCGTACAACGAAGGAGCACAATACGCAACATACAATACGCTTCAAGAATAAGCAAAATTTTCGTAACATCCCTATGAAATGTTTTAATTGTTTACATCATATTATGTAAGATTTCCAATTTATCTTTCAAATCCAATGCAAATCTTATAATTTCTAATAAATTAACTGAATTTTGATTTAAAATGGCGTAGGTACTTAATAAGGTCACTGAAACTGACCAACCAGAAAATCAGCCAGAAAAGTATTACAAAATTTAGATGACTGTACCAAAGATTGTTTTGTTTGTTTTGATTTATTCTGCTGATTTGTTTAGATTTTCTAGAGACCTACAATACTTGTCATCGGACGGAGAGAAAAAATCAAAATTTCAGCGTCGGCAATTTTTGATTGTTATTTTTCAGTTTTAAAAGAAACAATTTTTTCGTATTTTAATTCTCAGAACTTGAAATTTTCTGGAGACCTCCAACACTTGTCAATGGACCTAGAGAAAAAATTAAAATGTCAGCGACGAAATTTTTTGATAATTATTTTTCAACTTAAAAAAAACAATAATCTTTTCCGTATTCGACTCCGAATCTCGTACTCAATATCTCTGGCCGGCGTTGACTTAAGAGACTTGACATTTTCTGAAGACCTCCAACATTTGTCATCGGACCGAGAGAAAAAATAAACTAAAATTCCAGCGACGCGACTTTTTGATTGTTCATTTTCAATTTTAAAAGAATTTTTCTGTATTTGACTTTGAATCTCGTACTCGATATCTCTGGCCCGCGTCGACTTAGGTTAGGAACTTGAAATTTTCTGAAGACCTCCAGCCCTTCTTAAGGGACCGAGAGATCATGATATGCACTGTATGGCCCAAATTCCCTAGAAATTAAGCTACAAATATTTAACTACATATATATTATAATCATATACATATATATTATCTTCAATAAAAATTAAAATATATTTGTTTAGAATAATAAAAGGACAAGAATTTTGTGAGTCCAGTAGTAGTCTGATCTCGAAAAGCTGTCGCTACTGACCCTGATCGCTATGGTAGTGTCAGATTGCTATCCCATTGGGCCATGGGGGGGAATATTGAGTGCACCTGTTTTCGCGCGTTAACTAGAATATCTATCAGTAAATGAATTTTAGTCTCGACGCCAAATTTTCTTTTTAAAGGCAAAAGAATATACGTACCATAAAATAAGTTTATCCAAAGATAAATATCAAAATATTAAGTAGGATTTGTTGGTAATTTTATGTTTTTATTTAAAATAATAACGATTCACCCTCGCTTCAAAACAAAATTAATTAATTAATTTGGTTTTAATTATTTTTCGTGAAGCCCTATTATTTTTCTAAAATAAAAGTAACCAAGTTACTCCTTATTATATCAGCTCTTTGCTAGTGAAAGGCCTGTCAAAATCGGTCCAGTCATTTCAGAGATTAGCCGGTACAAACACACAAAAATTGTAAAAAATGTTGTTTTAGTTGTATTTATCTGTATGGATAATTGGACGTAGTTATTGGTATAGATCGAAAAAAAATGTTTTTTTTTTTTTTTTTCTTAGCTTGGGGGTAGAATTTGATGCTTATAAAAAAAAAGCAAAATTTATTAATTTAAATTTTTGGTTTGAATGATAAATGTTTTTTTTTGGCTCATCATCTTTGAAAACATCCAAGAATTGACGAATATAGTCATTTTCTACCCAACTTTCACTATATTAGTATTATTGCAATTTTAAAAAGTTTAAAAAAAATAACATGTTACTTTTTTATATTACAGTGAAAATGACTATATTCGTCAATTCTTGGATGTTTTAAAAGATGATCACGCGAAAAAAAAAACATTCAAACCAAAATTATTTACCGATTTTTTGAAATGAAGGTGTAAATTTCATGCAATTGATATTAATTATAGATTTTTTTTACATGCATAAGATTTTACTGTAGTTTGCTAATAGATAATAGCTAGCTAATAGTATCACTTCTACACCGTTCATGCGATCACCATGAAAATTGGTACACTTGGGTATATGAGTACGAAAAGTACTTTTTTGTTATTGATTTATACGCGCGAAGACGCGGCGAAGAGCTAGTAAAGTTTAATACTATTACGGTTATGAGATATAAAAACTTTAATCTTTAAAATAATTTAAATTTTAATCTTTAAAATTTTGATTAACATTAAGCTGGTGTTAACTATAAAATATCAAGTGAAATCTAGGGCGTCTGGCATGTAAATTTTGTTAGCAAATGAAGGAAATTTAATATTTTAAACAATATTTTGAGACCGTTAATTTCTTACGTAAAATCTAAATTGGCTTGTCTACAATAAATTGAGACAAAAAAAAGTTTCAAGTAAATTTAATGCTATAAGTTTTTTGACAGTTATTGCCGGTTGTAATATTTGAAATATGATTATCATTACTTAAAAGCTTTTGAGAACAGAAAACTCGTCTCATAATAGCCCGTTAATATGCAACTATCTATTTGTCTGGTCCTCATGAAAGTAGGTCCTTGTTTACAGAGCTCAGGTTTCTTTCTCACTATAGTAATGTCATTTTGTTATTATATGTACAATTTTAAATAATACTAGTGTAAAGAAAACCACCAGCGTACACTTCAAACATATAATAATTATTGATTTACATATAAGAATTACAACACACTGCATATATCACTGCTTTATACTAGAATTTACACAACACTGTTTCAGCATAATTACACAGTAACTCTTCCTGAACAAGAATGAATCCCAATCATAGAAAGCACTCCTTATATATTAATTTTAATTTCCATCAACCCACCTTTTTAATAATTTTAATGTAACTTCAACTACTTCCGGCGTAATCTTTAAATCATAGTAATCAATTAATGTATTTAATTTATAAAAGCATATTTAAAATATAAAACATAATTTCATTGAAACTTTAGTTAATTACAAGAAATATAGGTAACTTTAAATATGTCTAACAATATTAGCACTAAAATTAATGAATCATAACACTCGGCCATCGACATGCGTGCTATCTCCGGAGCACGCAAATCTCACAACACTCGGCGTAAGGTATGTTTATGATTCTCTATTATAATTTCAAAACAATATTAATAATTACAGCATGTAATACAAGCAAAAAAAAAAATATCGTTATATATAAACATTAATATAAACCAGATTATACTACACTAGATTAAACTTAAATACTTTTATTTTTCAGTATCACTGTTCTCCGAGCTTGAGGAGCTGTATTCAGAACCAGAAGATTTGTCTAACTATTGCCTGAACATGAATCCAAGGCTGCATTTCATCTACTTAATGCGAAACGCTTTCATATCCCATGGTACCAAAACCGGGAGCATAGTTAGAGATTTTATATGGAACAATAAATAACTTCCCTTCATCTATCATTTTAAATAATATAACGAATACTATTGTTTTATTGCCACTTATTAATACCGCTAATAAATTCTGCATCGATTTAGTTAATCCTAATATTAACTTAGTTTAAATGGAATGAAATGAAATAAACTTAATTCAAATAGACTTGATTCAAAAGCATTTAATGTAAGCATCAGTGAAGTCTGTCCGTGAGGAATCTACCACCGGCTCAGAAGCCGGCAAGATACTCAACAGTTGCTCTTTTAAATATCGAAATTACATTTATTTTATTAATATATCATGTAGATAGCCCGCATATGAGTCAATAATACTCAATTCCACACATTTTCATCAGCAAGAAACTCTTGAACCGTGTAATATGCTTTGCCCAATAAAACATTTTTAATTTTATCCTTAAATTTTTGAAAAGATAAATCTAGGACATTTTGTGGAATCTTATTATATCTGCGTATACTCAGGCCCACGAAGGATTTATTCACCTTTTGGAGCCGAAGTCTAGGTTTAACAAGCTTATTTCTATTCCTAGTGTTTCTTGTGTGTCTATCTTTAGATTTTTGCGAACAAATAATATGTTAAACTGGCTTACACGGAGTCGTAAGATTGTACATAATAAAATATTATACATAATTGAGAATCATAAATAATAATAATATTTTAATTAAAAGTCATTGATAAATTTATATAATTAATGGGAGATAATTTGACTACTTTTAAATTAATATGGAATGTCTATTGATTTTGCTTTTAAATTATATTGATGTTAAAAAGTTAATATCTTAAAATTAAACTTATTTTCGAATTACTAATTTTGTAATAAATTCCAAAAAAAAAGTAAATCAAATAGTAAGACATTAATAATTCTCAAGTTATATTATTGCATTTAAAAATTCTGAAATACGGTTGTGCTATTTAATAAAAACTTCCGGCTGATTCATATAAAAAGCAAAAGATAACCGTTGGAGGGGAGTTTTTGGGGAAGACGTTCATTATGACAGACCAGATAAGTATTAGTTGTGAAAATAATACTAAATTTATGTTGGCAAACTTATTGATCAAAATAGTGTTGAACTTATGTGTAAATAGTGGAAAATAAAGCGCTTTCCTGTGATTAGTTAATAGTAGTGACATAAAGTAATCGTTAAAATGACATTGAATTTTGTTGTATTAAAGGGAAATACGACAGTTGAAGTAACATTATAAAACGTTTAAAGTAAAAGAGTGATAAAATAAAGCTTATTATATTGATTTACTGTGTTCTTATTTTCCTCGTCTTGAAATTATAATGGTTATTAATACAATTGTTTAACAAATATATTACACAGTATAATTGCGAATCACGAGCTCTTAGATCATAAATAGCCCGTACTGCTCTTTTTTTTTTAGAATAAATACCGAATTAATTTGCGCGGCACTGCCCCAAAGAAGTATTCCGTACGATAAAATACTATGAAAATAACTAAAATATACAAGTCGGGCAGTGTTAATATCCGTTAAGTTTTTTTTTAATTTTCCTAACTGCATTAATTATATAACTTAAATTAATTATATAACTACCAAAGCCTCTAATGACGCGCAGATATTCATTATTTTTTTAAGGTCCAGCACATTAGCCATAGAATATTTTATGATACCAAAATTTATAAATGCACTCAAAAACTTGACATTAATTTAATTTAATATACCACACACATTTTTAATTTTAATAAGTAAATATACTTTTCGCTTTAGATGCAATTTACCTACACACAATTACGTTGTTATGTCCTATTCTACTTACATTTCACAATAGGTTTTGTATAATTATTATATGTATGACCTAGTTCTTGATAATTAAAACACGTGAAGTTATTTTGTCCATTTGTATTACCTGGTAAAATGTTATGACCATTTCTAAAATCTTACATCTGGTTAAACTGTGGTGAAGCTAAATAATTTAACAAGTCTTCTGGTTCACTACATTTAAGAGCTTGAGGTCTATTACGTACAGAGTTATTAGTTATTCTGAAAATAATACAATCAACTGCCTTTCGTCCAGCAATATCATATCTACTTAATAATGAAAGTTTATCATAAAAATATTCTCAAGTTTTCACCTTTCGGGAATGCCTTACTAATTTTAACTAACTTTTGAGCTTTGGTAAAGATTCATATAATTGAAAGAATAACTTAATTTCTATCTCATTCATAAATTACGGCACATTCGTTAACTTTCTTTAGTCATCGCTCAACATCTTGTGATCTATTATCTTGATGAAATTCCGGAACTACATTAGTAGAAGTCTTACTTGCATTATCTGAAGCGCTGCTATAAATTTCTTCAGGTCTTCGGTTGTTAGGTAATCGGATAATCGTTTAATTTTAGCTGGTACTTCAGCATCACCAGAAGATGACCTCCTTCGACGTCGATTGGGCCCTTCTGGAGTAAAGCCCTCTGATCCATCTCTGTCACCTGGAGGATTGTTTTTTTAACGCAGTAAAATCTGTCTTTACAACTGCATACTTGGATATAGATATCAAATTTACTTAAGCTTCTAATCTTAACCTCTGCTAATGTTTAATCTTAACTATATATCTCTAAAGAAAATATTTGAAATTAAGGGTATTTGTAACTTTAAAATAACTTAATGCAATACACTAAAATAACACTATAAAAATTAATGTTCTCCTGACCGATTCCGGCCATGGCGGCCACTCTCATTGAGACTAGCCAAATGCACAGAAGATATTATAGTGCACAAGTGTATGCGCAGACACAAGTACACTATTCTTGCCACTCATATTCCGGTGGGACGACTACTCGACTCGACCGGTGGGAGATCAACGCCTTTACGTGCTCTCCGAGGCACAGGGATAAAACACAACTAACTTCACAACTTCTAGTTGTTACCGAGGCTTACAATACAGAAATACTCAACAATTAATCTTGGCCCGACCCGGGACTCGAACCCAGAACTTCCGGGTGTGCTAGTCACTACACCACCGAGGTATTAAAATTACATGTCAACTAACATCACACATCACCTTCTTGACTATAGCTATAATGCTAATACATTACTACTGCGGCACACCTATATGTCCAGTACCTAAGGTCAACATACATGGCTACCACAGCACACATATATACATACATGGCTGTATCATACAGTCATTTACGTTATCCAGGCATACTTACTTGGGTCATAATTGAAGCACTTCCAATCGAGTCCAGTGATCAAACATTGATCACTCAATCCAGTGATCAAACATAGACCACTTAATCCAGTGATCAAACATAGACCACTCAATCCAGTGATCAAACATATACCACTCAATCCAGTGATCAAACATAGACCACTCAATCCAGTGATCAAACATAGACCACTCAATCCAGTGGTAAAACATAGATCACTCATTCCAGTGATCAAACATATACCACTCAATCCAGTGATCAAACATAGACCACTCAATCCAGTGATCAAACATAGACCACTCAATCCAGTGGTAAAACATAGATCACTCATTCCAGTGATCAAACATATACCACTCAATCCAGTGATCAAACATAGACCACTCAATCCAGTGATCAAACATAGACCACTCAATCCAGTGGTAAAACATAGATCACTCATTCCAGCGATCAGACATAGATCATTCATTCCAGCGATCAGACATAGATCACCATCCAGTGCTGCAAAACAGAGCACTCAATTTTGCGATCAAACACAGATCATCCGTTCCAGCGATCTGCCATAGGTTACTCAATCCAGCCAGCAAACCCATCTATCAATCTAGCGGCCACCAGCCTAGAACTTTCGGTATTAAATATAAACCATGTATTAAAAAAAAACCGATAAACAACACATTTCATAAGTTCTTAATCACCATCATCATCATACTAATATTCCATATGTAAAATATAATAAACTTTTCCAACCGTAACTACGTTTTAAGTTTTTAACCACCATCATCATCATACTAATATTCATTATGTGAAATATAATAAACGTTTCCAACCGTAACTACGTTTTAACGTTCAGCTCAGAGATGAGACATTTTTCCGCAGTTAAAATGTTCAAATTCAACCAGCCAAGCTCAGCCTTAGAGCATGGAACAATACAATTTAATAACAATTCATTATAATAATTACAATAAATTCAATATACCCAAAATTACATGTTACGACTTTATCCAAAACATAATCATTAATAGAATAATACGTCTTTTCTAATAAAAATTTCTTCAATCTTTGCTTAAATATATTAATTTCATTAACCTCCAGAATACATTTAAGTAAATGATTATCAGTACAGAAAATACTCTTCGAGAAAAAGTCACACATCGAGGGTGGCGAAGTAAGGCCCTATGTCTTATACCATAACAATTTTCAAATAAATATAGATTATTTCTAACATAAATAATAGTCTCACAAATGCACACACTTGGTGACGTCATTATATTGTAATTTCCAAATACATAGTTTGCATCTTTCTATTATTCACAAATTAAATATTGCTCGAATACATTTGCTTCGAATGCTAATTTATGTACCGAATTACCCCAAAAAAAAAAAAAAAAAATACAACACCTTAACAAAGGAGCAACATAAGCATGATACACAGTTATTAAGGGTGAAACATTGACCGTTTTGGCAAACACGTGGAGTGCAAAAGAAAATTGTCGTAATTTTATGCTTACCTCCTCAATATGCTTTTTCCAATTTAAATTATTACCAAAATTGAGACCTAAAAATTTTGTTACATCCACCTGCTTTATTTCCTTACCCTCAAAATTGATATTCAAAGCATTTAACTTATTTTTCCTGTTTTTAAAGAACATTAAATTAGTTTTATCCAAATTGTTCATGAGCTCTAAAACATTTCCTCCAACACCATAGTGAAAAATTTATTTAATAAGATATTATGATCAACATAATCAAAAGCCTCCGTTAAGTCCATAAATAAAGGACACGTCATAACTAAAGAAAGTTATAAACAGCCATATTTATACTTTTGTTTTTACGAAAACCAAATTGATCCTTTGTAAATATTTGTTCCTTTCGGAGAAATCATTCAATGCATTATAAATTATTTTTCACAAAAACTTTACTTAAAATAGGAACAAGCAAGTGTCCTACATATTGAACCCGGACAACCAGCCATCATCATACCAAATTTCATCAAAATCTGTACAGTGGTCTTCCCGAGATGCGGTAACAGACAGACAGACAAAAAAATCCAAAAACTATAGATTTGGCTTCTGTATCGATAAAAAACGTACTTCAATAAGATTTTCCAAAAAAGAAATATTTAATGTACAGACTTGGATTAGTTACAATTTTATTAATGTATAGATGTATATATATACAAAAAAAATAAAATAAAAATTAAATGAATTAATAAATTAAATAATTGTGGGCATCATGACAAATACATGAAGTCTCACGTTATCTTGTAATCTACGTGTTACATTACCAGGGAGTAGCCCTGACCACACACAACACGTATTGTATTAAAAGACGTAACATAGTATCCTGTCATGTATACCTCACAATGATACTCACGTAAAAATAAATAAAATAAAAATGCATCATTAACATAAATATACTTTGTAGTTCATTTTTCATAATAAAATAATTAAGTGCCACAGAGTAGGTTATAGTAATTGGTTATAGACAAAAACGTGGTGGATGCTATCGGAGAGTAGCCCCGATCACGCACCGACACTTCCTGCACTATGTCCATATTATGCTATAATGTAGAAATACTACCAGGGAGTTGCCCTGGCCAAGCATTCTCGCACATTAAA